>CM068373.1:55015607-55750607 GCA_034769895.1 Magicicada septendecula
CATGGTACCCTATAATGGGGTATTATGATAGAAATTATGAGGAAGGTTGGAGGATTTTTGAAGGCGGAACAGACAGCACCTTGCCTATGCCGTGTTGTGGAGACGGTGATAATGAAAATAAAATGAAGATTGGCAGAACATGTTTAAGCGTGATCTAGTAAGCTAATGATCACGAAGGGTGCTAGATTTGAGGCCAAAAGGGAACCGTGGTATCCTACACAAGATCCAGAGATAATCTAGTGTGTCGGGATTAGATTTACTCCGAGGACTGTCACTGGAGACGATACTCAGGTTGCTGGTTGCAACCTTATTGAACATTATGTTTACATTTGACTTATTTGTTCTTAAACAACCTACGCACTTTCCTCACCGATTTCTTAGTCTCTATACATCGCGTACATTTAGTAAACAACACTACTTACCATGTGTACGCGGAACAGTTCTAAATCTCCGGTTATCTACACGTCTATGATTTAAAAGATATATTCTGCCTATTTCAATTCTGTTTTTGGGTCTTTTTGAGTAAGTGTCTACAAACAACTCTCACAGAAAGACATGTTTGAAATGGTATCCAAGTCACTTATTGATAAAATCTGTATAATATTTACCTTATTTCTTCCGTCGTGTAACTTCGTTTTGCGTTTTGATTTGCTTTACGCGTTTCGAGACATATGTCTCGTCATCAGAAATAAATAAAATAAAAATTCACTCTTAGCGAGGTCGTTACATATTAAAATACAAATATTCGAAAACGATTACACACATACCCGCTTTACTTGAGGGCGCACTCGAGTCGGACCGATCGGACACTGATTATCAATAGCTACCGCGTAGACAGGTTTATTGCGGTATCGTAGAGCGGGTTTGATTTAAAATTTAAATGATCGTTTAGCACGAAGTCACGACTGTGTACGTCATTATACGCCCTATATATCTCAAATTCTTCCAAGGCGTTCATGTAAGTGCCTTTATTACAAAAATGCATGGGTTTCAAGTTGGAAACAAAGCTTGTATATTTATGATTTTCGTTTATCAAGTGACGTGCATAGTTGGATTTTATGTTTGACGGTGTTGTCTGACCCTTCAGATTGTGCTTAGGTGTATGTTCCAAAAACGTTTTATTGATCATATCATCCGCATAACGTATGTTATTTATTCTTTTATGATTCAGAGAGATTCCCACATCACAATCATCTAAAGTTTCTCTATAAATACCTCCCGAGTAGAAGTTTTTTTAATAGAATTGTTTTGTGACTTTATTAAGCTTAAAGCAAGAGAGTGCCATAATCTGTGTCAAGCTTACACGGCCGGTGTCAATATCCTCGAAATTATTAAACACCGGGCTGTTAGGCCGTGGTCGGTTGCTGTAAATTCTCGACATCTGTCGACGTGGCAACGTTTCGTATCCCACCTCGGGGACCTTCTTCACGGGCTCGGTCAATTCCGCCCGCCGCTACCTGACTCCCTTTTTCAAACCGGTCAATCGCGTCCTCGTTACTGCTAACAATAAGAACGGTTCAACGTGCGAATGCGAATGTTTAACGCTCGATTAAATGCGCACTTCTACACTTCTCATCCCAACATATACAATGTTGTTGATGTTTTGAAAAATGTCCAGGCTGATACATACACCAAATTAAGAAGCAAAGAAAATGTAAGGAAATATAAACGGATAGAAGAAAAGGAAATGTATCTTCGGGAACAAATGAATAAATTCACCAGAAAAACCTGTTCTCGAATACAGTATGTAGAGGCTGTCTGCATGAAATTTTTACCAATAAAATAAAGTAACATAGAAGATTGACAAAATTATAATAAGTAGCTAGAGAAACAGCAGCAAAAAAATAAAATACATAGAAATCAATAAAAAAAAATAAAAGTAAAAATAAATAAAAATAAAAGTTGCATAGAGAATTGACAAAACTATTATATAAGTGGCAAACATATACTGTAGTTCCTTTCAAAGGATATCTACAGCTGATGATCACTAATAAGAGTGAAATATGTTTTTCCTTTCCGCTGGGATATTAAAACCACAAAAGATTAGAGGAAGATACACTAGTATCTATACTTATTATTATGATCAATTTTTCGGAATAACAAGGTACAATTTCCTACGAGGGACGGAGTCGACCGGGTAAAATTTCCTATGAGGGACGCAATTGACCGGGTTCTTTTTCAGGCGGACGGAACTGACCGACGTCCCTTCTTCAGACCGTAAAAAGCGACAGTGTGTCACGAAAACAGTTACGGTAGAGCTTAGGCCGAACGATACCCGACACTTTTTTTCGGCTAAAAGCGACAAATGTTTTCTGAACATTCTGTTTTATTACTTGTAGACAATATTATTTTGTAAAATTTATTTTAATACATGTTCATTGTTTGTTCCAGGTAAGTGTCAGCCGAACAGTTCTGCATAAGTTGTGATTAACTGATTGTTGTAACATGCCGTGACTTCTGTTCTGTAAGTATCTTACGAAAATTATAAATTAATGTATATTTTTAATTTTTGTCGTAAGTTCTCACGATCGGTGTCAGTATTATCAAAATGATTAAAAACCGGAATGTTAGACCGTGGTCGGTTGCTGTATAACAGTGACATCGTCGGCTGCGTTTCGAAACCACACTCGGGGATCTTCTTCAGGCCGCAAAAAGCGACAGTGTTGCGATACGGTTACGGTCCGTAGTTCTTATCCGGGTGGTTGTTCTTACCCGAAAAAGTTATCGTGTTTCGTTCGGCGAAGATTGGCCGTAACTGTTTCACAACATTCTGTTGCTTTTTGCGGCTTGAAAAAGATCCCCGAGGTGGGATACGAAACGTTGCCATATCGACAGATGTCGATACAGCAACCGACCACGGCCCAGCAGCCTAGTATTTGATAATTTTGAGGTTAAAAGAGTATCTTTTTTTTCCATTGCTTGAAATTCTCCGAACTAAACACAGAGTTTTTAACGCCAGAGAAAGTAATACTTAACTGCAGGTGTGACCTCTCTGACAGTGTGAACTTTTTTTTTTGTAAAGGCCATCTAAGGACCACATGCCAATTTCAATTCTTTATTCTTTGTTCTTTTCTTTTTCTCCAATATTCTTTCATCTTTTCACTGTCTCTTCTTTCTGTCTTCAGTACACTTTGAACCTGCGTTTTTCCCTCTCCCTCCCTGGACTTCTTCTCTTTTTAACACTTTTGCCCGAAAACTTCTCTTTCAATTGCTTCTCTGAGTTTATATTATTTTTTCTGAATCCTATTGGACTTTTTTAATCCAACTTGATGTTGACTTCTTTCCGCACAGATATTTGAAGATCTGTTTTGCTAACCTATTGTCGTCCATTCTGTATAAATGTCCAAAAAATAATAGTCTTCTTTTTCTCATTGTTTCTGTTATATTTTCTATTCTTTGATATATTTCATAATTACTTCTTAATTTCCAACCTTCTGAACTTTTTCGTGGGCCTAATATTTTTCTAATAACTCGTGTTTCCAATATTTCATAATTTGTCTAAATTATAATTCAATGCTAGACTCTTCCGCACGTCCTGCTGTTGGATCATCAGTGTGAACTTTATTTATTGTGGTAGTTTCAAAGCTGTGTTATGTGAATTATGTGCCGTGTCGAGAGCAAAACAGAGGACGCAGTATATAGAAGACAGTGACTGAAGACGGCAACAAATCGTCGGGTGTGTGTTTTGCATTTAAACACGAAAGGTTAATCAATGACTATGGGAACGTTGTGTGTGAAGTCGTGCATGCATTAGCAGTAGCAGTAGCCGTGGCGGGTGACCGATTGGAGACAGGTCACACAGCTGTCGTGGATGCTAATCCAGTAGCGTCCACCACTCGTTGAGATTTTAGCATAAATTTCTAACCGTTCCATCACTGTTAGACGCCTTTAACCCTTGTAAAATATGCTGTGTACAGCCTTGTGTCCTTGTTCTTGCGTGCGTGATATGTGTGGCAATGACTGATGACATTGAACGAATTCATCTGTCTACAGTAGAACCTCTGTTAACCGAAACAAAGGGGGGAAGGGGGTTCGGATACTAATTAAAATGTCATTTTTTTGAAGTCTGAGATAAAATAATTGAAGGCAATATACAAAATTGTCAAAGATTTTAAAAAAAATCAAACTGTTTACGTAAAGTCTTTTTTTACACTAGTTTTATGATTTTTTTTTAAATATTCTATTTTCCGTGGCTTTTTCTTTCCACATCGCTTTCTTGCAGCAATATCTCGGCCATCGCTTCATTAGAAGAACGTCAGAAGGCTTTGATTCTTCAGATCGTTCGACGAACCGTAACGCTATCTGAAAATATGAATAAAACTCCGTGAGAAAAACGCTTATTTCATATAGCCTAATTTAATGCCCTAACCCAAACTAAAAACTTACCTCTAAGGAATTTAAGAGCTCGTCAGCGGTGTCATGACTTATACTCTCTGATGTCATCGTTTTCGTTGTCCCTTTGTTGATTGAACCAAAAAAACACATCCCCATTTACTTTCTCGTTTTGACACGTCTTCATTGTTTTCTTGTTTGGCATCTTCGTAGGATGCTCTTCAAACTTATTTTTCATCTTGACCCAGTCAGAAACAGCAGAAACACCAACACCAAAATCGGCTGCCACAGATCGCAAAATCTCGTTATTTTTAATTCTTTTAATTGCCTCCGATTTTTCTTCAATCGTTATCATGACCCGTTTCGCTTTGCTGACACGGTACACAGTGTATCACATGTTTAATATATTAGTTTTCGTGTTTTTTCCGAAAAACAAATTTCGTTGTAAAAACCTGGGGGTTTTTTTTGGTCGGTCGTTTTGGTTAAACGGTATTTCGGTTAAAAGTGTTTCGGTTAATGGAGGTTCTACTGTGTTTGTCTATGCTTTGCTTAAAAAAAGGGGGGGCAGTTTTAAAACACATAATTTACCAGTTTTATATACAATTCCACAAGCACATAAAATTCACTGCCGTTTAGTTGTCCATAAAAATAAAAGTTGCAGATTGCTGGAAGATGCAAAGACCAAATGAAACAGTATATCGCAAGAAACAAGTGCTGTCAGCCTCAAGTTTTTTTAACGGACTATTTGCTTTTCAAAATTAAAATATATTAATTTATTTGCTTTCCTAATGTGTGTTGCGAAAATTAAAATCTTTGATGGCTTTGGTGTACGGATATCTCGCGCGTGGCTTACACTAATGATTACATTAGCTCTTGTTATAAGCGATAACATTTAGAAGGCCGTATAGTTATCGAGAAACTCTGGACACAAACGTACGATTCACGATCATTAATCAGTGTTTACGAATTCGTTTTTTGTAAATAGTAACTGTTTTAGAATATAGTGACCGCGAGTGCACAGTGTAAACGTCCTGACGTTGGTGTATGACCGAAATCGATCGAACGTGAGTAATTAAAACTTCATTATAAATCATGTGTGTGGTACCTTTAGGTTATGAACAATGAATACACCACAATAGAGTACTGAGATTATAGGTACGATTAGTAGGCAATAAGTGTGTGTATATTATAAATGCATTCTGATTAACATTAAGCTCTTGTTCTTTTTCCATCATGGAATAGGCTAATCAGCGGGTCCGGTTCCGATAGAAATGCATCCACTTCACCAAAGCTTCCTTCTTTGTCCAGTAGACTTGTATTGCCAAAGTTTCTTAGCCAGCCTGCCATTTCGCATTCTCTCGGACGAGCAATCCATCTCTCCCTTCTCCGCATACGATCTTGGATATTAAAAATGTTCATCTCTTTGCATATGACTTCATTGTAGAGTCTACACCTTTAACAGGTCACCAAAATTTTATCTCCGATGCCTGGTGTCGTACTCAAACGTTTCTTCACCGAAACCCAAGTTTGAGAACCATACAATAACAACACTGGCACTGCCATTAACCTAATCAACTCTCTTTTCTTGTTTTCCTCGATAACGCTTGATGAATTGTACCACATACTGACTGAAACTTACCCAAGCTTTGTCGGCATCGTTGAACATATCAAGAGATAATTCACCAATATTCATGTAAGATATCTCATTTATACACACTCCTTCATGTTCACGCCAGATTCAAATGGACCCTGTAAATCACTACCGTTTTAAAGTTCGATGGTTTTCAATCTAGTTTTCGGAGCTTGTTTACGCTAGACTAGAAGATCGTCTTTTAATATTTATGTCTTGTTAACCCCCCCACGGACCAGTTTTGAGATTCTCGCGGACCACAGGTTGGCCACCACTGCTGTAGAAGACAGCCTCTCTCAGCATATATGATACCGTGACGTGCTTGCTCAGATAACTTTGATGCTCAAGTTCAAGTTTAATGCCCCTCGATTCTAGATTACTAACTACACTAAAAACTCGTTTATCCGAATTTGTTGGGACGTGCCCGTTTCGGATAAACCGAAACTTCTATTTAAATAATAATACATATGTAAGTACAATAACTTTATTTAATTATAATAATTTAAAAGTTACGTACAGTTAATATGACACAATAAACTATAAAACAACACCGTACTGTAAATTATAGTTTCTACAGTACTGGAAAAGTCTTATTGCTTGTTCGTTCAGTAATCAATCAGTTTTTTGCCTAACCTTTGAAGCTCGTTTTCTGGCTGCCCGATCTCGAAGTCGTTTCATTGTTAGAACTTGTGTTGTTTCAACGACAGTAGCTCTTCAAACACTGACGTTGCCTCTGTATGGTTGACTCCCATTTTCTCGTCCACATCATCGTCAGACCTTTTGTCTTCATCGGGCTGTTGTGAACATTGTGCAACAATTTCGTCATCGGAAAACAGCTGATATCCAGGCTCATCTTTTTCCGAATTCATCCACTCGGATACGTCTTCTTCTTGTAACTGTGTGCACCCTTCAATATGTTTTAATATTTCTACAAATTTGTTTCGGATAAACGAATGTTTAGTCTATAACTAGATTAAAGCACCGTCCTGCGATTGAAAATTATCATATACAAATCAGTCTGTTGCGATGGGATTGAATTCAAGCTACCTGTTTAGTAAATAGTCCAGTAGTAGGACTACTATACACGTCGGTTGTATTTCTGGGCAGTAAACGGTAAGCTCGCGCGCAGTTATTACCAGCTGCGCGCGTTATAAACATTCCAGAAGCGGTTACCATGTAATAAATTCAATTTGCAAGATGGTGTCGTCACACATTAACCCTATTAACCCTGCGCGAGTTATACGGCATTAGCAGCGCTTTCAATTTACCGTTCAATATAATTATAATTGAAATCAATACGGGGATAACACGCTTAAATAAACTGTACGAGATGCAATTTGTGTCCTATACGTACCGCCTTCCTATTTGGCTGTAACGAATCTTTTAATAGTATCATAAAACGGTTTTATAATTTGTAATACATAAACTTGAGTTTTCAGCAACATACTACTTACTAGTTTGGACGAAACGTACAGAAATAGAAGCAAATGACCTTGAGATAATTTAATGATATCGTATTTAAGGGAAGAAGGTCGTGAAACGTAATAAAATGAAAATTACTTAATTACTTGTTTGTCTTAATAAAGATTAATGTCCAACAAAGGTTAATGGAATTGTCCAGTAGATCTGTTCCCGCCTTCTGTTATGCAAATGAATGAGATATTTAATTGGCGAACATTGATGTTAGTAAGCATGTCTACGGTTCTGCGTAGAATCCTGAGGGTGCAAGTCTATAAAAAACAGAAAGAGTGGTTAGGATAATGTTTTCGGGTTGCTTTTACCCGAATAAAGTGTCGGGTATCGTTCGACCTAACTGTTTTCGCAACACTCTGTCTTTGCGGCCTGGACAAGATCCCCGAGGGTGGGATACGAAACGTTGCCGACGGTGTCCAGCAACCGACTATGGCCTAACAGCCCGGTATTTAACAATTTTGAGAATAATAAAAGTCTTTTCATGATATTCTTTACCAATTTCTAAAAATATAACATGTATGATTAAGTTATCGCAACGTAATCAGTTCTACGTGGTCAGTATATAATCACTATTCTAAATCAGTATTGATATTAAAATACCGTGTTTATCGATAAAGTAATACCGGTTAATATAAAAATACATTTCAACTTACAAATATTTAATTTTTTTTTTATTTTTAGACCGTTTTGATAATTCTAAATACAGTATTACAGTGTGCAGTAGTAGGCTAGAGATCAATCCTTCCATTATTTGTTGTGTAAATTAAGTATACGTTTTAGCAATTATTTTCGTTTTAAGTTTCTCGAGTCACGCATAGCAAAGTGTGTAATTTTCAAATGTACGTAGATTTCGTAATTCGTCCAATGGCTAGGTACTAATTGCAGGCTAGATACTGAAATATCTGATAAAATAAAAATATGTATTACACAGAAATATGTAACTTATTGCAGGAAACATCATATTCGTTTTAATATACGTATAATATTAGTATTTCGACGGATTTATTTTGGTCCCTTTCATTTTTATGTACTAGGTGTTTACTTTTTATTACGTTTATTTATCGTACGGAACGTTTTCATCACATCCATTATTCGTTGTTTTTACTCATTAAAATTTGTTAGAGTGCCCCTGGTGTTAGGGTTATATTTTTAAATTTGGTTTTAGTATTTTACGGGGAAATTTGTATTTTACTAGTAATTGGTTTATCCCACCTCTACTGTGTATTTATTTGAATTACATTCATATTTGCTCAATTATTCTTGTATTATTTTATACTATTATTATTATTAATAATAAAACTTTTCGTACAAGAATATATTTTTTGAATATAACACTGTTTCAATAGTATTTAACTATCATCATCAACTTTGTCGTGTTTACTTGCTAAACTGCTATTTGTCATGTTGCGGACGAGGCCTTTCAGTGTTTCCACCATTTTCAAGTGCTAAACCACGACAAAAAATATCCCGCTGAACCCGTATCTCCATGTGCAATACTGTGTCATTGTTCCTCTTCTTATTTGAATTAGCAGTCTCGGTAATTCCAACTTGCAGTATTGTTTACTTGACAATGTGCTGTCAGCGTATTGCACGTGGAGATACGTGTTCAGCCGGATATTTTTTGTCCTGGTTTAGGACTTGAAAATGGTGGAAACGCTGAAAGGCCTCGTCCGCAACATGACAAATAGCAGTTTAGCAAGTAAACACAACAAAGATGAAGAATATCATCATGAGATATAGGCATACAAATTAATTAATTAAAAAATTTGTTTAATTAATTCAATTTATTTTTATTTTAATCTAAGATTTAAAGTGCGAAAGCATTTGATTATACGAGTAGGGCCCTCGTACTCTCGTAGGGCAGATAATATTTGATTTTATAGGCTTTCTGTGTAATGGGTGGTGTAAAGTGGACTGAATAAGTTTTAGTCATTTTTTAGTATCCTTATATTTTGTAAGGTAGTCGAATCAGTATTTGATAATGGATCCGCAAAATAATGGATAATTTGAGGGTAATCATTTAATCAAGAAATCAATCCTTAAGTAGGGTCTTCTTCTTGTGACTGGTATTTTGACGCTACAGAAATTTCGTTTCCGAATTTTTTTGTGGAACACATTTTCATTTTACAGCTGGAACAGGGTGCCGGTAAGAATACTTGAAACTTTAAGCGTGAGTTAGGGTTGAATGTTGTGTGCGTGTGTGTATGTGAAGTGAAGGAGAGGTGGAAAGTAAATTGAAGTAACTATTGGAACAAAATATTTTAATTTTTTGCAGTATTTTACAAGACAAACTATCCTTTTTTTCAATCCGCCTTGTGACTTCTTTTTGTATATAGATGACGCGTTTCAAAGCATATGCTTCATCATCAGATCATAAAATATCTCTCGTAGGAGGTCGTCATTGGTTAAAAATCCAATAACCAATGACGGCCTCCTACGAGGGATGTTTTATGATCTGATGATAAGAATGTGCTTTGAAACGCGTCATCTATATATAAAAAGAAGTCAAGGCGGATTGAAAACGGTTTGCTTGTCTATTCATACAAGTGACTTGGAGGATACCATTGTAAACATGGATGCTAAATTTTTACAATTTCTTAATGTCGCCTGTCGCTGTTGGCATCATTATATTGTGGAACAGAATTTGCTGCCATTACGTGCTCGACAAAGCAGATTTGCTGACAAATGATTGGTCCGATCCTTTAGACCCGTCCCGACGTTTTATAAATGCGCAACCGACTCGATCCTCACCGTAGAGATTCTGGAGTAAATAAACGTTGTGGCATTGCCGTGGGGGCGGGGGCGGGGGTTCACGTAACATCTGCTATTGACTTGCAGCCGATACGTGTTCCGTGAGTAAAATATCTCAGAGTATGAAATATATCACAACTGCGTGTGTGTATATGTTTGGCCGAACGTTTATATATGAAGAAGAATATATACAGATGGCTGTGTTACGGCGGGGGAGTGTATCAAGTAAAACTGGCACGTTGCCGCCCGAGGAAAATACGCAGAGAAAAACTTGTTTCCCTTCCTTTATTTTATTTTTGTTTTGTGTGTTTGAAATATTTTCCATCACGCTTTTGCTAGTCAGCAGAGAACACTTCGTCGTAATGATATTGCGACAATAACAGAATGTGTGTTCTCGAGGTAACGTGTCCCGGGCTGGGGAGTGTAACATGGGAATACTAATTGGAGGGAACACGGTGCAGTTTGAGGTACCCCTGTTAGAGAATATTGCAGATAAGGTGCGGATGAGCCGAATGTTATGTATATGGGGCGAAAAGTCTCGCGCGCGTGCCGTTATTCAACGTTTGCGTAATGCAAACAACACAAAAACGGCATGCAAATGTCACGGCTGCAAGACTTTAGTGTGTTTCGCCAGCTCTTTTTTCCCATAACTTATGCAGTACATTTTTTACAAGGCGTATTTACTGGGGGGGGGGGGACCCCCCATAGAACGTCGAAAAATTTGACGAATTTTGTTAATCTCTTAATTTTTAAGCTGTTTCATTAATTTTTCAGTTGTGTACGCTAATATAATAGTAACCCTTTTTTAAAATTACAAACAGGTTTATTACCCGGCGTTGGTGTACACGTTTGAAATATGAAGTAGGCCTATTGGAAAATCAGTTCAGTCAATATGTACCTTGTAAACAATATTTCAATAATGCGTATTTTTATTGTCTTATTGCCGTTTACTGTAATGGGACTGATTTCAGTCACTTTATAGATAGTAATGTTGATAAGTCTTAAGTTGTTTTTTCTTTTGTATGAAGCCGACCCGATCCCGGACCCCCCCCCCGGCCAAATTCTAGGTACGCTGATTGTTTAATCGTAAGACAAATACGTCTTCGATAAACGTGAATAAAATAATTTCCCGTGTTGTGGTCCATTTTGTTGAAGGAAAGCATGTATTACAAAGAAAGCAGGAAGTAAATAAACGTGAGAGAGAGAGGGCCGTATAAATCGTACTGAACAAATCGCGTGCCTGCTTCGTTACTAAAAACTGAATTACAGGAGAAGGAAATGAAAGTTTAAACGTTACGACACAGTTGGTAACGATAGATGAAAACGAATTCTTTTTTTGTACAGGTAAAACTTAGTAACTATTGTTTAGCACTATTGTTTCCGTAGTAACTGTGAGGACGAATAACTTTAGTTGATTAATACGACGGTCAGTTGAAAAGTTCGCGGAGCGGTATCTATAGTTTAGCGGCAGAACTAAAATTTTTCGTGTGTTGCAAGATTCACATTTTTTTATATACACGTATTAATTTCCAAATCTTTCCACCAATTTCGAAATAGTCTATCAAATGTTCGAAATTTACTAATAACGCATGTTTCAAAAATAGACAAAATCAAACATCGTTCTGTGATTGAATTCTATGTTAAAAACGGTCTAGCATCGATTGAAATTCACAATCGAGAAGGTAAGGAATGCTACAGCTTCAAAAACAATAGTTTGTAAGTGGGTTCTTGGGTTAAACATGATCGTACGAACGTTGAAGGCGATCCTCGCAGTAGACAACTAAAAAGTGAAACAACAACAGATATCATTTTAAAAAACTGACGTACACAGTGTTGAGAGACCGGCGATTGAGAGGATGACATCCTGGTATCTCGTAGGTATTTCACATTAGCTCGTGTATCATATTTTTAGTCAAGAACTGAGTGTGAAAAATCTTTGTGGAGCCTGGGTGGCGCATTTGGAGTTGTTGCACTTTTGGGGCGACCACGCGTGGATCATCTTAAGAGCTCGTATGACGACATTTAAACTGAAATGCCCACATACGAACTATTATTGTTTTTGAAGGTGCAACGTTTCCTAACACAACTATCATTTCGTCAGTGAATTTGTTTTGGGGCTAGACCGTTTTTAACGAAGAATTCGTGATTTTGTCCGTTTTTCAGAACATGCGTGATACTTATTTTAAACTTATTGCTAGCCACTGTCTGTCACTGGCCTAGCTTACTATTTTATCAAGCCGTGCGGTGCGGCGCCAATTTTACAATAAAATATGCCCCTTAGTTCCGGAGCGCCAATTTTAACAATAATCGAGTTGTTCCCGTTTACGCCCAGCGATGGACGCCAATTTAACAATAATCGTGCCCGACGTTGTGTGCGTCAATTTAACAATAATTTTGTTATTATCTATTTAATGTCCCGCGTGTGGACGCCAATTTAACATTAATTACTGTTTATTCTCTTTATATCAGGGTTAAAAATAATAATAAATGCTCATTCTACTGATAGCTCTTAAATTTATTCACATTAGTTTGCTATTACTTGTAAATATTAAAGTAGCACAAAATTCTATGTACTCATTAGTACTTGTAAATATATAAAATTAACACATTACCAAAATTTAATACTCATGGCTAAATCGTAAATATCAAACAATAATACATTAATAACTTGAATACTCATTAAATTGTAAATATCAAACAATAATACATTAATAAAATTGAATACTCATTAAATTGTACATATCAAAATAATACAGTAATAAAATTGAATACTCATTAAATTGTACATATCAAAATAATACAGTAATAAAATTAGTTATCCAAACTCTCAAGCTAATGGTTGCATATTAATGATCATTCATCAATTGCGTTTAGTACATTAAGTAAATTATAATGTTTAGCCTCATCTTATGAATTCTTAATATGAATATCTCTTAAGCTGTTACTATTTTTTGTAATTACGGATTCATTTAGAACTTGGAAATAAACATTACTCCAAACTGATAAACAATGATAATTTTACTTCTACACAAACTTTAGAATCGATTTCTTTAATTCCTTTACGATTACTTTATTGAATTTTATTGTGTGTGGATTCTTTGAGATGACAGACAGTGGATCTAAATTAATTAAGACATGTTTTACTATACTTGGTATTCGAATATCCAATCACTCGGTAGTTGCGGTGATGATTCCCCCATGTCGATCGTTCTAGGATCGTGCAGATAACTCCTCCAGATGATAGATGGCACTGGATGAATTCCACGATGTCACTTACAGACACTTCACTCACCAACTCCACGCATTCGGATTATAATTTATGAATAAAAGTTAGCGTTCTCTGTTGTACATCAGATCTGAATTAATATCACGCACCATTGTTGCGGTATGTCTGGTTATTAAGTGTTCATGAATGTAGTTTGTGTTGTTAATCGTTCTTAAAAGTTATTGTTGTAAAGTTTTTTTTTTTTTTATACACTGAAATTACATTATTGTCTGATTACTATTTGTTCAGTTAATGTTCACTGGTAGGCTAATAGTGTGACTCTACTTCATAGTTCGTTTGCTTGTAATGACAGTATTAATTTTTGTTATAAGTTCGAAAACTACCTTCTCACACTGTGTATCAAATTATTCTAAGTTCGATAAAATGCTAATTTCTCCCGTCACCAACTTCACTCCGATCGCGTCCGAAATTTTGTTAGAACTCCCCTGAGCGCGTTCCTGTCTCCTTCCTATATTTTCCTTACCAAATCTCCCACCAGACTCCTGATTCCAACGACGCCGTGTCCTTATTGGTTTCATGTTTTTCCCTCCAAGTCCAAATACTACCCATCTTTTCAAAGGCGTTCTCTGATAGGGCTTCTGGTTCCCCACCAGATTCTTCCCTTGCTTCGTATTTTGAGGTCGTCGACATTTCCAGCCAACGCAGCAATAAATTGTATCTGTCGTTTTTTTCTAAAGTCTTCAGTGACAACTCTGAGTTTCTCTTCCATTTTCATTGTTTCTCATCTTCGTCGCTCTGCCGTTATTATCTATTGTTGTTCAAGGGCCTCGCCTACCCTTCTTTGAAAGTTGGTTTTTTCTTTTAGTTGCCAGGCAACACCCCATCCTTGAGTTTGGACGTACTCTCTGCGCTTTCGTTTCCAAGTAAGGTCAAAACCCTGTCATCGACCGCTGGAGTCCTTCAAATCAATCCACCCTTCGTCGCTTTCTCCTGACAGCTGGCGTACACATGTATGCTTGACCATTGTTAAGCCTTTTCTCCTTTAATGGCTCTGTACACATTGTATGTAGTTTTCTATGGAATCAATGTGTTTTCACAAAAAACTGGTGTTCTACGTACCCGGGAGCAGTGAACTCTGTTAACAGGGTACGCGTCGCAGCTGCCTACGAAATTTATGACCTGTCCGTCACTACAGCTTGCTTGCTCGTTCCCCTTTTGTCCCTTACAAAATATGTTTTCCACACGTACACCCTTCGTTATTGCTTTCAGCGACATTTCTTACTGCAGATTATAAAATAAAACTTTTCGAAAAAATTTTTTTTGTTATAATAGTTCTTTGAGCGCACTCTCCCTTCTTATTGTGTTCCACATACAAGTGTTGTACGTTTTCGGATTGGTAATGTCACTCAGAGGCGTATTTACGGTGGGGGGGGGGACGAACGGGACCGGACCCCTCCCCTTAGGGTCGAAAAAAGTTGACTTAATCTCTACATTTTTAGGCTGTTTTGTCATTTTTTTTAGCTGTGTGTACTATTATATTAGTAACTCTTTTTAAATATACAAACAGGTTTAGTTTATTATACAGTATTTGCATATACCAGTAACATACATCTCGACTACTTATTCTATGCGACACCTTTACATCGCAACACACACACACACACACACACACACACACACACACACACACACACACACACACACACACACACACACACACACACACACACACATGAGAGAATGAGTGAGACACAGCGGAATTAAATAAAGCATAGTATTTTCACATCGGCGCCGTGTTTATTTTTGTTTAATGCTCTTTCTGGCTTTCCTTCAGCTCAAGAATGAATGGGCGTAAGTTATATCGATACAGGAAACGGCGGTCATGCCGCGCGAACGCCTCCACGATTTCGAGACCCGTTGATCCAGTGCAGTTCGCATTGTCTGGCAAATAGGTGTTGGACGCGTGGGCGTAGTTTTTACATAACGCTACGATCGCCCACCGCTTTCGCGGTAACTGTTCATCAAAAACAGCGCGGACTGCGCCTTCGTTTGGTTTGGTTTACTTTTGTTTTCGATTCAGCCGCCAAGGTCACTACGACCAGATACCGCCGTCTATTTAAATTTTCCTTGGCGCACACACTCGTTCGTGTGGGATGTGAATTTGATTTCACTAATGAATGAATGAGTGAATGAAGGTTTACGTAGTAGACTGAACCAGTTTTATAATTGTGCGCGTGTGTCCGTCGCAACTTGGCGTTTGCGCTGAATTGTAATCATCTAACCACTTACAAGTAACGGATTTGCATACGTATAGTGATCATTTAGAACAGGTGTGTGTGTGTGTGTGTGTGTGTGTGTGATGAGAAGACAGTGTATGAGCTGAAGACGGAACAGTATTACGGTTGTGTATTTGAATTTGATATGGGAGCAGTTTTGTTTAGAAGCCTCTCCGCAAGGAAGGTTTTAACTCGAGAAAAACGTAATTCCAAATGTCACATTAATGGTCAGTTAGACACATTCCAAATGTCACATTAATGGTCAGTTAGACACATTCCAAATGTCACATTAATGGTCAGTTAGACACATTCCAAATGTCACATTAATGGTCAGTTAGACACATTCCAAATGTCACATTAATGGTCAGTTAGACACATTCCAAATGTCACATTAATGGTCAGTTAGACACATTCCAAATGTCACATTAATGGTCAGTTAGACACATTCCAAATGTCACATTAATGGTCAGTTAGACACATTCCAAATGTCACATTAATGGTCAGTTAGACACATTTCATTTCTGTTGTGCGCAGTCAGCCTTTCCCACAGTACTGTGGTTGGCTGACGTACATCTTGTCAGCAGTTTCGAAGACGTTTCACTGAAGATGGCCTTCCACAGGTGAGGACGAAACGTGTGATTACATTAATAACATTAATCAGCATGGGAATTTCGAAAGACCACGGTGTTACAGCGCTGATTTTCTTTTGTTTATGAATCTGCGACGTTTCATCAGCGGGAAAGTTGTAGAAAAATATCTGAATTAAAATTTTGACTTGAAGTTTTTTTTAATGACCACTAGGTCTGCCGCTTAGTAAAATGCCAGCTAAAGTGACTGCCCCCGCGCCGTCACGGTCACACAATGCTCGATGCCCACTGTCATCAATTCCTGATCTACATCAATATTAAAATATGCAGTTTTCCTTAGTAAGCGATTAAGTCAGTTAAATAGTTTATTCACTTTGTGTACAATGTAAACATTCAGAGTCAGTAGCAGTAATGTGGCCTGGATTGCAGCCATCTACATTACCATTATTTAAGTGGCATCAGGTATGATGAACGTGCAGTAATAGAATTTACTACATTCACATAGGTTTACGGTCAATCACATTAGGCCTCTATTACACTACGTAATTGATTGTGTAGAACCGATTTCAAAGCTACAGTAGAGCCTCTGTTAACCGAAACAAAGGGGGGAAGGCGGTTTCGGATAACAATTAAGATATTATTTTTTAAAGTGTGAGGTAAAACAACTGAAGGCAATATACAATTTTATCAAAAGATTTTAATAAAAATCAAACCATTTACATAAAGTTATTTTTTAACACTATTTTTATGACTTTTTTTAAATCTTATATTTTCCTTTGCTTATCCTTTTCACATCGCTTTCTTGCACCAATCGTTTCTCGCCATCGCTTCATTAGCAGAACGTCAAAGGGGTTCTTCAGATCGTTCGACGAACCATACGCTATATGAAAATATGTATAAAACTCCGTGAGAAAAACGCTTATTTCATATAGGTAGTGTAATTTAAGGCGCTAACCCAAAATAAAATCTCTTACCTCTGAGGCATGGAATACCTCATCAGCGGTGTCATGGCTGCTGCTCTCTGCTATGTCATCGTCTTCGTCCCCTTTGTTGCGTGAACCATAAAGAAACGGCATCATTTACATTCTCGTTTTGACACGTCTTCATTGTTTTCTTGTTTGTCATCTTCGAAGCATGCTCTTCAAACTTATTTTTCATCTTGACCCAATCAGAAACAGTAGGAACACCAACACCAAAATCGGCTGTCACAGTTCGCAAAATCTCGTCATTTTTAATTCTTCTAATTGCCTCCGATTTTTCTTCAATCGTTATCATGACCCGTTTCCACTTTGTTGACATGGCGCAGAATTTATTACATGTTTATTACACCAGTTTTCGTGTTTTATCCGGGAAATAGATTTTCATTGTAGTAAAAATCGGGAATATAAACTTTTTTTTTGTCTTTCGTTTCGGTTAAACGATATTTCGGTTAAAAGCGTTTCGGTTAATGAAGGTTCTAGTGTAGTTGCACGGTAGTAAAAACAGCCTCTGCAATCAGTTGCAATGTAAAGTTTGTTTGTTTCGTTGTCCGGGCTAGCTTCAGAAACTACTGATCCGATAAAAAAAAATGCTTTCACCATCGTGTTCCTTGAAGTTTAAAAGGATGGTTTCAAACATAATTTTGAACCGACAACTTTATTAGTTTTCAAGACCGGAACCGTAAAACGGTTCCGTGTCATGAAATTTCTTTGTTAATGTGCGTGTAGTGAAATTTTAGGCATACGACAAACTTTCGTTCTGTAACAGCTATCTATAACGTTGTTATTCTAGTATACATCTTGTCTTATATCTTACACATTTACAGCCGCGGTATAGACACACAGCATGGATATTTTATTCTGATTACGCTCTCTCACGCAATCGTTTTCTCGTCCATCGTGTTAAACGTTTCGTCATATTTCATATAGTTACGACGGTCTCACGGATCAACGTAATGTACAGTGGAATCAAAATAATCGATACTTATGAAGTCGATAATTACCAACTTTAATTAGTCAAAAATAACAATTTGAAATCAACAGAGGTACTCTCATACCGTCTCATTCACACTCTGACTCAAGTTAAAATTCTCCACACGTAATAATAATATTACCTTACTACAGTTCCTCACTAATTAACACAATAATCATTTCACGCTGTTCCGCAACAATCAGTTGATCCGCACTCTAGCTACAACTAACTGACTAAGTCGGCTGCTGTTGCTTATATAGGACCCGCAGATGTCCCAGAATTATTCCCCACATTCCTGGCGACATGCCAACATAGTCTGCGCGGTTACAAGGGCTCGAACAGTCTGCAGGCTACACGACCTTGACACGACGCCGCACGCCGAGAAACGTGTAGTATGACGAGTGTGAGCGTTACGTAATCGTCGTAGCAATATTATCCTTGTGCCTCAGCATCCTGTATAATCGTTCCAAACAAACAATACTAGCTGAAATTTTTCTTCGCTCTGATTCTGAGACATTAATTTGGTAACACAGATCTCGTATGCCTAAGGCTTTCACGGCCAGCGTCAACTGTGTTGAATTTGATCGACCTCTTTCCGGGGCTATTAGGCCGTGGTCCACTACTCTCGCAATGAACAGACGCTTCGGCCCCGCTGTCGGAGGCCATCTTCAGTGTAAAAACGACTCGCGAACTGGCACGCATCTTCACCAGTTAACCACAGTGCTGTGGCAAAGATTGAACCGACGTTTCAGCCCCATCGTTGTAGGCTATCTTCAGTGTAAAAACGACTCTAGAACTGGCACCACGGATCTTCACCAGTTAACCACAGTACTGTGGCAAAAAATTTAACAGACGTTTCTCCCCTCCGTTGCAGGCCGTCTTCAGTGTAAAACGACTCGAGAACTGGGGCGGAACCTCACCAGTTAACCACAGCACTGTGGCGAATGAATGAAAAAACGTTTCGGCCCCTTCGTTGGAGCCATCGTCAGTGTAAAACGACTCGAGAACTGGCACGGAACTTCACCAGTTAACCAGAGTACTGTGGCAAAGATTGAACCGACGTTTCAGCCCTATATTTGGAGGCCATCCAGCACTGTGGCGAATGAATGAACAAACGTTTCGGCCCCTTCGTTGGAGGTCATCGTCAGTGTAAAAAGGACTCGAGAACTGGTGCGGAACTTCACCAGTTTACCACAGCACTGTGGCAAAATATCCGTGCCAGTTGACGAATGCGGCCTCCAACGGTGGAGCCGAAACGTCTGTTCATAGCGGCAGGAGTGGACCATGGCCTAGTAGCCCGGGGAGAGAAGTCAATTACATTTTAACATAGTTGACGCTGGCCCTGAAAGCCTTAGGTATATGATATCTGTATTACGAAATTAATATGTCGGAATTAATAGATCTGATACTCGTATACGTTTGTCTGTGCTATGAAAATGTCTGTTGGTTGAAACCACATCCCGAGAATTAAAAACTGCGAACGCAAGGATTACTGAATAGCGGCGGGTTCGCCTTTGTCATTGTGTGTATTTCGCTAAGGGCGTAACCACATTTTCCCTGTAAATATCGCCCTCCAGTCTGCGTGCATGCAATACGACGCTCGCTTTTAATGAAATTAGTGTGGTCTGCGACTAAGACGTACAGTATATGATGTTCCGCAGTATCGTTGTATCGTGGACAAAGCACGATAAAGAAAGAAGAGAAACTACTGGTGAGATTCGCCACACCTTGTGTGTGTGTGTGTGTGTGTGTTCGACAAGTCACGCTAGGCTACAAGCCCTCTTGAATAATGTTTGTGTAGCTAACCAGTGTTTTATATTGGCAGCAGCACCAGATGACTGAATATATGAATAAAGGGCGTGATAGGTTACCAGAGATAAACAGCGAGGAGCGTATGTAACATGCTGGGGGGGGGGGTGCAACGGGGACAGACGGTCTACGGGTTCTAGCTAGCGTGTGCGCGCGCCCGTACACGCAAAACTTTGCTACAACAAACATGGTTCACCGTTGACATTCTGTTACTGATGCCCTATATTGCTTGTGTACACATAGTGCCAGCGCTTTCCTAACTTTCGATGGTCTAGTTAGTTAGCTAGCTAGCGTTATGTGTCTTGTGCGACACCTGGTGGACTATTCATGAAACACATTAATGGATTCATGCGCTCGTATGAATATGCATTAAACCTGGTTAGTTATTTAGTAGTTGACTTGAATTGACTCATGGTCTGTGAATCGTTTCAAATAAGGGTTTATTGTTCGACAAGGAAGTTTACGCTATTGAAGAGTATATTCTGAATTTGTTATGGACCCATTCAAAGCCTGCTAAAGATTATACAATTTTTAATAATAAACCAGCCTAAAAATTTAGAGAAATAGCAATATTTGTCAACTTTTTTGCCCCCCCCCCCCCGGAGGGTATGAAAAATACACATACCTAAATCCATAAACACGTATTCGTCTTTTTTCTTTGCTTCAGGGTTTCAATGTTATTTTCGTTTAAAAATTTTAATAAAAGTTATCAGCTCTCTGCCTGTATTCGCCGCCGCCGAATAATGTGTTTTGTCGTTAGCGTTGAAACAGTGGATACGTGGTTACACACGATAGAGAGAGAGAGAGAGAGAGAGAGAGAGAGAGAGAGAGAGAGAGAGAGAGAGAGAGAGAGATGGTCATACGTATTGTATTAATTAAATGATAGAGGCACTTAGGTAGATAGATAGCCAGTTAAACACAGTCGAATGGACAATAGATTAATACAGATTAGCTGGCTGTATGAGAGGGGGCTGGTTGATACACAGGTGTCTGCGTCTGGCAGTTTGACACCATACACATACACACACGTTACATGATAGAGAACCGATGACGAGTGCTACTCGTTCGCGTCCATTTACATCGCGTTATCTCCTCCAGCCCCTGTGACGTGCCAACTTATTTTTCGCGTTTTTTTTCTGCTTCCTCGTTGACGTGACTGTTGACTACTACATTTCAGAGTAGATGTGTGCTGAACTAGTATTTGAAAATAACAGGTACGAACGAAATCGTTTCAAAAAATAACATGTACAAATACCTGTTATTATATATACCTGGATTATATAATTTGTTATAAGAAATAAAGTGAAACTAAAAGTGTTACTTTACACTGTGACTTTATTAAGCTGTTACTGTTTAAAAGAAATAAGAAACAAGAGAATTTATAGGCCTATCCCCCTTTGGGAATACTAATTTAAGTTTTCATTAGGAGTAAACAAACTGACGTAGATTTAATATTAAATCATTGATTCCATTTTGGTTAGACAAACTAGTTGCGAAACTCAGGCAATGAAATTTAGAGTGCACGTAATAGCACAAAAAATAATGTCAAACAAATTTACGTGAGATGTGCAGTGAAGTTAAATTCATCTCCGAAATCACATTAACAAAAAGTACTATATGGTCAGCCACTCTGTAGGCTATAACACGATATAATTCGCTTTTTCAAAATTTACCAAGTTTGTGATTAGTATAATAGGCCTATTTGTTATTATAATCTGTATTATGTACCTGCATAACACACGAGAATAAATGTAACATCAGTATGAATTTTTTTTTATTTATTAAAAACAGCTTTGCTTTTTGGCATTCTGAACTTCTCTATTTTGCTTTGTTTCATACTTGTATGGTAATCGGGATGCGTGCAAATGAAGTATTCAGCAGCAAAAGTGGCTTTGTACTCGTGTACTCGTAATACTTCTAATAATCGTAGTAGGCCTATTCGTTTACTTGTTGTTACTTGAGTACTTGTTTACTCATTAGTTGAGTAGTGGGCGCACGTGACTCGGAACCGCGAGGCCGCAAGTAATCGTAACAGGTATTTCAACTTTTCAGTCACTGTTATATCCGTTCTACAAAAATCTCGTTCCAAAATACCTGTTATAGGTATATCAGCCCAACCTGTACATTGTACATCGCGTTGTCTCCTCGAGCCCCTGTATCTCGTGCTCAACTTATTTTTCGCGTTTTTTTTTCTGCTTCCTCGTTGACGTGACTGTTGAGTATTATACATTTTAGATATATTCTCAGAATCGTCTGGTTCATCTTATCAAGAATTTGTATAACACTATTTGTGTAGCGTTGATTTAGTGGGCAAAGTAAGTAAAGTTACAACAAGTGGCAAGAGAGTACTCACTGAAAATTTCAGTAAGAAAGACCAAAACCATGGCCTTTAAATGTAAATATCCAGTGAGCACTAAGATAGTTATAAACAATAGCGCTTTAGAACAAGTGAGCCGTTTCAAATATCTCGGCTGTGCAGTAAGCTATGAATCTGAATATGATAAAGAGAGAAGATAAATAAATTTAGGAATATTTGTAGTACGATTCATAGAAATCTTAGAAATAAAACAGGACATAGCAGAAGGCTTAAATTTTATAAGACAGGGTTGTAATATCCACGTTGATTTATGCAAGCGAGGCGTGGGTCATGGCAAAAAAGGGAAGCGCCAAGATTCAGAGTGCTGAAATGCAGTTTCTTCGAAATACTTTAAATTATACATTGCAAGATAGAATAAGGAAAGAAGATATCAGAGCAGAACTCGAAGTAAAGGACATAAATGGAGTTATTTCAATTTACAGAAGACAATGGTGGAATCATCTGCAAAGGATGACAGAGGATCGATTGCCGAAAGCGGCACTGCACTATAAAGCCATAGGTAGAAGAGACGTGGATCGTCCGAGGATGAGACGGGTGCCGGAACAGGTTTATATAACCTAATCCTTAAAGAGGAAAAAAAGAATAAAAAGAAGTAAAGTGTAAATAGGCTACAGTGAGGGAATACGATAAGAACACATGCATCGTTGCGTAACTTTGCTAAGACACTGGTTACGGATGAAAGATGGAACAGAGGAATTACAGTAAATAGTAATAATGATAGGTAAGGTAAGGTTTTCACGCCGGCGTCAACGCTGTTGAACTTTGATTGACTTCTTGCCGGGCTCCACTACTGCCACTACATTTCGGTCCCACAATTGGAGGCCACCTTCATTGTAAAATGGCTCGAGAACTGGTGCAGCAGTAGTGGACCATGGCGCTATTCATACATTGTTTATCAGACTATTATTGACTTAATTGATATTCCTATAGTTCATATTTCAAACATACACTCAGATACTGTGTAACATTGGGTGTTATACGGTGTAATATAACTTGTTTGTAGACCTATATTTAAAAAAGCGTTACTACTGTATTAGCGTACACAGCTGAGAAATTAAGAAAACGGCTTAAAAATTTAGGAAGATTAACATTTTGTCTTATTAACTTTCGACCCTCTGAGGGGGTCCGGTCCCGTTCGTCCCCCTCCGTAAATACTCCACTGATTAATTAACAGATGGACCTGTTATGTTGGTCTCGGCCAGAAGAACGCGTTGCTATGGTCGATGAACGTTCTACTCCACAGGATCGACTCAATTCAAGCGTGTCACTGTTCGAGAAATGTCAGTCCGACTTCTTCATCCGAAGTACCTTGAAGGCGCAATTAGTCGTCACACTGACTTTTTTCCGAGACTTGTTGATTAGACAAGTCTCCTACAAGGCCCCTTCAGGCAATTTGGATTGTAGGAATAGGGAATTGTACGGCAATGCAGACCAGAGCGGAGCGGAGAATGGTGTTGGCACCCAGTAGAGAGAGAATGGTTAGTGTGGTTGTGTGTGATGCAGTGTACCAGGACAGTTGTAGTAGAGGGTTGTTGATGGAAGGGGTAGTGGTCACCGTTAAAGGCTGAACACATTAACATTCCTCTTATTTTGGACTGTTAAAACCAGTGTGGGAACCGACTGTCGATTATGAGAACCGGAATTATGTGTATCATATCGATTCAACTGTACCGTAATAAGCTATAAACTCAATTGGTAATAAGTACTGTTGTTTTTCTGTTTTACTCCTGGTATAAAGAATAGTACTTTACTTGATTTACATATGTGAAACGTAGGCCTACTGTTTTTTGTAGGATTTTTATGTCTGATTATTATGGTTAATGATTTCGCCCTTAATTTCAGTGAACTTTGGGCGAGACAGTTGCCGTAAGAAATTGCTGCTGTTTGTTACGAACTCAATGTGAGACCGTTTAGTTTTACGGCAGCTGTAAATGTCAATCACAACTATATACAGTAGTTTAGTTGCAGGTGTCTGCAGTTGACATTAACTGTGCACTTATATATTATGAAGTGCGAGACGCCTTGGAACCAAGGCTGTTTGAAAGTTGTTGCAGCAAAAATAACAATGCTTCCGCAGTGCTGGTAGTGCCCTTTTGATTTCTTTTCTTTTCTTTTCATCGTAACCGTCGTCGTAACCGTTACGTCGGGCCGGTCTCGGCGTTGTTTCCTGCGCGCAGACGTGACCGACAGTTAAATTGATGCATCACGTCGTGGTGGTGTCTGCTAGCTTTTTGTGTAGTTGACTTTGGTAACGTTCGTATTCAACGAAGATTTTGTGTGCAGACGTTTTGTGCTAAGGTTCTGAATGTTTTGTGCGCACGTTTTCTGTTAATAGTTGTTAAAAGTCTAGTCATTATTAAATTGTTGCATATATGTGTATGCGAGTTTGGTCGGACATTTAATACTTAATAAATAACGCGTGCAGTGATTGTTCAATATAATTTAAATAATAACAGAAACATATATATAATTGGATGCATCATATTCAAAAACATTCATACGTGTTTTGTCGAGTACAATTTTGACGTAGATATTAAAAATATTTACAGTTCCTATTTGTCTATACAAATATGTATCTGCTGAAAGAAATCGGTTCTAGTATAGATTTATCAGAAATATCATGTCATTACAATTTTATAACATCGATAGAATTTAAGATTTGTATCAGAAAAAAGAGATTTTTGAGAAAGTGTTTATTTTAGTGATTGACAAATAACTTATTTCTAACCTCACTTATTTAAGTGTAAAAAAAAAATTAACCACTTATTTAGAAAATTTGTAATTGAGAGACACGTAATAGAGTCAGTGAAGCTGAAATTATTTTTTATATGCTCAGGTCAACAACCTCCTTGCACGGTTCCTTGCTTTCCTTTTACTGAGGAAGAGGAAGAAGAAAATGACAGCTACGCCTGACTCGTGAAATGCTTTTGCTAAAATCAAAACTACGACTGCACAGCACAAATCTGAATTTTCACTGCTTAGCTGTGTATGTGCGGGGGGGGGGCACTTCATAATTCATCGTGAATAACTTAATGCATTTATGAAATGTTTAAAGTATAATAATATTTGAATTTACGCGTAGATGTTTAAAAATTATGGCTCGCTGAAATTACTTACGCATGCGCGAACCTATGTTTATTGTCTATGACAGTATTTCCCAAACTTTTTTAGCCCACGGCACGCTACAAATAAATAGTCAGAAGCCGCGGCACAGTATTTCCCTCTACATATACCATCGCCCTCCCCACACCATCAGTACCTTTAAAATCACACTGCAGCGTAATATACGATAATAATGAATGTTACTTGGCTCAGTACTACTTGTGGTTTCCCAGTTATGTCAACTGTAACGCAACTGTATTAACGAACCTAGATTTTGTGACTTATAAACTTAGGAAAAACCATTGAAACACATTTTCTGACATAACTTTTATTTGTACTTTCTTAATTTACAAAATAATTAGACACAAAATATTACAAGATTAAAGTTTGTTCTGTATTTAATTTAATTTAATATTTTTATTATTTTTCCAAAATTTCGCGGCACACAGTTTGATGTGCTGCTTATGATTTCCTGCCGCCCTGTCTTGTAGGACAACCGAACATGGACAGCTAACAAGGCGTAGATAAGTAAAGTGAATATTAAGGTATTTCTAACAGTAGCCTATAATACATCAGTAAACCAGCGCGTTCTTTAATGACAGCAAAATTGATTTTTATATTCTCACAAGAGATACCGGATATGCAGGATTCTCCCTACAGTCATCAATTTGTACGTGTCATATGACATCTCGGGATGTCCTAAGGATTGAAAAATGTTCAGGAAAAAACTTGAAGAATGATCAACTTCTAATTCGTAGAAGGAAGGAAAACAATAATAGGTAACAGGTAATTTTTTACTTGGATGGAAAATATTTTCGGATTGTGTCGAATAATTTTGGTATCTTGGGTAGTGGTGTATCTAGAATTTGGCCTTTGGTAGGGGGGGGGGGCCTAGGAAGACGAATCGATTTTCCTATATTTCACATTTCAAACGTATGCGCTAATGCTGTGTAATAAACCTGTTTGTATATTTAAAAAAGAGTTAGGCCTACTACTAAATTACAGTAGTAATACTACATTGTAGAGTTAGGCTAATATATTAGCGTATCAGCTGAAAAAAAATAAAACAACTTAAAATTTAAGTGATTAACGAAATTCGTCAACTTTTTCGACTCCCTTGGGGGGAGGGGGGATCCCGTTCGCCCCCCCCCATAAATACGCCCATGATCTTGGGTAATTTCATTATCACGAAATCCACAACCCAAGAAGCATACCCGATTCACATTAATCATCAGATATGCCTACCGATAGGCATCGACGAGAATAATGAATAAATGCGGCTTTCTCCCCCGTAATTAATTAGTTTGTTACGGAAATGATCGATTTTACATTCGAGACAGTCTCTCGATGCCCATTCATCAAAACGTTAAGTTAATTAATTAGTAAGCGCCGTTTTATTAACTCTGATGGATTGATTCGAAAGGAAACGATCGTTGCTCTGTTTAATTTCGCCCCGTCACTGCTTGATTGTTTCACGGTGACGCGTTTCTATTTTAATGATGTGTTTGACAAATGCGGGATTGCGTCATCCATCGCGAACCAATTGTTTACTGTTTGCAGCAGCTACTAGTCAACTGTTGTGCCGTGTTGTTAACGTAATTCCGCGCGTTGCGTTCTTCATAATATTCAGTCATGACTAGAGGTAGGCCGATATACCTACAGGCCCGAATTTAGGTGTCTGAATCTAGGCACTATTGTTAGCCCCCCCCCCAAAGTAAATTCTATATATTCAATTCTCCTTGACTGCTGAAAAAAAGTTGCTGAAAATAGTCTTTTCAACTATCTCTATTACAAATATCTCATTTGATCTTAAATCTAAAAGGAAAATGTGATGGAATTGTGAAAAATACATTTTTTAAACTTTTATTAATATTTATTTACGTGTACACTTTAGTAACACATAGATTAGTTTTATAACAAGTAATATACGTAGGCCTACTTTCCTTTTATAAGTTTATTTATAGACCTGTATACACGACCGTGCTCCGCTCCGACCACCGCTATTGATAGGCCCAGTGTCAATACTGTGTTATTCAATGATATAAATTAAAGGTTATTTCAAAACCATTTTCTTCAATTTGACCATAATGCAAGTGCCCAATACAAATACTGTAATTAAAAAACCGAAAACATGAAATGTTAACAAATAATTTTTCACCTCCTGCCGCCCCTAGGCACGTGCCTAGTGAGAAATCTGGGCCTGTATACCTACTATCAGCAGTTCACATTTACTACCAAACAAGGAATGTGGTGAAGTACGCCATTCCACTGCACGCATCCCTGTAATACTACACATTTAAAATACGTTTAACATAGTTTCGGTGTAATTTGACTGTCTCTCACTAGATAAAAAACTGGGATCTTTTCGGTTAAGTGGCACCATGCAGTGACAATTACTCTACGTAGCAATCGCCAGTAACAACGCATTTCCCCCTCCAACGCATTTTGCAACTATTCCATGGTGACAAGGTGCCCTGCGACTCTGTATTGTATGCCGCAATCGAAAGTGTAGTAGTATCGTTGCGTGTCATGAATTTCCTTCAGTTAACAGCACAGATTCCCGACAAAGATTCTGCGATACAGTTTCTAAGAGACAAAAATATTTTACATAACCCAAGAATTTGTACGAACGGCGATCAAATGAAACTATACGACAGGTAAAGACCGTTGGGTATGTTCTACAAAGGACTGTCGGGAATCCAAACAAGTGCGACAGGATACTACTATTATAAATAATTCTCGATTAGATTTCCGCACAATCGTATACTTCATTTACTGTTGGAGTAAGGAGTACACAACCGGGCAATACTGTCAAGATGAGTTGGAAATGAATCACTTCACATGCATGGATTGGAATTCATACATGCGAGAAGTGTGTGAGCACCATTTTATATAAATATAAAAATACAGTATAAAAATAAATATAAAAAAATATGTCAAAATGAAAATAAAAATACAAACTGTCGCTGGGTTATCTCTACGTGTGGAGGGGAAAATGTGGAGGGGGAAAATCGCCAGTTGTTACTGGCGATTGCTACGTAGAGTAATTGCTCACTCCATGCTGCCACTTAACCGAAAAGATCCAAAAACGGTCTTGTATCGAATAAAAAACACACTTTAACAAAATATTCAATAAATTACACTTACATACAGTATAATGTACGCAGTGGCGTAGCTAGGCTTTTTATCGCCCGGGGCAAGGAGATCGTCGGCCGCATCGCCTTCACAATTAAAAGGGGACAAAAGAGCAAAAATGAAAGCCCATCCAGTGAACAAAGTACTTAATAAGTGCAAATGTGTAGAATTTTATATGAAAGCACGTCCAGAAACGTCCAGAATATTTGTTAAGTCAAAATTAAAAAATTACATATCATAATATTACCGGTATTCAGTGTGTATACATTTATTAGTAACAAATGTAGACTATAAAAAATGTAGTAATATAACAAATTTATAACATAAAAATGTTCTAATAAACATGCAAATTCCTTGTAAGTCTAAAGCGCATCGTCAAAACAATATCCTAAAGCAACATAAAGTTGAGCAAAGAACTACATTAAAAGTAATAAAATAAATCACTAACCGTTACAGGTTAATGTTCCCGTCTTCTGTTAATAAAAACTTAATATTTAATAAATTTTTAAAACGATACATTTTAAAATGTAACTTTCCTGGTTACATTTGCTGCAAAATCTGTTACGAAATCACTATACTCTAAAGACGAAGCAATGTCGTTTTCGATTGAAAGTATCGCTAGATTTGATACCCTATCTTGAGATATTGTTGATCATAGGTACGATTTTATCCATTTAAGTTTAGACTACTAAACGATCTTTCACAAGAAGACACAGACACTGGTAAGGTAAGACAAAATTTTTAAAGCTGTTGCTAATGTTTTGTAGGCTTGTAATCTCATTGAAGAAATGTATTGTAACAGTCCCTGAGGCGTAAAGTCAATTTGTTATCCGTTAACTTATGCCCTTTTTAATAAAAGTATGACGTCTTTCAAGTCACTGAATAATTCTTCACTGTTATGTGTGTACAGTTTTGCAAGCACTGTGCACTTAATATTGATTTGGGAAAGGTGTTCCTTAAAATGTATATCCCCATCATTTACGTACGAATTAAATTTACAAAGGAACCCAAAAAGTTTTTCAAACTCTTTTTATGTTACAGAAACGGCTAGAAATTTCAACTGACAGTTTGTCCAAAATTTCTATTAGAGGACGTCGCATTTCTTTGCCGAACGGTTAATGCACAATCGTCTGCATACTCCCCTGGCATCGTCCGTTTCGTTCTTATCCTTTTTATGATACTGACACCCCATTCATTACATACCTGCTCTGCCTTAGTAATGACATTGTCACACAGCTCATTCCTCCAAACTTTTAATTTGTCCGTTAGCGTCTCCAAAAATGGCTGTGCTTCATTTCTTTGGTCTGCAAGAATTTGTGGATTTTGTCAATAGAAGAAAGAATATCCGTCCAAAAAAAGAGCAAGGTCACAAAATTAAAGTTTTCTATCGCATTAATTATTAATGCTGCATCTTCCCTCATATCAGTTGTTTCAGTCGGTGTGTCCCTCAGTTTCTCGAGTGCAGCGATAACTTCATCCACCTGGTATCACAATGTTCTTTTAGAGTAACATTTACGAAGTCTTTAAGAACACTCCATCTATGAGTGGAACAAGAAAAGAAGGTGAATAGACGTTCTACTGTCTCAAAAAAATGTCACTGCCTAACATTTACATGAGCTGCATAAACTCCAATCAAGTTAAGTGAATGGTTGTCACGGAACAAACACACCTAATGGATTTAAATCTAATATTCTCTTTTGAACACCCGAATTGATACCAGCTATTGTTGCTTGATTGTCATACAACTGACCTCTGCAATCGAGAAGATTCAATCCATATCTCTCAAGTTTACTTGTAATAGCTTATGTGATCCCCTCCGCTGTTTTCACTTCTAAAGGAATAAAATCTACGAAGGCTTCCTTGATATCAACAGAAATTGCATTTAATTTTAACAACTCTTATAATCTGAGACATTTCTTCTAAATGTGCAGCATCTAGTGTTGAGTCAAATATAATACTAAAGTACTTCGCCTTCTTAGATGTAGTAATAATATATTTGCACGCTCTTTCTTCCAACAGGCTTATTATTTCATTTTGAATAGTTGGCGAAAGATACGATATACACCCAGATTTGCGAGAAACTGAATCCAAATGAGAGCTCGTGACAGGCTCAAATTTAGCCAAGTGTTTTAACAAAGCCAGAAAGTTTCCAGGATTTGGATCCTTAGTAATTGACTCTCGATGCCCTCTCAGTGCCAGATTTTGTTGTGCAAGAGTTTGTACTGTAGCAATGACCCGTTCGAGATTTATTTCCATGCCTTAGCTGCTTTAGCCATTTGTTCCTGAAGTAGATCATCAATAAGGCCTCCGTTGTTTAAAGAACGTTCCAATTCCTTCCATTCCAAAAACGCAGAGCGATGAGCAGAACTATTTTCATGATCCTGAATACGAGGATTTAACTTTCACCACAACGAAAACGGATTTTCACTATTGATAGTTTTTTGTGGAAATAAAGTGCAACAAAAGCAAAATAGAGATTTTTTAATTTTGGAGAAAAACACACCCTAGTACGATTTACCTTTTCGCTATTTTGCAAGATTTGGTCAAACCAATACTTGTTTAAAGATCGTCCAGTTACATTTCAGGAAAATAGCTGTCCTTGTTCTGTAACTGATATCTCGCTTGGCCAACCTCCCATATCTTGTAGAGCAGCACGGGGAACACGGTCTACACTGTTGCTAGTAATGTTCTGTCCTTCATCGCCTGTAATTTCAAGACTGCACGATGCATTATCATCCATGGTACTAGAACCAACTGAATCTTGTAACTGTACTTTGACAATTTCACAGTTTGAAGTATTCACGTCGTTAACTTTACTGTATTTATCAACAGTAGGCCTATTTATCAACCCCGGAACTGGGCGCCACTGAGTTTACTTCGTTTCATATCAGCTTAAAATAAAATTTATAAAATCGATTTTCAACAATAGTATTATTATGATTACATACACGTGAAGTATTATAGGTATACTTGCAAGACGCACAAACCGCACACTCAAACACTCAAGATACTCATCAACAACTGATGACCAACACATCGCTGCGTCGAACCGGGAAGAATTGCTCATATGTAGTCCACGTAACGTTTTTTTATACGTTTGCAAATAATATTTTCGTCTGTATACGAATAGCAATTAAGATTATCTTTACAAACCTAATACTGCATGATTATCAGTTCTCCTTTCCAGCATAACTCACTACACAAAGTCGCAAAACATATTGGAGACAGTAAGTGATTACACATTCTTTTATGAAAGGAACAGTCATATCAGAGAAACAAGTTGTTTGTAGTTTTATAAACTGAAAACAACTTTTCCAAGTCTGTGCTCACTTTGCCGCCCTCCTGGCTATGCCGCCCGGTAATACTGTAAATTAACCGGCTATGTAAGGTAACACTGTTAATACTCTTAGTTTAAATTTATTTCTTATAACAAATTATATAATAGATGTATATGTATAATAAATATATGTAAAAGGTATTTGTACCTGTTATTTTCAAATACTAGTTTAGGACACAGTCATGTCAATGACAAAACAGAAAAAACGCGAAAAATAAGTTGAGCACGTCACAGGGGCTGGAGGAGATAACGCGATGTACAATGGAGTGTAGCACTCGTCATCGGTTCTCTATCATGTAATTTGTGTGTATGTGTATGGTGTCAAACTGCCAGACGCAGACACCTGTGTATCAACCAGCCCCCTCTCATACAGCCAGCCAATCTGTATAATCTATTGTCCATTCGACTGTGTTTAACTGGCTATCTGTGTCTACCTAAGTGCCTCTATCATTCAATTAATACAATACATATGACCATCTCTCTCTCTCTCTCTCTCTCTCTCTCTCTCTCTCTCTCTCTCTCTCTCTCTCTCTCGGTAACGACAAAACACATTATTTAACGTCAGCGATGACTTTTATTAAAATTTGTAAAGCCAAATAACACTGAAACTCTGAACCAAAGCAAAAAAAAAAAGAGTACGTATGTACGGATTTAGATACGCGTATTTTGCCACGTCATACACAAATTCTTGTAATTATTTTTGCTCTTTGACGAATCAGGAAACTATCAGTTTCAGTTTGTCGTCTCTACCGCTCAGAATTCATCTACGCGCATAAAACAATTTTGTGCTTTCATTACAATAAACGTTCGGCAGGTATTTGAAGTACTCTTGTTATATTCAAATACTAGTTTAGCATAGCTCTGATTACCAGGAAACAGGTACATAAGCGAGCGAGGGTTCTCACAGGCTACCGTCGTTGGTGGCAGCGCGTGGGCGTGTAGACGTTTGTCGCGACTGTCGGCAGACGTGCGGAATATCTAAACACACTGCAGTCCCTCTACGTGGGCGTTTAAACGTGGAATCCGATGAATACCTGAGATAAGGGTCGTTTAACAGACTGATGTAGATAAGGCCAGGTGGCTACTGCCGTGCGTAAGTGCCACAGAAGCGGTTCCAAAGAATAGAGTTCGGCGTAGGATTCGTAAGTAGGCGTAGTTATGATAAGGGCAGAATATTGAGTTTTTTTTTCTGTTTTCATAATATTCAACATGATATTGATGTAAAGTTAGGTAAGTTCCAGATGATCTGTGGAACAGTCAACCGTATTTTTAGAAACAAATTACATCGAGATACAAAATTTGTGGACACCAAGAAATTGTGTGTTCTACTAAGTAGGCTACAGTTTGTTTATGCATTAGGACTGATTGAAGTAAGACTATATTGTCATGGATAATGTTGGAAAATAAAGAAACCATACGGCGGTATGAGGAAGAGGCAACCATAGAGAAGAGAGGAGCTGAGAAAGAGAGAGAGAGAACGTGTTTAGTGCGCTTCACTATATTATATTAAAGTTCGTCTTCACTGTGAGAAATTCCGCGGATACTTCTCGAACAACAACTATCGTTCAAGAAGTTTTTGCTCCATAACTTTATTCATCTCCCTGGCGTAACGCAATCATACACATTCCGACCGTGAACAAAATAAAGGAAGGCGGCCACTCTACTCGTCTCGAATAGAATTGTTTTTTTTTTTTTTTAATGATTAATGTCAAATTCTAGAAGAGATCCCATTTTAATTATTTGGGAAATGATATTGATTATGATAGGAATTGTGATATTGATGTTAAGTAGGTAAGTTCCAGACGATCTGTGCGACAATCAACCGTTAGAAATAAGGTACATCGAGATACAGAATTACAGTTTTACAAAGTTATGGCAGCCCCTGTACTGTCCTGTGGGTGTGAATTATGGACACCAACCAAGAAACAAGACAGTAAAATACAGGCCTCGGAAATGGCATTCTTAAGGGGAATTAAAAAGTGTTGTAAACATGACCGTATAAAGAATGAGGTCTTAAGAGAAGAATTCATTACAACTTTTTAACTCGAATGGAAAATTAACAGATTAGAAACAGCGGTGGAAAGAACACTTAGAAAGAATGTCAGGTTCCAGACTGGCCAACAAGTCTGGAAATACAAACCTATAGGACACAGTTGTGTGAGTAGACCCAGGAAGAGACGGCTGGAGGATCTTTGAAGGCGGAACAGCAGTACCTTGCTTATGCTGTGCTGTGAAGAAGATGATGATGAATATTCCTATTGTGCAGTGCCATTCTTGTATTGTAAAGTCTAGACATAGCATTGATTTTCAAAATATGACAGTTGTGTTGCACTTGTTACCAGGGGCGTATTTACGGGGGGCCAAAGGCACCGGATCCCCCCCCTCAGAGAATCCAAAAAAGTTGACGAATTTTATTAATCTCTTAATTTTAAGGCTATAATAGACCTATTAATTTTTTCAGCTGTTTACGCTAATGTAGTAGTAACTCTTTTTAAATGTACGAACATGTTTATTACATAGCATTTGCGTATACGTTTGAAATATGGAATATAGGGAAAATTAATTCAGTCAGTAAGTATCTTTTGCAAACAGTGTTTTAATAACGCGTATTTTTATTGCGTTATTACAGTTTACTTTAATGGGATTGATTTCAGGATGTTATCACACGTTTTTCAACCACGTTAAAGATAGTATTTTGATTAGTCTTGACTTGTTTCTTCTTTTTGTATGAAGTCGACTTGATTGGATCCCCCAAGGCTAAATTCAAGATACGCCACTGATTGTTACACGATGGTTTTGTAACGTAAAAGATTGTTTTACATTTTAACGGACCGTGGTACTGGTTGTTTACAGTTAACTTCATCATCATCATCATCTTCAAGGATTAAACTAAGGATCGTTTGTTCCGGTCTTAAATAGGCAAAGTCTAGAACTGGTCACTCCAGCGCTTCCTCGGACGTCCCACACCTCTCCGTTCCCTCGGCTTATAGTTCCATAGTTGTTTGGAGATGCGACAGTCATCCATTCGGCAAAGATGTTCCCACCAATTCAGCCGATACTGGGCGAGCCTGTCGAGTATACTCATGATATTTAGTTCGTGCCGTGTATCTGTGTTTCTGCTATGATCATGGAGAGTATACCCTGCCACGTGCCTGAGAAATCTTATTTCAGCCGCTTGGATGCAACTGGCCTGGTCTTTCGTTAATATAGTCAAATTCTCACACCCATAAAGAAGTGTGGAAAGAGCCATCACCTTGTAGAATTTTTGCCGATTTAAGGGTTCGCCTAATGGTCCCGCACATAAGGTTGAACTTATGCAACTTATTCACGACGTCGTTGCTTGCATTATAAGACATGCTGTAGCCCAGGTATTCAGAATTGATATACAGTTAACTTATATCAGTTATTCCGCATTAATCTGTCTGTCTATAATGTTACATTTCATATAGAGTATTGGGGGAGAAGTAGGCTGCAAGGAAGGAGTGACATTCGCCCGGCAGTCGACTAATGCAATTAGCGCAAGCGGTGTAATTAGTGTACGGTACCGCGCCGCAGACGTCTCCCCCCCCCCCCGCCAACACAACCTTGTTAATGCATACTTTCAACGGAAATAAATTAATGATTTGTTTGGCTGTGGAGTGGAGTTACCGACAGTAAATCGCGGCCCAGTAATTTCGCAAACCCGTTTACGACGACAATTCAAAACCATCCGTAAATTGTACAAACTCCTATGAAATACAGTAATTCCTGTTATAACGTGGAGTTATGGGCTCTGAGGTGTCAGTTATATTGAAAGTCAGTTGTAACTGTATATTTCATGTAGACCTTATAATATGGATATGACTCATTTAAACTAGACGAATAAAAAAAAAAGTTTTTATTTTACTATGTTCATATAAAATAGATAACAGTAGACAAAAATAAAAAAAGCATTTAATTAAGAAAGTTGTGTTTGTGGTTATAATCACAAACAGAATTATCACTGTTGCAGACCACTATAGAAAAAATATTCCGATTAGCGCTTTCAAGCTTCACAGCTCATCGTCAGATCGGAAAAATCTGACGATGTGACATTTTTTCCGATCTGACGATGAGCTGTGAAGCTTGAAAGCGCTAATCGGAATAATTTTTCTATGGCGCAACAGTGATATTCTGTTTGGAAAAAAAAAAAAAAAAAAAAAAAAAAAAAAAACAGCTATATTTTACACAAATACTGTATACATAATTGTAATAAAACTTAGTTCATTGTAAAGAACAGTTTATATTTTATGCAGTGTTCATAATTATACGTAGTAAAAAGTTTTTGCAATATCTGTCTTCTTCAAAAACAAGATAGCTATGTGTCAGAATCCCTTTCCATATTTACTGGCTGGCTTAAAAAAAATTACAAATTTTTTTTGAGATTGATTTAATTTCTTTAAACAATAACTTACGAGGTGTCGCAGTTATCATAATGAAATTGTTGTTTATTTATTGATTGTTGAACATAGTCGTTGACATACTCGTTCAAGCGGCCTTTTACTTCGCTCACATTATCCAGCGTTGCTAAGCATTGTCAGTTTTGAGCCTGATTCTCTTTGATTTTTCAACACTCCATGTTTCTTAGAACTGTCCGTTATAAGCGGGGTCCGTTATAACCGGGGATTACTGTAGAATAGCATTAATACATACGTCCTCTTTTCCGTGAAAGGCATAAAAATTTTATCTTTTTTTAAATTTTAACGAATTTTTAATATTTTGTCATTTCATTTGCCGTTTTCAAATGAAGTAATTCTTTAATAACTTTTCTGAAGTTCTGTATGCAATATTTTACTCCCCATTACCACGTGTATACATGTTAACTCTCATGTACTGAACCATGGCCGGCTCTAGTAGAAGGCCGGAATATTAAACGTGGCAACACTGGAACCAGCTGATACTTGAGGGCAACTAGACGATCTCTTAATTTACGTATTTCAGTAATCAAATCGCGTCATTTTAACATTGAAAATGTTTATAAGGACGTGTCGCACATTTGCGGCCGATCGCTGGTGCGTGATCGAAAATGGGAACCGGTGAGTTTCCATAGAAACTACTTCTTTGTTGTCAGTAACGTAGTACACATATAAAAACGTCGCTTATGAATGCGACTACATTTAACTTATAATCTGTACATTGGTAAATGAAGAATGAATTCATTGATTGGTGAATGAACATATATATATATATATATATATATATATATATATATATATATATATATATATATATATATATATTAGATTTATTGAAGCATTTTCAATGCCCTTCTCTGTGGATTGGATTTGTGTAATGCCTGTCAATTTTTTAATTGCCGGTTACCAGCAGTTTTATAATTCTTCATTTTTTGCTAATTAAAAGTTTATTATGTAAAATACTGTTGTATTATTTAAGAAATATAATAATTAACACATTCAAATGATACGAATTCAATATTTCGAACAAAATTAATTCATTAGGCCTAACACTAATTCACTAATTTCTTCAACTTAAACGTATAGTACTAAGTGCGCACAGGCCTGTAATTTAGATTTAGCTATAATTAGGCGTACTCATGATTTTAGTAATGCTATGAAATTAAATCAAAATATAAAATGTTCACTTTAGCTATTTTATTACACTATGCTTATACCCCTTAGACGCAACGTTGGCACGTTTAATATTCCGGGCTTCTACTGGAGCCGGCCACGACTGAGCGTATTGATGAGTAATCGATGAACTTGGAAAAGATCAAAGGACTTGATAACTTGTTTACACACAGTGTGTGGAAAATATTTTCAGCTTAAGTGGAAAAACATATTAAAAACATAGAATGTCACTTAGAATTGTTAAAAATAACTTAGTTTTTGTCTGTTATGCCTGCGCCAAATGCAAATGTAAAGATATAGGCTACTTTGGCTAATCGAAATCCAGTGGACAGAAGACAGGAACAAACTCGTTATGGAGTCGATTCAAGAAATTTTGTTTGTCTAGGTAATACAGTTTCAGAGACTTCACGTGTACATTTTTAACGATTTCCATAAAAGTTGAACAAGATCAGGTAAATTGAGACGTACATGATTTGTGTGAAGCACTGTACTTTTAATGAATAATAATATTACATTGTTAGTGAAGCCTAAGAATAAATTATATGGGTATCTTTAAAACAGTAAACATTAATTTAAAATAGGATAAATAAAGGTATTTAAGGATTTGGAAACAATACTGGCCTAAGGCGTACTATACACATACCCTACATATATTACACATAATATTCGTGTATCCTCTTTATATGAACACCGCGTGTCCTCCTCATTTTTATCACTGGAAAATATAAAATGTCCTCTTCTTAGAGTTCAAGGGAAACTACAATTGCATCACTTAATACTTTATACAGATCGGTAATCACATTGGTAGTGAGGCGTGAGTGTTGTGAAGAGGGTGAAGAACAAAATATAACCAATGGAAATTAAATTTGTACAATGAATGAAGGAGCTGACCACGAGAGGGCCGGGAAACAAATTCGGACATAAGAAAGGAAATCAAGATTAGATCTGTTGTAGAATCATTAAACAAAGAGCTCGTTGGCAGGGGCGTATTTGCGAGGGGGGGACTGGACCCCTCCGAGGGTCCAAAACGTTCACAAGAAATTTTTTTAATCTCTTAATTTTTTTTTAATTTTTTTTCCAGCTGTGTGCGCTAATGTAGTAGTAACTGGTTTTTATTCATAGAGACGTGTAACGCAGCATTTGCGTATACGTTTGAAATATGAAGGATAGGAAAATCAATTCAGTGACTCCGGAAGAAGTTGTTAATAATATGGCCAAAAGATCAAGGCGAATTAAACTCTAAATCATTTTAAAACAGTGTATATTTTTTGTGAATAAAATTTTCTTGGTTTACCACCTTTTTTTGTAAAATTAAAACTGTAGTTATCATTTCTAAATCTAAAATATCAATGAGTATCTTGTAAACAATGTTTTAATATTACGTATTTCTATTGTGTTATTACCGTTTGATTTCAGGATGTTATCACACGTTTTTCAGCCGTTTTTGAAGATTATAATATTGATTAATGTTAACATGTTCTTTTCTTTTGTATGAAGCCGACACAACCAGACCCCCCTCCCCCTCCCCCCAGGTCACATTCCAGAAACGCCACTGCTCGTTGGTGGGGAAATTTCAAAAAATTATCGAGAACATACCATTAAAGACCACGTGGGAACCTCGATTGGAAAAGAATAAAGGTAAAAATTGACTTAGGGCAGACTGTGACGGGGCAGTCACAAAACATGTATTAAAAAAGGTAAAGACAATATCAGGAGCGACCGGGCGAGTGTTATACGCAAGGACAAGAAAAGATCGTTACGATTTGTGTACATAAACAAAATTAACGAATATGTGTTCATTTCAGGTTATGCTATGTGGTACACGTTCTGTTAATACGTATACGAATTACTGAAATAGCCTCTGAGAAGTCGTTTCGCCATATGGTGTGTGGAGACAGAAGAAAAGGGAATTAGTGAGATCTGTGAGTCAGAAGACGAACCATGTTGTCAAGTCAGCTGTTTGCCGGTTTGGAGAGATCAAGGTCGTTCGCTTGCTTGGTGCCGCTGCTGTCTGCCTCCTTATTATACGAGATGTTTTTTTGTTCTTCCGGTTTTACACACACACACACACACACACACACACACACACACACACACACACACACACACAGAGAGAGAGAGAGAGAGAGAGAGAGAGAGAGAGAGAGAGAGAGAGAGAGAGAGAGAGAGAGCCAGTGAAGTCATTTCCACAAAACCGAACGCGTCTGTTTGTACGGAAGACTTGATCATAAATATTATAATACAAAAGTGTATTCATAGCGTTTCGTCGTCCATATTTATGAGGGGTGTGTTTTGATTTTTTTTTACCAAATCCCTTACCTGCAGTTACCTCTGGGGCATCGGAGAATTTATTACTATAACAAGTCGTCGTATTTAACCAAGGGGGGATTGTGTTTGATAATATTTTTATTATATTATGACGATATTGTAATGTAATTATTTTATGTAGGTACTCAAATCTTTACTGCTTGTCCACTCCCATGCTCCTCAGCCATGGAGCCAGGGGCGTATTTACGGGTGGGGACGAACGGGACCGGACCCCCTCAGAGGGTCGAAATAGTTGACGAATTTTATTAATCTCTATATTTTTAGGCTATTTTTTTCTATTTGTGTCGGCCGTGTGAGGACCTCATGACAATTTCAATTCTTTATTCCTTGTTTTTTCTTTTTCTCCAATATTCTTTCATCTGTTCACTATGTATCTTCTTCCTGTCTTCAGTCCACTTTTAACCTACGTTTTTCTCTCTCCTACCCTGGACTCCTTCCATTTTTAACACTTTTGCCCGAAAAAATTCTTTTTCAATTGCTTCTCTGCCTTTATATTATTTTTTTCAAAATCCTTTTTGACTTCTTTAATCCAACTTGATTTTGACTTCTTTCCCCACAGATATTTGAAGACCTGTTTTGTTAACCTATTGTCGTCCATTCTATATAAATGTCCCAAAAATACTAGTCTTCTTTTTCTCACTGTTTCTGTTATATTTTCTATACTTTGATATATCTCATTATTACTTCTTAATTTCCAACCTTCTGAAGTTTTTCGTGGGCCTAATATTTTCCTAATAATTCGTCTTTCCAATATTTCTAGTTTGTCTAAATTATAATTTAATGCTAGACGTTCATTTGCATATAGGCTATTTTATTATCATTTTTTTTGTAGTAGTAACTCCTTTTTAAATATATAAACAGGTTTATTGCACACCATTTGTCGTTTGAAATATGAAATGTAGGAAAGTCAATAAGTATCTTGTAAACAACGTTTTCATAGAGGGTATTTTTTATTGTGTTATTACCGTTTACTTTGATGGGATTGATTTCAGTATATAACACGTTTTTCGACCACTTTAATTACAGTAATGGTGATTAGTCTTAACTTGTTGTTTCTTTTGTATAAAACCGACTCGACCGGACCCCGGATCCCCCAACGCCAAATTCTAGATACGCCACTGCATGGAGCCGCCGTGTGAGGATCCGTGTTTCTCGTATTCATGCATGTGTGCTTTCTTGACTTTACAATTGTAATAACTGAATCTACCATACGACTTGCCACGGTGGCAGCGAACGCGAGATCCGGCCGATAAAGCCAGTTTCAATCGGGTAAGTTACGTCGTGACGCGCTGGTCTTACGACGAAGCTGCTGGCAGTTCACTGTCGCTCGCTTGGCAGACACTCTGCCGGAAGCAAGTTTCGTCTACAGGATACCTTCCGCGTTGACCGGGAAGAGGCGCCGTCCTCCCCTCCTCCCAATCAACGGACCTGGGTGGCATCCCCTTGCCAAGGCGGAGGATAAATCTGAATTTCTGACCGGGCGTTTGGGACGACAGTTCACTCCGGACCCGTCCGGCGACCCTGATTCCGGTGAGAGATTGAAGACGAAGTTGTGGAATACCTTGGCAACCCGATCACCGCCGAACCCGAACTCGCTTCAGGTTTTTGCTTGTTTTGTTTTAGTGTAAGTCTGGAATACTACCGGCAATACTTCCGACTTACTAGAGTGATCGGAAGTATGCGGGCCTTGTTACAGAGAAATAGTATAAGCCGTGAATTATCTCGTAGAGCTGTTTAAATTCGCCGTGTTTGTAACTTCACTGGCTCAGTACAAGGAGACGATACGAAACAGGTGGGGAAGAGTTTATCTGCAACACGTGTTGCAAAGTATCTGCGGCCACAGTTGCTGCTGCATAAATTTGTCTTCAGCACTACTTATTGTCGGTTCAAAGGAATCCAACTTGTGTACTATATTCTGTGTATAGGCGTATGGTTAGACCGCAGATGTTTCCTTCCTTGTTCCGATTAAAGGGGAAAGTTTTCCTCTCGAACTCAAACTTTGTTGTTGCGCAATTTACTGCGAAAGCGACTCTGATGAAGTATCGCGTTTTCTGTTGCTCTCGATTCGTGGAAAGAAATTTTTTGAGTTGACAAATTAACAAAACTATAACAGGAAATGTAAACTGAAAAATACAAATATTTATGGTTAATGGAAAACACAAAAAACGATGTATTAAGGAATGACAACATACGCTCTACGTATTGTACATAATGGACGTTTCTTTTTGGTTAGCCACAAAACGAGTAGGCCTACTAACTGGAAAACGAATGTTCCCAAAAAACGAGTTCTGCCACAAAAAAGGAGACATGTATAGTAATAGGTAAGCCGCGTTACTTTCGAGTTGGGTTTTTCGTAGTTTCCGCAAAAAATGAGTTTTACATTAAACACGTATCGCTTTCCACGTGTAATTTCAGTTCTCATGTTAACCTAACAATATCAACTTTTGGCGTCACGGGTACGTAACGGTGATGCAGTACTGCAACAATCATTTTTTATTAAAAAAAGACTAAGAACACCAACTGCAATCGTCAGCCAACTATTTTGCAACATACGAAATTAAAATTTGTGTAATTCTTTCACCTACATAAAATTATGTGCTGTATTCACTAAAGATCGAAGCCAAACAATCGCATAATCGAAACATCGAAACTGACTGCAGGAAGTGATAAAGGTACAGTACCATGTTTTCTTAGTCGCAAAGATTATTTGCCGGGCTGTTAGGCCGTGGTATATAGTTTGTGTTGGCAGACGTTTCGGCCTCACCGTCGGAGGGCATCATCAGTGTGTCGGAAACAATTGGCGCCGTGTCCGCCAATTCACCCCAGGAATAATGGATACAGTCTCTACCTCATCACTGATGTGAATTGGCGGACACGGCGCAAAATGTTTCCGACACACTGATGATGCCCTCCGACGGTGAGGCCGAAACGTCTGCCAACACAAACTATATACCACGGCCTAACAGCCCGGCAAATAATATTCCCAACTATGTGCCCGTGGAAGTCTTAGAAACTGTATAATATTTCCTGTCTGTACCGAATAATCTTCATGTCCTCATGAAGCACGTTCTACTCCTTATAGCAGCAGTAGGCAACCCTGCGCTCGCGTGTGCAAGTGCGCCCGTCGGTAAGGTTTGACGCGCCCGCCAACCAATTTGTAATTTTATTTTATTTTAAACGAAGGAACGCGCTCGCATATTGTATCTGCTTCGAAGTATTGTATTATAAAATACTACAAGCCGTTTCAGATTTCACGTTTTTTGTAATAAAATAATTACTGTAAATTAGTTTTTTCAAGAAACTGAAACAAAGGAACTGAAACCTTCATTTATGTTTTAAATGTGATTTCTTCAGTTTTATATTTCTGTGGACTTCATAAAAATAAAGAGTTTTATTCTGGCAAGTTCTTTAATTTATTTTTATTAAAATGTGTTTGTGTTTAACTATTCTTCCGTTTAATGTTTTGTTAGTTTTAACATGCGTGTGCATGGTGACAGATTGTTGACGACCTACTCCTAATGTGAAAAAATTTCACAAATTCATATGAATAATACTGCAAAGCTTTTATCGATTCGGTGTGTTCTACGTCGCGAAATATGAACGCAAGGGTATTATAAAGCGACACTTAATGTTTGTAACGTCCGGCTATTGAACTCCACACTTTTCTATTTTCCATTGATGGTGTGGGGAGGGGTGCGCCCATCGAACTGGTCCTCACTTATATATGCGCCCCCATAAATTCAAAGGTTGCCTATAACTACCTCGAAGAGAGTTAATGTGCGTACATAAGCTCGCGCGGTGTGTGGTTAAGGCGTCTAAATTGGGTCACGTAACGGGAAGTATCTCAGATAAATATTGTTAAAATTAGGCGGCCCACGTGTGGTGTGGTGTGTGTTCATGAATTGATTGTTTTTGTTGTAACGGAGAGGAGTAAACTGCTGGACGACGGTCGGGAGCAAAGTAGGCCGGATGAGGGGTCTCGGGTCTGTGGTTTGATAAAAACCAGCCGTACTGTTAACACCTCCCCCCCTCCCTCCACCGACTTTATCACACTGCCTCAATTTGTTCCACGTGTAATTCAGAATTACGCGCAAATTGTTTTCTGTCTCACAAAGGTTAAGGTTTACAAACAAATTGACTGAGCTATGGTACTTTTAAAACGGTCGGTTTAAATAAACACATAGCTAAAATAAAAAAAAAAAGAGAATTGCTTACTAACTAAAACTGTAACATATAATAAACAGAATCTGTAACTGATTCAAACGCGATACTCTCACGGTTTACAGTTTGACAGTACGAAATCCGCTCTCTCTAAGTCGTCCTTACGTAGTAATATAGCCATAAAATTTATAATTCAAGCCCACTAAAAACGAATATGAAGTACTAAATCAACAGATTATAAACGGATTTAAAAGTTTCTATACGCAAACCGTTTGAGCATTTGACTTTCTGTAAGATTCTTTTAAGCGTTCGTGATTATAAATTAATAAAATACCTTAGATCCGTCGTGTGATTTTGTTTTATATTTAAAATGACGCGTTTCGGAACATATGTTCCATCACGATATTAATTGATGACTCGTTGGGCACTTGATGAAACATTAATACAAAGGTTTTTTTAAAAATATATAAACACTTGGTACGTTTCACATTTTTTTTTATTTAACTCTGACAACTGTTTCGACTTCTTAAGCCATTGTCAAAGAGCTGAGTGAACACTAAACAGAGGATGTAGGCTAAGGGTGGTTGACATTTGTTTAGGGCGTGTATCGGAACATGTGTGAGGTGTGAAGATGGAGAGGCGGTTGCATGAGCTAAGGGAAGGTAAGTGTCTGTAAAAACTAAATATAATCAGAATGCAAAATATAAAATTAATTAAACTAAATAACAGCTAATTTTATAGTTAATATTAATTTTATATTTTGCATTCAGATTATATTTAGTTTTTACAGACACTTGACCTTCCCTTAGCTCCTGAAACCCCCCCTCTATCTTCACACCTCACACATGTTCCGATACACGCCCTAGACAGATGTCAACTACCCTTACATCCTCTGTTTAGTGTTCACTCAGCTCTTTGACAATGGCTTAAGAAGTCGAAACAGCTGTCAGAGTTAAATAAAAGAAACTGTGAAACGTACCAAGTGTTTATATATTTAAAAAAAAAAAAGCCTTTGTATATATTCCATCTTGTGATTAATTCACTCAGTTGAGGTCATTAAATGTTAGTCACATTACTTTATGTGTTCCTGATTATGTTATTAGGCCTATTCTTCGCAAGTAAATACCGGTATATATGATTTATTTGTTTAAGTATCATGCACAATGAAAGTATTGTACGTTAGTTGTACCCTGTGTAATTAGTATTGACTGAAAACGTTAAGGGATATAAAGCTAAAATAATGTCCGTAGTTCTCCCTATGTTGCTATCATCGTCTGCTCTAATTTTCATTGACCTAGGTCAATAGTCGTATATTACGGAACCCGGTCTCGCTCGTCTTCCCTGCGATGTAATGTAACCATAAAATTTATAACTCAATGCCATTAAAAACGTGTTGAAGTGAATCAACAGCTTATAGGCTACACAGATTTAAAAGTTTATAGACCCAAAGCGTTTGAGCGTGTGACTTTCTGTAAGATTCTTTTAAGCGTTTCTGGATGTTATTATTCTTCGCAAATAAATATGTGTTTTATTTGTTTAAGTATCGTGCACAATTAAAGTATTGTACGATAATAGATTATGTGTACCCTGTATAATTACTGTTGACTGGAAACGTTAACTTAAATAATGTCCATGGTTCTGCCGATTTTGGCTACCCTCGTCTGCTCTAGTTTTCATTGAAATAATAGTCGTATCTCCAAGTCTCCCTCATATTTCCCAAGTTCTCCCAACAAAGGCTGGCCGTGCCTAAGAATTTTCTTCTTAAATTTCATTACTGAATTTGTTCTCGATTTTAAGTCTTCTCTCCTATTTCAATCTCAGGGACTCCATTGCTGCAACGGCCAATCGCCGTTTAACTGTTCTGTTTTAAATTTCTAAACCTCCCTCAGCTAATTCCGTCCGAATGGGTTCATCTGTTACATCGGATGGTGGGGTAGTGTTCCCCTGCCGCCGCCAGAAGGTGGAAATCCTGTGGATCGACCTCGGATGTCGGACCCGCGTCCGTTCTGGGCTTCGGGAGTCGTCGTGTTGATCAGCGATGTGCTCAAAAATGGTACTACGGGATCGCGAACCAGCCCTGATCGCTCGGTGTTCACGAGTTGAGATATGGTTTTGTGATGACTGTCGTTGACCATGCTACGGTAGATTTTCCTTAAAACTAGTCTTTCTGGAAGTTCGGGTGTGTGTTCTGTGATCCTCTGGACTTTGGTGAGCCACAATCGCTTTTCTCTAACTATTGGTTCGCGTCTTCTTACTAATTTAAATAAATATATGAACACGGAACACGCGCGGTGCTGTTGGTGCGCACCACGGTAACACCATAATCGATATACTAGAGTCGATTATAGTGTTCATATATTTCATATTTATTTACGACATGTGTGTCAATTATACGTAGTTTGTTTTAATTATCTGACGAACTTTACTGAGGACATGCGCGTCCAGAAACGCGTAGTGAAATATAAATATCGGTATGGAGAACCGTACGTGACTTCCATGTTTTTAAGATTTATATTTAAAATCACTTTCGAAATGAAATATTTCCATAGAAACTACTTCTTTCTTCAGCCTTAACCACAGTACTGTGGTCACTAATGTATACCACCTCACGTTAGCGCACTAGATTTTCACTGATGATGACAGTCGACAGCACTGCCGAAACGTCTGGTTTTACAAACAACATTGGACCACGGCCAAACACCCTGGGAAGGGATTTAAACTACAAACTCCTGTTAAAATATAAAACGTTGCAGGGAAACTACCCTTTCCCCATATCCGATCTTCACCAAAATCAATAGGCCTTGAGTCCTATACAACTCGGGCACACGTGCATTAAATTATTTGATTCTTTTTTAATTTGCGGCAGTTATCGACACAGTTAATGACTTTTCTTCGTGTTTTGAGGGTAGTACAATATCAGAATCAGCCCTTATGTCGAACACGATTTTTTTCGCCATCACCATACTTCCATTTCCTTATGGAACATGGAAGTAAAAAAGAAAAAGCCAGTAGACGGATAAAAGAGGTAAATTTTATTCTGTTCATACTTGTTTGGTTCCTGCAGTGCATTTCTCGTGAGTAACACCCGTATTTCTAAAATCTTGTGCCACATAACGATGGAACCCGCGTCGATAACGAATCAAAGCTGTGTCCATTTCGATGTGTGTTTACTGGTCGTAGGTTTGCGTAAACGTATGTGGAAAGCTAGACGGTGTTTGGTGCTTAATCAGATAACGCGTTGAGTGATGCACACCACGCGTCTAGAACGCATTAGCTTAGCGGTGCCAGAAGTTTGTGTATCGGGCGGCAAATGCAGGTGATGACGATTCGGCAGTTTGTGTATACATATTGCGCAAAGCGAGTGACGAAAGATGCAACGCTGCCCTTCTGTGTAACCGCACAACTGTTTACTCTTTCACGGTTTATGTTTGTGTCCTCATTTTATCGGACGCTGCAGCGGTCACTGACCATTTGCATCCAGACTTATTTTTATAGAGAATTGGAAACAAATAACGGTACAGCCAACCATGGCCGGATTAAGGCTATTGGGAGGCCCGGGGCTATTTAACAGCAGAGGCCCATGTACGAAATTTTCGTGTTTTGCACAATACTTTACTCAGACGATCATTTAATAAATATAATAAACAAAGTATTGTTCTTAAACCGTATTTTTACTCAAATAAGCTTATCTTTTCTACTTTCATTTTGCGTTTAGTAAGTATTTCTAAGCACATTAAAATCTGAATTACTGAATTTCAAATGAACGTATATTTTTCTCTAGCCTTCTCCAAAAATCATTATAAAACAATTGTCATAGCTCATAACTGGGGAAATTTTGAGCGTTAAACTTTACTGCTTTGGCTTTTACCATAACCTTATGTACCTATAGGGTGTCCAAGCAGCCATGCGCCCTGAAGGATTAAGCGACTGCTGCCTGGACGCATGGTGCAAGAGGCGACGAAGCATGGCTGCTTGGACACCCTATAAACATGCCCCCAAGTTTTATTTTAATCCGTGATACGCACTTCAGGTACTCTCTTTGTCCGTGCGGTTTTTAATACTTCGCTTGGTCGGGAAATTGTATTTATTCGTTCGAAAATGAAAATTTTTAAATGGTCGGGCATGGGGCCCCCGACAATCGGGGCCCGGGGCTTCAGATCCCTCCCTTAATCCGGCACTGTAGCCACCGAACGTGGACGAGGTTTGAAACAAAAAAACAGAAAAAACCATATACACATTCCGACCGCGTACAAAATAAACTACCACTCGTCTCTGAGAAGGTAGTTTTCTTTTTTTAATGATTAATGATCAAATTCTAGAAGAGATGAGCCATTTTAATTATTTGGGAAATGATATTGTTTATTATAGGCATTGTGATATTGATGTTAAGTTAGGTAAGCTCCAGACGATCTGTGGCACAATCAACCGTATTTTTAGAAACAAGGTACGTCGAGATACAGAATTAAAATTTTACAAAACGATGAGAGTCCCTGTACTGTCCTATGGGTGTGAATTATGGACAACAACCAAGAAATAAGACAGTAAAATACAGGCCTCAGAAATGTCGTTTTTAAGACGACTTAAAAGGTGTTCTAAACTTGACCGTATAAAGAATGAAGCCATAAGAGAAGAGTTACAAGTTTTTAACTTGAATGAAAAATTAAAATATTACAAACAACGGTGGAAAGAACACTTAGAAAAAACGTCATATTCCAGACTGGCAAAACAAGTCTGGAAATACAAATCTATAGGAGGCATGTCTGTGGGTAGACCAGGAAGAGATGGCTTTGAGGGCGAAAAAGCAGCTCTTTGCCTGTGCCGTGTTGTGAAGATGAAGATGATGATGATGATGATGTTTTTTTCCATCCAATGAGTATTTTGCCAGTCTGCGGGAGGCGATGACAGCGGTTGCAGGTCTTTTCCAAAGTAAACAGTTCAGCTAGCCTACGTAGAATGCTCAACATTGATTTACGTATTTAAAAATTCTGTGTACAAGCAACAGCATTCGTGTACAGCATAAATCGTTGTTTTGAATGTAACAATTACACACTGTTGTTAACGAAATTGATAAGATTGTGTTGTCTCTATAATGTTGGGTCAGACTTTTCCGATCGTGTTATCGACAGTAAGACAAAGTGACGATTACAACAGAAACTGCGAACGTGGTCTTACAAACTATGGAACTTCGTGTAAATAATGCCAGTAAGACAGATTCTGGAAGAGTAATTCCCGTTTAAGAGGGCCTTTATCTAAGATAATTTGCCTTTATAGTTGTCCTATTATTCTAACCATTTTCTCAACATTGTAGATCAACATTTTCAGGATAAAGTTTGAGTTTGAACGCTTTTCATACGAATTTTTTAATATGAATTCAAATTGGCATAAATACACATTTTAATTGAGAAACAAATTAGTTTCCGTTAAGGAGACGAAATATTAATGTCAGAGCCTGGTCAGTGGTAACAGGGTGCGCCGGATCTAAAGACATCACTCGGGAAGGTAAGGTTGACGGTTGCATGGGAGAGGCTATTTGGGACGCATCCCATACCGTACACTGTATCAGCAAATAAGAATTTTTGAAATTGTTCGTTTCTTGTCGTGTATTGTATTAACGCTTTATTAACATTCCTACAATAAGCTTATACACGACATGACTGCTTTAGCTAGGTTTATTAAAGTTGTAATAATCATATTTTAGTGCTCACCAACACAGTTTTGTGCTGTCTTGTGGCAGAGGAGGGAAGAATTTATGAAGATTTATTTAGTATAACTTGTCGGGTATAAATCGTAAAATAATTATTGTACGCACTCAATATAATTTGAATATATCTTTTGATAAACAAAAGTAAAATATAGCACAATCAATGAGAAAAAGAAGACTATTATTTTTTTGGACATTTATATAGAATGGACGACAATAGGTTAACAAAGCAGATCTTCAAATATCTGTGGGGGAAGAAGTCAACATCAAGTTGGATTAAAGAAGTCCAAAAGGATTTAGAAAAAAATAATATACACGCAGAAGAAGCAATTGAAAGAGAAGTTTTTCGGGCAAAAGTGTTAAAAATGGAAGGAGTCCAGGGTAGGAGAGAGAAAAACGCAGGATCAAACTGGTCTGAAGGCAGGAAGAAGAGACACAGTGAAAAGATGAAAGAATATTGGAGAAAAAAACAAAGAATAAAGAACTGAAATTGGCATGTGGTCCTTAGATGGCAGATACAAAAAAAATTAATTAATTAATAAACAAAAGTAATGGGTTTCAAAGGCAAACATCCATAAGATCATAAATTACGATCAGTGATAAAGTACTGGAGCAAATATCCCACTTTCAATACCTAGGATGTGATATTACGTATCAATCTGACGAGCACATCGAGAGAAAGATAAACAGATTTGAATAGATTTATGGCACTATTAAAGGAACTTTAGGGAGAAAAAGAAGAAAGTAAACTCAAATGGAGTTCTATAAGGTTATGGCAGTCCCCACTCTTTTATACGGTTCCGAAACATGGGTATTATCTAAAACAGATACAAGTCACATACAAGCTGCAGAGATGAATTTATTGAGATACGTAAAGGGATGTACACGAAACGATAGAATTAGAAACGATGTGATAAGATATGAATTGGGTATATTGTCTGTAAATGCAAGAATGGAGGAATGTAAGCTGAGATGGATTTAACATACAGGATAGAATGGAAGAGAAAAGGCTACTTCAAGAAATTTTACAATATACGCCTAAAGGGAAAAGAGATGTGGGAAGACCACGCAAAAGATGGCTTGAAAATAGAGACCGGAAGAGGTGATGTCGCCTAATCCTGGAATGAAGAAGAAGAAGAAGAAGAATGATATGCTATATAATGTGCTGCGTTGCTTACTGGCTGTGTGTTTAAGCATATGTAAGAAGTTTTGAATTTTTTAAATAGTAATATTACTGTATGGTGGTAATAATGAGGAGACAACACGTAACTAACCGAGTCGGTTCCAGTAAATGGCTCACAGGCTCCGACATGCGGAGATGCGTCAATTTGCTAAGTCGATTATTATCTCGTTAAAATGTTGCTTCCTTTTCGTGTACCCTAAAATGTTAATTGTCTGGAAATTAAGAGAGGTCAGGACCTAGTTCGTAACTTGACACGCGTCCCTAACTACCAACCGGCTGAGTAGGTAGGGAACTTAATATGACCCAATTAATTGGCAGTTTCTTGGAGATTTCCGGTCGTCAAGACCAGATGACTAGTTGTGATAGACGCAATACTATGAATCCGATTGTTATTGCTTGCACGTTCCTGGAGATGTTGTTTATTATGTATAAATATTTTTAAATTCGTAGTGACCGTCAATCAATGAATTTTTCAGTGAAGGGTTAGTGAAGATTGGTCAGAAATAACACAGATTTTAAATTATTTGTGTCGACGTTTCGACAGTGTTTATCGTCATCATCAGGACAATTGTTGCTGACGCCAAAAACACACCTGACGCCAAACACACAAAAGTCACAGTTGTGTGTTTGGCGTCAGCAACAATTGTCCTGATGATGACAATAAACATTGTCGAAACGTGGACACAAATAAGTTAAAATTTGTGTTATTTTTGACCGAACCTCACTAACCCTTCACTGAAAAATTTATATAAATATCCTTATAACGCTACTTCTCATCAAACTTGGTAATTAGTTGTTGCTCTTTAAATCCTCTTTTCCGGCGATCGGTTCACTTTTATATAACTGCTACGAGTGAGTTTTACGAAACCAAAATAAAATATATGGTGTAAGCAGACGCTCAGGAAATTAAAAATTAGAAGTAGGATCGTTTTGGCACATGGGGACCGGCATAAAAAAATGCCGAAACTATTGTTTTTCATGTTGGGATTTAAATTATTAATTTACCAAATTCAAAAAATTTGTTTTTTTTAAAATTGATTTACGATTTTTTTACGATGGCAGGTGGAAAAATTTGCTGAGTAAATGTCCAGAAAGGTGCACACTCTCGGGGTCTGTGGGTTTGGGTATTATACCCGACCCACTAAAAAAAAACCACCTTTTCCTCTTCTAGGATGCTAACCTGGAACTGTTTGACACACTCCTGCGGGCAAGGCCTATTGTTCTTCAGCCCTAGGGCTCACATCTGACTTGTTATTCTCCTATATTGTATTGTCAGAATCTATCTTCTCGCTCGAAGAATCTCTTCTGCGAAGCGTGCCACACAGTCCCCCCCCCCCTTTGAAGCATCGCTTCAACGATGTTATCCGGGGAAATCTCACGCAGTGATCTTCTATGTTCCTCCTATCTGTCGCAGACGAAGAATGTACGGCTGGTATCGTCCTCAGCTCCGGGGCACTACGAGCACTCTAAGTGACTCGGCCTTAATTATTAAAGTACTTAATTATATTATTTAATTTAATAAATTACTTTAACATATTTGGGTTCTTAAATAAGCAAGGTTGTAGCATACCATTAACGAAAAAATTGTAGATCGTATAGAAAAAGGCAAGAGATGTAGTAGCCTACAAAGAAGGGAAGACTGATGAAGTTTTTCACTGGGCGAGAGACTGATGAAGTCCCTGTGAAAGTCGATAGAGTTATTAATGAAAAGTAATAATCACCAAATAACAGTAAAATATAATAATTTAGAGTAAACTTGTTTTTCGGGCTGTTGGTCCTCTTCTTGTATAGGCAAACGTTTCGTCTGCAACTGCGGCAGTCCTGTTCAGTGGCTTCCGTTCTGCTCCTCTGGCGACGCGACCCCATACCGTCGCATTTAGTCGCTTGAAGACCAGTGAAGATCACTGCCGCAGCTGCAATCGAAACGTTTAGTTGTACAAGAAGAGGACCACGGCCAACAATTTTACTGAAGATAACTCCGCGCGTGAAAGCTTTAATCGTACGAACAATAATTTAACAATATAATTTTTATAGAGTAGAAAGTCGAGAGATGGAAGCCACGATGCGCGACACGTTAGAAATGGATTTGTTTGCGACTCGTTTCCCGCCCACACAAATACTTGCCTTCATGTCTTGTAGGTTTTAAAGCCTCGCTATAAACTGTATCTCTAGCGTGAGTTATTACAGAATTGTATTTTGAATTGCGAAACTCTGGTTTTTAACGTAACTAATCAATTTATATGGAAAGTGTTGCGTTCGACAGCTGGAAGTACTTTCCCCACTGTGTTTTACGGTTCTCATCCGAGTGCAAGTGTTGTGTAAACAGATGCTTATGTTTAACGATTAGGACGGAAACGCTGTAACAATTACTGAAGGTGAGAACATAACACCATGTGCGCAAATAGTAGGCCTTGTAAAACAGTCGCGGTGTGACTTCGAAAGTATAAATGTGTGGACTTCTTAACGTGTTCGTAAGGTTTAACATGAACGTGTTAGTTATTTGTCGATTTATGTATGAATGTGAATGTTGAATTCTGTCAAGAGGAACGAGCAAGAGTATTAGCACTCTGATGAAATACTCACTTAGCTTACAAGGGGTGACCATTCAAGACAAAACGAGGAGCGCAGAAATAAGAAAAGAACTCAAAACTAATGCCGTGGCAGAGTAAATTGAAGAAAACGGCCGATTTGGTGGGAAATGTATAAAAATATACCGAGCAGGTCCGGGTAGCTGTTTGACCTAGGTAAAGCAGAATCATTGAACGTCATTACTAGGGCTGAGTTGTTACCTCATTGGCTAGGGCTAGGGTATGTCGAGGCGGTCGCTTTCGCAATACCAGCATCTCTTTCGCTTTGTTGTCATCATCGCTGCTTAGATGATTAACCGGAGGTCTGGTCGCTTCTGACTGGTAGATAATCATATGACCCAGCGCATACTGCACGAAAGGTACATACTTTGTTGATATTGATTGAGAGAAACGAGAGACAGATAGGGTAATGTTTCCGGGGGCGGGGGCAAACGGAAAAGTTGAGCGGGACCCCGCCGAGGGTTAAAAGTTGCCAAGAAATTTTGTTAATCTCGTAAATTTTAAGCTGTTTTATTAATTTCTCAGCTGTGTACGCTAATACAGTAGTAACACTTTTTTAAGTACAGGTCTACAAACAGGTTTATTACACAGCATTTGCGTGTACGTTTGAAATATTGAATATAGGAAAATCAATTAAGTCAATAAGTATCTTATAAACAATGTTTCAATCGCGCTTATTTTTAATGACATTAGTTTTAGTATATTTTTACACGTTTTTCAACTACTTTAAAGATTGTGATATAGATTAGTCTTAACTTGTTTTTTCTTTTGTGTGATGGCAATATCAAATTCTCGATTCGCTACTGGCAGAGAGAGAGAGAGAGAGAGAGAGAGAGAGAGAGAGAGGTTTGTTTTTGTTAATACTTCATTAAAACACGCGCGCGCGCACAATTTCTGTCCGCTAACTCGTGTGCAATTACTTGCTCGTTTTTGAACAGTGTCATTCATAATGCAAATAAACTTTCTAGAGAACGTTGTGTCTACCTGCGGCTTGACAAACGAGCTAAAGTGATTATTAACGCTTATTAGCGAACGTGCGTCATCCGTCTTTATGAACAACTCGTTACGCATGTGGCTGTTAAACAAAAAAAGTAATTACAAACAAAAACATGTTTGAAACAATGCAACCACCTTTATACATGCAACCCGAAACACGACCTTCATCGGTACAAAAATTGTTAAATCATACTCTGCTGGAGGCGCTCGTTTTCTAACTGTAACGTGGAATGCAGAGTATAATGAAGATGTGTTTGAATTCTAATTGATTGAAATACACTTCTTCTCCTCTTCAAGGATTAGGTTATATAAACCTGTTCCGGCACCCATCTCATCCTCGGACGACCCACGTCTCTTCTACCAAAGGCTTTATTGCTCAGTGCCCCTTTCGGCAATCGATCCTCTGTCATCCTTTGCAGATGATCCCACCGTTGTTTTCTGTAAATTGAAATAATGTCATTTATGTCCTTTACTTCGAGTTCTGCTCTGATATCTTCATTCCCTATTCTATCGTGCAATGTATAATTTAAAGTATTTCGAAGGAACTGCATTTCAGCACTCTGAATCTTGCCGCTTTCCTTTTCTGTCATGACCCACGCCTCATGACCCACACATCAATGAGAGTATTGCAATTGTCTTATAAATTTAATCCTTGTGCTGTGTCTCTTTTTATTTCTATGAATCGTACCACAAATATTCCTAAATTTATGTATCTTCTCTCTTATATCATATTCAGATTCATAGCTTACTGCAGAGCCGAGATATTTGAAACGGATCACTTGTTCTAAAGTGTTGTTGTTTACAACTACCTTAGTCCTCACTGGATATTTACCTTTAAAGGCCATATTTGTTACCTTTAGGTAATTGAAATATAGGTTTTGTAAACTAAAGATTCTGTTATTCTATATGTTGTGCTGTCAGGTAACGATAGTAGTGCGTTATCAGCAAATAAAGTAGTCTCTTTCCACTTCTCAAGTCTTCACTTAGACTAATCGTGCCAAAGTAGCTGTTTAAAGTATCAATCTGCGGCGATTTTGAAACACGCGCACACACGCAATGTAGATACTCCAAAATATTTATTATGATATAATAATGTTACGACAGTACAACAAAATACAGACACCAATGAAGTCGCTAATCACCAGCTTTAATTATCACACAATTAAACAGTTTGTAATCAACAAGACAGTCTCTTACAACAAATAAAAATAAAAATTGTTCACACGCAATAATAATGTCAACTAATATAAAACACAATTGTTTTACAATTGCCCCGCACAGTCATAAAAAAACATAACACTTCGCCACAATACTTCGAACCGCACTGTGTAAATCGCCCGACAATAACTGAACTCAGCGTCGCTATACAGGGTTATAAATAACTTGTATTTATACCCCGCCGAAAATCCAGAATCGTCCATCAGCTGTGCATCAGCTGTACACTAGAACGTAATTGATTGCGGCCTTGACACAGTGCGCGCGGCTGGCGAAGTTTAGAAAAGTCTCTTCAGACGCATGATGAGCTCGCGTACGCACACAACATTACAGCCGGATTCCACTGGAACATCTGAGAAGCACGTAGATTGTTACGTAATGGTGTAACACTTTTTCCGCATTACGTAACAATAATATTTTTTAAATCGCATTAAATCGCATACAGATCAAGTAAATGCACAAAAATATAAACCGACTCGGAGCTTTTTCCGCCACGCACGACTGGTTTTGCTTCAGAAAAAGGACATGGAACAGTGTCAGGATACGGTGTCGCTTTGTTGGTTTCAGAACAATACTAATAAATCCATACCGACCTAAAGTAGTTCTGGTTTTTGTATTGCTCAGTGTCAGTATCAGTTTTCGTCAAAATCTGGACGTTTATTAAGAAAAAAAGGGAAGGCGAGGAAATAAATATGGAGATTTGTTTGTTAAACGAAATTAAACCAAAATGCTGAATAAAACAAGTGTTGAGACGATGAGGCAAAATTAGTGTAGAAGTTCTCTTGATACTGTAAAGTATCCGTTGTATTACAATTGAGCGAAATGGTTCCACTTTTTAGGGAGATTGAAAGAAGTGAAAAACGGGGCGTTTCCACATAACAAAGAACATAACAACCACAAAAATATGACAATCTTAGCTCAAATTATTTTGTAGTGTATAAAGTTATCTTTATTATTATTGTAGGCCTACTTGTCTTGTCCCTTCAAGACAAACATTGACACACGGTGGCGTATTAAAAAGTTTAAACGTTTTCTGTCCCTCTTAGAACACTAACAAAAATTACCTGAGAGGTAAGAAGAAAATCAAAATGAATACGCTGCTCTTGTCAAAAGTGTAGACTCCTTCGGATCCTTATAATTTATAAACGTCAAACCAATTTCGATTTATAATTTAAAAGGTTGCTTTTATTTCTAATTTTCCTTGCCCTTTTTCTTGTACTAAATGAAAAACGGCGTGCATCTAACATTTTTTATTTATATAATTTCTTGAAGAATATTCAAGCGTTTTTAACGAAAAACAGTAAGCATTTCTGTTACTTACTGTAACAGAACGAAATGGGAAAAAATAACTTAATAAATTTATTTTCGCGAATTACGTTGACGAAGTTTTGGGAAACACCAGCGGGCTTCTTGAATTACTCGATGAATGAAACCGATATTCTACTCTTCTTTTCGTAATAAACTGTATACAACTGGAAAAATTGAGACAACCTTTCAAAGGTTATAGGGTGTGAAAACTTTTACTACATTCACGCTCTGCACACACATTTGGAAAAGTTTCATTTTTGGAAGTCGTAGATTACTGATACGTGGTTTTGACATGAAGTTTACCGAACATACAGTTTCTCACGACATCATTATTGGGAACGACACAGGCCGAGATTTCACTACAAAAATATCGAGGTTTCAGATCATGTGTGGCGTTATACGTAGAACGTTGAGGAAAAATACAAGGAAAGTGACGAGGCTTAAATTTTACAAAACATTGGCAGTGTCTGTTTTACTATATGGATGTGAAACATGGTTTCCCAACAAAGAAGATTAAAAACCAGATTCAATTTTTCGGAAATGAAGTTTCTGAGAAGAATAAAGGATTGTACGAGACAGGATCGTTTGCGCAACGAGGATATTAGAGAAGAGCTACAGGTATGCTCCGTAAATGATAAAATCCAGACATGTCACAGGGAACGGTTACAACATCCGGGCAGAATAGAGGATGTACGACCATCTAGATCCTTTGGTACTAGTAACGTAGGAAGACCGAGAGTGAGATGGAAAGATACTATGTATACTAATATACGAGATGTGTACTATCGTATCGTACTATGAGATGTGTAAGACCACCGTTATTAAATTGTCTGCTGGTTTTAAACTTGTTTTTATAGTAACTAACTAAACAGTAATGCACGTTTTGTTTACAGTAATCCACGTCGAAACAAAATATTATAGTTCAAATAAAATTTCTGAGGCTCAATTTGTTCAAAAGGTGCTCTTTCTTTTTTAAATTCATTATTTCTTACTAAAATTCTACATTTTTAAGAAACAAAACATTGTAGTCAAAAAATGGCTGTATGCAGAACTATAGTTTCTTGTTTACAGAGGCGACTTATGTTTCTTTTAATAAAATGAAAAAAAAACAGGTGTTTTTTTAACTTTATTGACATATTTAATGATCTTAAACGTTTTAAAATTGTGACAGAAAATTAAAAAAAAAAATTGTGGATGTTTATAAATTTCTAAATATATTTATACCGCTACAGACTCGGAACACAAAGTTTTTTTATCGGTAAAAACGTAAAAGTTTTACCTTGTAGCCTGAACCAGTTTTCGCTTATTATAAGCTTCGTCAGAGGCTGCCACTGGGAGCGCTGTCCGTCTTGTTCTTGGCGACGGTATCGACTTTTGAAGCTTCGATGTTGTGTGTGTGGGGTGTGATATGTTCGAATAATGCGTGTGATTTGAATTGTGCCTGTTCGTTTAGGATGTCGTTTTTATGTGTTTTTGCATGTTTGTATATTTCCGATTGTTCAAGAGTGTCTAGTTTTCGGCCTTTTGTGTGTACGTGTAGAATATCCACGTTGTTGTCGATGTTTGTATATATGTGGTTTGCTTCAATGAGGTGGTTTAGAAATAAAAAACTTTGTTTTCCGAATCGGTAGTGGTATAATTATGTATTTAGTTAATCAACGGACACGTCATGGAGAACGAAATCCAAGAGTTTAAATTTCCTACCTTCTTCATGTAGCAGCTATATTTATTTTATTATACAGGATGGGCCAAAAATCACTACCCATTGTGAGTTACTGAGTTACCCATTGTAAACATTAAGATAACTTTGGGTGTGATCTTCCCATCGATTTTAAATTACGCGCCTTTGGTTTGTGTCTGATAGTTTCTTATGTAAACACTAGAGTGCAATTAATTGAATTTATTTTTAATTTAAAATCGATGGGAAGATCACAGCCAAAGTTATCTTAATGTTTACAATGGGTAACTCAATAACTCACAATGGGTAGTGACTTTTGGCCCATTCTGTATGTCTACGGAAGTGGGTAAGCTCTTTTGTCTCTCGAATCAGCTGTTTTTAAAGTGCTATTCATTTTGAGGTTATTAGTGGTTGCATTTTTTGTTAGGGACAATACGGGAAAAAACAAATATTAGATGTGATTAAGTAGCAAATAATAGGTTTAATGAAGTCTAGTAAATCAGAAACACAAATAGGTGATATTCTATAGGTAGGCCTACATATCTTCGTTACAAGAGGTGTAGGAAGACCGAGAGTGAGATGGAGAGGTGATACTGTCTGAAGACGGCAAAGTGCCTACTCCTTGAGGTGCAGAAGAAGAGAAGAAGACGTGGAACTGAAAATAATGATGTCGTTTGGGCAGAGATACGCGATCATACACAAGTATGCAGACACCCAGTGCGTTTAACTATAAAAATAAAGAGGAAGGAAAATAATTAATTTTTATATTATATACTTTTAATTTAATATTTTCTTATGGACATGGAATAGTAGTTGAGTTGTTTTGTGTTTCATTATTTCCACCTAACATTTTACAAGAGCATTGTTTCGAAGTACCGAGTCGTCTGCGAAATCAGGTTAGGTAAAGAAAACTTTTCATTACAGGTACGCCGGTGTGTGGGCGCGCGCGCGCATGAGATATTTTGTTAATTCTGTATTTTCTCATCCCAAGAAATACCAACCATCTCCTTGCATATTTTTCTTGTTATTACATTTAATTAAAATACTTTTGTACAAGGAAAAAATCTTATAAAGTATTTGTATAATGCTTACCCGATTCTTTAATTGAAATTTTATTCTGTTGAAAGTATTTAATGTATATTCATTGTATTTTAACTGCGAAAAGATCTGAATTTAAAAATCGTACCAGCAGATTTTTCCGTTTATCATTCTATATAAAGTTTGAGTACGTAATGCGTTATATAAATTCGTTGCATGCCTTCGTCGTGAATTTAATTAGGAATATTTCATGTGCTATGGCTCCACTCGTTACGCAATACCTAAATGCCAAATTAAGGGATTTACGTTAGCGGCAAAATACTTTCAAATAAAATCGTATAGGCATATGTTTTACTGGTTCTCGTATTCACATAACACAGCGGTTGGCGCGTATTGCATTTCATTATAAAAAATATCGGTATGGAGAACCATACAGAACTTCCATGTTCTAAGATTTATATTTAAACCCATTTTCGAAATTAAATATTTCCATAGAAACTACCTCTTTCTTCACCCTTAACCACAGTACTATGGTCACTAACCATAGTATGTATGGTTCTCGTATTCACATAACACAGCGGTTGGCGCGTATTGCATTTCATTATAAAAAATATCGGTATGGAGAACCATACATAACTTCCATGTTCTAAGATTTATATTTAAACCCATTTTCGTAATGAAATATTTCCATAGAAACTACCTCTTTCTTCACCCTTAACCACAGTACTATGGTCACTAACGTATACCACCTCACGTTAGCGCACTCGATTGTCACTGATGATGGCAGTCGATAGCACTGCCGAAACGTCTGATTTTGTAGAAAACATTGGACCACGCCAAACAGCCGGGGAAGGAATTTTAACAACAAAATACTTCTTTGTTGCCGATAACGTAGTACACATGACATATAAATAAAAATTATCCCATCCCCCTTCAACTATCATTTTCATTTATAGAAATTTACCCCTACCCCGTTCAACTAGCCTCTTCATTTATAGATATTTCATCTACGTTTCTACAGTGGATTATTATGATCTTCTCTTTAGGATACTTTATTTATCAAAATTAAGTACTTTATTCTTGTTAAAACATAAAATGTTGCAGGTAAACTACCCTTTCCCTGTAACCGATCTTCACAAAAATCAACAGACCTTGAGTGCCTCTACAATTCAGGAATGTATGAAAAACATTATTTGATTCTGTTTGAATGTGCGGCAGTTATCGTTCGTCATATAAAAATTACTCTTGTTAAAACATAAAATGTTGCAGGTAAACTACCCCTTTCCCTTAACTGATCTTCACCAAAATCAACAGGCCTAGAGTCCTCTACAATTCAGGAATGTATGCAAAAGATTATTTGATTCTGTTTGAACATGCGGCTTTTATCGTTTGCCATAGAAAAAATTCTACAAACTTTTCAAAAAATGACTTTTCTTCATGTTTTGAGGGTAGTACAATCAGAATCAGCGTTATCTCGAACACGATTTTTTTCGCCATCACGATACTTCCATTTGCTTATGGAACATGGAAGTAATACTTAAAGTTAGACCGAATATAACCAACAAGCGGACTTCAGTCGGAGTAACTGACATTTTAAGTAACAAAACTTAGTAAATTGCGACCAGCGTCTGTTTTAGACATTTCGAAAGTACCGAAAAATAATGTACGAGAGGCAAGACGATGGTTTTTGGGCCGAATAATCACAGGTGATGAAACCTGTGTAATACACTTTTAATAGGCCTTAATAAAATTTCACGTTACAATTATTCATACTACACTTGGCCTACGAGCATGTGTAAAGTAAGAGTTTATCAAGCTAAATTACTCAATGACAATATTAATATTTATCACATACTAATTCTCAGCAACAGGATGTCACACTTACTTTAGTGTACCGACTCTTAAGAATTATCCCAGGGCGCCAGTAATAAATAAACACAATTTGATTGTTATTAATTAAGTTTTAATAACTATTTTGCATTTACATATTACAAAATTTGTAAGTCATTACTTTAATAATTTTACTATAAAATTTGTTCGTGCTTATTCTTGGCTATGGATCCTTAGACTTATTGAGTCACCAAATATGATTTACATACATTTAAAATTAATAAGCAATAGTAAAATGAGTGTTCATTTATTAGTTACTTGTATGTTGATCTCATTCTGCGATGCGATGTCATCAATTCTGCTGGTTCCAGGATGGTCGTCCGACGTTGATCGTTGAGCAGTTATCCTTGTTAGTTTGCACTATTTTTACACTGGTTTCACAGGTATTACACCATTCACTTAAATAACTTAGTGATAATTACGCAGGTGCCGTATACTAATACACTTGTTGAATACTCAGTATATCCTTATTAAAGCTAAGTGCGTCTAACACCGGATTGATAACTAATGTCGACCGACTGTCCCCTACTGTGATGTTTACACCTTAAATTTCGCTATGTAATTCGACATTCAACGATTGATGTTGTACTAAATAAAACTTGGATATATTATTCGATTTTAATTTATCTTCTCTAATTACTCTGAACATTATTCTTGTAAACGCTTATTAAGTGTTTATGATACGTAGCTTCCACAACGCTTAATATCGCGTTACCGTACTGACTTTTCCGTTGCGATTGAAATATATTTATTTAATTTACCGACAAATTTCTTAATACCCTAAATACGAGTCTTTGAATTGTAATCTCCCCGTAGACTAACTTAACTTTTTACACTTCGTTTTTTTATACATTGCTTCGAACTACCCTCACCAACTATATACAAAATACACCCCAATTGGTCTGACATACCGCTAATTTCAAATTTACCCAATCTGTCTAGTGAACACGTCCCGCGTAAAAAATGACGCTTTCCGTTATTCGTTAACTATTTGCGCGTATAAACGTAGTGGGAAAACATAGCGTCTATCTCCATCTCGCTCTCATCTCTCTCTGTCTAACCTAACGGTTCTTTTGTTAGATGCATTTAACTTTTTACAAGCTTAGGGAAGTCTTCTGACACCCTTGAAAATAATACAATTTTATGACGGTTCGTCCGCTATGTTACCTTTTCATATTTTTAGCCGACTTACGGGTGTCAACTCAAAGTCGTCTTTTGAACAACTACCGCGCCTTACTACAACATTTTAACATTTCTTACTTTGAAGTACCACCGCTCTAATCGGTAGTTTTAGTTTTATTTTCTCCCCGCTTTCTACGAATTTATATTTCTCCCTGGGTAAAACATGACTTTGTCCCCGTAAAATTGTTGAGAGTGCAATTTTCGTTATATCTGTATCTTCACGTATGACCCTGAAAGAAAGCGGCAAAGTGCCCAGTGGAAGTCACCTGATTCTCACGACCGAAAATGTTCCGTCAATCTAAATCAAAACGTTGTTGATAACCTTTTACTTCCAGGTTCCATAAGGAAATGGAAGTATGGTGATGGCGAAAAAAATCGTGTTCGAGATAAGGGCTGCGTCTGATTGTACTACCTCAAAACATAAAGAAAAAAGTCATTTTCTGAAAAGTGTCGGTGTGTCTATCCATGTGTCTACGTGTACAATTTTTTCTATGGCGAACGATAACTGCCGCAAATTCAATCAGAATCAAATAATTTTTTGCATATGTGCCTGAATTGTAGAAGACTCAAGGCATATTGGTTTTGGTGAAGATCGGTTAAGGGAAAGGGGTAGTTTAACTGCAACGTTTTATGTTTTAACAAGAGTAAAGTACTTAATTTTGATAAATAAAGTATCCTGAAAACAAGCGCATAATAATCCACTGTAGAAAGATAGATGAAATATCTATAAATAAAAAGGGTAGTTGAAAGGGGAGGGGGTAATTTTGTATAAATGAAAATGATAGTTGAAGGGGGGGATAATTTTTTATATGTGTAGTACGTTATCGGTAAGAAAGAAGTAGTTTGTTGTTAAAATTCCTTCCCGGGCTGTTTGGGCATGGTCCAATGTTGTCTACAAAACCGGAAGTTTCGGCAGTGCCATCGACTGCCATCGTCAGTGAATATCGAGTGCGCTAACGTGAGGTGGTATACGTTAGTGATCACAGTACCGTGGTTAAGGCTGAAGAAAGAAGTAGTTTCTATGGAAATATTTCATTTCGAAAATGATTTTAAATATAAATCTTAGAACATGGTTCTCCGTAACGATATTTTAGATACTGTATCTGAGGGATTGTTCACTACGAATTTGTACCTGCAGGAGAAACAGTTAACCAAATGTACTCTTTAGGATTGCTGCAAAGGTTACGTGAGAAAGTGAGATGCAAACGGCGGGAACTTTTTGCCAAAAACTCATGGGTTGTGCATGACCTGTGCACACGGCACTGTCTGTACGGAAGTTTTTGGCCAGGAAACAAATAACTTTGGTAGACCACCCGCCATACTCACCTGACCTTGCCTCCAATTACGTCTATCTTTAGCCGAAAATTAAAGAAGTTTTGAAAGGAAGACATTTTGATGTCATTGAGGACATTTAAGGCTAATACGACGGCAGCTCTGAAGGCCATTCCAGAAAAAGAGTTCCAAAATTGCTTCCAAGGGTGGGGTAGGCGCTGGCTTCATTGTACAACTTTGAAGGTGGTCACAGCGGTATTCAGTAATAAGGTATGTAGCTCATTTTCTGTGATGAGTTCGCGAACTTAATTGTCAGACCTCGTAGGCAAAGTTACCTACAAACTGCGTACAATCCGCGTGAGAGATTTGAGGCGCTGCGAAGATGATGCTTTTGGGAGCGACAGTGACTGAACTGATTAGTAGTATAGTAAACGGCGCATCCATTGATCCATTTAATGGACTCGCTGACTCATAAAACTAAAAACAATTATAAAATCTATTCTTCTTCTTCTTCTCTTCAGGGATTAGGTTATATAAACTTGTTCCGACACCCATCTCCTACTCGGACGACACACGTCTCTTCTACCAATGGCTTTGTAGTTCAGTGCCACGTTCGGCAATCGATCCTCTGTAATCCTTTGCAGACGAGCCCACCATTGTCTTCTGTAAATTGAAATAATTTCATTTATGCCCTTTACTTCGAGTTCTGCTCTGATATCCTCATTCCTTATTCTATCTTGCAATGTATAATTTAAAGTATAAAATCTATTATTATAAACTTGAATGTAGTAGACAGGAATTTCGTTACAGGCTTACATAACAAGACAAATTAAATGTTTTATTTTAATCTATCTTGATGGAAGTTTTTTGTCATTTAACACTGCTAATGGAAGTAACAATTAACAATCTCAGATAATCATCGTTTGCTTAAAAAAAAAGTACTTTGTAATTTGATAAACGTTTATAGATCTCATGATATATACAGAAAATGTGCACTTTACACGCGTTTTGAAGAAACTGCATTTTCACGTGATCACACATGGTGTATATTTATGTGCGAAGCGCGAACAAGTTGGGAACTGTAGCTATTGGATGAGACAAGACGTGTGAATACAAATTGTTCAGTGTCAGTGCATTTCCAAGGACGACGACTGTTGCTGGATGTCGCGTCTGCTGTTGCACGCCAGCTCCCGCCGTTATGTAATTGTTGTTTTTATGTTTATTTATGCAGTCTGGTAATAAATGACAATAACCATAATTGTTGACGTAACACAACAATTACTAGTTGTGTGTATGAACTATTGAACAGTTATATAATGTAATAAAGCTCAGGAACAATGCTGTGATTAGACTCAAGAATTAGCAATTTGGTCTTTGGAAATGCTAGTATGGAGTGATTCGTAGTTCTACGTCAAAATACTCGTAGCTAATACCGCTTGGTTGGTTTACCCATTCCACAAACGAACGCTTCCGTTATTCTTTCTCAAGTCTGTGACAATTTCCTTCTCTCGCGTAACTATTGGCGTATCTAGAGTTTGGCTTTAGGAGGGGGGCGGCTGGTCGAGTCGGCTTCATACAAAAGAAAAAACAAATTAAGACTAATCACGATAACTATCTTTAAAGTGGTTGAAAACGCGTGATAACATCCTCAAATCAGTCCCATTAAAGTAAACGGCAATGACAATGAAAATACGCGTTATTGAAACATTGTCTAGAAGATACTTATTGGCTGAATTGATTTTCTTATATTTCATATTTCAAACGTACACGCTAATAGGATACTTTCTAATAAACCTGTTTGTATGTTTAAAAAAGAATTACTACCCACAAAGAATATTAGCGTACAAAGCTGAAAAAATAATCTAAGGGTAAAACACAGTCTAAAAATTAAGAGACTAACAACATTCGTCAACTTTTTCGACTTCTCTGGAAGGGGGTTCAGTCCCGTTCTGCCCCCCCCCCCTTAATACGCCCCTGCATGTAACATTCATTAAAAACGTTTTTGGCTAATGTTTAATGCTATCTTCTTTCATTAGGCCTAATCATATAAACATTTTCTGAGCTTCCTTATTAAATCATTATTGAGGTGATGTTACTGAGTACAATTTAGTAATGTAGCAAGTGGAAACGACTCAAGTGGTACAATATAAGGATTGGGACGTACATTCACCTACTGACGAATGTTTCCATTTATAAAATCTGATTATAGGCTCAGGATTCATCCATTGTTGCAACGTCAGGACAGTCGTATTTTGTCTTCCGATGTAAAGTACTCGATCTGACGTAATCGGTGATTTCTTTGTGAAACATCTTACACTTGTTGCCTGAACTGTCTGCTGCTGACTGTATTTTCACTGAAGTCTTGAAAGCATACGAAAACCCTCAGACGAGCTGGTGCCAATGTCAGCTTATTTATTGCGGGATTTAAGCATAGGCTACAACCTAGGGGCCCGCACCACAAACAAAAAGAAAAAGAGAACAGTCAGCTTGCATAAAAATTGTTTGGTTCGTTATATTTGGAAAATCTACCGGGCTGTTTGGCCGTGATCCAGGGTTTACAAACAAACCAAACGTTTCAGCAGCACCACTGGCTGCCATCCTCAGTGGAATTCGAGTCTACCCAACGCGGGTTGTCAAACGTCAGGCCCACAGTACATAAGGGTTTGTTTGTAAACCCTGGACCACGGCCAAACAGCCCGGTAGATTCTTCATATACAACTGACACCGGCCGTGAAAGGCTTAGAACAATATTTGGTTCGTGTTTCAGAGAACAGTAGAAGTTATTAGAGGAAAAAGTGTAGGTGTTTGTATTATGAACCATGTATAGGGTATAGAGTGGGGCAAGAGTGTGCACTTAAATATTAAATTCATCTCAAACTGCACTGAGACTCTTTATATTTTGACAGAACGCCATTGTACATTGAGATATCTTGAAACCGTTATTTAGTTTAACGTAGTATTGAAAATTTACAAAACATAGTGTATCCTAATTTTATTTGTACACTTGACAATGATTATATTTGCAGTTATGGAAGAAATATTTTTCAAAATTTTCCGTGAAGGGACCCGGACCCTCCTCCCGGTAGTTGGGGGGCGTACACCACATGACAGCCTAGGGGCTCATTAACTCTAAATCCGCCTCTCCGGGTCTGCTGCGGACAGTGGTTATATTTACGTAGGACTGTCTTTTGGATGTAACCACTGTCTCCCCCCCCCCACCCCACACAATTATTGTACAGAAGCGACGCTACGCAACGCTGCCAAATATAATACCAGATGTCGTCATCGATAGGTCTCTGGCAGCGTACAACCGGATACGCTAAGACATCATATCATTGCTGCCACATCAATATAGAGAGTAATTTCTAATTAAATCGATTATTTGCTGTCGGGAAGTACGAAGAAGCCTGTCAGAGTTGTCTTCCGTCCCGCTACTAGTCCGTCTCTGAACCAGAACGCCGCGTATTCTTCTGTTGAAATGTACGTTTTGATTTACGGTTTGTAAACAACGCCTTTTTGTATTTATCGCGCGTGGGACATAAATCTAGAGAACGTCATCGCACGGAAACGGACCTTTGTTCGCGAACACAATGCGCGCGCAGTGCGCAGTACACTGAACGGTATTATTTGAAAACTAAGCTGGCAGGCGTAGAGGTAGCGATTGCATTTAACACGAGGTGTGCTAAACTAGTATTTGAAAATAACAGGTTTGGAACGAAAGAAACCGTTCCAAAAAAATAACCGTACAAATACCTGTTATTATATACGTATTATACATATACGTGTATTATATAATTTGTTATATAAAATAAATTGAAACTAAAAGTATTAACAGTGTTACTTTACACTGTGACTTTATTAAGCTGTTACTGTTTAAAAGAAAATAAGAAACAAGAGAATTTATAGGCTTATCTCCCTTTAGGAATACGAATTTAAGTTTTCACTAGATAATTAAACAAACTGATATAGATTTAATATCAAATTATTGATTCCATTTTGGTTAGAAAAATCAGTTGGGAAACTCAGGCTATGAAATTTACAGTGCACGTAATAGCTCAACAAAGAATGTCAAACAAATTTACGTGAGATGTGCAGTGAAGTTAAAATCATCTCCGAAATCACATTAACAAAAAGTACTATATGGCCTATCAGGTAGGTTATAACACAATGTAATTCGCTTTTCCAAATTTACCAAGTTGGTGACTAGTATAGTATATAATTTTTTATTATAATCTGTATAATATATCTGCATAACACACGAGAATAAATGTAACATTTGTATGAATTTTTTTCATTTATTAAAAACAGGCTGGTCTCTTTAGCATAGAGATATTCTGAAGCTCGCTGTTTGTTTTGTTTCTTACTTGCATGGCAATCGGCACATGCGCAGAATGAAGTATTCAGCACCAAAAAGTGGCTTTGTACTCGTGTACTCGTAATACCCGTAATATTCGTTTACTTGTTTATTCGTTAGTTGCGTAGGGGGTCCCGCGACTCGGAACCGCGAGGCCGCGATTAATCGGAACTGGTATTTCGACTTTCAGTTTTCAGTTATCGTTGAATCGGAACAGGTATTTCAACTTTTCAGTCACTGTTATGTCCGTTCCACACAGAAATCGTTCCGAAAATATCGCTCCCACCTCTACATTTAATACGAGGGTTAGTTGAAAATTCACGCAGCGACTTCTATAGGTGAGCGGCAGAACTAAACTTTATTGTGTGGTGTAAGATTTTGTATTTACCGGGGGGGGGGGGGGGAACACCTCCCCAGAGGGCCGAAAAAAGGTGACGAATTTTATTAATCTCTTAATTTTTAGGCTGTTTTATTACTTTTTCAGCTATGCACGCTAATATAGTAACCCTTTTTTAAACATTGTAACGTCACAAAACGTTCCATAAAAGGAAATCATTTATATAGTAAGTTAGCATAAGAGGAAAGTGAGGTGAACAGTATTGAAACCAAGTAGTCCCAAAAAATTGTGTAATTTTGTATAATAATTATTTCTATCAACTTGAAAAAACGACCAAACTATGACTAAGACAAAACCCCATATATATTATTAAAGTGAATAAGAGTGAAAAAACCATAAGACACTATAAGAGAGAGAAATAATGTCAGAATCAACCAAAATGAAGTCAATAATTATTAAGTTTTATAACTATGAATAGAGTATTAAAAACTACTTTTTGTGAATAAATGGACATGATCCATTATTATATTATGTGATGTAAATAAAATAAATGTATTAAATGATTTAAATACATTATTAGAAAGAGTTTAAGTTAGAATAAAAATTGTATATTTGCAATGACAAAAAAATATTAATGTGTTGGATTTGAGACCATACACCAAGATTTCATGAAAAAATTAATTATTATCAGATTTAAATAAAAACTATATGTAATTGTCAAGCAGACAATAGTGAACAATTTATCTTAAATAAAGGAAGCTGTCAAATGAATAAAAAGCAGTCAAAATAGCCAAAAACAGTGTTAACTAAAAACATGTAATAGGCATCTAATATTGTATAATTTATGAATTTAGTGTTGCCAAAATGCAACCAAACTGTATTAGAAAGCTGTAATATGATATAAAGCAACTATACTAATATACCTGACTAACTTTAACATTGTAGTAGTCAAGTTAGCAAAATATTTACTTATACCATGTATGGCTGGAACCAATTATCCAGTACAAAAATAATCATATCTGGCTAAATACTTACATAATACTAACAAAAATAAGATAGAAAGGTACAATACATCAGTATACCTTAATAAGAAACAAACTCAGTTGAAAGTAAAGTCAATTCTAAAAGAATTTAACTAATTAGAGTGAGATTTGTCACACCATAAAAAATGACATCTCAAGACCAATCAATGATGCTATGTCATCTTGTGATAAATATAATATATGTACAGAGTAACCAGGTATCACAAAAGATAGACAAAATAATAAACTCTGTGTGTACAGTAGTGAAATAATACATATATTAAAGAAAAAGACTAATCATTGTATTAGAAAACTGACAAGAATCTAGGCCATGAGCAGAGGCCATATAAAATTGTATTTATTTGTGTTTTATTTATGTTAAAATTTGTTTATTTTGTTGTAGGAAAGTAATAGTATTAGATGTTCAGCTTGTGGAAGGAACTTTGTAACTCCACAACAATTTTTGTTATAAAAAATGAGTTTTCAATGACAACAACTCAAGGTGAGGGTTGTATATTGTATTGTTTATTAGACTTAAGTTAATTAGAAACCAATCATATTTAGTATCGCTAGATTCAGTTAAAAACAAGGAATCTAAATGTATTAATGGCATACAAATTGTGAGTACTAATGTAAAACTGTTTGATAAATACCAGTGTAAATTTTGAAATATCCTTTGTATGAAGAATAAGAAATTCATTCTAAAAGCTTCTACGGAAGTGAAAATTGTTCTATGACATTCCATTTCGTTTATTCTCGAACAATCTAGAAAGAATTTTTACACAAATATACCGGAAGTCGATGAAAACAGTCATCCTGAATTAGTATAAAAGCGAGACCAAATTCGACCCAAAAACACTTGAAACTTGAACTCCAGAACTGATGCATCTCACACAACACTGATCAACGCAGCTAAGGCGAAACCGAAGAGGCGAGAAATCGACAAGACACGGCAGGAAGGCTTTTCCCGTACATAGACATAACCGACTGACTTAACCTCAACAAGAATTTTCGCCAAAAGTATCGCTGAAATAGAGCAGCGATACGGCAAATTTTAATAGAAATCACGCAGCCAGAACGTCGACGGCCCAGGAGGGACCAACAAATTTAAATAGAGAACGAATTCTGCTGTGTTCGCATTGACTGACTAACGTGACAATAATTCCCCCATAACGTAAACATACAATACACAAAGCCTTCCTCAACACTGCATGGGAATCAGCGCTGCGGTGGCAGATTTCTGAATCAACGCTAAACAGATGATTCGTAGCGGCGGCGTTTGAACGAGATTCTTCTGCCAAACGTTTTTACAAAAGTGCGGAAAAAGTAATGATCGCAAAATTAGACTTTAAATAGATTCAGTGTACACCCGAAGAGGCGAGATTGAGAAACTACCCGAAGGAAGTGTCCAGTGCGAGAATAAACGACCATTGGAACGTGAGTTACCAAAATTAAAGTCATTTGTTACCTGGTTACATTTATCACACAGTTGTACTTTACACGCCACACATACACCTTCAAATCACTTAGTTTTTTCTTGTAAGGCATCTAATTGATATGTCTTGGTAGTTCAAAGGAGTCACGTCCTGAGAGTAAGGATTTTTCACGTTTTAAACTCATGCTTTTCAACTGAGTCAAAATCTGAAATATACTAGCCGATACTTGATTGGATATATAAAAAATTGTCAATAATAATAACTTGTAAAATTTTTTCTCTGCAATTTTATAATTTTTTTCTATGAATGTTAGTCCTTCAGACGATTTGTTTGTTTTTAAAGAACCATTAAACTTAACTGATTTTTTCAAGCTAAACTGACTTGCTTAAATTTTTTCGTAGATTTAAAAATTTTATCAATCATTTTTTTTTTTTTTTCTTGGAACAAACGTTTCCAAGTGGCGCCCACAAAAAGCATAGTATTAAGTTGTATTACAGGACTACATCACTGCAGAGGATCCAGTCAACAGAGTAAGTAACAAAAGTGCGCGGAGGTAACGCCCGACAAATTACAACACAAACATTTACACAACACCCAATCAATTCTTTTCGTTATAAATTGGCTTCCATCGCGGGGCTTGAAGAAGGACGTACTCACAGCGGACACTTCTTTTCGTTATAAATTGGCAGCCCAACTAGTGAGGCTTGAAAAAGACGGAACAAGCCCGGCAACTACCAACATATTAAAATGCCGCAACCAAAGGGAAAAAAGGTGAAGAAGACTGTGGAACCCGAGTTAAGTGTGGAAGACGGAGAGGCAGTACAAATGGAGGAAACGGAATTAGAACCGCCCACACTAGAAATGGAAAGACCGGTACAAACGGCAGAAGAGTTAGAGGAGCAAACGGGAGAAGAACCCATACAAATGGTAGAACAGACAGAGAAACCCGAAACAGAAACAATAACAGGGAGCGTTGACACGAATATAATAATGATGATGGCGATGTTCCAAAGAATGGACGAAAAAATGAACAAAAATACAGAATCCCTGAAGGAGGATACAAAATCCTTGAAAGAAGATATAAATAAAAATAGACGGGAAGATAAGGAAGAAATAATAAAATCCCTGAAGGAGGATAATGACAAAAACATAGAATCTTTAAAGAAGGATATAACCGAGAAAATAGATGACAATGGGAAAAAGCTAGAGCTATTTCAGAAGGCGAATGAAAAAAGTATAGAGTCCCTGAAAAAAGAAATTAGCATAAAGTACGAAACAGTAACCAAAAAGATCGATGATAATAAAATCGATAGTGACAGGAAGGTCGAAAACATGGAGAAACAGTTGGAAAGGTTACGGGAGGGAAACAATACACGTTTCGAAAAGATAGAGGAACAAACAGTAGAGACCAAACAAGATGTTAGAAATCTCGAAAACATGGTAAGGCAGAACCAAGACGCCATCATGCAGGAGGTGAGAGAAGTCCAGAAAGACGTTAGCGAGAGGATGCAGAAAACAGATGACACCGCTAACAGGCTGGATGAACAGATAAAAACTAACAAAAATAGTATACTGGAAAGAGACCAGAGAGAGAGAAACCTGCAGGAAAGATTAGAGGCGCTGAGAGACACACCATTACTAAACACTCATACGTGTCATGGTGAAAACAGGGAAGTAATCAACTTCCAGGACTATCGACGAAACCCAATGGAATTTTTGGAAAGAATGGAGGAGGTTATTGGGAGAAGTAGAGAAACAAGGTGGGACAGGATAAGAGAGATGCTTGACGAGACGTTTAAAAATACTAAGGATAACTGGTGGATAGCGGTACGACCCGAAATAACGAATTTAGCAGAGTTTAAACGCCAGTTTAAGGAAAAGTATTGGTCAGAGACCGCACAAAACAGGGTAAGAATGGACATTTTCTATGGAAAATACGACGCGTCCTATGGACAGTCCCCGACGTCTTATTTCCTGGGAAAGGTTTGTTTAGCACGGAAGTTGATACCGCCGATCCCAGAAGAATGTTTGGTAAGGCAGTTAGCTGGACATTACAGCTATGGTATCAAGGATGCCCAATTATACCAACAGATTAGCAAAATAGCCGATCTGGCCAAATTATTGGAAAATTGCGAATCCACAGGAAGGTTCCAGGATTACCAACCCCCCAATTGTAAGGTAGAGTACAACAACAATAATAACGGACCAAACCGGAATGGAGGTGGGAACGGTAATAATCTAAACACCAATAATCAGAATAATAATATCCCACCAAATGGCCGAAATGATAACACTCAGGGCCCAATTAACCGCAACTATCCGGGACCAAACAGAGGTAATTACACCGCGAATAACTACGGTAGGAACTTCCACCAGGGAAACAGTTATCGCGGGAATAATTATAGAGGAAGTAATTATGGTCAACGTAATGGTTATCGCAACGGGGGAAACCAAGGAGGAGGCGATAGGAGAAACCAAAATGAATATAGGCCCCAGGTAAATTATACAATGGCCAATAACCGACGGCCATATCCACCTAATGTACCCACTTACATGTTTTACCCACAACAGGCGCCAGCTAGCCAGGGTAACACGGTGAATAGCCAACCTATTAACGGTAATCCCGAGGTCAGGCAGGAAACACAGACGGGTCAGCAACCCAATGTTCCGGGAGACCGGGCCAATGAGACAGTGGCTCATTTAAACTAAACGCGGCAGTGAAAAAGGAAAACCGCCCTTCACTGAACCAATATTATGGGGTGACAAACGACGAACATAGACAAGACAAAGACGGGACTAGGATAAAAATAAATAATTACCTTAAGGATATTAGAGAGGAGTTATTAGAAGAAGGTGATAATATTATTAAAAATAGTAACCAAGGGAATAATAGTATCGTGCAGATTAAAGCATATATCAATGGCATAGAAGCGATACTACTCATTGACACGGGGTCAAATGTGTCACTTATCGATAGCATTGAGTTAGAGCGGATTAAACAAAATAGTAATTTACCAATACCCACTCTACCGATAAATAACATTATTTTAGTCGGAGCAACGGGGAGGCAAAATAAATCAATAAAGAAACAGGTGTCATTAGAGATGACTAGTAACGGGGTAACAATACCAATAGGGTTATTAGTGGCGAGTAATTTACCCATGAGTATACTAATAGGCTGCGATATACTTAGGCCATACAATGCTGTAATAGATTTGGAAAGTAAGGTGATAACTTTTAAGACTAACAAGGGGATTTGGACCAATAATTTAATCGATGTCCAAGGAAGTGGTACTGACAATACACCTTATCAAGCGATAGGGAACCATTATTATTGTACCGATCGTCCAATCAATATGCCATTATATCAGGAGGAAAACCCAGAGTTGTGGTTAGAAAAATTAGAAGAAATACGGGATTTCCAAAGGACGAAAGCAAGGGGTCTGATCAGCGAAAAACAGGCGGAACAATTAATCGAGGTATACAACCATTATAAACACATATTCTCGAACGCTCCAGGTAAAGCCAGAGATTATCAGTGCACCATAAGATTCAAAACTCCGGTGGAATTTAACAGGAAATCGTACCCGATCGCATACTCGCTAAAGAACGAAGTCAGGGAAGAATTGAACAGGATGATAGAGGACGACATAATCGAGTATAGTCATTCGCCCTTTACCAGCCCAATCATAGCGGTGCCAAAAAAGAACGGAAAGGTACGTATATGTCTCGATGCTAGGGAGATTAACAAAATGATTGTTAACGACCGTACATCACCTGGGGAGATAGAGGAGATATTAAAAAAGTTCCACGGAATCAGATATATAAGCTCATGGGATACGGTATGCGGATACTGGCAGGTAGAACTCCACCCTGATAGTAGGAAATATATGGCATTCATATTCGAGGGCAGAAACTATCAGTTTAAGCGGTTACCTTTTGGCTTAATAAATTCTGTGGCGGTGTTTGTAAAGATAATGGACAGAATATTGGGGCAGGAAGTACTGAAGTTTACGACAGTGTACGTCGACGACCTACTGGTGACTTCAGCGAATTGGGACGACCATTGTAATAGGGTTGAACAGGTGCTACAGAAATTATCAGAGAATAATATCACCCTCAAATTAGACAAGTCCCAATTCATTGCAAATGAGGTGAAATTTTTAGGATTCAATTTAACAGAACAAGGGATTACTCCATCCAAAGAAAAGGTAGAGGCCATACAGAAGTTCCCCACCCCAAAGAATAGGAAACAGCTGCAGTCATTTTTAGGAATCTGCAACTATTACAGAAAGTTTCGGTCCAATTACTCAGAACTAACTGTCAGGTTCCAAAAGCAGTTATCAGCTAAAGACAAATGGACTTGGGAACCAGAGCAAGATGGAGTGCTCAATATAATAAAGGAAAAGTTTTTAGAAACCGTAATGTTGCATCATCCCGACTTTACAAAACCATTTTTTCTAAACTGCGATGCCAGTAACGTGAGTTTAGGTGCAGCCCTCTATCAGGAAGATCAGGACGGTAACCATTTAGTAATTAGCTTTGCTAGCCGCGTGCTGAACAGTTGCGAACGAAACTACAATACTACCGAAAAAGAACTGTTGAGTGTAGTTTTCGCATGCGGTAAATTTAGGACATATATATTAGGGTACCCCATAACAGTTAGAAGCGACCACAAATCTATATCATTTTTAAAGCATTGTAAACTGAACCATGGAAGGCTAACTAGATGGGTTTTGGCCTTTCAAGAGTACAATATCACATGGGAATATATACCCGGCAAACAGAACGTAGCCGCCAACGTCTTATCTCGCGTCAATATACCAGACCAAACCTTTGACGGCGAAAAGGAACAATTAGCCAAGGTTTACCACATTATTAAGAGCAGGGAGGATTTAAAAGATATTTTGCACGAAATAAAGTCACAACAAGAGGCCGATCCGAAATTAGGAGATATTAGAAAGAGGGTACAGGAAGGCGATGAGGTCATAAACAGATTTTATTGTATACACGACGACACTTTGTTTATTAGGAATACCCCGCAACAAGAGAATTGGAAATTAGTGATTCCACCAGCGATAGAGAGACCGCTAATAATCGACTATCACGATAGGTACGGACATATGGGTGCCCTTAAAGTAAGGAAGGCATTGGAAGAGCAAACATACATCAAGGGGATGAATAAGAAGGTGCAACTGGCGATACGATCGTGCGATATTTGTCAAAAAGTAAAGTGTGATAACGAGAGGAAGGAAGGGGTCATGATACCCATATTATCTACCGAAAAATTGGAAAAGGTATTTCTCGATATCTGCGGACCCTTTCCACGCAGCGCTGGGAGACACCGATATAAATTTATCGTGATCATTTTCGACCACTTTAGCAAGTATACAAAGCTATACCCAATAACTAGGGCAACGACCAGGAAAATAATAGACATAATAATCAAGCGTTATATAATGGTAGTGGACCGACCGTATTCTATAATTACGGACCACGGTACTCAGTTTAGGGGAAAACTTTGGAAGGAAAGCTTGGGAGAACACGGAATAAAAACGTACAAGACGTCCGTATATCACCCGAATAGTAACCCAGCCGAGAGAGTGTTAAGGGAGGTAGGACGGTTACTAAGAACATACTGCCATAACGAGCAGAAAAGATGGCATGAATATGTAGCCTCTACCGAGGATTTTCTCAATTTCTCGCATCACAATACCATCGAGATGTCGCCATACACGGTTATGTTCGAAAGACCCCCACCACGAGAGATAAAAGAAATTATTAATTTTCCCGACGAACCCGCATACCAATTTGAAGGGGCAAAATTTTATAATAAGGTGTTAGAAAAAAACGGAACAGCAGCGGAAAAAATATATCAAATCACAGCCTAAGGCAATTAAATATGAGGTAGGTGAAAAGGTGTTAGTTAAAAATAGAGAATTGCCCAGTGCTATACAAGGCATAACGAGGAAATTGCTACTCTTATATATAGGGCCTTTCACGATAACCAGAGACAATAAAAACAATACCTACGAGGTAACTGACACAATTAGGAACAAGGTAAAAGGTACGTATAACCAAACTTCATTAAAAAAGTACCATAATTAAAAAAAAAAAAAAAAAAAAATCGCAAGTCGAATACTCAATCAGTGACCATGTACCATGACCAAAAACCAAAGTCAAATACAGCACCATAGAGAAGGTACCTTGACTAAACATGTCAACGTGAATTTTTTAACTTAGCCATAATTAGAAAGGAGGTAGAGATTATTAAATAAATATAAATATTGTATATTATTAATTAATATTACGAGAAGGACACCTTACACCAAAGGCATAAAGATATATATATAAAATATAGATTTATTTCCAATAGCCAAGTCAACGTATATTTACCAGCTTACCCGTACTTAGAGAAGGAGAGAGATTATTATAAATAAATATTATTAGAAGGACACTTAGTAAAGGAGAAAAGAAGGAGAAATACTATCATATATTTGATACTAAATGGAAATGATAAATGAAAAAAAAAGGGAAAACAGTGTGTTACATAAGGAGGTAATGATGAATATAAATATAGCTATTAACATTGAATGATTTTAAACTATAATTTAACCTGCGGAGAACGATATATTAATATAATTGTGAATTAATCAGAAGAGCTTAAGAAAGGGAATTTATGTGTAGGAGCCTATGATCTTTGAATATTGTATTTTTTTATTATTATTATTATTATTTGTTGCAAAGGTGCAATTATTATTTTCTGAACAGGGATGTGTTGCCTCTGATTTCAGTAGTTATAGACAGGAAGGGACAGAGAATGTATGCCGTAGCGAGCCACTCTGACTCCCAACCCTCTATGTAAGTTAGGGAATTGATAGGGAATTATATCAAAGATTAATTATAAAACATCAAGGTAAAAAGGAAAGGAATAGGTGATACGACAAAGAACGAACTAGGAATATTGAGTTGGATTAATATATTAAAGGAGTAGTACAGGAATTTAATTATAAGATAAAAGAATGAGATATAAAGAAGCTAACAAAAGGTTATTATAGAGATGATAATTTCATCAAAACCAAAGATATGTTTTTCCAAAATTATCAACTTTAACGGAGAGGCATATGTAACGTCACAAAACGTTCCATAAAAGGAAATCATTTATATAGTAAGTTAGCATAAGAGGAAAGTGAGGTGAACAGTATCGAACCCAAGTAGTCCCAAAAAATTGTGTAATTTTGTATAATAATTATTTCTATCAACTTGAAAAAACGACCAAACTATGACTAAGACAAAACCCCATATATATTATTAAAGTGAATAAGAGTGAAAAAACCATAAGACACTATAAGAGATAGAAATAATGTCAGAATCAACCAAAATGAAGTCAATAATTATTAAGTTTTATAACTATGAATAGAGTATTAAAAACTACTTTTTGTGAATAAATGGACATGATCCATTATTATATTATGTGATGTAAATAAAATAAATGTATTAAATGATTTAAATACATTATTAGAAAGAGTTTAAGTTAGAATAAAAATTGTATATTTGCAATGACAAAAAAATATTAATGTGTTGGATTTGAGACCATACACCAAGATTTCATGAAAAAATTAATTATTATCAGATTTAAATAAAAACTATATGTAATTGTCAAGCAGACAATAGTGAACAATTTATCTTAAATAAAGGAAGCTGTCAAATGAATAAAAAGCAGTCAAAATAGCCAAAAACAGTGTTAACTAAAAACATGTAATAGGCATCTAATATTGTATAATTTATGAATTTAGTGTTGCCAAAATGCAACCAAACTGTATTAGAAAGCTGTAATATGATATAAAGCAACTATACTAATATACCTGACTAACTTTAACATTGTAGTAGTCAAGTTAGCAAAATATTTACTTATACCATGTATGGCTGGAACCAATTATCCAGTACAAAAATAATCATATCTGGCTAAATACTTACATAATACTAACAAAAATAAGATAGAAAGGTACAATACATCAGTATACCTTAATAAGAAACAAACTCAGTTGAAAGTAAAGTCAATTCTAAAAGAATTTAACTAATTAGAGTGAGATTTGTCACACCATAAAAAATGACATCTCAAGACCAATCAATGATGCTATGTCATCTTGTGATAAATATAATATATGTACAGAGTAACCAGGTATCACAAAAGATAGACAAAATAATAAACTCTGTGTGTACAGTAGTGAAATAATACATATATTAAAGAAAAAGACTAATCATTGTATTAGAAAACTGACAAGAATCTAGGCCATGAGCAGAGGCCATATAAAATTGTATTTATTTGTGTTTTATGTATGTTAAAATTTGTTTATTTTGTTGTAGGAAAGTAATAGTATTAGATGTTCAGCTTGTGGAAGGAACTTTGTAACTCCACAACAATTTTTGTTATAAAAAATGAGTTTTCAATGACAACAACTCAAGGTGAGGGTTGTATATTGTATTGTTTATTAGACTTAAGTTAATTAGAAACCAATCATATTTAGTATCGCTAGATTCAGTTAAAAACAAGGAATCTAAATGTATTAATGGCATACAAATTGTGAGTACTAATGTAAAACTGTTTGATAAATACCAGTGTAAATTTTGAAATATCCTTTGTATGAAGAATAAGAAATTCATTCTAAAAACTTCTACGGAAGTGAAAATTGTTCTATGACATTCCATTTCGTTTATTCTCGAACAATCTAGAAAGAATTTTTACACAAATATACCGGAAGTCGATGAAAACAGTCATCCTGAATTAGTATAAAAGCGAGACCAAATTCGACCCAAAAACACTTGAAACTTGAACTCCAGAACTGATGCATCTCACACAACACTGATCAACGCAGCTAAGGCGAAACCGAAGAGGCGAGAAATCGACAAGACACGGCAGGAAGGCTTTTCCCGTACATAGACATAACCGACTGACTTAACCTCAACGAGAATTTTCGCCAAAAGTATCGCTGAAATAGAGCAGCGATACGGCAAATTTTAATAGAAATCACGCAGCCAGAACGTCGACGGCCCAGGAGGGACCAACAAATTTAAATAGAGAACGAATTCTGCTGTGTTCGCATTGACTGACTAACGTGACAATAATTCCCCCATAACGTAAACATACAATACACAAAGCCTTCCTCAACACTGCATGGGAATCAGCGCTGCGGTGGCAGATTTCTGAATCAACGCTAAACAGATGATTCGTAGCGGCGGCGTTTGAACGAGATTCTTCTGCCAAACGTTTTTACAAAAGTGCGGAAAAAGTAATGATCGCAAAATTAGACTTTAAATAGATTCAGTGTACACCCGAAGAGGCGAGATTGAGAAACTACCCGAAGGAAGTGTCCAGTGCGAGAATAAACGACCATTGGAACGTGAGTTACCAAAATTAAAGTCATTTGTTACCTGGTTTACATTTATCACACAGTTGTACTTTACACGCCACACATACACCTTCAAATCACTTAGTTTTTTCTTGTAAGGCATCTAATTGATATGTCTTGGTAGTTCAAAGGAGTCACGTCCTGAGAGTAAGGATTTTTCACGTATTAAACTCATGCTTTTCAACTGAGTCAAAATCTGAAATATACTAGCCGATACTTGATTGGATATATAAAAAATTGTCAATAATAATAACTTGTAAAATTTTTTCTCTGCAATTTTATAATTTTTTTCTATGAATGTTAGTCCTTCAGACGATTTGTTTGTTTTTAAAGAACCATTAAACTTAACTGATTTTTTCAAGCTAAACTGACTTGCTTAAATTTTTTCGTAGATTTAAAAATTTTATCAATCATTTTTTTTTTTTTTCTTGGAACAAACGTTTCCAAGTGGCGCCCACAAAAAGCATAGTATTAAGTTGTATTACAGGACTACATCACTGCAGAGGATCCAGTCAACAGAGTAAGTAACAAAAGTGCGCGGAGGTAACGCCCGACAAATTACAACACAAACATTTACACAACACCCACTACTTGTTTTTCTATAACATACAAACAGTTATTTATTTGTATTGTACTTTACTGTGCACTGGGGCGTGTGTACAGGTTTTCATTCGGCACAACTGATAACGTAAATATTTATAATAATAATAGTATGTTTTTCTTTTTTTAATATAATAAAAAAAAAAAGAAAAACATACTATTATATATATATATATACATATATATATATATATATATTATATATAAATATATAAATATGATAATACAGTAATATTAACATTAATATTTTTATTTTAACTATAAATATATTGTATAAAAATTATAAATATTAAAAACCGGGATTACTCAAATGAGTGAATATTGTTGTAAAAGATCTGTTTACAAAGGTTTGATGCCATGATTTATAAATTAATGTAAAAATATAATATTATATTTCAAAAAATTCACCAGTCATGAATTCTTATTTTTATTGTGAGGAAACATCGATTAAAAATAATACATTTTTGAGTGAATATTGCTTTAAAGGGATTGTTTGACATTTTGGAAAACTATGCTATTAATAAATAACTAAAAAGGAGGAGTTTTATTCTAGCTTGTAAATTAAATATTTAATTATATTACATGCATAACTTTAAATTGATTGAAAACTATCTAAATGATAGTTATTTATAGCGCAGTATTAAGTATTATTAATTATTAATTTTAGAGATAATAATTTTATTTATAGAGGACAAAATTCGTGCCAGCAGTTGCGGTTACACGATTCTATAACTTTAATTATATTAGTTTCAGTTAAAAAATAAATTAATAGTAAGATTTTTAAATTTTGGTGAAATAATGTATAAATATGTGTTTACTTTTATGTCTGATAAACTTTTATCTAAAACTAGGATTAGATTCCCTATTATTGAAAGTGTAAATAAAATAACTAGATTATTAATAGTTATGATCTTTAAATTCAAAGAATTTGGCGGTAATTTATCTAATCAGAGGAATCTGTTTTATAATCGATAACCCACGATAGATTTCACTTATAAGTTTGTATACCTCTGTCAAGAATGCTTTATCAGAATAATTTTCATTAATTTTATTAATAAAATGTCAGGTCAAGGTGCAGCTAATTTTAAAGAAAGAATGGATTACATTATTATAAAAATGAATTGTTTTCTATAATGAAAATCATGAAATTGGATTTGAAAGTAAATTTATTAAATATGGTTTTTTGAATTTAGGTTCTAAATTATGTACATATCGCCCGTCACTCCCATTATAAAGTGGGATAAGTCGTAACAAAGTAGCTGTACTGGAAAGTGTGGCTAGAGTGCAAATTAGAGCTTAAGGCATATTAATTACACTAATAAAAATTATTGATTTATCAATATAATTTGAATAATAATTTAAATTTAAAACTAATTTATTGAGATTATTTTAAGTAAAAATAATTATTTAGTTTTAGTATTATTTATGGAAAAAATATTTTTAATTGAACTGTGAAGATCAAACAATAAATATAAATAAGTAAAATTATAATTTGTACCTTTTGTATCAGGGTTAATTAATTGTATATAAAAATTTATTTTTCCCGAATTATAGTGATTTAAAGTTATTTGTTAATTATTGTAATATAAATATTAATAAAATAATTTTAGTGATGAAACTTCTCTCGAACTATAATATTTCTGGTTTCTTAAGAATTAAATTTAATTTAAAATAAATATTATAACTTATATTTCAATATAAAGTTTTATATTTATTTAATTATATTAAGGATAAGCTAAATATAATTTCTATAATATTTTAGATTTTAATTAATTAAATAGGCTTGCAATTAGCCTTTTTATATGAGTAAGTTAAATTTTATTTTTTATTTTAATACATTTAATATATTTTAGGTATATATTAAGAAAATTAAATTAATAAAAATATTTTTATTAAAATGATTAAATTAGTAAATTATAATAAGTTGTATTTAAGAACTAGGCAAATATAATTTTCACCTGTTTACCAAAAACATGTCCTTTAGAAAAATATTAAAGGTCTATTCTGCCCAATGATATTTTAATGGCCGCGGTAAGTTGACCGTGCAAAGGTAGCATAATAATTAGTCTTTTAATTAAAGGCTTGTATGAATGAATGGATGAAAAATTTTCTTTTTTAATTAAAATAGATTGAATTTAGAGTTTAAGTAAAAAATCTTAAATAAATAAGTGGGACGAGAAGACCCTATAGAATTTTAAATAAATTTGTTTTACTAGAATTTAGAATTAACAACTGAAAAAATTACTTTATTTTTTGTTGGGGTGACATTATAATAAATAAAACTTTAAATGAACTTTTCATAAATTAATGCTTAATTGATCCAATTTTTTGATTATAAGATTAAATTACCTTAGGGATAACAGCGTTATTAATTTGGAGAGTTCATATCGATAAATTAGATTGCGACCTCGATGTTGGATTAAGAAAAGAGTTTAGAGCAAAATCTAAATATTCTAGGTCTGTTCGACCTTTAATTTCTTACATGATCTGAGTTCAAATCGGCGTGAGCCAGGTTGGTTTCTATCTACTAATATATTTTTGATATTAGTACGAAAGGACCATATCAAATAATTTAATTTATTCTATTTTAGCAAGAAGTGCATTAAATTTAGAATTTAATTATGTAATAATATTACATGTAGAAAATGTTTATAATTACTGTTTTAATTACTGCTTTGTTTATTTTGATTGGTGTTGCATTTTTAACTTTAATGGAGCGTAAGATTTTAAGATATATTCAAATTCGTAAGGGTCCAAATAAAGTAGGATTTATCGGTATTTTACAACCATTTTCAGATGCTATTAAGTTATTCTTAAAAGAGAGAAATATGCCAATGTTATCCAATTATTTAATTTATATAATTAGACCTGTGTTAGGCTTATTTAATTCTTTACTATTGTGAGTTATTTATCCATACCTAATCAATTGTGTTTCGTTCAATATGGGTATAATATTTTTTTGTTGTTGTACAAGAATAGGAATGATTACAGGCTGGTCATCAAATTCTAATTACGCTATATTAGGTTGTATTCGATCAATTGCTCAAACTATTTCATATGAAGTCAGTCTTGTATTAATTATTTTGTGCCCTATTGTAATGATTGAGAGTTTTAATTTAATTGAATTTTATTTTTTTCAACAATTTATATGATTAGTATTTTTGTTTTTTCCTTTGAGAATTTGTTGAATTTCATCATCAATAGCTGAAACTAATCGATCACCATTTGATTTTTCTGAAGGGGAATCAGAATTAGTTTCTGGATTTAATGTTGAATATAGAGGTGTAGGATTTGCATTTATTTTTTTAGCTGAATATGCTAGAATTATTTTTATGAGTATAATATTTTGTTTAATATTTCTAGGTAGAAAAATTAATTCTTTGGTTTTTCCTATTCAACTAACATTAATTTCATTTTTATTTATTTGAGTTCGAGGTACTTTACCTCGTTATCGTTATGATAAATTAATATATTTAGCATGAAAATCATATTTACCAGTAAGTTTAAATTTATTGATTTTTTTTTCATGATTAAATCTATTATTTAGTTCATTAAAAATTGTATTAATATTAAGTTAATAGAACTTAATTTTCTTTTCTTTACTTTCAAAGTAAATGCTTTACTTATAAGCTAATTAACTATTTAATTAATTTATCTCAAAAAGATTTAATTATAGGGTCTAAAACAAAATATATAAAATAAATTGTTGTTAAAAGTATCCCAATCTTGATATATGGGTATTCAACAGGACAAGCTCCAATCCAAGTTAATAAAATTAAAACAATGAATAAATATCAAAATAAAATCTGATTAATAGGGTAATTTAATAGTCCTATAAATTTTGAATTGTTTATGAAGGGAACAAAAATTAAAATAAAAATTGATATAAATAATGCAATTACTCCTCCTAATTTATTAGGAATAGATCGTAGGATTGCATATGCAAATAAGAAGTATCATTCTGGTTGAATATGTTTTGGAGTAACTAATGGGTTTGCTGGAGTAAAATTATCAGGGTCACTTAATTTATATGGTTCAAGTATCATATAACAAAGAAAAATAATTAAAATTAATAAAAATCCTAGTACATCTTTAATAGAAAAATAAGGATGGAATGGAATTTTATCATTATTTGAATTAATTCCAAGTGGATTGTTTGATCCCAAAACATGCAAGAAAATAAGGTGTACAATTGTTAATGCTAAAACAACAAATGGTATAATAAAATGGAAAGAATAAAATCGAGTTAATGTTGCATTATCAACAGCAAATCCTCCTCAAATTCAATTTACTAAAATTGTTCCAAGATATGGAATTGCTGACAATAAATTCGTAATGACTGTTGCTCCTCAAAATGATATTTGTCCCCATGGAAGGACATAACCTATAAAAGCAGTAGCTATTAAAGTTAATAAAATGATCACTCCTACAGCTCAAGTTTCAAAGTTTTTATATGAACCATAATATAGTCCTCGCCCAACATGCAAATAAACACAAATAAAAAACAATGAGGCTCCATTTGCGTGTGAAATTCGTAATATTCATCCATGATTAATATCACGACAAATATGTCTTAATCTATTAAATGCACTTGCTACATCTGCATTATAATGTATTGACAAAAATAATCCAGTTAAAATTTGAACAACTAAACATATTCCTAGCAGCGATCCATAATTTCATCAATATGATAAATTCGTAGCTGCCGGTAAATCAATTAGTGAATTATTTATTATTTTAATTAATGGGTGTATACGTCGAGTGATGTTTAACATTCATTAAAATTTTCTTCATAAAGGAGATAATTTAATTCTAATAATATTTACAACAACAATCAATGTAAATAGAAGATAAATAACTAACATAATAGTTATTATTCCTGACGGAAATATATATAATTTTTTAATTATAAATCTATCAAATAAATTATTCATTTCCAATAATTTATTAACTCTATCTATCTTAAATCTAATAGTATTTATAATTATGATCAAAATTCAAATAATTATGTTTAATATTAATAATTTTATTGAAAAATAAAATTTTTCATTTGAAGCAATTCTTGATATATATATAAATAAAATTAATATTCCTCCAATAAAAACAAGAAATAAGATATAAGAAAAAAAATAAGAATTTATATAAAATATACAAATAATTCTAGTTAGTATTGTTTGTATTAATAAAATAGATCCCATTGATAATGGGTGCTTCATAAAAATAAAATTTATTGATAATAGAATTGTAATTGATATTATAATTTTCATACAGAAGATAATTTAATAAAAATGTAAACTTTGGGTGCTTGAAATGATTCTTTACTCTCTTCTGAAGTTTTAAAATTATTAATTTATCTTAGATTTACAAGATCTAAATTTTTTTTAAACTATTAAAACGAATGAATTTGTCATTACCTTTATTGTATTTAATTATATTTATATCGGGCATTATCTCATTATGTTTAAATCGAAAACATATCATAATAAGTTTATTAAGATTAGAATTAATAATTTTAAGATTATTTTGTATATTTTCTGCATTTCTATCAATTGAATTAAATGATATATATATATTAATAGTTTTGCTAACATTTAGTGTTTGTGAAGGAGTTGTAGGATTATCAAGATTGATTAATATGATTCGATCACATGGTAATGATCAATTATTATCAATATCTTTAAAAACATGTTAAAATTAGTTTTATTTTCATTATTTTTAACCCCTTTATTATTTAATATATGGTTATTAAGAAATATACTAATTCTTTTAGTGCTATTTATCATCTTATTCTTTAGAAAAGATTTAATTATACTAAGATATAACATACATATAGATAATATTTCATATAGATTAATTATTCTTACAATTTGAATTACCTTCTTAATAATTAATTCTAGTCCCTTATATAAATATAATAATATAAATTTATTTTTGTTTATAGTGTTATTATTAATAACATTATTAATTTTATCATTTTGTTCATACAATATTATAATATTTTATATCTTTTTTGAAACTAGTTTGATCCCTACCATAATTATTATTATAGGATGGGGGTATCAACCTGAACGAGTGAATGCCAGATATTATTTATTGTTTTATACTTTATTCGCATCTCTCCCCATATTAGTTTCAATTATATATATGTATAGAAATAATATAACTAATATTATAATGTTAATGAGATCAGATAATAGGTTTATTTACTTTGGGATAACATTAGCATTCATAATTAAGGTTCCATTATTTATATGTCATTTTTGATTACCAAAAGCTCATGTCGAAGCACCTGTTTCTGGTTCTATAATTTTGGCTGGAATTCTTTTAAAATTAGGAACTTATGGTTTAATTCGTGTTATATATATTATACCAGTAATATTTATCAATTATAGATTCATCTGAATTTCTATTTCATTAATAGGGGGAATTATGATTAGATTATCTTGTATAATGCAAATTGATATAAAATCTATAATTGCATACTCTTCTGTAGCTCACATAAGATTAGTTATTAGAGGAATTATAACAATAAATATATGAGGTATAGTCGGAGCATATTTCATAATAATTGGACATGGTTTATGTTCATCTGCTTTATTTTGCTTAGCAAATATTTCTTATGAACGTTCGGGAAGACGTAGAATCCTAATTAATAAAGGAATATTAAGATTTATACCTTCAATAACTCTCATATGATTTTTAATATCTTCTAGAAATATTTCATGTCCTCCAACAATTAGTCTAGCAGGAGAAATTATAATTTTAAATAGATTAATGTCTTGAAATCCATTGTGTATAATTTTCCTATCTTTTTCTTCATTTTTATCAGCTTGTTATAGTTTATATCTATACTCTCATACCCAACATGGAATAATTTTCTCGGGTTGTTACTCTTTTAATTCTGGGAACGTACGTGAATTTTTCTTAATTATAATACATTGAATTCCATTAAATTTAATTATTTTGAAATTAACATTATTGATATAATTCAATTAGTTTAAAATAAAACATTAAATTGTGGATTTAAAAATATAAATCTATATTGGATCATTACTAAAAATAAACTTAATACATATATTTTCTTAATTTTATTAATTTTAAGATTAATAATATTAATTTTATCAATAAATATGATTATTTTTGATTATGCAATTATAATAGAATGACTAATTGTTACAATTAATTCATGTAATATTTATATAACATTAATTTTTGATTTTATATCAACTTTATTTCTTTCAACTGTTATATTTATTTCATCAATGGTTATATTATATAGAGGTATATATATGATAAATGATAAATATATTAATCGATTTATTTACATTATTATAATATTTGTAATGTCAATAGTATTATTAATTATTAGACCTAATATAGTAAGCATTCTCATTGGATGAGATGGATTAGGATTAGTATCATATTGTTTAGTTGTTTATTATCAAAATTTAAATTCTAGAAATGCTGGAATACTAACGGCATTAATAAATCGTATTGGAGATGTTATAATCCTTTTATTAATTGCATGAATAATAAATTTTGGATCTTGAAATTTTATATCTTTTATTAATAAGATAATAATGAGTCCAATAATTATGCTAGTTGTTATTGCAGGATTTACAAAAAGAGCTCAAATTCCTTTTTCTTCATGACTTCCAGCAGCTATAGCTGCTCCAACTCCAGTATCGGCCCTTGTTCACTCATCAACATTAGTTACTGCAGGAGTATATTTAATTATTCGATTCAGAAATTTAATTATATCATTCAATTTAATTCAAGTATTTTTAATGTTATCATTACTAACAATAATTATATCAGGTCTAGCTGCAAATTTTGAGTTTGACTTAAAAAAAATTATTGCATTATCAACTTTAAGACAATTAGGAATTATAATATCAATTTTAATATTTGGTTATCCAATATTATCTTTTTTTCATCTTATTATTCATGCTTTATTTAAGGCATCACTTTTTTTATGTGCTGGAGTATTGATTCATAGATTAATGAATAATCAAGATATTCGCATAATAGGCTGTATAAGTTATAATATACCAATAACTAGAACATTCATAAATATTGCAAATTTATCATTATGTGGGATACCCTTTATGAGAGGGTTTTATTCAAAAGATTTAATTATAGAAATAATATGCTCCAGAAATATTAACTTTTTAATTTTATTATTGATATATATTGGAATTGGAATAACATCTTTCTATTCTGCCCGATTAACATATTTTTCAATAAACATAAATTTTAGTTATTATAATTTTAGTTCACAAAACGAGTCATTTAATAGTATATTAAAGAGAATCATGATTTTATCTATTTATTCAATTTTATCAGGGTCTATATTTAGATGAATCATATTTAATAATCCTGTAAGAATTATTCTCCCCATAGAGGGGAAACTAATAGCAATGGCTTTATCTTTTTTAGGGTTATTAATTGGATATGAAATATCCATGTTTTCATCCATAGTAAAAAAATTTACAAGAGAATTCATAAATTCCATATGATTTTTAAAACAACTATCAACTTTTCATACTCAATTTCTTTTTTTAAAAAATTCACTTATATTTCAAAAATCAATTGATTTGGGGTGAGGAGAAAAAATTGGGCCTCAAGGCATGATTGAATTGATAAAATTAATTATAATATTTAATATTAATATAAGAAAAAATAATTTCAAGATTCAAATAATAACATTTATTGCTTGACTTCTAATTATGATATATTTAAATAGCTTAAACATTAGAGCATAATATTGAAGATATTAAGGTAATAAATATTTTTAAATATTTATAAGGATTTTTCCTCTCTTTTCAATGAAAATGAAATGTTTTATAAACTTTATAAATAAGGAAAAAACGGAATTTAACCGCTTTAAAAGCTAGTTAGCAGCTGCTTTTATTCTTATTTCCTTTTAACTGGAAATTATATATTCAATAACTTTATTAACAATAAAGTGCCTTATTTTTGGCTTCAATTAATAAACAAAGGAATAAAGATTCTTTTTTTAGGTCGAAACTAAATGTATTTATTACTTCATTGCTTTTAAGAATGGCTAGTATGAGCACCTATTGATTGCAATCCAATAATTATAATTAAATACATTCCCATTAAATTCAATTTAACATATTATTTTTTCATTCATGATATAAGCCTAGTATTAAAAATAACAAAAATAACAATATCACTAAATAAATTTCAATAATATTAATAGTTGATATTACAATAACTATGGGTATAATAATCACTAATTCAACATCAAAAATAAGAAAGATGACTGCAATTATAAAAAAATGTCTTGAAAAAGGAATTCGAGATGACTCAAAAGGATCAAATCCACACTCAAATGGAGATGATTTTTCACGATCAATTATTGATTTAGTTGACACAAAATATAAAAGAGTTATTAAAGTAAATAAAATTAATAATATCATAATACAATAACTTACAACATTGAAAATTATTCTATTTAAAAATTAATCCTTTTAATTGGAAGTTAAATATACTTATATACTAATAGAATATTTATCTACCCCATCAGTAAATTGATACATATAAAAATAGTCAAACAATATCAACAAAATGTCAATATCAAGCAGCTGCTTCAAAACCAAAATGATGAGCTCTAGAAAAATGAAATTTCAATTGACGTAATAAACAAATTATAATGAATGTTCTTCCAATAATAACATGAATTCCATGAAACCCTGTTGATACAAAAAACGTTGATCCATATACAGAATCTGAAATACAAAACGATGATTCAAAATATTCATATATTTGAAGAATAGTAAAATATATACCTAATATTAAAGTTAATAAAATACCATAAACAGATTCATTATATTTATTTTCTATTATGGAATGATGAGCTCACGTAATTGTTACTCCAGAACACAATAAAATTATAGTATTTAATAGAGGAATTTGTATTGGGTTAAAAGGCATAATTCCAGAAGGAGGTCAATTTATACCAATTTCTATGACAGGTCTTAATCTTCTATGAAAAAATCCCCAAAAGAAAGAAATAAAAAATAAAATTTCTGATACAATAAATAAAATTATTCCTAATTTTAGACCTCTCACTACAACTATTGTATGAAATCCTATAAACGTCCCTTCACGCGAAATGTCACGTCATCATTGAATTATAGTTAAAATTAAAATTAAAAATCCAAAAGATAATAAAATAAAATTTTGTATATGAAATATTATTACTATACCAGAAACAAAAGTTAGAGCTCCAATTGACCCCGTTAGAGGTCATGGTCTACAATCAACTAAATGATATGGATGATTATTCATTAAGATACTTCTCTATGATACAGAGTTCTTAAAACTGTAAAAACATAAGATTGAATTATACAAACTGCTGATTCAAATAATATCAATAATATCTGAATTAAAATAATTAAATTTATATAAATTTCTAAATTAGTTGATCTATTTCCTAATAATGTTATTAGCAAATGACCGGCAATCATATTTGCTGTTAGACGAACAGCCAAGGACCCTGGTCGAATTAAATTTCTGACAGTTTCAATACATACCATGAAAGGTATTAAAATTATTGGAGTTCCTATTGGAACTAAATGACAAAACATATGATTTGTATTATTAATAAATCCAAATAAAATAAAAGTCAATCAAAGAGGAAGAGCTAAACTAAGAGAAAATACTAAATGTCTTGATCTAGTGAAAATATATGGAAACAATCCAAGAAAGTTATTGAATAGAATAAAAATAAATAAAGAACAAAATAATAATGATCTACCAAAAGATCCTGAACTTATTAATAAATTTAATTCAAAACTTATTGTATTTAAAACTTTATTTATAAAAATTACATAACGACTGGGAATATATCATAACCCTATAGGCATGAATAATAATAAAATTAAAGAACTTAATCAATTTAATGAAAATAACCCTGTTGATGGATCAAAAGTTGAAAATAAATTTGTTATCATAATCAATTATATAAATTATTAAAATTATTAATTAAATTTATCTTTGGAATTTTCATAAAAGAAAAATAAATAAAGTTATAATTAAAGTAACAATTAATAAAAAAAAAGAAAAACATAAAACATCAATTTATTGGAGATATTTGTGGGATAGAAAAATACCATTCTTAGTTTCTTGAATCTGACAGATTGATGTTTTTATAATAAACTAACTTTTCATCATTAAAAGTAGTCGTTAGTTACTATAAATTGGTTTAAGAGACCATCACTTACTTTCAGTCACTTAATGAATAACTTATTAATCAATTAATAAAACAATTTATATCAACTCTTTCAATAACAATAGGTATAAATCTATGATTTGCTCCACAAATTTCAGAACATTGACCAAATGATATACCAGGTCGATTGATAAATATTCTCGCTTGGTTTAATCGACCAGGCACGGCATCCACTTTAATTCTCATAGATGGTATAGCTCATGAATGAATAACATCAAATGATGAAATCAATAATCGAATTTGAGTACTAAAAGGTAAAATCGTTCGATTATCTACTTCTAATAAACGGAATTCTCTAATTAATATATCATTTTGAGATTTTATATAAGAATCAAATTCAATATTTAAAAAATCTGAATATTCATATGATCAATATCATTGATGACCAATAATTTTTAAAGTTATTAAAGGTTTATTAATTTCATCCAATAAGTATAATAATCGTAAAGATGGGAATGCAATAAAAATTAATGTTAAGGCAGGCAAAAGTGTTCAAAAAAATTCAATTAATTGTCCTTCTAATAAAAGTCGATTAATAATATTATTAAATATGATAACTGTTATTATATAAGTAACAATTGAAGTGATAATAATTAAAATAGTTAAAGTATGATCATGAAAAAATATTAACTGTTCTATTAATGGTGATATAGCGTCCTGCATATTAATATAAGATCAATTAGAAATTTCTAACAAAAGTTATTTATATATGAATCTTAAATTCATCGCACTTCATCTGCCATATTAGAATTGAACTAATAATGGAATCTCACTATATGAGTGCTCAGACGGAGGAAGTTTATGTAACCATTCAATAGAAGAATTTATATTAATTGAATATAAAATCAATCGATGTGAAATAAATCTTTCTCAAATAATAAACAATAAAAATAAAATTCCAATAAATGAAATTCTTCTTCCAATAGAAGATACAATGTTTCATGATATAAATGCATCAGGATAATCTGAATATCGACGTGGTATACCTCTCAATCCTAAAAAATGTTGAGGAAAAAAGGTTAAATTTACCCCTATAAACATAATCAAAAAATGAATTTTTAATCAATTAGAATTTAAAGATAATCCAGTAAATAAAGGATATCAATGAATAAATCTTCCTAAAATTGCAAATACTGCACCTATTGATAACACATAATGAAAATGAGCTACAACATAATATGTATCATGTAATACAATATCAATTGATGAATTAGCCAAAATCACCCCAGTCAACCCACCAATAGTAAAAAGAAAAACAAAACCTACTGCTCATAAAATTGAAGGTCTTATCTTGATTTTAACTCCTCTCAAAGTTGCTAATCATCTAAAAACTTTAATTCCAGTTGGAACAGCAATAATTATTGTAGCAGAAGTAAAATAAGCCCGTGTATCAACATCCATACCAACTGTAAATGTATGATGTGCTCAAACAACAAATCCTAAAATACCAATTGATATTATAGCATAAATTATTCCTAGTGATCCAAAAGATTCAATTTTTCCTCTCTCTTGAGTGATAATGTGAGAAATTAGTCCAAATCCAGGCAAAATTAAAATATATACTTCAGGATGTCCAAAAAATCAAAATAAATGTTGATATAAAATTGGATCTCCTCCACCTGAAGGATCAAAAAAAGAAGTATTTAAATTTCGATCAGTTAATAATATTGTAATTGCACCAGCTAAAACTGGTAATGAAAGCAATAATAAAAAAGCAGTAATTAATACTGCCCACACAAATAAAGGTAACCGATCTATGTATATTCCCATTGATCGTATATTAAAAATTGTTCTAATAAAATTAACTGCACCTAGGATTGAGCTAGCTCCAGCCAAATGTAAAGAAAAAATAGTTAAATCAACACAAGATCCTGAGTGTGCAACGCCTCTTGACAACGGAGGATAAACTGTCCAACCAGTACCTACACCTCTATCAACCATTCTACCAATTAATAATAATGTCAATGAAGGTGGTAATAATCAAAAACTTATATTATTTATTCGAGGGAAAGCCATATCAGGAGCACCAATTATCAAAGGAACCAATCAATTCCCAAATCCTCCAATCATAACTGGCATCACTATAAAAAAAATTATAACGAAAGCATGAGCAGTAACAATCACATTATAAATTTGATCATCTCCAATAAAAGATCCAGGAATGCCTAATTCAACACGAATAAGAACTCTTAAAGTTGTACCTACTATTCCCGATCAAATCCCAAAAATGAAATATAATGTTCCAATGTCTTTATGATTAGTTGAGAAAAATCACTTATTCATAACTAATCATTGATTTATTCCCAATTGAGATGACTGAATTAGGTAATAAACTGTAAATTTATTTATGGATATGTTTTCCTCTCAATAATCTAATCTAATCTAATATTTCTTCCCTATTCTTCCATTTTTTTCTTCAATCTAGTCTTATATTTAATAATAATATTAAATTGCAAATTTAAAGGTGATTAAAATAAATATAAGGCTTACAATAAATTATATTTTTAACTTTGAAGGATAATAGTTTTATTAACTTAAAACCTTACTAATTCATAACATTAAATAAGGTTACAACTATAAATCCAATCAATAAAGAATTTACTATAAATAATGTATTATTTAACCTAAAAGTTGACAACTTTAAAGATAGTTGTCTTGATTATTCATCTCTTCTTTCACAGCACTACACTTAACTAAAAATGAACTTTTTTCATGTGAAAAACTTACTATTTTATCGGACGCGTTTCGGCTTAGTATATATTGGTTTAATATATAAACGCGTTTCGACTTTAAAGATATATTGGTTATCATTAATCCTGTCATTACAACTCGCAAATAATAAAATAACACTAATAAAGCAGTTATTACTAAAATTAAACATAAAAAATACATTTTATTAACCAAAAGACAATAAATTATCATAAATTTTGGGAAAAACCCTAAAAATGGTGGTAATCCACCTATTGACATAAAAATAGTTATTAACATTAATGATTTAACCCTATTGTTAAACAAAATAAAAATTTGATTTAAATAATTCATATTATTTATTCAAAACAGATAACAAGTCAAAAATAAAGAGAGGGAATAAATTAAAAAATATACCAGTCATATATAATTTATCAATATAACCCCTCTAAAAATTCAACTTAAATTGTAAATTGATGAATATGCTAAAATTTTTCGAATTGATGAATAACACAGTCCCCCTAATGAGCCTCAAATACATGATAAAACAATAAATAAAATCAATCTTATATCTAAATAACTCAATAAAATAATAGGAATAATCCTCTGAACAGTTATAATTAAAAAAGACACTAGTCAAGATAATCCATCAATTACTGAAACATATCAATAATGGAATGGAGGAGATCCAATTTTAATTATTAAACTAATTATAATAAAATATTTTACTTGAAATAATATTCCTAAAATAACAACAAACAGGAATAATAGTCTTGAACCCATTCTCTGAATAATAAAATATTTAATTATTGACTCAGATGAGTAAACTCTTATTTTATTTATCATAAAAGGCAAAAATGATACTATATTTATTTCGACTCCTATTCAACAACCCAGTCAATTGTTTGAACAAATCACCAATATAATACCAAAAAATAAGAATGCCACAAATACTATATAAGAAGAATTTTTTTTAATTAAAAAGAGGATAATTTTCCATAAATGAGGTATGAACCCATTAGCTTAATTTTAGCTTATCTTTTATATGTTGTAGTTTATGAAGAACATTAATTTTTGATATTAAAAGACAGTTTAATTCTGTTAACATAATAAGAGTATAATATTACATAATTTATTCTATCAAAATAACCCTTTTTCATTCAGGCATCTTATTTTTTTTCTTGTTCTTGTTTTTTTTTTTTTTATATATGGCTTATAATATCTGGTGTATGGTTTATTATACAATAGACTTACAGCCAATACTAGATTCGCAACTTTATATACTCTTTCCTTCATTTCTTTCTATCTCTATTTATTGATTAAAATAAAATTACGGAACTGAATAACTAGTAACAGTTGAAGAGTTAGCTAAAATACAATAATTACATCAATTTTTGTACACCCACATTTTGCAAATCCGGTTAATAAAATATATGCTTACAGTATATTTATAGTTAAATTAAAAATATTAATGTTAATACTACTGTATTACCATATTTATATATTCATATATAATAAATATATATACATATGTATATATATATATATAATAGTATGTTTTTCTTTTTTTTTTTATTTAGAATTAAAAAAAAGAAAAACATACTATTATTATTATAAATATTTATATATAAATATATATTAATATATTATTTATATATATATATGTATAGTAATATATATAAATATATATATATATATATATATATATATATTTATATATATATATTACTATACATATATATATATATATATATATATAAATATCGCGGGTTCAACACAACAACAGCTTTTATTGAGGAACAAAGACATCAGCTTCAGCTACCTGTGTGTCTTATAGACTACAATCTCGGTGTGACCTACAAAACTGACAGCGGCTGAGATTACTCACACAACATTGGCTGTTCATTACAGATACGCGCTTACTCTTTGATAGACAGTTCTGTTACACAGCGAATATCTCAAGACGGTAACACGCGACTTGTACACTGAAGAGGCTTGTCTTTACTAGCCCCAAGCGGTTAAATGATAAAATCTCTGAGATTGAGTAATCAGAGGCGTATTTCCGCGGGGGACGGGACCGGACCCCCCCCCCAGAGGGTTAACTTTTTTTTAATGTATACAAACAGGTTTATTACACAGAATTCGCGGATACGTTTGAAATATGAAATAATATAGGAAAATCAATCCATTCAATAAGTATCTAAAGTAAACAATGTTTCAGTAACGCGTACTTTTATTGTGTTATTACCGTCTAGTTTAATGGGATTGAGTTCAGCTACTTTGAAGACAGTAATGTTGATTAATCTTAATTTGTTTTTTTTCTTCTTTTGTATAAAGCCGACCCGACCCCGGGCGTCCCCCCAAAGGCCAGAGCCTAGATACCTCTTTGGTAAGCATCTGTTAATTTCCAAATCTGTCTGTCAATTTATTCGTTGTTTATCAGCTGTTCGAAATTTATTTGTCACGCGGAAAGAATCAAACACCGTGTGATTCTTTGCTAAAAAAAAAATTAGGTGTAGGGCCAATGGAAATTTTATAGCAAAATGTATATATGTTAGATGATACGTCTTCAAAACAATGCAACACTCCAAAATGCAGCATCTACTTTACACACAATTTTTCACTTCAAGTTCTTGAGTTAAAATATGATACTGACACTTATGTGATCTCTACTAGTACAACATTATCCACTCTTACTCAGTCGCCGATCTTCCAACACCACGTCTGAATTTTTTCAACAATCTCCGCAGTCGTTGCACGTTTTGGGCAGGCCCACTGCGGACACTGTTTTCAATTATCGTACGACCACGGGCACATGGTGCCAACAGCGGACTATTGAGAAGCAAACTGATTAGTCGTAGCACAAAAATAAAAATATATAAGACACTTATCAGACCGCGGTTGTTACTTCCCGGATGTAGGCGAGACGTGGACGCTAACAGCAAACGGAACAAGAACCGCTAAGAAGGTTTTGGAAGAAAGATCCTAAGACGTGTTTATGGTCCGGTTAAAGAAGATGACGAATAGAGAATCAGAAATAACCAGGAGATAGATGAGCTATTATTGATTCATGAGGACATTGTAAGGTTCATAATGACTTAACGAATACAGTGGTTAGGTCACCGAGAGCGGACGGATGATCACCGTATGCCAAAGAACATTCTGAGGGCGCAAGTCTATAAAGCAGAACTAGGGGCCGACCTAGAATGAAATGGTTGCATGATGTGCTAGAAGATCTCAGAAGATTGGATGTGAGGGGTTACACCGAAATGGCAATGGATAGGAGACAATAGAGAAGTTTGGTGTTGGAAGCCAGGACTCAGCGTTGGGCTGTAGTGCTGAGGAAGAAGTAATGTTTCTTATATTAACGAAATTATAATTAATGTAAATTAATGCCAGCAGAGAACTTACAGTTCCTCATACGACTGTCTGGTGTGTGTTAAGGCGACGCTTGGTCTATAAACCATACCGATGCAAGCTCTTCGTGTTGCTGATAAAAGCAAACGTGTGCAGTTGCGCAACGGGCATGGAAGACGACAGATTTTTACCGCGGTTGATTTTTAGTGATGAAGCTACGTTTTATGTTAGCGGTAAAGTTAACCGTCATAGTGTGCGCATATGGGGACTCCAGAATCCTCATGAAATCGTACAACATGAGTGAGATTCACCAAAAGTGGACTTTTTTTGTGCAGTTTCTCAAAGATTTATGGACCATTCTTTTTTGAGGAAACACAGTGACGGGACTGAGTTGTCTTGAAATGCTGCAGACCTGACTTTTTCCACAACTTCGTGAGGACTCTGATGATTTCACATTCCAATAAGACGGAGCCCCGCCACACTGGCACAACAACGTACGGCAATTCCTGAATGGCAGACTACCTCAACGCTGGACAGGGCGCACGGGACCCCGAGACACTGCCCTACACTCTTGGCCTCCAAGATCTCCAGGCATTACCCCATGCGACTTCTTCTTGTCGAGATACGTGAAAGACCGTGTTTTTGTTCCACCGTTAGTTCGTGGCCTAGGCGAGGTCAAAAACAGGATATCAGCAGCAGCAGCTTCAGTCGAAGATGTTACCTTGCGAAAAGTGTGGGATGAATATCGTGCTTGATGTTGTCCGTGCGGCTGTTGGAGGACACTTAGAGCATCTGTAACAACTTTGCTGAAACTTTATGAGTATTTTGTGAGTAATTTGTACTTTGTTCCATTATTGTAGCGTGTTTTCGTCAGTAAATATAACTATTTAAAATTGGGTCATTTTTTTAAACAATGTGGATACCGTAAGTTAAGTAGACATTAAATAGGTTCTATGCTCCAATTTTGTTTTTATCGCCCATCTGAGGACCACATGCCAAATTCAATTCTTTACTCTCTGTTCTTTTCTTTTTCTCCAATATTCTTTCATCTTTTGACTGTGTCTCTTCGTCCTGTCTTCAGTCCACTTTGAACCTGCGTTTTTCTCTCTCCTACCCTGGATTCCTTCCATTTTAACACTTTTGCCGTAAAAACTTCTCTTTCAATTGCTTCTTCTGCGTGTAGGCTATATTATTTTTTTTCTAAATCCTTTTGGACTTCTTTAATCCAACTTGATGTTGACTTCTTACCCCACAGATATTTGAAGATTTGCTTTGTCAACTTATTGTCGTCCATTCTATATAAATGTCCAAAAAATAATAGTCTTCTTTTTCTCATTGTTTCTGTTATATTTTCTATACTTTGATATATTTCATCATTACTTCTTAATTTCCAACCTTCTGAAGTTTTTTCGTGGGCCTAATATTTTCCTAATAATTCGTCTTTCCAATATTTCTAGTTTGTCTAAATTATAATTCAATGCTAGATATTCACTTGCATATAGGCATTTTGGCTTCACTACTGTACTGTAATGCCTTACTTTCGCATTTTTAGATGTGCACTTTTTATTTTAAATATCTTTAGTTATACCATATGCCCTTTCCATACTCCAATTTTATTGTATAAGGCAAAGAAAGGAAGTCATACGTAGGCCAAGGAACTGATTGCCAAGACAAAGGGATACGGGTAGAAAGGAAACAGTTTCCGGCGCGTGGCTGCCCAAACGTTTTGGCGGCTCCCAAGCGATAACACGGTCGCGGCTACGTGACCAGACTCGACTTTGACACGATATTCGCAGCACGTGTTTGCCAGAACAGGTAATCCACCGGGGATTTAGTTAAGCATGTGATTCTGTTAAGCCGTTAAATGTATTCAGCTGCAGCTTTCGCAGCGTCTAACGATTTTTAAACCGAATGTTATTTATTTTGATCCGCCGCCGTTTTAGCAGAAACACCGTTTACAACTGGTGGGCTGAAATCTGTCTGCAGTTGAAAACGTGTTTTGAAGCCATGATCTGTAAAACTAATTATATTGCCTGGTTCCCGATCGTTAAATACTAGTCGAGACGTGAAATTTAACGCCTTGTGCTGATAGTTTCTGTGAACAAAGGTCAAACAGTTTGATCCACGAATTTGTTTACTTTACTTTACTTGGAGAGATATGAGTATACTGTAGAACCTCACTAATTCGTCACCTACGGGACGAAGGGGTAACGAATTAGTGAGGGAATAAGAAACAAACCCATTAAAGGCAATATAAACATATGTTGTATTCACTACTAATGTTATGGTCGAACATGTTTATTGCTGGAAATTTTCAAACTCAAGCAGGTTAGGCACTATAATTGCAAAAAAGTAATTGTTTAATTGTTGTGGGCAGGTTCTGTGCATACGTATGTAACAATTTCATCGTCACTAATCATTCGTAGCCTACATCCGGTAAGTCTATTTCACACCAATTTTTGACCTCGTCTTCGTTCAAACTGTTAAATGGTGGTAGGGACTGCCAGATATCTAACAATTCCGATGTGGCGTCAAGCCTTTATGGTTCTGTAGACGCTGGACGTATTCCAGATGGCCATAACATATTCCAGGCAGATTTTAGAGCGTTTTTAGGGATACTTGGCCAGGTATCAGCAATTCGACTGAATTTACGGAAACGTATTACGCTGTAACAACACAACACACTTATTGTGCCGTGTACACAAGTACCCATTCTCAGAACAAATACCTTCCGCAATCCGTTCTCCTGGCTATTTTTAGAATCCTGGCCACAATCAGCATGTTTCTGGTTTACCCCGGCTATAGGCTAATTAGAGCGTACTTGTTAATAAAGAAAAAGAAAAAAAGCTTGAGTGGATGACAAATTACAGAGGGAGACGAATTAGTGAGGTTTCACTGTACAGTATAATTTTGTGTTGAATTCTGTTCTATGGCATCTGCTTTGAATGTTAAGTTTTCGTAGACCTGCACGGAGGACTACCCCCACATTTAACCAGTGGCGCATCTAGACTTTGGTCTGGGGGAGGTGCAAGGGTGAATGTGATACAAAATTCATATCATGTTATATAGGTTCACGCTTTTACTCTAAAATTACTTTAAATTGTAACAACAGTACCTTACCCCATGTTAATTGTAACAACAGTACCTTACCCCCGTGTTAATTGTAACAACAGTACCTTACCCCATGTTAATTGTAACAACAGTACCTTACCCCCGTGTTAATTGTAACAACAGTACCTTACCCCCGTGTTAATTATAACAACAGTACCTTACCCCCATGTTAATTGTAACAATAGTACCTTACCCCCGTGTTAATTGTAACAACAGTACCTTACCCCCGTGTTAATTGTAACAACACAGTACCTTACCCCCATGTTAATTATAACAACAGTACCTTACCCCATGTTAATTTTTGTTTGATTATTTTATTATGCTCTGTATGATGGTGGTTGGCGTGTGGACCCTTGGTCTACCTGCTACCTCTCCCCCATTCTGATACTTCCGCCCGGGCTCGACAGCAGCTAATTGCCGCGTGAGTCATCTCACTGTGCGTCCAGTATGAAACAATTTTTTTTTCCTCGCCCAATACTGGTAAAATTTTGTTATATTTGAAATCAGCGAAATAATACGATGAAAATGACACCAAACACGACTAAAAAATATTAAAAATTGGGTGTTATAAAGTAACAATGACTGAATAATTACAATGACTTCATTTGTATTATTTAATTTACAATAACTTTAGATATTTACAATGGCTTATGCTAGCGATTGTAATAAAGCAGGTCAAAGTTGATGCTGGTAAACGAAATCGATCCGAGTCACCAGAGAACCTATGGAAAAAAACAAACATTTGCTAACATTTTTCTGAAAATAATTATTTGTAAATAAGACCAGTTATGACTTAGCTTATAGAAATACATTTTTTTCTACTAATCTTTTTTTTACTATTATGACTTAGCTCATAATAGTACCCTACTTTGATAATATTTTTTTAGATAGTACTATATTTTTATAATATCTTTTGGAACAACGTTTCTCAAACATTTTGACCTTTGAAATATAAGGCAAAAAAAAAAATAAAACACTAAATAAATATACCAGGTCTACTTACTCTCATTAAAACAGTTATTCCAATGGAGATGTTCCCAAGTCTTCTTCCTCGTCAGAGTTCCAGTCACTGTCGTCATCATCTGGATCTCCTGGAGCCAAGTTGATGATCATTCCCTGGACACTGCGGTCATCAAGTCCTTCACTCAGCCGATCATCATCCATTTCTTTCTTTACGTGTTTAACGCAGTTTTTCCACGAATCTGCTTGGTAGGAGATTACAGCTTCAAAAAACAAATTTTGCACATCGTCCAGTTTGAATGTTGTGTTGCGCTGTTTGACGTAATTCTTCAAGTGAGCCCAGACCTTTTCAATAGCGTTGTAATTACAATGATAAGGTGGAAGCCGAATAACCCGGAATCCAAGCTCAGATGCTTTCTTGTCAATGACATAAGAAGTCAGTTGGGGCTTGTGTAGCTTGACGAGATTATACAGTTCGGGCTTACGCATGTCGTCCGTGATACGAACTCCTCGTGAGGTTAGCCAATCTGCCATTTCTCCTTTCCTTGAGGATGAGGTTGGAGCCGAGTTGTTTACTCTTGAGTGGTAAGGAGCGTTGTCCATCACTATTGTTGAACCGGGTGGTAGTGAAGGAAGCAACACTTCAAAAAACCAGCACTTAAATATCTCAGAATTCATTTCCTCATGGTAGTCAACCGTTTTCTTAGATTTGAAAATCAGCGGGGGTGCATTTATCCATCCGTTGACGCCACCTGCGTGGCAGATTATGAGTCGCTGTCCTTTGCCTAGAGATGCACCCAGAGTAGAGCTAACACTGCCGTCGGTCCATCCAACATCTTTGGAGACATTACTATTAATCCATGTTTCATCTAAAAAAAACCACGTTTTTAATGTCCACATTACGAATTTTCCTCAAAAACCGGCATCTTGATAAAGCAACCGATGGCTTCTCCATAAGTACCTTTCTTTTATCGAACCTTTTCCATTTGAAACCAATATTCTTTAATACGTTAGACAGACTGTAAGCATCCCTTGAAAAGTCCCGCATCTTTGAGAGATGCTTGTAATTTTCGGAGGGTCGGCACTTCCTTGCGTCTATAATAATCTACAACATGGCGTCGGATGGCAGATTTGTCAAAATCATCAATATAAGTCACTGGGCATGGGAGAAGTTTTTTTTCTTTTTGGCGTGTGGAGCACACTAGCATTTTCCGTGATCACTGCATCTGGGAGCACATCGTCATTTTCATTATATTCGCTTATAACAAAGCTATCGTTCTTACACTCCTTAAGTTCACTTTTTATTCTAGTAATGGTGCGTAGAGACACTTGACACGCTGCCGAAACTCTCTCACACACTTTTTTTATATCAATTAACGGGCCTTTCTTGTCACGCTCCTGTTCAAAGTACTGCATAACCGACGCGATTATTCTTCTAGCTTGAGAATGATACACTTTACCACGTTTACTAGATGAAGACATCTCGATAAAAAAATTAAAAAACACTAATAAAACTTGAAATACTTAACAAAATGTAACCTTATAATATTCAACTAATTAAACTAATACTCCGTAAACTCACGATCGACAGTAGCGACGAACAGTAGACACTAAACTATTCAACTGTTTGTGAGCAACTGAAGAAGGGATGAGGCTGAGTCATAAATACCAACCAGCACTAGTCACGAGGTGACTCGTAGCAACCCCATTATAGGAAATGAGCAGGAAGTTCTCTGTCCACTACCAGCGCTTAAACACGAAATATTATGTGTATTCTTTTTCAATCAAAGAATTAAACAAAGCAATTAAACAAGTATTCGTATTTTTCATTTAAATTTATTCTTTGAGCGGTATGCACTGAAGATGTGTATTAAAGTAGTTGACCTTTACCTTGAAACACCTTAAAATTTAATATTTTTTAGTCGTGTTTGGTGTCATTTTCATCGTATTATTTCGCTGATTTCAAATATAACAAAATTTTACCAGTATTGGGCGAGGCAAAAAAAAAAGTTTCATACTGGACGCGCAGTGAGGCAAATAGCTGCTGTCGAGCCCGGGCGGAAGTACAGAATCGGGGAGAGGTAGCAGGTAGGCCAAGGGTCCACACGCCAACCACCATCATACAGAGCCGGGGTTCAAATTCGGGGTCAAAACGTCCTACGACGTTATCCGATGCCTGACCTCCATTGTTGTTTGTCATTGCAGTTTTCGTCGTTTAGTCCTCTATCGTTCATTGATCTTTTTATAATCCATGTTTTCTTGGATCTTCCTTTCTTTCTGTACTCTCTAGGTATTATCCGTCTCATTGTTTTCTTTGATAGTCGGTCTTGTCCCATTCTTTGTACGTGTCTGTACCAGATTAGTTGCTTGATACATAACTTAAATGAGTACTGTGTGTTTTAAACTGTAAGTGAACGTTATTAAAAGAACAGTGAACTGACAAACACAGATATGACTGTATACTCGTACGTTAATAAACCTGTTGTGTTGATAATAACACACTGTATTTTTATCTACACTCATTTCTATCATTTATTCTTTAAACCATTAAAGAATGTTTTAACGTTTCATATATATATATATATATATATATATATATATATATATATTTCCCCTCCCACAAACGTCAACTCCCCCCCCCACCCCAAATAGCTTGCTGGATCAAACCCTGGTTCAAACACGCAATTAGTTTCATCCACATACATAGGTTCGTATAGGGCGGTGAATACAACGTATTATTATTATAAATTCTCTTATTTCTTACTTTTTTTTAACAGTAATAGTTTAATAAAGTCACAGTGTAAAGTAACACTGCTAGTACTTTTAGTTTCAATTTATTTCTTATAACAAATTATATAATATAGGTTATGTAATATCTTCAAATATCTTCAAAGTACACTGCAAGTAGGTTTATTTTAATAGGTTTATTAATACATTAGTAGGTGTGTCTAGGTGAAAATAAACCTACTTGCAGTGTATTTATTTGAAGATATTACATAGGGGACCTGCAGGAAACTCAATGAGTTACTTACAAAGGAATAATATAGGTTATGTATAATTAGTATATAATAACAGGTATTTGTACCTGTTATTTTTTTTTAAACGGTATTGTCATACCTATTATTTTAAAATACCCGTTTAGCCCACCTCTACTTTAGACTATTAAAGAATGGTCCAACGTTTTATACATTCCCCTCCCACAAACGTCAACTCCCCCCCCCCCCCAAATTGCTTGCTGGATCCGCCCCTGGTTCAAACACGCAATTAGTTTCATCCACATACGGGCGGTGAATACAACGCATTATTATTACCTATTATTTGTAATTTTTCAATCATTAGTAAAGCGAGTTACATGTATACGTTCGGAGATAATTAATGACACTGTATTGCGGAATGTTTTGTTTATGACCAGCGATGCTGCACGAAGGTTGCTTTTCAAATCCTCCGTGCCGCCGACTACATTTGTGTAATGCAGTGAATAACCACGGATCTGTATAATGCACTGAGCGGGAACAAACGAACCAAAAGTATCAGTTACGAGTCGTGTTTACGAACAAAATTATCAAGTTCATGCTCGTGCGACAATACATTTTATTATTATTTTTTTTTGTGTGTTGACTCGGAGATAAAAACAACTCATTGACTACTGACTTGCTTGATAAGTGAATCAAGTGAATCATTCCTGTGCAGCCATCCGGGTTTTGTCGTGTACACAAGTCAATGTAACTCTTATAGATACGCTCAATAAACAATTTGATTTATTTGAATAACTAGTTGAGATCACGTGTTAATGTTTTTTTTTTAAATTAAAAGTATAATTTGATTAATAAATTACGACGGTCTACTAGGTACAGTGGAAACAAAATACAAGACACCAATTAAGTCACTAATCACCAGCTTTAATTTTCACAGTTACACAGTTCGTAATTAATAACACAGTCTCGTACAACAAATCAAATAAAAATTGTTCACACGCAATAAAATGTCAACTAATAAGAAAAAACAATTGTATTACAGTTATACCGCCCGATTATAAAAATCACAACGCTTCACTATTAACCACTTGAACGCACAGAGTAATATCGCTTGTAATCGCCCGACAATAACTGAAAACTAAGGCCGCTGACGCCTTGTATTTATAAAACGCTAACAGACCAAAAGATTCCAAACTACGCCTTATCTCCAAACTACGACGTAATTAATTGCGGCCTTGACACAGTCCGCGCGGCTGGCGGCTTCCAGAAAAGTCTCGCGAGCGCATGTTGACATCACATACGCACGCAACATTATAGCTGGATTCCAGTGGATCGTTCGAGAAACACTTAGATTGTTCTGTGATGTCGTAACAATATTTATTCTGAATATGTAATCACATTATTTTTAACGTGCAGCCCTCATACTACATATTCACTGCAGTCACGTGCCCGTGTCCGTTTCTCCTCCTAATTGTGCCTGCTGTTAATTGTAACTTACGATTCTAGCAGAGATATTAATTATACAGGCCTGCATAACACGGCACAGTTCATCATCTCCACTTCTCGGATTAGGCTGCACTGCCTGTTCCGGAAACCATCCCGTCCCCGCACGTCCCAGGCGATCTTGCTGCATTTTCCCAAACGCTTACACCAGTTGTGGCCTTGTATTCCGTAATTCTATCCTGTAATTTAACAATTTGTAATTCTCGCCTTATCTGTGCATTGCTTATTCTGGCTCGTAACGTGCACGCTTTGACCAACCTGAGAAATTTCATTTCTGCTATTCTTAAAATTATTATTAATCAATGGCGCAATATACTTATTACAAATTATAAGATTTCGGACATTAGCCATCGTAAGTTAAAATTAATAAACACGACGTTTCAACCTGTATAGAATCAGAAGTCATCTTCAGGCGAACAATAAATTAGTACAAAGAAAAATCTATCACTAACAAATATATATCTTCAAAACTCCAAACCTTAGCTATACAAATATAGCATAATAGGCTAATAATAATAATAATAAACAGTACTCACCATTCCATCAAAGAACGATTCCTCCCGTGGTTGCAACGTAAACAACCATGGGAGGAATCCTTCTTTGATGGAATGGTGAGTACTGTTTTATTATTATTATAGCACTATATTTGTATAACTAAGGTTTGGAGTTTTTAAGATATCTATTTGTTAGTGATAGATTTATCTTTGTATTAATTTATTGTTCGCCTGAAGACGACCTCTGGTTCTATAGAGGTCGAAACGTCGTGTTTATTAATTTTAACTTACGATGGCCAATGTCCGAAATCTTATAATTTGTAATGAATTCATTTCTGCTGATGTAACCTCTGTAAAAGTACCCATATCTCACTCCCATACAGCGCCACCGGTGCAGCCATAGTCTTTTAAAACTTAAGCTTATATAAGTGCTTATAGTGTCTTAAAGCACTTAAGCTTCGTGGCACAGTTCGTAGCATATTCATAAATTAATTTTATTCAACTATTAGGTGTATTTTATACAGTTAAATGCATCTCTATAGTGTGTAAAATGCAGTGCCGTGGCGTGGGTACATAACACCTGCTGCCGGTTGTGATAGGCCTAAAACTTGACCAACTTGACCAAAAAATTAATTCATATCCTTTCTTGTACCAAGTGTTCTTTTTAGAGCGTTTTCTATCATTCGCTGGGACAAGAAGAGGGTCCCGGTTCAACGGGATCTGACTCTCATTATACTTGCACAGAATAAATCAGAACACAAATAATCGAATTAAAAGTAATAAAAACGAACAGAGAAACACACAAACGTGACTAAACGAACAAAACACAAATAAATACGTACTGGTAGCAGCTGGTGCACGTCAGTTCTGAAAACGAACAGCTCCTTAAACTGAGCGTTTTGCCGGTTTATACAACGGCAACACGTTGGGTGGACGAATGTCCCCCCTCCCGTTTGTTCAACAACGAATACGAGGTCAATGACCGTACGCAGTAAAACATTGCCGATGTCTGAGCCGGCAACACAAGACGGTGCAAGTGCCCAGCAGTTCGAAAGCAATGCTACGCTTTTCTTCAAGTTTCCCTACTAATATTGTTCGAATTTCAAAATTATTCAACAACTAAAGTATTTATTTCGTAATATAATTAATATTATTTACTCTTATTTTCAGTACTGTTCCCGCCGGCAACAGCGGTTACATGGACGCCACGCTACTGATAAATATTCACTACAGTTGTGGTACAAATTTCAATACATGAGAGGCATTGTGTGCTTGTAGTACATAAGAATTTGAAGGCCGCATTGTTGTTGCTGTAGGAACGTAGGAATACGCGTAGTTTGGCACCAATACAATAATAATGTGATTTTTTTTCTGTACAGAAAATACATGCTATTAGAGAAACACAGAACAAATCAAGGAATGTAGCCAGTCAGAAATGATTAATAGGTTTACTGATTGGTCGAATGCATAGGCTATGTGAGAAAGAATGAGGAAGAAATAGACAGACAGGTGATTGCATAAGTAGGAACATGTGTTTTACATGATTGTTGACTTGCTCTGATTTCTTTTTTTTTTATCAGTTTCAGTTAAGCTGTTTACTTTTATCTCTACCATTATTTATTTGTTATGTATACCACAGACTAAATATTAATCAGATAACATAAGAATACCATTCAAAAAAGGTATTCTTAGACAAAATATTTTCGAGGTGGAACTAAAGTTCTGCTGATGACTCAGTAGCGTGGCATCCATGTAACCGCTGTTGCCGGCGGCAACAGTACTCGAAATAAGAGAAAATAATTTTAATTATTTCACAGAATAAATATTTTAGTTATTGAATAATTTGAAATCCGAACCTTATTAGTAGGGAAACTTGAAGGAAAGCGTAGCATTGGTTTCGAACTGCTGGGCACTTGCACCGTCTTGTGTTGCCGGCTCAGACATCGGCAATGTTTTACTGCGTACGTTCATTTAGCTCGTAGTAGTTGTCACAGTACAAACTGTGGAGGGGGGAGACATTCGTACATCCAAAGTGTTGCCGCTGTATAAACCGGCAAAACGCTCAGTTAGCAGCTAAGTTCGCTTTTGGAACTGACATGCAGCAGATACTACATACCTATTTCTGTTTTGTTCGTTTATCTCTGTTTGTCTTTATTATTTTTAATTCGATTATTTGTGTTCTGATTTATTCTGTGTTAGTATAATGAGAGTCAGATCCCGTTGAACCGGGACCCTCTTCTTGTCCCAGCGAATGATAGAAAACGCTCTAAAAAGAACACTTGGTACAAGAAAGGATATGAATTAATTTTTTGGTCAAGTTGGTCAAGTTTTAGGCCTATCACAACCGGCAGCAGGTGTTATGTACCCACGCCACGGCACTGGCTGATGACTAGAAATACTGGTACCTTAGGCTTTCACAACCTGCGTCAACTACTGTATGTTAACATCGTTTTGTCTATACGCCGGGCTATTCATTTTGGCCCAACCATTGGAAACCATCTTCAGTTTTTTCTCAAGTTGTACAATGAAGACGATTTCCAGTAGTGGGGCCAAAACGTTGGACCACACGGCCTAATAGCCCGGTGCATAGTCAAAATGATATTAATAGACTAGAAATACTATTATTGAAATTTCATTGAAATACCACTATTTCACCAATGCATATCGTGAAATAAAGCAACAGAATTTAATTTGTAATCAAATGAATTTACAAATATAGAGAAGAGTTTCATGTGTGACAAAAAGAAAACATAAATATCACATTCCAGAGTGTTTCGCTAATGGACGTAGTTCATTTTGCGGACATTAAGATTGTTTTTATGTGCCACAAAATTGTATAAGTAGAATTATCCAATGCTTAACCTTGTGATTTGGCTGTGCGGGTAGTGGGAATTGTGAAAATTGTGGACTAACGTTTTGTTTTGCTAGTCTGGTTTCAGTAGCATATTGTGGGCATTGTGCAGTGTAGTGTTAGGGATTTGTTTTTTTTTTTAGTAAATATAACTGTTAGTCCTATTATTAGTCTTTACAATTAACAGTCTTCTTCAGCGGCGCAACAACCCATTACTGAGTCAAGACCTCCTTTAACAGCCTCCGCCAGTTGTCCCGATCAAGTGGAGCTGCTCTCCAGTTCCGGGGCTGGCGAAAGAAACTGACAGGTTTCGGCACATAAAAGTTTTACAGCAGATGGGCTATGTGAATTCTCCGATCAACCCCCAACCTGGAGGACCAGGAACTTTGATTTCGTGGTGCTCTTCCCCTAGAGAGTTGCTTTCACCTCAGCTGACGAGCTCTCTCTGGCCGGTCGGAGAAGGCTAACGACTCAGCCCATGTGTGCAGCCGTTCGGCTACTATAGCCTCCTCCGCCTCCACACTAGATGCACACCCTGCTGCCGATGTGCACCATTCTGCCCGGCCAGGACCCAGGATACCCCCAGGCTGTCCTGACAGAACCCCCATCTCTCGTTTCCTTACCGATCCACTCCGCCGAAGGGATTGGTTACCACAACTTTGGAATGGATTGCTCGGCGTAACAGGGCCCACCGACGTGTAGGTGAGAGTGGAGTTCGGGTGGAGAGGCTGGTGCATTTCTTTACAATTAACAGAACTTTTGCATTATTTTCTTTTTGAAGAAGAATTATTAAAGTAGACTTAAAAATGAGTTATATAAAAGTCAATAACAAACTTGTGTGATTGTTTTGCTACTAGGGTCAGTTGAAAAGTTCGCGGAGCGACAAATGTAGCGGTAAAACATAAAATTTTTCGTGTGCTGCAAGATTTGTATTTTATATGAACCGCTCTTAATTTCCAAATATATCTATCAGTTTATTAATTGTTTAGAAGCTGTTTAAAATTGACCTGTCATGCGTGTTTTGAAAAACGGACAAAATCAAACATCGTGGTGTGATTCTTTGTTAAAAATTGTTTAGGGCCAACGGAAATTCAAAACGAAATTGCAAATGTTTGCGACATCGAAACCAACGGTTTGTAAGTAGGCACTTGAGTTTAAACGTGGTCATACGAGCGTGAAGATGCCCCCCCCCGCACTGGACGCCCCAAAAATGCAACAACTCCAGCTGCGGTAGCCATCTTGCACAGCACTTTTTCACACCAAGTTCTTGAGTTAAAATATGATGGACACGCTCATATGAGATGCCTATGGTTTCAGCAACGTATCCACCTGCGGTCATCCAACACCCTATGAAATGTTTTCAGTAATGCCATTTTTTTGTTGCACTTTATGGACGTCCACTGCTGGGACAGTCTTCAGTGGTTGTACGACCACGTTTAAACTCGAGTGTTTCTCGTTAAACTTACCGTTGTTTCTGAAGGCGTAGCATCTCCTAACACACTTACAATTTCGTTTTGATTTTCCATTGGCGCTAAAACGTTTGTAACAGAGAATTCATCACAACACGATTTTTGATTTTGTGGATGTTAAAAACACACGTGACAGGAAAATTTCAAACAGGTGGTAAAAAGTGAATAAATTGACAGATATGTCTGGAAATTAACAAGCGTTCACGCGAAATATACGTCTTGCAGCACACAAAAGATTTTAGTTCTACCACTGAGCTATAGATGTCGCTCCGCGAACTTTTCAACCGACCCTCGTAATTAAACTACTTCTTAAACTAAGGGAAGTGTCAAGTGTTGCCTCAAGCTTTCACGGCTCGTAATTATTATAAATACTTTCTCGGCTGTCAGGCCGTGGTCCTGTTTTGGAAACTGCAAACGTTTGAGTCACTCCATTGGTGGCCATCTTCAGTGCCGGAAGTACTAAGCAGTACTGACAGTGGTCTCCATCAGTAAAACTACAGGCACACCACATTACTGAGCATCGGTACTGTGGTTTTACTGATTAAGTAATGGTTTAGTGGAGTGGTACTTCAGTGCCGGAAGTACTAAGCAGTACTGACAGTGGTCTCCATCAGTAAAACCACAGTACCGATGCTCAGTAATGTGGTGTGCGTGTAGTTTTACTGATGAAGACTGTAGTCAGTACGTTTTAGTCCTTCCAGCTCTGGAGATGGTCACGAATGGAGTGGTTGACACGTTTGCATTTTCCAGCGTAGGGCCACGGCCTGATAGCCTGGAAAGTATTTATAATAACTGAGGGAAGTATGTGAGTGTAAGTCTATATGTAAGCAATCAAAATTAGTAAATAAATTATAAATATGAATTAAAACTAACTGCCGGGCTGTTTGGCCATGGTCCAAGGCTTTCAATTACAACACTGTGGGGTGTTATGCTATTACGCTACTGAATTAACGAATCTGTGATTAAGTAATTATTGAATATATTAATTTGCATAAGGAGCTCGTGTAATCAATAAATAACACGTTAATTACTTTACGTTAGCATAACTATTGCATGGAGACTCTAGTTGTTGCATTAATAAATAAAATAAAATAAAATAAACTACCATAAATCACTCAAATGCCATTACTTTCTCGTTCTGAGGTAATTTGACAATGATGAACGCATATTGATAAAATAAACACTTATTTATTAACATTATACCATTCATTAAATTCAATATATAAAATATGGATGATTCCCTGTAAATACATACATTCATAAACTCATGAAAAGAACATAAAAGAACACATGTTTATACATCAAATTACAAGGTAAATCCAATACGTTGTTTGCTGAAAAACATATACATACATATATAATGCAATCGATATATAGAAACACAAATATTCAAACAATAAATCCTATACTAATGCGTTCATCGTATGCCTCAGATGGATGGCGTTAAATTATGTTTATCATGTTTAATTTAAATGCTCAAGGGGTGTTTCTTGAAAAAGAGACAGGACAGTAGAGTTCCTTATGATAAGAATAACATAAAGATTACTTGTTTAGGTGAATTATCCGATATTTCCATCGGCGTAACTCCTCTCTGCTGGATCATGTGTGGGAAGCTGTGGTCACTGACACTTAACACACGCGAAACAGATTCACTCGCGCAGTGTGTTCGTATTGTGTTGATTCTGCTGTTATTGTTCGAGTCATGAAATTATGTGTCGTGAAGATAAGTTCATCGTTAACTATGGTGTATATATATATGTCTGTGTATTGTTCAACGTTTGATATGTTCATTACTGTTAGTGTTTTGATGCCGCGGTGTAATTGTTCCACATGATATTGAATCGCACCGCAACACTGTATAATGTTATTATTTCGCCGTCCGGTATTACATCAACGAAAGTTCTACGCGTCGATTATTGATGTAAGTGTGACTGGTTAGTTCAATTCTGAATTAGAGTATAATGAAGAATTCTATAATTGTTAAGCACTGGCGTATGTCGCATGTTTTTAGACACTGAAAGTACACTATTACCGGATACGCGCCAATATCGAAATGTCTAAGTCTCTTAGTTATATGACGCGTGGCAAACTTTCAAAGTCCCACTGCCGTCCGTATGTTAAGCGAACTTTGACGATCGACTGACTGCTCAAAGTATATGAGTAAAATTTTATGAAAGACTGTCCAAAGTATATGGTTGAAAAATTATGAGAGACTGTCCTCCCGCGTGCTCTGCAAGCAGTTTTTATCAAACATCGTGTACCACAATGCACCGTACTGGAAAACACGCCTCAAGTTGAACATGATAGGATGGAAGATCTCCTACCCTTAAGCCAGAGTGTCGTTCTTCACTTCCCATTCGACGTTCCCGTTGCTATGCTGGCGACGGTCCTCTCCACCAGGTCTCTGGGTAGATGCTGGGTTGTGATTGGATATCCTGTCTCCCCACGGGTTCGCGTCGAAAGCCTCCGTACTCTTTTCCTAGAACAGGAGAAATTTCATGCTCGTTTATCATGCTATTGTCTAAGCGTACTCCGGGTCTCGCAGCAGTTCTCACGAAAACAATGTGTCGTCTCTTGTTATTGTTCGCTGTGTTTGACCCTTTTTTTCCTGAACGCTATCCTGGCGCAGCGTGACGTCGTTTCCAAAACGGCACACCTACTGCCTGTCGTAAATATCCGTTGTCGCCAGTACGTCGTTCCCCTGCTGTTTACAAGTTCGATTCTATTATTTTAGGTATCGATGTCCGTCCTCGTATAGGGTATATACTATTGTGTGACTTACACTCTTTTATTCTTTACTGGTACTCTTACAAATTAACCCGGCAGTGTGTCCGTCACAGTTTCTCCTCTAAATTGGTACTTGACACAGTTTCCATTATCTGACATTTGCAGGCTGTAAATCTCGTGTTTTAGACGAGTCTGTCACGGCCAACCCTGTGCCCTATTGTACAACTATGTGAAACGTACTTGCATTGTCTGAAGTAAACGTTCACTTGACACTTCTACACACATTTCTTTATTTATTGCTCGTGGGCTGAGTAGGTGTGTCATGCTGAATGTAACGTCTTTTCAGTCACACTAAAATTTTTAAATTTTTGGTTGTTACATAGGTCCCCAAATCGGATTTGATGTTGGATTAGCGGAAGACACTCTAATCCGATTTCTGCGCTCTGAGTTTGTTGTGGGAGTCCCCTCTGATAAAGTCGCGGTCAATGACCTACTTTCCTCTGCTTGGGGTATATGGATATATATTCCCTATATTTGGTCGTAAACTACCTCTGGGAATTTATTGCCGTGCATCTGAGGAAAGATGAACGCATTTTTTACATATTTGCATATCTAATTAGATATGGGATTATGTACAATAACAATAGCTGTGGATGGCTGTGCCGTCCGCTTATAATCTAACACATGAAATAATGATTTTCGACATGAATTACAATTATTCATGTATCGTTTAAATATCATTATGATAGCTAATGTTCTTAGTCTATCTTGACCATTTAAAATACAATTTACGACCTGTAAATACACATTGATACATTCACTAATTATTATTGAGTATCACTCACAATACGTGTTACTATCATCTATACTAATTATATTGATTAGAAATTTATATACGTTATTCAGGAACAATTAACAATTCACTTGAGATCATTATGATCATAAATAACTTTGTTTTATATCACTCAGATTTGATTAATTAATCTAATATCATCGGGTGTCTATAAAACTCGTTATAACGTCTTTTCGCAATTTATTGCTGCACATTCAATTGAACTTTTCACATCATAATTGTCTTTTCTATTTAAATTTCCACTTACACTGGCTATACACATGTAATTAATGTCGTTAGGTTGCCACATTGTGACTTAAGAACTCCTTGTACAAAATCTTTACATTATACACTAACAAGATATACATCATACTGATTAGCTAGTTGGACCGGTTTTCGCGGGACATTCACCTTATGTGTTGATCCGCCTCCTAATCCACTAGTCTAACTGATTGTCGATGCACTTTCGTTTTCCTTTGAGACTTGTGATTTCGTCTCAAAGTATCTCTTCAGCAATCGTACGTTGAAAATACCCCTCAGTTTTCCATTGCTATCGCACTCAGCGAGCTCGTATGTTGCGTTACCAAGGACGCGACTAACCTTGTATGGTCCGGTGTATAACTCGAAAAACTTGTCTATCCTTTTCATTGCGGCGTCGGATTGATGGTAGCTCCTCAACAGCACCTTATCGCCGGTAGCAAATTTAGTAATATTCTTACCATCATTGATACGTTTAGCATATTTCTCTCTTTTGTCTTTTATTTTTACAAACACATTAATATTGGGATTGTGTTCATTGTTGATGACATCTTTGTCCAGCCACTTCTCCCATGCGCGGGTCGGCTTCTTTCCTAAGTGTGCCTCGTGGGGTGTTATTTCTATTGTTTCGTGGTACGTTTCATTGATACATGTTTCAATTACTCCGACGTATCTTGACCACTTGCTATGCTGGTCGTGTACCAGGATCCTGAATAGATTTCCCAATTGGCGGTTAATCCTTTCCGCTAAGTTCGCTCGAGGATTCCTTATCGCGGTATATCTTGGTTGTATTCCCAGCTCCTCGAGACCTTTAACCCATCTTTCGGCGGTAAATTGCGTGCCGTTGTCGGTTAAAATGACTCTCGGTCGTCCGTACTTCGTACAGTAATCGTTGATCCGTCGTAGTGTCGTGGTGGTTGTCGCTCTTCTTAGTGTAAATAGTTTGACAAACTTTGTGAAGTTGTCCACCATGACAAGTAAGTATTTGACACCTCCTATACCTGTTGGTAAGGGTCCATAGTAATCAACACTTACTATGTCACCTTTGGCTGATGGTATCATGGCTTTTGTTCCGCCAAAGAGCATCCTGTTGTTCGTATCCTTGTACCGTTGGCAAGAGTCACAAGTTTGGGTGTATCCCTTCACTTTCTTGATCAAGCTGTCGATCGTGAAGTGCTCTTGTAACATTTTTATACACCTTTTCGGGCCTAGGTGTCCGTACATTTGGTGTATCTCTGCAATTAGATCCTTCGACACGCTGTCAGGAATGTATAGTTTCCATTCGCCACGTCGTCGTCGGTACAACTTATCATTAACAATTTTATAAAATTTACTTAATTTACTATCTATAACGTTATTCTTAATCTTATCTATGAGCGTTCCGAGTTTGGCATCTTCATTTTGGTATTTGCCGATACCTCTAATTATTTTGCCTAATTGTTGACTCATTTTAATAACTAGGTGATTAATCAAATATTCGTGCGTCTCCTCGTTTGTCTCGTGTTGTTCCGTGTCAGCCGGGTATCTACTCAGTATGTCCGCAACGACGTTATCCTTTCCTTTGCAGTGGATAATGTCGAAATTGTACTCCTGTATGGCGAGAATCCATCTTGTAATTCTGGAATTATTTAAGTGACACTTGTGCATAAATGTTAATGCTTTATTGTCGGTGATTATCGTGAGTGGTTGGCCAAGTATGTACATACGAAACTTATCCAGACATCTAACGATACTCAGGAGCTCTTTCTCCGTCGTGAAGTAATTGCGTTCTGCTCCCTTAAATGTCTTGCTTGTAAAAGCGATGACGCCGATTTCTCCATCTTCATCAATCTGGTAAAGCTGGCCACCATACGCAAAATTACTAGCGTCACACTGAATATAGTATCTTTGGTTCGGCCGTGGGAACCGTAGAGTTACTGTGTCGATAAATAAATTCTTGACTCTCTGGAAACACTCGTCCACTTCCCTTGTCCATGAAAACTTTCGTCCACCTTTCAGCAGTTCATGTAAAGGTTGCGTTGTTTCTGCGTATTTACTCGAGAATCTGTTATAAAAATTGGTAAGACCAAGAAAACCTTTGAGTTGTTTTGTATTCTTCGGTGCTGGGAAATCCATAATCGCCTTTACCTTGTCATCGTTTGCTTGTATCCCTTTTGTTGTAAGGCGATAACCAAGGTAGGAGATCTCTCGTCTGAAGAATTGTGACTTGGTGAGGTTGACAGTTATATTTGCTTTATTGAGGTTGTTTAGCAACGCTTCTAAATGATTTAAATGTGTTTGTATATTATTGGAGTAGCACAAGCAGTCGTCCACGTAGATGATCGTGTTCTTCTTGACCTCCTCTTCGAGGGCCACATCCAATCCACGTGTCAACGCTGCAGAGCTGGTGCTGAGTCCAAATGGCGTCACTGTGAATCGGTAGCACTTCCCTTCATGCATAAACGCAGTGAAATCCCTACACTCTCGTTTTAATGGGACTTGCCAGAAGCTACTGGATAAATCGACTGTCGACAAGTACTGCATATCACCACATCTAGCCAATATCTCATTTACCGGGGACACTCCTTCGTAATCGGGCACGGTCACGCTGTTCACTTTTCTTGCATCGAGGCATAGGCGAACCCTCCCATCCTTCTTGATAACTGTCACGATTGGGTTGACGTACGGGCTGGCGCAACGTTCGATTACTCCATATCGTAACATCCGATTAATCTCCTCGTTCACCTTGTCTCTGTAGGCAAGCGGCACAGGCCACCCTCGTTGGAAGTAAGGTGTCCTGTCCGTGACGTGAAACTCGTGCGTGTAACCCTCTATTCTTCCCGGGCACTCCCTAAAAACATTCCGGTTCCTTACCAAAATCTCCTTCAGGCGTTGCAGTATTCCTTCATCCACGCAGTCTATGCTCCCAATCTTCTCATCGATGCATCGCAGTACTTCCTCTTCTTCTTCACTGTTTATCACGTCAATATTCATGATTGGTATAATGTGCTCCTCATCAACAGTATCGTTTTTTAAACTAACTACTTTGTTTCCGATGTCGATGCGACACCCAACTTCTTGTAAAAAACTAATTCCTAGTATACATGGTTTCACTAATTCTGGTATTACCAAAAACACACATTCATATCGGATACTATCAATCTCAATGTCACACAATATTTGTCTCTTAACTAATTTGGATTTACTTCCTACAGCACCTATTATAAATGTATTCGTTACGGGTAGTGTCTCATATGGTTCGATACTCTTCTTATGGTTATTAAACCAAGTTTCCGATAACCCGTTAACAATACAACCAGTATCAAGTAAGGCTTGGACAGTTACATCATTATTAAATTTAATAGTAATCTCGGGACATTTCAATATTTGTTTATTTGCAATCTCGTCGTCCTCTTTTAGTAGGTCCTTTCGTAAATCAGGTAACAATATATTTACACTCTCACTCGGAAAGAAGTCGCTTAGAAATTCTATCTCCTCCCCTCGTTCGACGTATTTTTTTTTTTGTTATTGTTGTCGCTGTTACCGTTCGCCCTTGGGGTAGTGCCAACGACCGTGCTACTGGGTCCTGCTTCAGCTGGTGTAAACTGTACTGTATTGACGTAGTGTTTGTTGTCATACCGACCCCTTGTTGGCTGTCGGTCACTTTCATTTTTATTGTATTGCGTTTCCCTTTCTCTCGGATTGTTCCTCCCTTCGTTGTAAGGTCTATAATGTGGTCTGCGAGTGTTATCTCCGCTCGACTGTATACTTGTGAATTCCGTAATCAGCGCTTCGAAATTTGGTATACTCGTGATACCACGTGTGACCACGGCGAGCTGCAAGTCCTTACCAAAGTGGCGAGCTAGTTTTCGTATCAGCTGAGTGTCGGTTAATGCTGGTGACAGTTGCCGACTTTCCAGTAAAATCCGTTCTACATATTGGACAGCTGTGATTGGTCCATTCCACTGATATCTGCCGTACTCCAGATTGTCGCGTATATTGTCCTGGCGTTCTTGACCCCAGTACTTCAAGGTGAAAGCTTCTTTAAATTCTTCGTACGTGGAGATTTGATTCCTTATGACGCGCCACCATATTCCAGCGTCCATCTCCAAGTGTCTTCCGATCCATTTAATGTCACCGTTGCTGTAGTACTGTTCCTGGATCTCTGACAATTCCTTCAGGAACTCCATTGGGAACCTGTCAGTGCCGTTATACTTTAACTCTGTATGTGTGTGTCCGTTAATTCTACTGATTATTCCAGACTCACCTTCAATTAGCTGACGCTGTAGTCGTTCTATCTGGGATTTTAATTCGTTAATACGGGTGGTTTTCTCTCTGGTGCTCTCGTCTAGTTTTTGTTCCGCCGACTTCTGTCTTCCATCTACCTCATTGATTTTCTGTTGCATTGTGTTGTTTACGTCTCCCTGTTCCTGTTGTAATTGTCTTACTGTTTGGAATAGTTCGACTCTCAATTCCTCTTGTTTCTTGTGGTTTTCTTTTGCGTGTGTCTCCACTCTGTTGTGGATCTTTTTGATGCTCGTTTGAGTATTTTGGGCAACACTCTTTAGTTCCTGTCGGTCTAATTCTCTTGTTTCCCGCACCTCTTCGAATTTCTTGTCGGTGTCCTCCTTTAACTCTTTGACGATCTCGTTCTGCTGCTTCTGAACCTCGTCTATCTTCTTATCACAATTATTTATGTATTCACGCATTTCTGCGCGTATTTGTGTAAAATTTTCATTCTGCTTTTCCAACTTTTCTTCTAATTTCTCGAATTTTTTATTAAAATTCTCGTTAATCTCTTCCTTTTGCCTTTCGAATTTTTCATTAAAGTTCTCATTAATCTCTTCCTTTTGCTTTTCAAACTTCTTACTCATAAAGTCCATTAATGCGCGCAACGTCATCTCTTCCTGCGGTTGTTGTTGGGACTCCTGTCCCCGCGCTCTGACGTCTGACGTCTCCTCGGTCGTTTGTGAATAAGTTGGTGATTCCTCTCGTTCGACACCAGGTACTCCCTGTTGGTTATTGATGTCAAAATTCATGGAATCTGTGCTACTGGTCGTCATTTTTGCAGCTTTACTACGCGTTAACATTCAGTCCCAGTCCAACTAGCTTCACACTAATAATATTTGTTCTTACAACTACTAACATGAAATATTAATATATACGCTTATCCTATCTCTACTGCCTGCTCTTTGCCGTGCGGTGGGCGCCAAATACAACATCTGCCACGCGTTGGGCAGCCAAATACAACACTGTGGGGTGTTATGCTATTACGCTACTGAATTAACGAATCTGTGATTAAGTAATTATTGAATATATTAATTTGCATAAGGAGCTCGTGTAATCAATAAATAACACGTTAATTACTTTACGTTAGCATAACTATTGCATGGAGACTCTAGTTGTTGCATTAATAAATAAAATAAAATAAAATAAACTACCATAAATCACTCAAATGCCATTACTTTCTCGTTCTGAGGTAATTTGACAATGATGAACGCATATTGATAAAATAAACACTTATTTATTAACATTATACCATTCATTAAATTCAATATATAAAATATGGATGATTCCCTGTAAATACATACATTCATAAACTCATGAAAAGAACATAAAAGAACACATGTTTATACATCAAATTACAAGGTAAATCCAATACGTTGTTTGCTGAAAAACATATACATACATATATAATGCAATCGATATATAGAAACACAAATATTCAAACAATAAATCCTATACTAATGCGTTCATCGTATGCCTCAGATGGATGGCGTTAAATTATGTTTATCATGTTTAATTTAAATGCTCAAGGGGTGTTTCTTGAAAAAGAGACAGGACAGTAGAGTTCCTTATGATAAGAATAACATAAAGATTACTTGTTTAGGTGAATTATCCGATATTTCCATCGGCGTAACTCCTCTCTGCTGGATCATGTGTGGGAAGCTGTGGTCACTGACACTTAACACACGCGAAACAGATTCACTCGCGCAGTGTGTTCGTATTGTGTTGATTCTGCTGTTATTGTTCGAGTCATGAAATTATGTGTCGTGAAGATAAGTTCATCGTTAACTATGGTGTATATATATATGTCTGTGTATTGTTCAACGTTTGATATGTTCATTACTGTTAGTGTTTTGATGCCGCGGTGTAATTGTTCCACATGATATTGAATCGCACCGCAACACTGTATAATGTTATTATTTCGCCGTCCGGTATTACATCAACGAAAGTTCTACGCGTCGATTATTGATGTAAGTGTGACTGGTTAGTTCAATTCTGAATTAGAGTATAATGAAGAATTCTATAATTGTTAAGCACTGGCGTATGTCGCATGTTTTTAGACACTGAAAGTACACTATTACCGGATACGCGCCAATATCGAAATGTCTAAGTCTCTTAGTTATATGACGCGTGGCAAACTTTCAAAGTCCCACTGCCGTCCGTATGTTAAGCGAACTTTGACGATCGACTGACTGCTCAAAGTATATGAGTAAAATTTTATGAAAGACTGTCCAAAGTATATGGTTGAAAAATTATGAGAGACTGTCCTCCCGCGTGCTCTGCAAGCAGTTTTTATCAAACATCGTGTACCACAATGCACCGTACTGGAAAACACGCCTCAAGTTGAACATGATAGGATGGAAGATCTCCTACCCTTAAGCCAGAGTGTCGTTCTTCACTTCCCATTCGACGTTCCCGTTGCTATGCTGGCGACGGTCCTCTCCACCAGGTCTCTGGGTAGATGCTGGGTTGTGATTGGATATCCTGTCTCCCCACGGGTTCGCGTCGAAAGCCTCCGTACTCTTTTCCTAGAACAGGAGAAATTTCATGCTCGTTTATCATGCTATTGTCTAAGCGTACTCCGGGTCTCGCAGCAGTTCTCACGAAAACAATGTGTCGTCTCTTGTTATTGTTCGCTGTGTTTGACCCTTTTTTTCCTGAACGCTATCCTGGCGCAGCGTGACGTCGTTTCCAAAACGGCACACCTACTGCCTGTCGTAAATATCCGTTGTCGCCAGTAAGTCGTTCCCCTGCTGTTTACAAGTTCGATTCTATTATTTTAGGTATCGATGTCCGTCCTCGTATAGGGTATATACTATTGTGTGACTTACACTCTTTTATTCTTTACTGGTACTCTTACAAATTAACCCGGCAGTGTGTCCGTCACAGTTTCTCCTCTAAATTGGTACTTGACACAGTTTCCATTATCTGACATTTGCAGGCTGTAAATCTCGTGTTTTAGACGAGTCTGTCACGGCCAACCCTGTGCCCTATTGTACAACTATGTGAAACGTACTTGCATTGTCTGAAGTAAACGTTCACTTGACACTTCTAGACACATTTCTTTATTTATTGCTCGTGGGCTGAGTAGGTGTGTCATGCTGAATGTAACGTCTTTTCAGTCACACTAAAATTTTTAAATTTTTGGTTGTTACACAATTAAACCAGAGGTTTCAGCAGCACCACTGGCTGACATCTTCAGTGGATGAAGACACCCGTGTTAGGTTTGACTCATTTCATCCACTGAAGATGGCAGCCAGTGGTGCTGCTGAAACGTCTGGTTTAATTGAAAACCGTGGACCACGGCCAAACAGCCCGGCACCGGCAGTTAGTTTTAGTTCAAATGACACCGGCTGCGTAAGCCTTGGAACAACAAATTTTAAAAATAATTTGATGGAACCAACTGAGAGAATAGTCTTTGTTTAGTTGTTTCATGTAGATTATTAAAATGATGTAACACAAGAATGGTAATTGCCTGACAGACAGTGGATAAGGAAGCAAGACCATAAATACTGGGCATGAAACTGCCTCAGTTCACTATATAAGACAGCAGCTAGTGTCAAAGCTATTGCATTCAACTATAAGCGGACACCAATTCATTTTATTGAACTGATAAAGTGAGTTGATTAAGTCAGAATGTTAAATTGATAAAACGTGTCTGTTGTTGCATTACATACAATGTATGCCTGCTTGTCAGTATGTTGGTTTTAAAGTACACTTTATTCTTAGCATTGTAAACGAAAGTTCAGTACGACGCCGATTTACAAATTTCCAGGTTGGTTAATAGATATAAATTACGAAGAAAATCTGAAATATTCTTACAACATTGCCTTGTTGTAACAGGAAATCTGTAAAAGTACTCAATCATCAGTTATAATCAACCGTGGTTCTACAACCCTTGGTGGGTTTTGGCCTGCTCCAAGAGTCGATTCCATTCCTCCCTATTGCGTGCCCTGGCTTTCCAGTTTCTTATGTTCAGCTTTCCGAGGTCCTCCTCTATTTGGTGTTTGAATCTACTTTGGGGTCTTCCCCTTGTTCTACTACCGATTGGTTTCTGGTAGAAAATATCTTTCGTAGGCTATCCTTCATCCATTTTCTCTATTTGCCCTATGTATTTTGTTTATCCTGACAATGTCCGGCTCTTTGTAAAGATGGTATAGTTCATAATTATAGCGTCTACGCCACATTCCATTTTCTTGTACTCCTCTAAATATTGTCCGTAGAATCCGTCTTTCACAGCAACCTAGAAGTCTCGCTACTTTTTTGTCAATGTCCAGGTTTCTGAAGCATGGCCATGTCAGCACTGGGCTGATAAGTGTTTTGTAAATTTTGCATTTCGTGCTTCTTGAGATGAAGCTAGATGCCAGGTGTTTTTTAAGCCATAATATGTATTATTTGCGAGATATATTCTTCTTCTTATTTCAGTGCTGGTGTCGTTACTGCTCTTTACTTGAAAGCCAAGATATATAAATTCTTTTACTGCCTCTATATTTTTTTGTGCCTATTTCAAGGTTTTGAAGGGTTGGGTTTAATGATACTTCGTTGGCAGCATACATATATTTTGTTTTCTCTAAGTTCAGTAACAGTACTACTACCTGCTTTTGTTTGTTAAAGCAATGTATTTTTGCGTTTTTGCAGTTTTAAAATACTGTACATTATTAGTCCTACAACCTCATTGCTTTTACCTCAGTTAGAGGTGTGTTCAGCTCTCCACGCTTTTTTCGAACACTTAAACTTTTTCTACTGAAGAAGGCCTCCGGTGGATGGCCGAAATGTTTAGAAAATGACAGAACAAAACAATCAACCACGGCCAAAAAGCCCGGATATTAATTCGCTTTATCATTAATTTATCCCCAAGATTTTAAATTTATAGTGTTATTCATAAATTCTTAACTTATATTTAAGTTTTGTGGTGGCTTGTTGCTCCTTCTGAGTACATGTGGAGACCTCTTTATATAGTTTCTTGTATGATGTTAATAGTATTATATATTGTGTTTTAATGTTTCCAGTTGTTTGTGTTTTATGTTTATGGTTTAGTATAGAAGACAGACATAGCTCAGAATCTGTAGCTTCATATACTACAGTGCATTTAAAAGTATTTAATTTTTCCCCCCTAAGAAACATAATCCAAACATTTGCGGTTATATAAACAGTGATGTTTGACACTTCCAATTGCATCCAATTCTTGTACACGTAATATCTTCAAATAAATACACTGCAGTAGGTTTATTTTCACCTGACGCACGTTTCACAGAAATTATCTGTATCTTCAGAGGTTTGTTTGAATTGTAATTGAATATAAAAAAAAGATACAAACTTAAAAATATCTTATAACACAGATAAGTAAAAAATAAAACCTAAAACTAAATTCAACATTCATAATAAAAATGGAATTTACAAAATAGAATGTCCAGATTGCAATAAATTTTACGAGGCCAGACGACGAAAAAACTGTCCAAGAGATTCATTCAACATTGCAATGCGTTTCTGAAACCTAATATTTACAAATCTGATTTTCGTCACACACTGTTTAAACAATAAACATAAATTTGCATACATTTAAAATGTGAAATTCATTATAAACGGACATAAAGGTAACAAAATGAATATCTGGGAAAGTCTTAATACAGTATTTACAAACACAATAATAATAATAATAATAATAATAATATACTAATTAAAGAACAAATTTAAATAAAAACAAACAAGACGATTTATTAAGCATGCATTTATTAAAATAATTAATAAACATTAAATATATAATAAATAGCTGACAACATTACAACAATCGAAGTAAAATCGATTAACTATAGTGTAAGTGAAACATTGATTTACAATTCAAACAAGCCTCTGAAGATACAGAATAATTTCTGTGAAACATGCTCCAGGTGAAAATAAACCTACTTGTAGTGTATTTATTTGAAGATATTACATGGAAGACCTGCAGAAAACTCAACGAGTTACTTCCAAAAGAGTAATTCTTATACATTATACGTTTTCAACCACATACTTATCTCAAGTTTTATCTGTGTGTCATATTAACAAATTATAAATATATGGCAACGATACATTTTGAGATTCTTTTTGTAATAATACGAGGGTCATTCAATAAGTAAACAGACAAACAGTTGTAGAAAAGAAATTAATTGTAGCAGCTGATTGAAACTTTCAGGAGTGTTACCTGGCAACGTCGTTGTGAGTTTTGATCAGCTGTTCAATAATATATTGCATAAACATAACCAATACAGTTTTATTTACGATGGCGTGTCCTCTTGAGGACAGTATTTTCAAACAACAGCGTTCTGTTATAAGATTTTTGGATTTGGAACCACTATAACCACTAACTTGGATTCACTATTTTGAACCTGAGTCAAAGCGACAAAGCATGGAGTGGAAGCATCCCAGTTCACCCGCCAAAAAGAAATTCAAACCCCAGCCATCGGCTGGTAAGGTGATGTTAACCATCTTTTGGAGCTCCCAAGCCCCAATTTTCTGTGATTACCTACAAGACCAGCGTACCATCAATAGTCAGTACTATTCTGACATGATTGTGAACAAAGTTAAGCCTGCATTGAAGATGAAATGTCCGGAATGGCAGAGGAAAGGTGTGATTATTCTTCACGATAATGCCCGCCCACACACGGCAAAACTGACGCTTGAAACAATAAAAAAAGTAGGTTGCGAGATCCTGCCTCATCCCCGTTATAGCCCTGACCTTACCCATCTGACTTTTTCTTGTTTGGCCCACTCAAGGAGACTTTGCGTGGTGTCAAGTTCAACAGCAATGAAGAAGTGAAGGAAAAAGTCCAAAATTGGCTTCGACATCAAGGTAAAGAATTCTTTGCTGAGGGAATAAAAAAGCTTGTAAAGAGATTGGACAAGTGCAGTGCATAGACGTTGCTGGAGATTACGTTGAAATGTAAAAAAAAATTATTGATTGAAAAAAAGTTTTTGCTCCACAGCTGTTTGTTTGTTTACTTATTAAATGACCCTCGTAAGTTGAACGTAAAATTATTAAATCTAAAAGAAAATTATGCTTGTCTTTTATAATAAATTCCTCTGATTTTGTGTGTGTGTGTGTGTGTGTGTGTGTGTGCGCGTGCGTTTGTCAGTGTGGGAAGAAGATAAATGCACTTTGGCGTGAATCCTGTATGCCCACTGCATGCCAAGTAATGCATTCTACTTAACTCTATGATGTGTCCTTGAAGTAATGCATACTGACTGCATATTTACAGTGACACAGAGAACACAAAACATTTCACACACACGTTTTATGTATAATAAGTTGAGTGGGGTTTATTTTTAACTAGCTGGAATCCATCCTTGTTATTTTTAAACCATCCGGTCCACAACAAAGAAACAACACAAGGTATTTGCGCGCGCTCTCTCTCTCTCTCTGTCTCTCTCTCTCTCTCTCTCTCACGCGCGCGCGCGCGGAAGCATGAAAACAGCCCACAGTTAAATGGTGCTCCCCTGTGATTGAAATTTTGTATATGAATTTTCTACAAAATTCGAAAAAAAAGATTGTAATACTAAGTAGGAGTTAATTAAAAATTTGTGCACTGAAATGGACCCCTTGGAAGGGACAAAATGGGATTTCGGCTTAAATAGAGAATTATAGATTATTCACAAATAAAAAAAGTAAATTTTGGTTAAAATTATTCCCGGGCTGTTTGGCCATAGTCCAAAGTTTATGACAAAACCAGGACCACAGTACAGTCCTAACGTATATCATCTCGTGTTAGTGTCACTCGTTTTCACTGAAGATGGCAGTCGGTGGCACTGCCGAAACATCTGGTTTTGCCAGAAACTTTGGACCACGGCCAAACAGCCCGGGAATAATTTTAACCAAAATGACTCCGGCCGTGTGAGCCTTCGTAGCACAAAACAAGTGAAATTTGATTTACTTATAGTCATATTGTGCTGTAGAATATGATGGAAACTTATATTTCATTGTTGCAGTTCATTTGAATGTTGTTGTAGAAAAAAAAAGCAAATCAGCAAATTGCTGTGGGCATATGTACATTAGTGGGAGGGGTATGAGAGATGGAGATAAGGGGTGTGTGTGTGTGCTTGTATGCATAAATAATAATAATAGTAATATTAATAATGTATACATATAGTCATACTTCTGGGCATTGTTGGCTGGTTGTATCTGACATTTAAAAACTTGTTAAGATCATACTCATAGTTACAGTGCCTATCACTACAAAGGCTCAATAAAATGTAAAAGGGCAAACAGAATACTGTATACTTGTCTGGAATTGGTATTCTCACAGTTGTTAACGTAATACAGATATCTGTTATGAGAACCTATTCAACTGTGACAGTTCAGCAATGCGAGCAACGTTGTTATTCCAAAGGTAGCCAAACTATGCTCCCTTGAGCGAAACGTAGACAAGCCTTAGTGAAATATGCTGTACACTTTGCCTTTAGCCAAGCAAGGTAGGTTAGCTCTTTACTTGTCTAACATATTGTTACGACTGCCTGTGGTACAGTGGAAAACAAAATACAAGACACCAATTACGTCACTAATCACCAGCTGACAAGATAGTCTCTTACAACAAATCAAATAGAAATTGTTCGCACGCTATAAAAATGCCCACTAATAGAGTATCGCACAATTATAAAACACATAATACTTTGCCACAATACCTCGAACTGGACTGTGTAAATCGCAACTCAAACTAAACTGAACGTCTATGAGTACTTGTATTTATACTCCACTGAGGTTCCAGAATATTCGCTAACTGCGCGTCAAGAATGCTACTTACTAGAAAACACCAGAACATAATTGGTCGCGGTCTTACACACAGCAGGCGCGTACCGGTGAGTCCGGAACAATCTCGCAACATATGTCGAGAATCACGTACGCACATAACATTACAGCTTACAGCTGTAACAATATTATAGAGGATCTGAGTAAAACATTATTAGAGTTATTAAACTTTAGTGGCTTTAGTTATCTCAGTGACTGGATCTTGTTCACTGTTGAAAAATCGTTCCTGGTTCACCTTCGTTATGAAGGAATATTTTTACTTCCATATTCGGTAAGGAAATGGAAATATGGTGATTGCAAAAAAAAAATTGTGTTTGAGATGAGGGCTGATTCTGATTCTACTACTCTCAAAACATGAAGAAAAGTCGTTTTCCGAAATGTGTGTGTGTGTGTGTGTGTGCGCGCGCGCGCGCGCGCATGGGCGAAACTTGGGGCCTAACATAGGGTAAAGCTTCATAAATTCAAGTGTGTAGAGAGACCATCTACATAATAAAATATATTATATACAAAATTAGATAGTTTAGTAATAATTCTTAGTAAACGAGGGACAATTACATTTTTTAATGATCAACAAACCTTTCTTCATAAGTCGTATTTCCAGTTATGTTTACCTAGAACAAATATACTGTAGGCCTATAAACATAAACAATTTCAGTTCTCCCAGTTCTTGTACCCAGTTTTCGTAAACGCATCCTCTCCCTTTAGGCACACTGTCACAAAATGCTCGGCAGTAGTAGCAGTAAGCCGAATCAGTCACAACACAAAGAAATTTTCAAATTGCCAGTCAGGCAATTTTCAAAGAAATTAAGCCGTGTTACTCCTTTGTGTTTCTTATCTCCCATTTCCCAGCACTTATCAACACAAAAAAACAAAACAGTCACAACAATAACGAATTAAGAAAGAGACAAGCAATGTGTATTTTAACGGACTACGTATACGGCCGAGTAACCGACCGCACTTGTATCAGTAATCATTAACAAATAACAGTTCCAAACGACCGTCTTTTAAGATTCATAAACAAAGCCATCGACGTCTTGCGGTGTTCCAAAACAAGTCTTTGTTTGTGTAAAAGGCACTAATTGTATTCCAGTTAATTAGGTCTCTAGCGTTTGTGTTTTTTTGAACAGAAATATTATTTTGACGTACATCATTCAAATCTGTCAAACATTCCCCTTACAAGTTTCTTCAAAAGAAATAAGAATAATAAATTTATGGCAACTAGTCGTCTGATAAAGTACAGACGTTGATAAATAGTGCTTACTGTGCTCCCAAGCATAGAAACTGTCTCCTGTTTGACTATTTGTTAGTTTTTATTTATAAACAACTGGAAACAAAATTTTATAATGCTCGGAACATGGGGGGTGCCCCCTTTCCCCCCAAGTTACGCCTCTCCCTCTGTGTGTGTGGTATAATTGTTTCTGTAGCGAACGATAACTGACGCAAATTCAAACAGAATCAAATAATTTTTTGCATATTTGCCTGAGTTGTAGAGGACTCGAGCCCTATTGATTTTGGTGAAGATCGGTTAAGGGGAAGGGGTTAATAAAGAAGGTCATAAATAATCCACAATAGAAACAGTAGTTGAAGGGGGAGGGGGTAATTTTTTATATGTTTACAATGTTATTGGCAACAAAGAAGTAGTTTCTATTGAAATATTTCATTTCAATTTGGCAATCATAAAACTCAGTTTTACAAGGAACACACCTAACTTGTTAGAAATTATGGAACCGAATTGAAGTAAATGATTTTACATATATATCTTAGAACATGGAAGTCATGTATGGTTCTCCATACCGATATTTTAGATTTGTGATTTCAGATTTTTTTTATACTGATGTTTGATGTTAGTAATTTCTTATAATATTTACAAGAAATGTTTGTTGCTTTATGATTGAAACTATTTAAGTTGTAATAACTTGAAAAGGGCTTCAGGACTGGAAAATGGTAGATCATTTCTACTAATACAGCGCTGTATGTATGGCTGTTGGCAGATATGATAACAGAAAATTTTCTAACTGCATCTTTTCTTCTTTTCTTTCCCTGGCGTTACAACCCAGCATGGGTTTTAGCCTGTTCAATGACTTTCTTCCATTCCGCCCTCTCATCACACATCCGTCTCCATCCCCTCACGCTCATACATCTCAAATCATCCTCCACATCATCCAACCATCGCTTTCTGGGTCTACCTCTGATTCTACTTCCTACCGGTCTCCAATCTGCAATTCTCTTACCCATTCTTTTGTCATCCATTCGCCTTACGTGGGTCAGCCACTCATAATAATATTAAGAATTATTAGAAATTCTTAATAAACCAGACTATCTCGGCACCCTGAATCAGTTGGTCTAGTTAATGATTCATTCTAATCCTCCAATATGCATCTTCAGTTTGTAGAGGTCCAAAGATTTTTCTAAGACTTTTTGTTCAAATATTCTTAGATGTTGCTTGTCTTCTGTGCTGGTTAATGTCCAGGCTTCGCACCCGTATGTTACTACCGGTCGTATAAGACTTTTGTATATAGTCAAATTTTCTAACTGCATAGAATCCATGAATACTGATAGGGTCAAAAAAGTATCTGTCATAGAAAATGTTGCACACCTTGTCTGGTTTTAATGATGAACTGTATAAATACATAAAGATAATTTGTTTTTTATTTTGTATTAAATGTCTGTAATTTTTCTGTACAGGAAGGACTGCAGCACATACACGATATAACCTTGGTAGTGAGCATCAATGGCAAAGACCAAGTTCTTGATCTCAGGCTCAACAGGTAAGCTATTAATTCAGATTTTGCTATTACAGTGTATTGATTGCTTTTGTTAGTTGGAATTTTTGAATGATAAAGTTTTAGGAGTTTTCAGTAATTAATTATAAAATATTTTATTTTTTGTCGCTTTACAATTTTTATGTATTGAGAGAAGTCTGTGTTGTGCTCTTTGGAGCAGAATAAAAGGAAATTGAAAATACTTTCGTAAGTGAAAATCAAGGAAATTGTTAATGGATCTTTTTATTGCTGTTTATTCTTCTTCTGATAGGTCCTATCCATTTTGTATGTTGGATATCATACAGAATATTTTAACTTTCTGCACTGCTGTACGGAATAAGTGAGTTGGATTACTTCATAACTGTTCTAAACTGTCCCTCCTGGAGATCTAATTGGGGAACTTGAAGCTCCGGATGATTTTGCCTTGAACATAGCCATGATGATATTACTAGACATATATAAAAAATATTTAATGTAGTGGTTTCTCATTGCCTCCTACATCCCAAGTCGTTGACTTGTTAATGGATCTTTTTATTGCTGTTTCTTCTTCTTCTTCTGGTAGGTCCTATCCATTTTGTTATGTTGGATATCATACAGAATATTTTAACTTTCTGCACTGCTGCATGGAATAAGTCAGTTGGAACAAGTTAGTAACTAGTTCATCCCCCCCTCAAGGGTTCATCTCAACCCCAGGACAATGAGGTGCCCTACCGCTTGCCAGTTCATCCACCCGAAGCTGTTGACTAGCAAGCGGAAGACTACTTATTCTGGTAGTCACTCGATCGCCATTTCCTCATCAGTTAAAACAGGGTGCACCATACAACCGAGGCTGAACTTCGAGAAGGTGAGGTTATCATTTGTACATGAGAGGCTATTGTATATTGCGCATCATATACTTTACACCCCATTGCTGTTTAATTTTAAATATTTCTTCAAGTAAACATTGAGACTGTGATTAACTAAAAGTATTTGGTTTGATTAACTAAAATGAAAACCAATAATACTAGAAGTATTAATAAAAATCAATAGAAATATTAATTAATTACAGTAGAATGCATACAATGATTATTAGTATTTTAACATAACAAAAAACAACTATTAACACTTGTAACAGGTGTTGAATAACTGTTAACAAAAAACAATTATTTAAAAAAACTTAATTTATTGAGTTTGTTCAATATGTGCATATGTGTGTGCATTAAAACATTAATGTTGTTGTGATGGTCACCAGGAACATCGTGTTGTACAGTAGAAACAGAATAACCAATGAAACGGACACCAATGAAGTCATTGCAGACATTAATTAGTCACAAATAGCAGTTATTAATCAAAGCACTCTTATACAAGGATTCAAGTTAAATTTTTCCAACAATAAATGTCACCTTATTACAACTTTGCTGTAATTACCACAAAATCACTTCTCAATAAACTGCAAGAGTCACTGAGAACCACACTTATAAAATCACCAGGTGTAACTGAGCTTTAAAGCCAGTCGCTGATGATTATACGTATAAACCACACAGAGTTTTCAGAATTATCTTTCATTCTGTGGGCGGTGTGCCAAGATAATTTGCTAGTTACAGGGACTGGAACAATCTGGAGAATAGGTCAGTACCAGCGTGCCAGGTGCACTGTCTCGAATGAGTTGGGCTGGCTGCATGAGCTGGGCTAGTCAAGAACATTTTTAGAATGACAATCTCAAATTTTCAAGAACGTTACATAATTGTCCTTCACCTCAACAGCAATATAATTTTCATACTTGTGATTCTCACATAGACTCTTTGCCCATACTGAGATGTCATCATCATCATGTTCTTAACGGTTTTAGGCTGTTCCTATTCCACAGTCCACCTTTTCTTCTGCCTCTAGGGTTGTAATATTTCGCTATCTTCGGTTATTCTACTTTCTTCCATTCTATCTATGTGTTGAATCCATTTTCTTCTATATTCTTTAATCCTTTCATTAACTGCAAAAATATATAAATCACTTCTTATCTCCTCATTTCTTATATGATCTCGTCTATTACACCTTTAAACTGATCTAAGAAATTTTATTTCTGCTGTTTGTATCTTCTGTTCAACTTTTTCTTTATGACCCAAGGTTCAGAACCATAGAGTAGTATAGGTATTGCCATTGTTTTATAAAATTTAATTTGGGTTTCTTTTCTACATTTATTTCCCAACGTTCTCCAAATCGTTCCACACATTCTTGTGAATTTTGCCACTTTATTTTCTGTATCTCTATCTTGATCATAAGTAATGTCGTGTCCAAGATAGTTGAAATGTCTTACCTATGCATGAGAATGTTGATAAAAAATTTGGCTGGCATAGGGTTGGTTGCTCGATACGGTGGTCTCAATCAACAGCTCACAATTCCAACAGTAGCCAAGATGTTAATATTGAAATTAAAATGTAAAACAAAGACTGAACTCATAGTGAGACAGATAATAAATTAAAGTAAGCTTTTATTGCTGTGCCGAGTTTGTATAACTATGCCTTGTGAAAAGGCATATAAGCTTTATATGTGTCTTGTATAAACTATTCCGTATAGTTAGCTGTGCCTTATATAACTATAAATTGAGTTGTGCTATGTGTTATGAATGTTTACAATTTTATTTTTGTGTTCCAGATATAATGAAAATTAATTTATTACTTATAACACTTTATAATTTTTTTTTTAGATTTTTTTTTGTGACAATTCATTTCTTCATACCATTTAAACTTTCACAATTGGAATCGTTTGAAATTGAACTTACCATGAAACTGAGCTTGAAGTCCACAATAAGACTTGGGAGTCATTTTCAGTGGCATGGCCTTAGTTTTGGTTTGGGCATGTACAAAGAATGCCGGATAATTGACTCCCCCAAGAATTTTGAGATGGACACCGTATGGCGAATACCTAGGTTGAGCTGGAGAGAAGGCATCAACCGGGCAATGAGAGACCGGAAATTGGAAGAAGAATCTTGGTTAGATCGAGACCAATGGAGACTAGGGATCGGAAAATGTAGGATAATGTTATGAACCGATATATATATATATATATATATATATATATATATATATTGTACAAATACAAAATGCCAAATTTAATATAATTTAAATTTGTGGAGCCCCACGATCTTGGAGCGCCAAATTTTATACAACGATACAACTGCATAAGTAAATATAATATAAATCTGTGATGCCCCATGTTGGAAGCGATATTTCTTATGCAACAATACGATATACATAAAATAGGCGTGACTGGCCTCACGTTCAAGAGCGACAAATTATGTAACAATATAACATTTAATTTGGGTTTCAGGTGTATCTGTAATAAGAACTCTATGTAACTTGTAACGGTATTTCAAATTTATTTGATATTAATAAAATTGTGCACATGGCACTTACTTCGACTTAAAACATTCGTTATTATTTCGTTATTATGCCGTAAGGCTTATGCTATATACATCCTTACTGACTAAATATTCTATTCTACTAATTATTGTATTAACGAAAAATCTCATTTCCAGACTACTCAGTCAATTAGTGTGTTTCAAATATCAATATTTAAATATTTTCTTATATATTGCAATGTAACTCAAAAATATCAATAGTTACTGAATTTATCTTTTGTTTCTCAGTACTGATTTATATTTAACACTGATTTTTACTTAAACGCTTTGTATTCTTTTTATTTCAATACTAATTTGAGCTCTTGTTTACGTTAATCTTATTTCAATAACATCTATGATTTTACTTCAAATTTTACAGTAAACATTGACTCTTACTTTTAAATAGAACAAGAATGTCCTTAATTGTCTTTACGTTAATTGTTCGATTAAGAGATAAATAAGTTGTTCATCACCTTATCATCGTCAATCATACTCAATCATTGGATCCCTCTGTAATCATCCTCGTCTCGAATTTCAGCATCACTCTCTCTTCTCCTCTTGTCCAGCGTCGACTCTCTCTCTCCTCTTGTCCAGCGTCGACTCTCTCTCTGTCTGTCCAGCGTCGTATCACTCTCTGGAACTTCTCCTCGTGCTGTTTTGGACGTCAGTTGATCTTCTTATGTGGATCTTCTTATATAATTTTGTTACTACTTAAATATTGTTTGTTTTACAATCCAGTTACGTAACTGTATGTAACTGGAAGGATGAAATTATTTACAAAAATTTAAATATTCTGTGCGGACGGGCAGAAGCTCCCGCTGCACCGTGGATGATTTAAGAAAGAGAACCACTGTAGCTTGTGTGTCCTATTTATACTCATGTCTTGGTCAACACCTGCAGTGGTACGAAATCGACATGTTTGAAATTGTTTCGGGGTTCAGTTCCCCCACTCCTTGTCAATTTCGCTATTTCTTATTTTTCTGCGAATTGCAGAGTCTTGTAAGTATACTCTTATACTTATCTTATAACTATTTTTACAACACATGTTCACTGTAATTTTGGACATTGCAACTTAACCCTTTCAATTTGTACACAGTTATTTCACTATTACACTCGTACGGTGTGGCACTTTCACATGTTTTTCGTACACAGTATTTAGTAAATTTTCTTACATTTTATTGTGTTTTTGGATTTTACTTCTTAATTATAGTTTATGAATAATTACGGAAAAACAGTAATTATGCAATTATTCATCTTGGGGTGGTAAACTCGCCTGCATAGACCTGCGTTCACACACACTAGCAAAATACTGGTGTACACACTTTCAGTTACATTTGTGTGTGTGTGCACGTCGATTCAGGTCGAAACACCTGTTCATATTTTTGTCTGAGCCAAGCTTGCAATCCCTGACATGCTTATTTCTAATACATTATTAATTATTTACAGTTTATTGGGTATATTTAAATTTTTATATTCAATGCTCAGTACATCACTTATTTGTACTGTCGCAATATATATATATATATATATATATATATCTATATATATATTACAACGTTATTTTTAGACACTTACTTTTACACATGTGCTCGTACTCATTTGTGCGCACTTACCCACGTCTCGAAGGTATACTCTTCTTCTGCAGTATTTACCTTGATGTTCCCCGGCTGGGTCGCAGGCTTTGGTCGTTGGTTGAGTGTCGATAAGCACGTATAATTTTAATACAAGTAAAGAGTACAGAGGATTTAGTATTGGTTGTGAAATTAGTACGACTTTGTTTATAAAATCATATTCATTTGATTTATTATTTAAAAATTCAAATTATCATATTAATTATTATTTGGTGTGGTTTAATTATTATTTGAACCCTTATATTCAATACGAATATAATGTAATTATATCGTGTTTCAAAATCTTATCTCTTATATTCTAAGACATATTATACACACATAAACATATATGACGTGAAATATTTACATAGACATTAATACAGAACACATATTACTATAATACGTAATTCACACGTCTAAAATTGACTATTTATCTTGTCTTTGCAAGTGTGGTGTTTATTATATACCACTTAATAAAACAATTAATTAATTAAACAATTAATTAAAAATACTAATAGAAAATATTTTATTAATTATCTTATTAATGTCTCAATTAATTAAAAATCACCAATTTCAATAACTCCCATAAAATATAATAAAATATGGTGCTATATCGACCATTTATTTATGAGATTCATAACTTTAACTTATATGCTCCGTTCAATTATTCTTTGAACTTATTTATTATTCATTCTGTAAAATAAAAATATACTAATGTTTTTGTAAACTTGTATATGGAATCTAGAGCTTCTTTCGATAGACCTCAGGGGCATTTATAAAATTAAATAAATGTCTGACTTCACCTGCATTTTTCTGCAACCATTTAACTTTGTCGTTACCGTCATCCGGACTCTCGAGTTTGTTGATCCTCTTCGGTATCACCTTCTCTGTCTCTGCGTCATTGAAATTCCTCGCTCCGTCTACTGGATACTGAGTTCTGACATGGACCTCTGGTTGTGATGATGTACGGCTAGATGTAGCTGCGTGTGGCTGTCCCTGCGTCGTTTCGTATTCTGCTCTGGTTCCTCTCCTCTTCTTATCTTGTCCCTTGTAGATGTCTCGAAGTTCTATGCGTACTTCTCGAAGTTCATCGTGGTTACAACTTCTCGTAGATTCTTATAATATTTCTATAATATCTCTACAATATCGAATCTTATAGTCTTTTAAAATAACTCGTGTTCCATTAATACTTGCACCGACGTAGTGCCGGTTCCATCGCACTTCACGTTATGTAATACTGTTAAAAAACATGACTAGACTTTGTAAAATTCGCGGTTGCGAGATGCGTGGATTTCACGTAGTTTATCTGAGTTCATCTGAGAAAGAGTGTGTCGCTCGCTGGGGTTTTATACTGCTGCCTCTGTCCCGTTCCTGTTGGAAAAAACATGAAAATTTTACCTTATAGCCTTAACCGGTTTTCGCTTTTAAAAAGCTTCTTCAGAGGCTGCCGCTGCGAGCACTGTCCGTCTTGTTGTCCACACCCCACACACACAACATCGATCTTTCAAAAGTCGATACAGTCGCCAACAACAAGACGGACAGTGTACCCAACGGCAGCCTCTGAAGAAGCTTTTTAAAAGCAAAAACTGGTTAAGCCTATAAGGTAAAACTTTAATGTTTTTACTTATAAAAAACTTTGTGTTCCGATTCGGTAGTGAAGTAATTATATTTAATCAAATAAGTCTTCATTTGTAAATACTATGTGGATCAAGTACTTTCAGCTGTTTAATTTACATATAGGTGTACATGGGCATACATTAGTGTATAATGGCACCATATATATCATAGGTAACATATATATGATTAGAGAAGACGAATGTGCTGAAACAGATATGAAATTAGCCATTCTGAAACAATATACTATTTACTAGTGTTTTTTTAAAAGTATAATTCTCTCTTGTATGTTTTCTTGCAGAAATGTGTCTGGACATGTGTGTGCATGAGTGATTTTTTGTGTTTGATAAATCAGTACTACTACAAATGTCCATTATTCCTTTGTAAGTAACTGGTTGAGTTTCCTGCACATCTTCCATGTAATATCTTCAAATAAATATACCGCAAGTAGGTATATTTCCACCTGACGCATGTTTCACAGAAATCATTCTGTATCTTCAGAGGTTTGTTTGAATTGTAATTGAATGTTTTGCTTACAATACTAAATACAATTCAAACAAACCTCTGGGGATACAGAATAATTTCTGTGAAACATGCGTCAGGTGGAAATATACCTACATGCAGTGTATTTACGTGAAGATATTATTACAAGTGCATAGTAAATTGTGTCTGCCTTTATTTATAGGCTATGTCCTTTTATCATCATTATTATCATCATTATTATCTTCAAGGATTAAACCAAGGATATTTTGTTCCGATCTCAAATAGGCAAAGATTGGAACTGGTCGCTCCAGCACTTCCTCGGAGGTCCCACACATCTCTGTCCCCTCGGCTTATAGTTGCATTCTGTTTGGGGATGTGCCAGTCATCCGTTCGGCAAAGATGTTCCCACCAATTCAGCCAATACTGGACGATACTGTCGAGTATACTCATGATATTCAGTTCCTGCCATATTATGTCCTTTTATAATATTTAAAATATGATGATGTCATCGTATTTAAATAATAATTACACAGTTTATTATCAAGTTAATTTTCAGTTAATCATTATTATTGTCATGTGATATTCTACTATTTGGTCCAAATCTGGTGTTCTGTAAAGAGCTAACATACATTCTTTAACATGGTTCTGAGTACATAGAAACACTTTAGAGCGGCAGTAATTGTACCACATATTATAACAAAGACGTATATTTTCCTATACACTGTCTATCATAGGATGTGTTTGGTTGTATATAACACCATTGATCATACATGACATCAGTCTATTGAAAATTTATAGTGTGATAACCCAGTTTGTTTCTGTCCAACGCGTCAGTCTTGTATAAGACATGCATGCTGTGTTTGAAGAGTGCCTGTGAAAAATGGATGTGATCTATAGTTTATGAAGTACGTTACGGTGATGTGAATAAAATATGGCAATGAAAGTTTGCGAAATAAATTGGTTTCAGGTTGTACATTGAATACACTGTGATGTCGTACTAGTAATGTTTAAAATGAACAAGTTGGTAATAATATTTACATTACGTCATTTATGTTATGGTTTGATAAGGACAATCCACTACAGAAGAAATGAAGACCTTTCAAAAAAAATTTATTTTCTTAAATACTGATTAAAATAATTTGATGCATTTTTGTGTTCACTATAGTTTATTTAATAACAGTTTTAATAAAATTAATGTGTGTGAGTGTGTGTGTGCGCGTGTGTGTATGAGAGAGAGAGAGAGAGAGAGAGAGAGAGAGAGAGAGAGAGAGAGAGAGAGAGAGAGAGATTTAAATTGTAACAGTGTTTACCATAATTTAAATTCAAATTTGAAATTATGATGTCATTGTCTAATCAGAACCAGAAGAAAGCAGTTGTGTCCTCTAAAATAATTATTTTTAAATTTTGTTTTATTCATTGTTTTTACAAATAATAGATTGCTATATAATTATTTAATAAAAATTCACAGACAATTACAAATGGAACTGTTAACTGCAACCAACTGAAATTTTAAAAAATGACCCCTCCCTCTCTCTTGCAACCAACTAGGATTCCGACTCTGAACAGAGGACTCTGAAGTGGGGAAGACTGAAGCTACTAGTGTTTAACTGTGTACTTAATGGACATCGCGGACTGGCGTGAGCGGCCTGACCCAGCTACTGGCCAGGGACTGCGCACCCTGGTTCCCATCCACAAGGCGCTACTAGGAGTAAAGGAAACCCCTTTACCAAACATCAGTTCCGATGCCACCAAAGGAAGGGGACCTCGTGCACTCGAAAGCAGTGCATATCTGGATGGGTTCTTGAACCCATGGGAGGCCACCTGGAGTGGTGGTGATAACCAACCATGAGTCTCCGGGGCCTCTCCCCGGCCACTCGCAGGGGTCGCTACTCAGTCACGCGAGCTTTGCTCTTAGGCTTTTCAAAGAATACCTTGAGACTACTTGCCAGGAAAGAGAACCCTGGTTCCCAAAACACGCAGCACTATTTCAGATTCACAGCATCTTGTGCAACTACTGGACCAAGGCTAGAAACCCTGGCTCCTTTTCACCCTCGCTAATAGGGTTCACTGCATCTCTGCAGCTGCTTACCAGGGACGGAAGTACCATGGCTCCCGTTCGCGATGCACACATGTTTAGCTTGGAATACATAAGCTCCATTCCAGCCCAAGGGTCAGTTTTGCCCCCGTATCATGCTGAGGCAGTGTGTGCTGGGCAGGGATGGTGATTGGAGGGAACCAATGGATAAAGCCCCAGAATGAAGAAGACATCATTAGTGCTTGAGAAAATGTACTGGAATACATATTTTGATTTTATTTTCAAACCTTTTGAAAATTTTTAACCTTTTGAGTATTTAAATTGATGTCAGATGTGTCTTAATTTTAATTACATGTTAATTGTAATGTTAACACTGAATTATGATTTACATAAGAACAATATAAACTGAAATTAGTTATATATTTTAAAATAAATATGTTGCTGTCATAAACAATCTCTGGTTAGCAGAGAATAAGAAAACCAATTTAAAATGAGGATTCATTTTGTTTTAATTGTCTCCAAGTCACATTACTAAATATTTAGAATTAATATTAGGCAATTACCTGTATTAACTTCCGTCTTGTGACTTATTTGGTTTTTTCTTAAAACGACGCGTTTCGAGAATAAATTCTCATCATCAGGTTTCAATACTATAAAAACATCAAATTCACATTTTTGCGTTTGTGTGTTTTAACTAGTTAACGACCCCTTTTAGGTGAATTTGATGTTTTTATAGTATTGAAACCTGATGATGAGAATTTATTCTCGAAACGCGTCGTTTTAAGAAAAAACCAAATAAGTCACAAGACGGAAGTTAATACAGGTAATTGCCTAATATTAATTCTAAATATTTAAAATGAGGAATCGAAATACTGATGTGGAGCTGTAACTAGCTGTACAGAATTTGCAGTATACCACTACTTAAAAATTTTCCTGTTCTGTTTTATGAGAGTGAAGATGGAAAATATATAGGATTCAGACATAATAGGTTGCTCGTCTTGCCATCTGAAAAATCTACAAGTGCTATAGAAGCTGGTTCACTTTCCCAATGAAGTTATTCAAGTGAATGTTGCTATGCAATCTGAACATAGATTTATGTACTTTCAGTAGAAATAATGATTGAGGGTAGTTACTGCCAAAAAAAAAACTGTATGATTAAAGAAGCATGGGATGTCTGAATTTGTTAGGACCAAAAGATGTATTTAAGCTAGATATTTTTTTTTTACATGAACAGCCCAGCCATGGACCATGCGAATATTATTTCCTTTTCTTCTCCTGCCAGAAGGCCTCATTCGCAGACTGTGCGCCACCTTCCTTTCCACTGTCCACCCCTTTCTCATCTTCTTCTCACTGCAGAGAACCTCAAGATTTTGAATTTTGTTTCTGTATGTATTTCTATCCACACAGTTGTTCAAAGAGATACCCAGTTTCATCATTTCCTCCTTGAGTTGTTTGTTGTATCCGTTCAAACTAGAAAGTTGCCAAATATATTTGAAAATTTGTTTATTTAATCTGGACCGATCTATACGAACCATATTTCCAAGGGATCTCAGACTTTTCCTTCGGAAAGCTGTTTCCAGATCTTCCAGATCCCTGTACATTTCTTCTTTGGGTCTATGGCTGTACCCATCATCAGAATTTCTTGGGGCCATAAAATTTCTAAAGAATTCTTCGTTCAATTTTAAGAAGAGGTTCAAGATTTTGAAAGCACATTGTTTCCACTCCATACACGATCACAGTGCTATAATGGTGGACTTTTGCACGTCTGGAAAGGTTTTTCTTTCCGTACAGTTCCTGGGTTAGAGTAAAGGCATTGGTTAATTTGAGTTCCCTTAAGCTTTTTACAAGAATATATTTTATTTTGTAAATTACATATGTTTTGATAGTAATCCAACTATCACCATCAGGTATCATCAAATCTGATAAAATATATTCTAGTAAAATGTTTTATTATTAATAATAATATAAAATATATAACAAGAAAAATTTTAGCATTTATGAATATGAATAAGCTACATAGTGCATAATGAAGGTAGAAGATAAATGAATTTATACAGTAAAATTGAAAGCCATCTTCTTTAAGACAAGTTCAGTAAAACTTTACAGCTGAGACCTCATTATCATAATGTTTTAAGTGCGTATAACATTACTTGTAGTCTGACTGAACAACAAATAATAACTTTTCTTTTTAATCTTGTTACAGAGAATTACTGCATAAGAATTATTTCATAAGGCATCAACAGAATGGTTCGCATGTTGTTCACAATCCTGAAAAACAGGTAAAACTATTATTGATACTACTACTAATAATAATAATGATAACATTAAGAATTTGAATACTTAATACACCTTTGTGTTTTGTAAGACATTAGCACTTAACTATAAGTGATAAGCCTAAAAAATGATTAATTCCTCTATAATGTGAGTAAATATTGTTATTGCTCCTGATAGGAATAAGTTGAGGCATGTATTTGGGATGTAATTTTCTTTTTTTACATCTTTTCTTTGATTTTTTTGAGTAGACCTTTTAATACCTGATTTGTTTTGTATGGTTTTATGAAGATAAATTCAGGGAGGTAAAGTTTTGTGTATTGCAATTAAAAAATGTTCAACATTGAACATCTGTATATATGTTCATCATTATTCCTTTGTAAGTAACTCGTTGAGTTTCCTGCAGGTCTCCCGTATAATATCTTCAAATAAATACACTGCAAGTAGGTTTATTTTCACCTGATGCATGTTTCACAGAAGTTATTCTGTATCTTCACTTCAGAAGTTTGTTTGAATTGTAATTGAATGTTTCGCTTACAATCTTGTATTGCGAAGCGATAATTATTTTCTGTGAAACATGCGTCAGGTGAAAATAAACCTACTTGCAGTGTATTTATTTGAAGATATTATCTGTTCATCAGTACATGTGTTACATACAACATGATTAACAATTCAATATTGAGAGTATACACTGTGTAACAAGACGCGTTTTTACAATCTGTTACAAATAATTAATTCTTTGTGTTGTACAAAAAAAAATTTTTTTTAATTAAAAAAAAATTTTTGTTTTTTTTATATGTTAATAATTTGTAAATAATTCTTGTTTTGTTGTTTCATAAAAATTTTAAAATTCTGTGAGTTGATTTGGTCAATATAAGCACTTCTGGTAGACCTTAAATGAATCTGGAGTTAAACAGATTGTCTTCTTACCATAATCGATTTGCGCTTTTCTGTTCTGCTCCAATATATCACTTTCTTTTAATGTTTGTCATCTCCCAGTAAGTCCTATAGTTAACTCGAACTCTTATTTTAATATTTGAAATAATTTTAAATACGGGTAGTTGAATTAATTTAATTTATTGACAATATTTCTAAAAGATCGATTTAAAATCGATATTATTCAAATGTTCGACTCTTTCACAGGGCTTGGTCGATTTTACAATTTCAGGTTATATTATATAAATGTTAAAATGGTTCTTTTAGCGATTATAATTATATAGTCAGAGAAGGGAGCAAGCATAGAAAGTATAACATGTACAAATAATTCTTAATAATTAATAAATGACAATGGATAATAATTTATAATGTTTATAATGGTAAATAATTCAAACCAATTCAGTGGGCGATGACTCTTGGCTGATATACACTTTGCATCATGGGAGCTCAAAATGGCAGCACGTCTCGTAGTTGAAGAAAATATAGAAACGATGGTTATAAATTCTGTTAATAAAAACGCCTTCACTACCGTTTTATTGTCTCCGTATTATTGTATATTGTCTATTATGTGGTTAAAGGTGTCCTGAAGAAGTGTTCTGTGTTCACTGGCGTTACTTGTCTGGTGTTAGATGTGTTCGTTTGTATAGCGTATATGGTGAAAAATGTTAATGTTCTTTGTAGAGTGAATTATCAAAGTGGTATTGTTTTATTGGTTGAGTTCACTTATATTCTGATAGTTATTGTTCGTTTTCACTTTTTGTGTTGTTGTAGTGCACTGATTTTAAGTTTAAATTAAATAATTCGTTAACTCTCGTTTTCAGTTCATAACCTTATGCGCCATTACTCAGTACGATATACAGTTTCTTAACGAATTCGAGTATCAACCGTTCACGTTGAATGTTAATAAAGGACTGTTTTACTTCCTTCGTCTTAGGAATATCTTGCCAAGTTAATATGAAAAAAGTATTGTTTAAATATATTTGACTTCCTATTTATGTAAATATAAAATACATTATATACAGAATATTTTTAGTTTATAGATTGCTTTAGTGAACTATTAACAACATAATTGGTTTATTTACCTCATTCTGTTTAATTTGATATGGTATAGTCCATATTTATATAGATTTTTGTTAAAATTGCCATATTTCTGTCTTTTTGGAAATCTAGGCCCAAAATCCTGTTTCCTGTTCTTGTACACAATTCCTGCCATTTTAGGTGTTATAAATATAATTTTAATAAACTTCAGATGGTCACAAATCTTTCGCTTTCCTAAATTCCTTATAAATTTAACATTTGAACTGTCTTTTAGTTATTATTTATGAATTTACTATTCCTCCTTTAAAATAGTTAGTTATTACATTTTTAAAATTTTTAATAATTTAATATATCTTTTTATATTACTCTTTTAAAGTATAGGATCGGTTATAGTAGTTGGTTATCAATCCACCTTACATAAATCTTATTAGTTTACATGGTTCATTGGTTAATTAACTAGTTTATATTAATTTTTGGGAATTCATTATTTGTCCTAGATCTTAGTATTTTACTTATATTGTTTTTTTCAAATAAAGTTATTTCTACACCTCCTCTGACTTTTTAAAGTTAACATAACATTAAATAAAATTGCTTACATAATTATTGATACCTGTAGCATATTATTCCTGCTACTAATACAAAAAATAATATTTAACATTAACTAGCAGTCTCCAAAGTTAGACATGTTAGTTTGAATTCTTTTTAACATACATAATAAATATTTTATAATCTGGTACAGCATACATACACAAACATTTTAAGCCGTATGCATATTGTTATGTAACTAAACATTCTTATACTAAACATTAATCTTATTCTATTAGAACTCTTGGAAAAGTGGGGTTCATAGGCTCTAAACATAATTAGCCATTTAAAATTTATTAATTTTTATTAAACCTAAGTCAATCACAGTCTTTTCTGTTTATATTGTATTTTAATTTAATCCCCTGTTTGTGTAATTATTCCCCCACATACTCTCTTTATCCTTTGCATTTCTATGAATGTTGTTAAGATAAAAAGTGACCTCTTTTATGAAACATTGGAAATATTTTTCACTTCAATATTTCATCACTTGTTAATTCTGTAATTATATAACATATAAAAGTTATTTAATAGCACCTTGTTTAAGTAATAGTTACACATTAACTTGAAGTTTATTATATTTAAAATCACTTACACTGGTACACATTCACTGTTGGTTCTGACTTATATTTGAGTTTTACTATATTCTCAGACCAAACCTTTAGTCATAATGGACTGTGAAGATTTGTTTATTTTACTATATAATAACTTTAGTTGGTGCACTTCTTATCGCACTACTAAATACTTTTGTCTATAATTAATTTACAATTTTATGAGGTTTTGGGGTGTTATACTTTCTTTGGTGGTATTAACATTTGGTTTGGGGTTCATTGTCATTAATAATAGGTTTATTAATGGGTATTTCTTGTAGTTCTTCCATCGTATATCTTCTTTTCTTCTCTTTTTCCTTCTTGGGTTTACCAAGGTACTTGGTTTTATTTTGTCCGTTGGTTGGTTCGGGGTATCTTCTTTATTATCTGCTCCTAAACTTCCTCTTCCTTCTTGGGTTCGGGATATCTTCTTTATCACCTGCTCCTAAACTTCCTGGGTAATCTCCTGATTTATATATGAGTTTCTTTTAATTTATTTTCTTGAGTTTTAGTGTTGCATTTTTATTATTTAATTACTTTTTTCCTTTTATAGTGGTGTTTTTCTTTGAAGTTTAAATTATTTTCATTTGAAATTCTTTGAGTTATATGTAATTTAATTGTTTTTATGATCTTAATGGAATTAATTTTTAGTGGATTCTGTCATGCTACAACTGGTATAAGAATTATGTAACAAAATTAGAAAATTGTTGAATAAAAACATAATTAATTGGCTGCCAGATTGTCTATTATTGTTTAGAAGACTGTATTGCATATAGGAAAATTTTTTTGAACGTTGGTCTTATTGGTAATTAGTGTGTAGAATATAGTGTTAGAGTGTTCATACAATAAGCTGTTGGTTTGATCTACATTATTTTGATTATTTTTTTACTACAACATTTAGTGATAAATTTATTTGCCGTATGTTATAGTTGGCAGAACTTGCTAATTTTTGTACCACAGTTTATGCATTAGCTACTGTGCCTTTACTCATTACCATCTGTGTAGCACCCTGAAGTTCTTCCGATTCCATCAGCTACTGAGTGTATACCAGATCCAGTGCTATAGATAAGGGAGTTATTAGGGGAGGGGGTTAAAATCTCCCTCGCATTGGATACTGAGGTTGCCGGTGAGATCTTATTCATAAGATATGCAGGCAGGCATGTATATCACTAACAGCAATGATATGGTGTACATCAGCAGTGGGCAACCATACACCCGTCGATAAGGTTTGTCGTGCCCACGAATCAATTTGTAATTTTAATTTCTTTTGAACAAAGGAACGCACCTGCATTGTACCTGCTTCAAAGTACTGTATTATAAAATAGTACAAGCCATTTACCGAACCGCACTATGTCTTCCCCCAATACGATTGTCGAGGTTGTCGCCCAGAGCTTGTAAACACCTTTCTCCCCAAAGTGATTTTTTTCAGTTTTACATTTCTGTGCATTTTATGGAAATAAATAGTGTTGTTATTGTGGTAAGTTCTTTAACTTATTTTTATTAAAACGTTTTCCTGTTTAACCATTTTTTTCGTTTAAAGTTTTGTTAGTTTTAACGTGCATGTGCATGATGACGAATTGTTGATGACCCACTCTTAATGTGAAAAATTTTCACAAATGTGTATGAAATACTGCACAGCTTTTTTTTGATTCAGTTTTCCATGTCACTAAATAAAAGTGCAAGGATATTATAAAGCAACAGTTAATGTTTGTAACATCCAGCTCCGCACCTTTCAGTTTTTCCATTGATAGGGTGAGGAGAGAGCACCCATTGAATTGGTCCTCAGTTGTATAATATGCGGCCCCATAAATTCAAAGGTTGCCTATGACTGGTGTACATAGTGGCCTACAGCTTAGGAATTTCCCATTATCGCTAATGCCTCTCCCTTCACTTATCTTCAGTAACCTGCCAGTGGTGGGTCTATAAATCGTGGCCACACCACTTACTGCCGATGCCTCATCATAAATGTGTCTTTCTTTCTTAGTGTTGTTGTCTGAATATTGTGTTTCTGAGCATTTTCTCTGATTTCCATAGCCCATGACTGTCTTCTTTGAAGCGTGACCATGTCCTCAAGGCTTTCACAGCCGGTGTCAGCTCTGATATTAATTTAATTCTCTCCAGGCTACTACCCACTACTTTGTGGTCCACTACTGGCGCAATGAAGAGACGTTTCAGCTCCACACAGCCCATGATTTAAATAGGATTTGGCATCCTTTGCTACCGAACCAATCAAAGTGTGCTGGATTCTGATTGGTCAATGCTGATTTTAGCTTGCAATGTGCCAACTCTAAGAATTTATGTAAACGATCCTGCTCAGGGCTGCAGACAATCTTTTGCCACAGTACTGTGGTTAACTGATGAAGAAGATCCGTACCAGTTCTTGTGTCATGTTACACTGAAGATGGCCTCCAACAGTGGGGCTGAAACGCCTGTTCATTGTGGCAGTAGTGGACCATGGCCTAATAGCCAGGAGAGATGGTAATTAAATTTCAGCACTGGAAAATGTTTTCTGTACCTGCTCCAACATTATAAAGTGAGATATTCTTTCTGTTGGGCGTTTTAGATTTATAATTTTAAGCTTACATTCATATTAACTCTAAAGCATTTAATTTATGAATAAGTGTACAGTATGGAACATTTTCTCTATAAAATATTAGTAGGCAGTAACAAGTATTTCAAGTTACTCAACAAATAAACACATGTTCACAATGTATGTAAAGTGAGCAGATGGAACCACAATCTGGTCAATATTTTCTTTAATCATCACCTAACTGGTTATTATAAATAAATACAACTCGTACAGTATACAATGCAGACCAACAGGGCAAATAATGAACAAACTTTAAACAATGCATCTTGTGTCTTTTGCAGTGAACTAAGATAATTAACTATTTTCCATTGCTTCTTGTTAATGTGTCATTTCCAGTCATACAAAGCACTGGATGCTGAGTTATTAGATTCTTTACAATAAACAATAACTATATCAAAATAATGAGAAATCCAGCAGTCCCTCAAGGAGAAATACCTTTGCCCCATTGTCTGAGCAGTAATTTCTGGCTGTATTGGCAAACAGTAAAATATGCATTTTATTCTTTAGCAGAATGAAGTCTGGCAGAATGAAGGAATGTTATTTTAAAAACTTACAGGAGCATGTTTCAACATCCTTTATAAGATTTATGTCAGCTCTAATATCATGATTAAGAGTATAATCTGAATAGGATTAGATTCTTACTTCACTCACTTTGTTAAACAGGTCACATTAGAAATTATGTACATAATCATTAATCAGCGTCATTTTAACATTAAATGCAAGTACAATAAACAAAACTGTCATATTTTCAAATGAAGTGAAACCCAGTGTCATCTAGCTTTGAAACATCATCGTTGTCGTAGTCGTCACTTCACAGTGTAAGCTTACAGCCTGTTCCGTCTTCACTGCAGCTATCTCTTCCAGGGTCTACCAACAGATCTTCTACCAACTGGTTTGTAGTCTACTGCGTGCTTTAATAGCGTCTGGTGGTCCATTCTGTAAACGTGCTCCATCCATCGCTGCTGTTGTTCTTCTATCTTGTCATTGATGGAGAATATACTCAGTTTGCCTCTTATATGTTCATTACGATTCGATCCCGTAGACAATAACCACTCATGTGCCTTAAAAAATTAATTTCAGTGGTTCGGATATCCTGTTTTCCTTTCCAAGTTATCATCCATGTTTCACTAGCGTATGTAAGAACAGCTATCGCCATTACTTCATAGAACTTCATTTTATCATCAGTTCTTGTTTTGTTAGTTAGTGTTCGTTGTATTGTTCCACACATCATCTGATACCTATTTACTTTTTTATTCTTATTGTCATCATGTTCATAACTTCTTATGTCACAACTAATAAAAGCAAAGGTGCGATACCTGCTCTAAAATCTTATCCCTAACAACTATTTTGGAATGAATTGGGAATTTCCCCTTAAAGGCCTTCGCAAGACCCCTTAAAGGCTAGTGTACCTTTGCAAAGGTAACAGTCCAAACTATTGAGATATTAGACTAGAGGTATCATGACCCTGTAAAGGGATGTAATGTAAAAGATACCTGTCATTTTCTGGTTCATGCATAATTGTTTTTCTAAGGGTGCAAGTACATATGCTATTCACCAAATCTTGAGTTATAGTTATTATTAAGAAAATTTTTCACTTTATTAATTAACAGATATTGTAATTCCGTTTATTTCTACAATTACTTATAGACCTTATTTTAACACATACAGTAGTACTGCAGTGAGTGGTCACATAATTTAAGTTAATTTTTTATTCCCCCCCCCCTGTAGTTAAGCCACTGCCCCAGATAGAATTGAATGAGACTGTCTAAACCCATTCATTCCCCCCCCGTAGTTAAACCACTGCCCCAGATACAATGGAATGATACTGTCTAAACCCATTCATTTTACCCCCCCCCCCGGTAGTTAAAACACTGCGCCAGATACAATGGACTGAGACTATCTAAACCCATTCATTTTATCCCCCCCCCCCGTAGCTAAGCCACTGCCCCCAGATACAATGGAATGAGACTGTCTAAACCCATTCATTTTACCCCCCCCCCGTAGTTAAACCACTGCCCCAGATACAATGGAATGATACTGTCTAAACCCATTCATTTTACCCCCCCCCCCCCCGTAGTTAAGCCACTGCCCCAGATACAATGGACCCATTCATTTTATCCCCCCCCCCCGTAGCTAAGCCACTGCCCCAGATACAATGGAATGAGACTGTCTAAACCCATTCATTTTACCCCCCCCCGTAGTTAAGCCACTGCCCCAGATACAATGGAATGAGACTATCTAAACCCATTCATTTTATTCCCCCCCCCCCCCTGTAGCTAAGCCACTGCCCCAGATACAATGGAATGAGACTGTCTAAACCCATTCATTTTTTACGACTCACAAACCTTTATAGTTATAGAAATAAAAATTTAAATATATCGTCATCATCTGCAAGGATTAAACCAAGGATGGTTTGTTCTGGACTCAAACAGGCAAAGTCTCGAGCTGGTCACTCCATCCTTTCAACTTATAGTTCCATAGTTGTTTGGGGATGCAGCAGTCATCCATTCAGCAAAGATGTTCCCACCTATTCAGTCCCTGCCGTACATCTGTGTTCCTTCTATGGTCATGGAGGATATACCCTGGATAATCTCATTTCAGCTGCTTGGATATGACTGGCCTGGATAATAATATAATAATTTATTCAGATTGAAATCTTTAATACATTTATTTGAAAAAAAAATATATATATTGCGACGTTACAAATAAATATTTTCACATAGGATAGTTGTGTGTGTATAAATTATGCACAAGTCTATATTGGAGGTGTAGAAAAATTATTTATTTATCACATAAAGAAATAATTGTTTATATGATATATTTAAAATTAAACAAATGCCATGTATAGTATTTTATTGGTTATAAAAGAGTCTATATAGTTCAGTTTGGATACGTTTTACTTGATACGTAGAATTCCTTTAACTCGGTGTGATGTCACTCGCTCTGCCGCTGCTACGATTTCTCTGCCCTGATCGCCGCTCTGCTCACTCTCTCTCTCTCTCTCTCTCTCTCTCTCTCTCTCTCTCCCTCGCTCGCTGTTCTGGGGTTCGTTGAACAACTGATAACATTAATTTCAGATTTCGCTCATAAATTGTCACTTTCCGAATCATTAGTTTTATCGCTCTGAACTGATTATTATTAATATTTGCTGGTTATTAATTACTGACTCTGAGGGTGATACTGAGTGATAATTATAAAAGCGGTGTGTAATGCTTACACCTTCTGGCTATTCTTGACTGTCCTGCGTTAATAAGGATTTACCACGGTAGATAAATCTCCCTAAGCGGAAATCTTCCACTCACACGTAATAGCACTCAATATATTATAATAGGTAATTCACTCGCATTGGTTCTAGTCGACCAACTCGAAAAGAGTCCCAAGACTTAGAGTTACTTTAGATTAACCAGTTCGAACAAGAAAAACTCTTGACGAAGAGCACACGTTCACTAAGCAATGGCTTCCGATGAACTGCCTCGAAGTACACATGACAACGGATGGATCTGACTGAAATTAGGGGCTTCTGATTGGTCAATCGACTGTCTACGTGGTAGGTTGGACAAAAGATAGACGCATTGCAGGCGAATCTTTGTGTAAGTCTGCGAGAGCCTGCATAGATTTTATCTAGAAATTTTATTGCTCTTCAATTGATAACCGTGAAAAGTTGAGTTTTCAATTACTAAAAAACCACATTTAAAAATAGCTGAGAACAACAGAGTGTATAGAAAATGTAGTTATTTTCATAAATAATTCACTGTCCAAGTCTCATGCCGATCGGTTAACTAATGCGGAAGATATAACAACGAAGGTTCACCACACGCGAACACGCGCACATATTCAGAAACAAAGTACATGACATTATAGAACAAAAATTTACAAAGAAATTGGCATAATGCAAGTCCTTATCCATCACTAAATACAAAACGTATAGCTAATTGACAAAATTTGCATAAATCAATTTAAAACATGTTAATGTCCGTCATCCATGCTCTGATATTCTTATTCATAGATCATCATCCTGTGTTTTGTTGCAATATATATAAAACACTTCATATATATATATATATATATATATTCAAACACTTTTTGCTACAGTCTGTTTCGTGATGTATAAAATACATTTAATATTTATAAAGACTTTACCTCAAGATGTTTACTCCTTATTTGGAACATGTTTCGGGAAGCCTTGTGTTCCCATGTTCAACCTTCCTGATTTTGAACCTTGTGAGGTACTTGTGTGTTGGTTGTCTGTTGCTGTGGTTTACTATTGGCTTCTGGTGCTTTAAATTGGTATTATAGCAATGGAATCTCCATTATCTAGCATAATAGCAGAAATATTCTTACAACACATAGACACCAAAATACAAAAAAATCATAAATTCATTTGATCCAAATGGGATATGGATAAGATATTGTAACTTTACAAATAAATACACAAAATACTTACCCCCGATTCTGACGATCTTTTTATCGACTTACCTTAAAAGAAAATTTTGAACACCGAAAAGCCAGTGCCGCCAATACATTTTGAGGAGGAAATGTATAAACCAATTACACTCTTCCCAAAAGAAATGATTTAGATAATTTAAATCCTTTATAAAAAAAAAAAAACTTCCAAGTTCGTTTAGGCAAGCTTTTGTTACAGGATATAGGTTATGGTTCCGGCGTAATAATTACACTAACACATGATTATAGCAATATCATATTCACTTTTATTTAACGTATTAACTTCCTTGTACTTTGATTGTTGTAAATAGAACAAAGTATAATAACCAAAAATTGTGCCACTTAACTACAAAAATGTTTTAATTTGTAAACCAGTACTTTGCTCTCTTACTCTTTTTCTTATATACCCCTTTTATTTCTCACACACTTTCTCTCTCTTTCACTCTCTTTCTCTTTTTATTGAGATCTCATTTTACTATTAATGTTTTACTGTACACACTTTACTTCACTTTTGGCTAATTAATTTGTTTTGTCACTGTACTTATCTGCCACGTGTTCCCAGATGTTGCGCACTACGTTCAACACTTTTTCACTACCATACCACAATACTCAGTTTAAAACTGTTCACTGTTGTATTATCATTTCTACACTCTTTGGTAGGCCTACTGTGATTATTTTGGCCTACCAAAAACGCTCGAGGCCACTATTGTATTACGTCCGTTCGGTCTGATGAGGTGTGCTGGACTGCGCGATCTGAGCGTCACCAAGCCCGATTACAGTTGTATTTTTGCCTTTGGAAACTGGTTTTAGCCGGTTCACTACTTGTGTCCCGCCCTGGCGCCTGGAAACTTTTTGTTGTTATTCGTCATCTGCAAATGACTGACCGGTGATGTAAACTCGATGTCCAACACTCCTTGCCTGATAAGGCTGTCAAATTGTTGTAGGGCTACTTTGTTGTTGTGTCGCTGTTGAATATTGTGTCGTAAGCCACGTGCCATTTCTGTGATTCACCAGCTATGGATTGAAATTATCACTATGTGCCCCTCCCTCCTAACCAGACATGCTTCTATGATCTTTTATTATAAATTATTATAAATCATTACAACACTGAAAATTACTACAAAGGACGGTTATACAAATTTTGCCCCGTTACAATATGTAGATGGGCTATATGCAGCGACATAGCCAGGATTTTATTTCGGGGGGGGGGGCGCTGAAAATCGGTGTGGGCACGCCACTAATCCAAAGCTGTGCATGCAGTGGAAAAGCGGGGGGGGGAGGGGGACGAAATATTAAAGTTCCAGTTTGCTTTGAATTTTTTTTTATTTATTGGTGACATATTAAAAATTGAAGAAAGTTGTTTACAAATACTCACTTACAAAAGTTTAAACCTTCTTGCCCTTCCTGACGAGGCAAACATGTTGACGATGTCTTCGTTGGACATCCCTATGATGATGTCCCGGTACACCGACATCAAGGCTAGTCCAGTAAGCCTGGTTTCACCCATTGTGTTTCTCAGATAGTTTTTTAGGAGAAAAAGAAGTTTAGTTTAGCTTAGAAAAACTCCTTTCGACAGAGGCTGTCAACACAGGTATGACCGCAAAGATGGTGAAGAGAGTGTACATGTTTGGGAAACGTTCTTTATCACACTGTGCCAAGGCGTCGATAGCTGTTTTAGGTTTTCCTGTATCGTTTTTCCACCTCTCCCTCCACAAACTCCATTCCCCTGAATGAGCTTCGGTAAAGCCACTGTGTAGATCGTCCTTGTAGAATTCGAAGGACGGCTTTACTTTGTCGAAATCTACGTCACAATGCGATGGGATCAGATACTGTAGAGAAGCGATGATTGCTTCATGTGCTAAAAATCTTTCACTAAGTCCACTTATGAGGTCGTCAATGCACGGGATGAAGATTGAGATGCGAAAGTAATCTTCGGGATTGGCAGCCGGTGGATTTTGCCTATTTTTTTGCGCAGTTGCTATTCGTGGCATCGTAAGTTCCAACTGAAGTAAGTTGGCGAGGTCCTTTGCTTCTTCAAAAAGTTTCTTGAATTCTGAGTCAGCATTATGTCTTAGATCTTCCACAACGGCTTTCACTTTTCTGACATGGTCCAGAGCACTACATAAATCAATGTCTTTTTTCTGGAGGTATTGGGGCAGACTATATGTGATGTCCAGTAGCTTAGAAGAAACAACTAGAGACACTAAAAAGGAACTATAACTAATACTATTAAGAACTAATGACGACCTCTTATTGTGCTCATTGGGTAGATAGGCCATTTTCTCCAAGGTCGATACAATGGGCACCAGCATCTCCTTAAAGAGAAGAACTGCTTCATGTCGCTCGCACCACCTCGTCTCACAGAGAGTTTTGATTCTATGGTGATCACTGCTGGGTGACAGCTCTTTAATCTTCTCCTCCAAGATTGCTGTGCGTTTGGCACTGGCTCTGAAGAATGAGCATGAGCATGTTTCTGTAATCAATCCCATCGTGTTTCTTACGTTTTGAACTTTGAACGAGTCAGATAAACACAGATTTAAACAATGGGACACACAGTGGGTGTATAAAGCTTTGGGATACTTTCTTTTTAGCACAGCTTGAACTCCACGAAACTGTCCACTCATCGCTGAAGCTCCGTCATAGCCCTGTCCTCTTACGTTCTCTAGATCCAACCCAAGTGTAGTGAGTTTTTCTTCGATCACTCTAGCTAACCCTTCCCCAGTCACATCAGACACAGGCACAAATGTTAAAAAGTCTTCCATTAAAACAGGTCCATTTTCACTCTCTGATACGTATCTAGCACACAGCGAAAACTGTTCTATCTGTGAGATGTCAGTTGTCTCATCTGCCAGAATCGTGAAATATTTACTCTGACTTATTCTTTTGATTATGTCCTTTTGAATCAAAGACCCAATAGTCTGTCAATTCTTTTTGTATCTCTGGGCTGACATACATAGCATTTAGAGGGCTATGTAAAATATGATCTTTCAGGACGGTATCTCCAGCGTTCGCTCGAAATCGAATAAGGCTTCTGAAATTACCATCATTCTCCACTGGTGAAGAGAGAGAAATTCTGCCACTGTCTCTTTGACCTCTTAACGGAATGTTTTGCATCCCACACAACTTGACTGTCTCTATGATGCCATTCAGTCTCAACCTGTTTTCCTGGACCTCTTTCTTTCTCACTGTGTCAATCAGAGCTATGACACTTTCCTGGCGTTTACCTACTAAAGCTTTTACATGACTTTGAGCTAAAGCGGCATTTTTATGATACGTGTGTGACTCGTGATTTTTAAAGGATGCAACAGATTTCTTTACATTATAGAAACTTCTTGTCACGAATGCTTGGGGCTTCTCGTGGGATCCCTTCCCAACTTCTTCGGTGTTTAAAAAAAGTACACAAGTAGCGCAGTAAAGTCCACTTTCTTTTTTTGAGTATGCTAACCACTTAAATTCATCGAACCATTTTCGCTGAAAGTGAAGTGTAAATGTTTTTGCAGCCTGTGAGGGGAAAATGAAATCCTCATCAGGAGTCCATAAAAAGTTTAGTTTTTCAACTTTTTCAAAATTATTCAGCTTCGTTCCAAGTCCGACCAAGTCCAATCGACCGATGTCGATGTTGGAGTCTGATTGTACTGGGTCTCTAATTGCTTCGACACCCTCAGCTTCATTGCTGAATTCAGTCCTCCCAGGTTCAGCTAAAATTAAAAATAATTTTATTAGCATATTGAAAGACGTGGAAAGGTTAATTCAAGCAGTTTACAAAAACATATGACTCTTAGCTTCGAGCTAAGTATAGCTCATAAGCAACCACTCCCTAATCTTATTCCTGAAATCAGCTATTCAGCTATGATAAAAAGTGAAATGATTTCAATAATGAGGATAGAATTCCTGCCTGAAACGTGCAATCTGCTCCAAAAGTATGCAAGTTACTAAATACTTCCATCGAAATAACTTCCAAGTTTGTAGAGTACAGCAAAATAGCTGATGGGACAAAAAATTGTGGTTCCACTCTCATTAACATTTATGGTAGGATTAAATTAATGATTACTACCTAGGAGGGCATAGTTACTATTTTTTCAATTCAAAAATATACGAAATAAAAGGTTTCCAAGGCCTCAGAGGCCCCAGTCATGCATCCTAGGGTTAAAGAAGAATTAGTTTTTGTATTGTACTTACTTGAGTAACTAACACCTTCATCACTTGTTTGCTCGTTTGCCACATCGGTAGTAGGCCTATCTCCATTCCCTTCTTTCTTCCGTTTAGGCAAAGACGTGAAGTAAGAGAGGATCGTCCTTTTTTTCATTCTATAAAGAAAAAAAATGAGTCATGTGTAATATCTGCATGCATTCAGTGTTTGTTGTTCACGCTGCCGCTTAAATTTACTTAAATAAGCTTGAACATCCCATTAATATAGTTAAATTATGCCGATTCAAATAGCCCCGCGAAGAATGATTCACATAACCCCACATGTTCTAAATTCATTGAAAGCAAATAGTACAGGTAATATCCAATAGATGTCGCTAGTTGTCATGTTGACTGTCGTGGGAGCTTCTACATCTTTCAAGACAAACAGATTTTAGGTTAATTCTGAATGATTATAGTGAGTAAGTTAAGCCCTTATAATCTAACGATTGAATATTACATACTGGCTATTTTTGAACAAGACACACTTACCTCGACTACTTCTAGATGGATGTATGATAGCTGAAAGGTAGATAACAAAGAAAATTCTTCTGGTTCTGTGCGTATGGCTTCTCAAGACACAATCTGACACAGAATGGCAGCTGAGATATGCACACAGAGTGCGCAGCAGGCAGCAGACGGTTTTCTTATATTTAGATTCAAATAGCCCCTTGATTCATTGATTCAATAAGCCCCACCTTACCTTAGGCTACACAATGTGTAACTCCAAATGTGAAATAATCGACCTGCCAGTATGAAAACCAACTTCTACTAACATGATTATATCTAACCATTCTAACCACCCACCACAACATGAAATGCAGCATTCTATTCACTTTTTTACAGAATATACAAAATACCCCTAAACAAACAAGAAAAAAGAAAGAAATATAATATACGAAATTGCTATGAAAATGGATACAATAAAAATACGGTAAACAAAATACAAAATAAAATCAAATATAAAATAAAAACTGAACAATTAAGAATGAATAAAAATGAACAACACATCAATAATAACAACAATAAAAAATGGGCCACATTCACATACATAAATAATAAAATGACAAAGCTAACAAAACTATTTAAAAACACAGACATTAAAATAGGATACAAAACTAATAAAAATAATTTACAAAACTAAATAACCCACACAACAAAGATAATACAACAACCAATGATATATACAAAATTGAATGCCAAGATTGCAATAAATGTTACATAGGTCAAACAAAAAAAACAGCTGAAAAAACGTTATTTTGAACACCTAAACACATACAAAAAACCAGAAATACGAGGGTTATTCGGAAAGTAAGGTCCGAATCGCCGTAGCTAATCGAATGACGCGCGAACATTGAAACGCGAATGCGCACCGACTCCCGGCATGTCTTGCACGTCAAACGACGCCATTTGCATTGGTATTGTTGCAGTGTGTTGTTTACAGTGTCAGTTCAAAATGTTTAAAACAATTGATCAGCCCGCCGACTGTGAAATACGTTCAGTGATTCGGTTTTTGACAGCAAGGAACGTTTCACCAGCGGAAATTCATCGACAGATAAGTGAAGTGTACGGCCCCAATGCGATGAGTGACAGCAAAGTGCGTAAGTGGGTGAGAGCTTTCAAGGACGGACAGGAAAATGTCAATGATGAACCGCGATCAGGCTGACCATCAGTGATCACAGAAGATTTGGTCAATGCCGTGGACGAAAAAATTCGTGAAGACCGGCGATTCACAATTTCAACTTTAGCATTGGAATTTCCGAATGTGGTAGAACAACTTTGCACAAAATTGTCTCTGAAAATTTGCAATTTCACAAATTGTGCTCACGTTGGGTTCCCAGGCTGCTTACTGAGGAACACCAAATGAAAAGAATGGCGTGTGCTCTTGATTTTTTTGACCGATATCATAAGGAAGGTGATCAACTTTTAGAGAACATTGTCACAGGGGACGGCACATTGTCAATGGAATGGCGTCACACGACATCACCAGTCAAAGTCAAGGCCAAGCGGACAATCTCAACACGCAAGGTTATGGCAACCGTGTTTTGGGATAGACATGGAGTCTTGTTAGTCGAGTTTATGCAGCAAGGGACAACAATAAATGCAGCCGCTTACTGCGTTACCCTGACTAAACTTCGACGTGCAATACAGAATAAGCGACGTGGCCTTCTGACGTCTGGAGTTTTGTTGCTGCATGACAATGCCAGACCCCATTCTGCCATTCAAACCCAAAATCTGATCAGATCTTTTGGACAGGAACAGATTGACTGGGCGTGTCTGACCACAATCACACACAATAATACCAATTTAAAGCACCAAAGACTAACAGGAAACCACAGCAACAACCAGCTAACACACAAATACCTCACAAGGCTCAAAATCAGGAACGCCGAAGATGGGAACATAAGGCTTCCCGAAACATAAAAAACATCTTGAGGTAAAGACATTATATAATATATATATATATCAGCGTAACTGTTTTTTTATATTCATATTTTTTTTACTTTACACTTTAGGATGTTGAACTATGCCACTACCAAGGAAAATTGAGAGGAATTGAAAATTCTTGGGCAGCCATATCAACATGCAGAGGTCTCAGGTCAGTAGTTTTGTATCAAAAATTTATTCTCTAAAGAAGTTTGCAAGTATAACTATGAAATATTCTTAACATACTAATTACAGTACTGTCATTAACCTTCAGCTTATGACAACATTAATATTGTACAGTTGTCTAGTGTATAAAAATGACTGTAACCATGCATGTATAATTATTTTAATCATTAAACCTAATTTTAAATGTTTTTTTTTAATTACAAATGAGTACTGATACATATGTTCATGAAACATTCTAAAGTAAAGAAGTTTAAGAGGATGTTGTTGTTTTAGTATTTCGTGATTAAAGGTTAAAAATTAATAATATGAGAAGTAAAGTAACCGTGTGCTAAAGCTAATGCCCAATCTGTAACTTTGTGGTACACTAAACCAGGACTTGTCGATATGTGGGTCGCAGAAATTTGAGCAAAACTACAAAAAATCTTGGACAAGCAACAACCGAAAATTAATTCAAAACCAGTTTGGCAATACTACATGTATAGTGTAGTGTCTGTGAGTTTATGATAGTGAAAGAGAATATTGGATTTGTATCAAAAGTTACAGCTGATGACAATGACCATATCATTTTTACTCACCGTGTGATCCATCGTGAAGCACTCATAGCCAAAAAATCACCAGATTTAAATGTTGTGCTTTGCGATGATATCAAAATCGTTAATATCATAAAAAGCCAATCTCTTATCAGTCGTCTATTTTCAGACCTTTGCAAAGATATGAATTCTGATTACCAAACCTTATTGCAAACAGAATTAACACTGTTGCACACTACTATAGAAAAATTATTCCGATTAGCACTGTCAAACTTCACAGCTCATCGTCAGATCGGAAATAACAATAACAGGACTAGACAACTTCTTTATACACCCTCGTGCCCTACCACCTGTACACATTTTTATAAACAAGCTATAAGTTAAATGTCTTTTTTATAGTTGTATGCAACAGTGTTAATTATATTTGTGATTATAATCATTAACTGTCTTAATTAAACAAACCTTATTGCTACATGCAGCAGTAAGGTGGCTCTCAAAAGGACCAAGTTTGTACAGGTTATTATAGTTGTAAGATGAATTTGTTGTATTTTTAACTGAGCAGAAATCCGATTTTGTTGATTTTTTTTACAATGAATTAGGGCCTTTAAAAACTGTATTATTTGTCAGATATTTTTGAAAAATTGAATGATTTAAACGTGTCACTTCAAGGAAATAATTGTAACATATTTATGTTACAATATGAAATTGAAAGTTTTGTTAAAAAAGTGAACATATGGAAAATTAAAGTGGAAATGGATCCTTAGAAATTTTTACAGCTATAGATGCTTTTATAATTGAAAATAACCTTTCCAAAGATTTAATTCTAAAAGTTATTATTGATCATATTGTGTCTGTAGATACAATTTCAAAAATACTTTCCTACAGATTTTGATGTTGGAAAAGAAAATTGGATCCATAAACCATACTCACTTGAAATGATTAATGTCATTTATTTACCATTAAACACTGAAAAAAATTTCCGATTTATTGAGTGACACAGATTTAAAACTTGAGAGTTTTCCAAAAAATCGTTAAATGAATTTCGCTTCCAATTAGGACAGAATTTCCAACACTTTCTGAAATGGCCCTAAACATATTTCTACCATTTTGTACTACCTATTCATGTGAAGCGCATTTTCAAGCATTAACATTTATAAAATTAAAAAATCAGTCAACTCTGTAAAACTTAAGTCCTTCAGTATCAAATATTCATCCAAGATTTAAGTCTTTATGTAAAACAAGCATTTAAGTAAACAAGCACACCCAGCTTATTAGTATGAATATTTGGCTTTGTCTTTAATACATGGTAAAATTATATTCGTGTGTATATCAAAGAATTGTTTTCAAATAAATTTCCTTTATGCTGTATTATCAGCAAATGTTTTAATTCATATTCCTAGTTTTTAAACCTCTATACCCAGGATCCAGAAAATATTTGCTCAAATAAAGGGGATCGCCATGTGGAAAAGTTTGAGAAGGCTATCACTAAGCAAAGGACTTTTTGAAGCATTATTGTAGCATTTGATCGCGTGTAGTGGTACGCTCCAGGTCGCGATGCGGACTGAAGTGCTACAGTAATGTGTTCTTAAATGACATACATACTGTGATGTTTGGTAAACATTTTTGATTCTTTGACGACTTCTCCTCCGGAAGGATTGGTGTTTTTATATAACCTGATGGTGAGGAATTATCCTTGAAACGCCTAGTTATCGAAAGTTTTAAAGAAGTCACAAGACGGTAAGTAACCGAGTGTTTACAAATACACTAAAAACTCGTTTATCCGAATTTGATGGGACTGCGCCCGTTTCAGATAAATGAAATTTCGGATAAACTGAAACTTCTATTTAAATAATAATACATATGTAAGTCCAGTAACTTTATTTAATAATAATAATTTAAAAGTTATTTACAGTGAATATGACACAATAAACTATAAAACGGCACCGCACTATATTATAGTTTCTACAGTACTGGAACAGTCCTATTACTTGTTCGTACAGTAATCAATCAGTGTTTTTTGCCTAAGCTTTGAAGGTCATTTGCTGGCTACCCGATCTCGAAGTCGTTTCATTGTTAGAAGTTCTGCAGGGGAAGTTTCAATGTTTACATTTATGTTTATGTTATTTTATGTTTACAATATATGAACATAACACTTTATGTTCAAAAATCCGAACAAATCGATAATTCGGAGTACCGCTTATTCTAGTTCTGATTATTGACTTTCTACTTTATATCACGTGGAATTGCTTGTGTACGCTATTAAATATAGATTCTAGCAACAGGAAAATGCTTTTGTGCATTTAAAATTTACTAAAAATGGTTTCGGGTAAACCGGATTTTTGGATAAATGCAATTCGGATAAACTAGTTTTTAGTGTATTACAATTAAATAATATTTTAGTAACAAGAGGAAATTACCAAGTACATAAATGTGACCAGAGTATGTCTTGATGAAGCTCACGATAAGCGTATTTGAGGTTATCTCAGTTGATCTTAAATGTAACTTGTATGTTGTATATATGAATATGATTTGTATATATGCATTGCATGTAGAATATGAGGTGTTTATTAACCTGAATGTTTGTTAATGTTGTAGGGGTATGATATACGATGGTGAAAGCTTACATTATGTGGAAAGAGCAAGTGGTGGTGGAAGTGGTGGGGATGACGATAACCACATAATCGAAACTGATCATTTTTTATATTCACACGAAGACTTAAACACCAACCATAGCTGTGGTAAGACAAAGAATTAATTTTAATATCTATATAAATGTGAAATATGGGGATAAGGTATTTGCCATCTAATTTTTCTAGTAACATTCACTCGAAATATTGTTAAGGCGGACTGATCGTCGTATGGTACAGTGGAAACAAAATACAGACACCAATTAAGTACCTAATTACCAGCTTTAATGAGTCACAAATAACAATTTTAAATCAACAAGATACTCTCATACAGTAATTCAAGTTGAATTTGTCCACACGCAATAATAATGTCCACTATTAACAATTCCCCACTAATTATAACACAGTGTTCACTTTACACAACAACCACTTGATCCCCACTGAATAAATCGCCACATTTAACTAACTAAAGTGGCCACTGTTGCTATGTGTAGCTTGCATTGTTCCATAATTTGCATCAGCAAGCACTAGAAAATTTGAATTATGAAAGATATCCGGGCTGTTTGGCCGTGGTCTCTGGTTAAAAACAAAACCAAACGTTTCTGCAGCTCCACTGGCTGCCATCATCAGTGGAATAAAATTTCTGCACTTTGGGTGTCTACGAGTACTCAGTCTATACCACAGTACTGTGGGCCTGCACGTAGACACCCAAAGTGCAGAAATTTTATTCCACTGATGATGGCAGCCAGTGGAGCTGCCGAAACGTTTGGTTTTGTTTTTAACCAGGGACCACGGCCAAACAGCCCGGATATCTTTCATAATTCAAATGACACCGGCCGTGAAAGCCTAAGGAATAATTTAAGCACTAGAAAAGTCTAGAGGGTATTTAGGTGGCCTTGACTGAGCTGCACCTGCTCGGCTTGCTGAGAAACGTGTGGAATGACCTGTCTCTTCCCTGCACTCCCACAATAGTTTTAGTTACAAATAAATGAACAACTGATAAAAATTTGTGGTTGACATTTACTTTGTCTATAATTAACATATAGCAACTAGTCACTGGTAAAATGCTGTTTGTTGTTTCAGGATACTCAGGGACTCATATCAAAGTTAATAAAGACATCAGTAGAATTCATAGGGTAAGTAATTTTTTTATAATTAGAAATTTCTGATTATATGACAGAATTAATAAAAACACTTTGCTTTAAAAAAGAGATAATTTTTTGAAGGAGCAAATCTAATACTGCTTTGAGTGAGTCACTAAATGGAATTGGATAGAAGAAACATTATTTAATATCATTTTGTTTTGTGTTTTGTGTTAGTATTTGTAAATTTTCTGATATGTTCATTATGGTGCCTTTGTGTGGTATGTATTTTATTAGTGTCATGTTGGTTATGTCAGGGAATTCATGTCCTGTGAACACATACCACACAGAGGCACCATAATGAACATATGGGAAAATTTACAAATATACTCGTTACAAACACAAAACATAAAACAGACTAATTCCTGAACAAATACAAATCAATACAAAACATGACACAAGTTTCAAAGCACTCAACATCGCAAATACTCCAGAAGCTAATATTACGCCACAATCACACACAATAACACCAGTATAAAATACCAAAACCAACAGGAAACCATAAAACAACCAACCAAAACACAAGTACTCCACAAGATATAAAATCAGGAAGGCTGAGGATGGGAACAATACGCTTCCTGAAACATGTACCAAATAAGGGAATAAAACATCTTGAGGTAAAGTATTTATAAATATTAAATAAATTATATTTGCATCAAGAAATAGACTGTAGCAAAAAGTGTTTACATATATACTAGTATATTGTAATTACAGTGAAACACTCTTCAAGGGACTATATACAAACTTAATGCTTATTAAATAGAACCGCATGTAGGGAATGCAGAAGCATAGATAGAGAATGACCTCCTAGCATAGACACATTCAGCATTACTGTACATTCATGTTTTTTCATATATAAATTAGGAGTGTTAGCATATTTAAAGTCTACCACAGTAATGGATGCAATATGATTGCATATTATGCAGGAGTTCTATTTATTTCACTTATTATTTTGTATTAATTTATTTCTTGCCAAACAAATTCATTTTCAGTATAAATGCTTGAGTATTTATTCCTCTCTCCATAGGCTGAAGCCTTATGTTTTTGAAATCCACAGTGTGTAGGGTAGGGCAGTTGTTTATGAACAAACTAATCTTGTGCATGACTGTCATTTGGTATCATCATTTTGTTGTCCAAATCCTTTAAACAGATAACAAGCAAATCAGTGGCCACTTCTAAATAAGGTGTAGCTGTCTTTTTTACCATGACTGGAAGCTGTTTTCCAGAACCATCAGAATGTATTATAAAATTATTGCACTTTTCTGACTTAGTTGTCTGCCACAAGACTTTTCCCTTTTGAAAGCATATTATTTGTCTAGCATTCGGTTAAAAATCAAATGCTCCTGAAATAGGTAACAGCCCTAGTTGGGTAAAAAACATTACCATAGTAGTCCTATTTGATTCAAAAGTTGATGAAAATTAATAGAAAATGTTAATAAGAAAAAGCATATTATACAGGATTTGAGCACAGTAAACCAGGGCATTTTATAAACATTCTGCATATGAGACATCCAAGAATCAGACAAAAAGTGCTTATTGCGTAGGGTAGCATATTTAGTGGAAGTATTTTAGTATAAAAAAAAACTGTACAAGGATGGTTCAACTTTTTTAAAACTGAAGCATTAAGAATGTCCTTGAACAATAAATTTTTAACTAAATATAATTATTTCACTACCGACTCTGAACACAATAAGTAACGGACACGTCATGGACAACGAAATCCAAGAATACATTTTTATTAACATGTAATTTATTTATATAAAAATTTGTGTTATAACATGTACATAAAGTTGATATTGCAGTTAACAGTTTTGTTGTTCAGAATGGTAGGGGCCAATGTTGGTTGACAAAATATGTAAAGTTTAATAGCATTCTGCACCAAAAGTTTATTCTGTTGATGTTATTGTTAACTTTGGATGTAACTTATGATGTCTAAAAATTAACAAGACTATATAAAAAATACATACATATAAAAAAATGATTTAAATATTTAAATTATTATTTAGATATAAAAAATTACAATAAATAAAAAAATCAGTGTGTAAAATATAAAAATTGCAAATTGGCATTTTATAATCAAATGCCAAATATACATTTTTAATTTGTATAGTTTTCTTATTAATGTATTAACTAACTTGAAACATGTATTTGTGTTTTGTAGTATAAAAGGTCTGCAGAAGTAATACGAGGGCCTTACAACGCAAACAGACAATCTCGCTTCGTGGAACTGGTACTTGTTGTGGACAACAAGGAGTACAAAGCTCTGGGAGAGGACATCAACAGAGTCAACAGCCATTGCAAAGATATCGCCAACTTAATTAATGCTGTATGTACTTTCAGCTGTGTTTGTCATCTCGTGTTTGGTGAAAAAGTTGGTTAATTTTGAATGCATTACCAGTGTTTACTTCTACTTTTTTTTTGTTAAATTTGTTCTCTGTTTATCCCATGTCAGTGTTTCAGTTATCATCTTCTCCCTGTACGTTCATCATTTTTTTAAATTTTACCTTATTTCCTGATCTTGGTTTTGCTCATTGCAAGCTTCATCAGAGGCTGCCACTAGGAGCACTGTCTGTTCTGTTTTTGGAGACAACACTATCATTTGAAAGATTGCTATTGTGTGTATCACAATAGTTCAAATAGGATGTGCAATTTAAATTGTGTCTCTACATTTAGGATGTTGCTTCCATGTATTTGTATATTTTCAGTTGCTCAGGTGGGTCTAGTTTTCCTCTTGTATAGAACTTTTTGTAAAATGCTATACAAAGTTTAGTAAATTTTATAATTTTAATATATTTTCTATAAAATTAATCTGAATTTGTTTGTGTTTTAGTTATATGTACCACTCAAAATCTTTATCGCACTGATTGGTGTAGAATTTCTATATCGCAATGAAGAATTTCTATGTTATAGTGCTGATGCACAAACATTTAGCTAAAAAGTGGAGCATAGACAGTCTAATCCTATACACTTCAAAGAATTTACAAACAACATGATGAATGAATCCAATAGGCTATACATACATGTCTGAAATGTGTCAAAACTATAGATTCACCAGTCATATTTAGTTATTTTTGTTATCATATTGTTATATTTATTATATTGTTATTTCTTAAATTAACATTGCATTAGCTGTTAACTACCAGAGTTAGTTAGCTGTTTAGGATGTGTGTAGGGTGACATATCCCTCTCCTGTATAAATATTGAATGTTCTATTAAAAGTCACAGATTGTATACATAATGAGAACGTAAAACATGTTTCATTGGCTTTAAAACATTCTTTTTAATTTTAAAGAATGCTATACAAAATTTAGTAAATTTTATAATTTTGATATATCTTAATATAAATAAAAGTCATTGTATCTATGTATGTATGCATGTATATTCCACATCTCCTCCTAAACAACTGGACCGATTTCAACCAAATTTGGCACAAATATGCAACGGGAGAACCAGCATAGGACAGGTGTTTTTTTTTATACAATCCTTTGGGGGGTCCTTTGGGGTCTAAAAAAAAAATATTAGATCTGGTTACTATGGCAGCCCAATAGAATACATTCTGGTTGCCATAGTAACCAACAAAATAAACACCTTTGTAGTTTAATGAGAAAATTTCTCGATTCTGTTAACTTTACATTTCTAATATTATTGTTGCTCTTTTTGCTTGGCGAAAAATCGTGCACCATATCTGACAATTTAACCAAGGTTCCTAAGTTCATACTGTATAGTGCGTGAATTAAGCAGGTGCGCTGCAAATTGAAGTGAAACTTCGCTAATACGGACTTCACTAATTCGGAATTTCTATAATTCGGACTGGGGTTCTCAGTACTGTAATTTATACATACATATGTAAAAATTCAAAATCAAGTGTAGATTTAGCCTACTTGAGAAGAGAAAGGCCGGAAATACTGTACATAGTGTATTTCCATGAACTGGGATTATTAATTGGTAGGTCAGCGATAACGAAAAGCAGTGTTGTATACATTTCCTGGAAATTCTGAACAGTAATGTACAATTCATAACAACGGATATGACTTATACAGACTTTCACATTTGTCATCATAGTGAACGTTCGTCCCATAGCCAGTCACTTTACATTTTGACTCCGTAGTGTTCGTACCTTTTATTGTGTTCAAAAATGAGTAAACGTGGTTTGTATAAATCGCTCACGATAGAACAAAAGATAGAAGTTTTAAAATGTATTGACAAAGGTGATTCGGTTCAGAGTATTTTACGCGATTTCGGTATCAGTAAATCGACATTTTACGATATTTAAAAAAGCAGATCAGAAATTACAAATTTTTCATTGAATAGAGACTTTGATAGTGCCAGTGAAATTAAACGAAAACAGATGACTCCTGCCAAAACGTCTGACATTGATGAAGCTGTTTGGACGTGGTATAAACAACAACGAGCTGCTGGTGTACCGATCCATGGGATGAATTGCAGACTGCTGCTGAAGATTTTGCTACTCGATTTCAAAACCAAGATTTTAAGGCGAGTACAGGGTGGTTGTTTAGATTTAGAAATCGACATGGCGTAGCAAACCGATCGATTTGTGGAGAACTTTTAAGTGCAGATCATGAAGCTGTTCAACCATATAAGGATAAATTACAAAAGATTATTAATTATAATGAACTTGAACCGTGGCAAATCTACAATGCTGATGAGACGGGATTGTTTTGGAAGGCAATGCCAAAAAATACACAATCGAGTAAAAAAGAAACCCAAACACCTGGACAGGGGTCCCCATCCCCCCCAAAGCCCAATGCACCCCCCAAAGTCTCAGCACTCCCCCAATTGAAAAGCCCCCCCCCACTGCCCGCCGGTCTACAAGCTTAGCACACGCACACATTTTTACATTCACGATTTATTATTCACGTACCCTCTGACTCATTGACAGGATGTTGCTGCAGGCTGCCAGGGTCAGTTTTCCAAATTCCAAAACAAAATTTACTACTAGTTGTACTGGTAGAGACACTTATGCTGCCAGTTCGTTAAAACAATCATAAAGATATGCAATTGCGTTAGTTTTTTACTAATAGCTTAGTTTGTTGCACAAACACAGTAAAAATTTCCATCAGTGTTGGATTTAAAATGTTATTCTTGAAAAAATCCCCCCCAAAAATCTTTAAAATCCCCCCCCCAATTCTCAATGCGCAACTTGCGCTATGATCCCCCCTTGTGGGCACCCCTGCACCTGGACATAAAATAAATAAAATGATGCTGTCTGCAGTACTGTGTGCCAGTTCTGATGATACGCATAAATTAAAATCTGTCGTTGTAGGAAAATCTAAAAACCCAAGAGCAATGAAGAACATAAACGAGACTGATCTTCCTGTGATTTATAAAGCTAACAGAAACGCGTGGTTCAGCTGTGAAATTTTCAGTTCTTGGTTTTGTAAGAATTTTATTCCATCAGTCACATTTCTGATGGAAGAAAAAATGTTGCTAGGGAAGAAGTTAAAGCAGTGTTGTTATTGGACAATGCTCCAGTGCATCCTGCTGAGGACATTTTACGAAGTGATAATGGAAAAATAAAATGTCTATTCATGCCTCGTAATACATTGGCACTAATACAACCAATGGACCAAGGAGTAATCTATAGTTGCAAACGGCTATACAGAAAGAAACAGCTACAAGACTGTCTCGTATTTTTTGAAGATAAGAGGGTTGCAGTACCAGTTTAGGTGAACAGACTTTAATCAATATGAAAAATTGATCTGAACGTACACTTAGAGAATGGCCAAAGAGTCTACTTCACAAGAGAAAATGCACGAGCAGTTGCTGCTGAACCGCCCAGGACAACTTTGACAGCCTTCTTTCAGTTATGTCAACAGGATGCATTTGCAAGGACATTATTATATTCGGAAGTTCCTCGCTACTATACCTGGGATTCTGGAAGGAAAGTTTTTTCTTAAAGAAAAAAAAGGAGTACCTGTTTTGGGCAGTGACGTTGTTGCAAGTGAGGCTTTAGGGTGTGTCTACACTGTACACCAAAATAATGGCGAATGTTTTTTCTTAAGAATGCTGCTTCATACAGTCTGGGGACCAGCTTCTTACAAAATGCTTAAAACTGTGAATGGTGAAGTATGCAACACCTTCAGGGAAGCCTGTCAAAAAATGGGTTTGCTGGAAGATGATGAACACTGGGGCAAAGCAATGTCCGAAGCAACATTAACGTCATCTCCTGAGCAAATACGAAATTTGTTTGCAATTATCTTGACTACCTGCAAACCATCTAATCCCAGAACTTTGTGGGAGAAATACCGCGAAAGCATGAGTGAAGACATCCTTGCCAGACTTCGTCGAAACAATGTCAACGATAACATACAATTTCTGCAGAAATATTTAACGAAGTTCTCATTATATTAGAGCACAAATGTCTATCGATTTGTAGCAATCCTTTGCTACAGTTTGGGCTACCAGCTCCGGAAAGAAACTCTGACAATGCAAATAATGCAGATCTTCTCTGTAAAAAAAATTACAATACAACAGAATTGAAAAAATGTATTGAATCCAATAAACTACTATTCCTGGATGATCAAAGGAAAGCTTATGATGGCATCATCGAATGTGTCAACAGAGAAAAGGGAGGTATCATTTTCCTAGACACTCCAGGGGGAAATGGTAAAACTTTTTTGATTAATTTGATCCTCGCCAAAATTCGATCAAAAAATGACATAGCACTTGCGGTGGCTTCCTCTGGCATAGCGGCTACTATCCTGGATGGTGGACGGACGGCGCACTCAGCATTAAAGCTGCCTCTAAAAGTAAATATGGAAGAATACCCTGTGTGCAATATTAGCAAAACAAGTGCCCAGGCAACGGTGCTACAAATGTGCAAAATTATTGTCTGCGGGGCCTGAGAAAGAATGATCAGTTGCTGGGAGGATCTCTGCTTGCTCTTGCTGGTGACTTTCGACAAACTCTTCCAGTCATACCAAAATCAACTCCGGCGGATGAACTCAATGCTTGCCTGAAAACTTTGTCTCTGTGGAAGTTTGTTAAAAGATTCACATTAAAAACAAACATGAGAGTTTGGCTCTTTGGAGATGAGACAGCCCAACATTTTGCAGATAAACTTCTACAAATCGGTGAAGGCACATTTTCGACTGAATCAAACGGCGAAATTAGAATTCCACATGATTTTTGCACTCTGGTTGCAACGGTTGAAGAACTGATTGACAAAATTTATCCAGGTATACCTGAAAATTACAGAAATCACGAATGATTATGCGAAAGAGCCATTCTTGCAGCTAAAAACGATGCCGTGCACGAGTTGAACAGCTGAATTCAAAATATGATACCAGGCCCAGTCACTGAGTACAAATCTATAGATACAATAGTGGACGCTGATGATGCAGTGAATTTTCCCATAGAATTTCTGAACTCACTAGACCCTACTGGCCACCTAAGCCTTCAGCTTAAAATTGGTTCTGTTATCCTGCTGTTACATAACTTAGATCCACCGAAACTTTGCAACGGTACCAGACTCAGCGTGAAAAGACTTTTAGCTAACGTCATAAAAGCTACAATCTTAACAGGCAAAGAAAAAGGTGAGGACGTATTCATTCCTCGAATACCATTGATCCCAACTGATATGCCCTTCAGTTTCAAGCGATTGCAATTCCCTGTGCGACTTGCTTTTGCCAACACAATTAACAAGGCGCTGGGGCAATCAATCAAGTGGTGTGGTGTTCACCTAGAATCCCCGTATTTTTCTCACGGACAGCTCTATGTAGCGTGCTCCAGAGTTGGCTCACAAAAAAACCTCTTTATTAGAGCTCCAGGAGGTAAGACAAAAAATGTCGTTTACAGGCAAGCATTGCGATAGACTTTGTCGTTGGACCCTAAAATTTACTGTTGTATTGTATTTTGAAAATTGTATTTATTTGTATGCATATCATATATTTGTATAAATTATTGTTTTTGTACCTTTGTGTAAGTTTCAAATACATGTTTCTTTTAAAACTACACACATTTTCGTTTAAACAAAAACTGTTGTAATATTCTATTCAAATTGTTGCAATGTTGTATAACAAACTATTGTAATAACTATTGTAGTATTCAAACTACATTTGAAAGAATAAAATTTAAAATAGCATGGAAAAAAGGTTTATTTTTCGTCGCTGAAAGTTAGTGATAATTTTGAAAAAGAAATGTATGAGCCTATGAATAAATTATGAACCCGAGCAACGCTGGGTAAATCAGCTAGTTTTGTATAAAATTAATCAAAATTTGTTTGTGTTCTAGTTATATGTACCACTCAACATCTTTATCGCACTGATTGGTGTGGTTGTCTGGACAGAGTTTGATGAGATATCACTGTCAACGAATGGAGACACAACACTTACAAATTTTTTACATTATAGACGACAAACATTGGTCAAGGAACACCCTAACGACAATGCTCAATTACTTACGTACGTTTTTTTTAATAAGTGATAACACTGCTATTTCGCAGAGGTCATCTTATAATATTAAAAAAGAACTAATTCTAATAAATAACCCGATTATAATTTTTTAACTGACTTTTAAGTGTTTAATAAAAACCTAAAAAATCTCAAATCTTTTGTAATTTCTGTAACTTTATATTTTGTGTGCATGAGGGGGTGCATGTGCAAATGCACATCACAAACAATTATTAAGATAATGGTAAATATTAGTGTTTATACTATACTGGAACAATTCTTAGCCACTTTGTACTTATATTAAATTTAACAGTTTTATATTGTCAAGTTATATTAATTTGCTTTTTTTATTTCTACACATACCACTAGCAAGTACAAATATAGATGAGTTCATAAGTATCAAAACAGTTAACATTAATATAAGTTATATAGAAATTTATATGACCCTTGTATAAATAAAAATGATCACTTACAGGAGAATAAAATTTGATGGAGGTGTAGTAGGCAAGGCCTTAAAGGGACCAATCTGTACATTCGAATTCTCAGGAGGTGTGAGTATGGACCACAGTAATGTTGTTGGATTGGTTGCAACAACTGTTGCACATGAGATGGGCCACAATTTTGGTATGGAACACGATGACAATGACTGCCAGTGCCCAGAAGAGCGATGTATAATGGCTCCTTCATCAAGGTATTTTCAGTATATATGTTGAATTCCTTTTCATGCTTATTTTCAGAACCAGTATTGTTGTATGTTTTATCAAAAATTTTGTATCATTTTTTATAAAACGTGTTGTACAAGTAATCTAACAAAACCTTATATGAGGTATATTATAAAGACTGGTGAAGTGTATAGGAAACTATTAGATCTTTAACTTGTAAAAATTTGTCAGCAATACAGTACATGTCTCAGTCACATCTGTTTTAATAAATTTTAACCCTATGCCTTCTTGTTTCCATAACAACAGCTTACTACTTTCAATTTATTACTTTCTTAGAAAATTTTTCAATTTATTACTTTTTTAGAAAATTTATTACTTTGTTTTTATAAGCGGGAATTTAATAATAGCTTTGGTTTCAGTTTCTAGATGTTAGTCCATGGTTAGGCCAAGAATCCAGAAACCAAAACCAAAGTAAATACTTTCTTTTTCTTTTGGAATTTTCATTCCTTGGTGTAATGGTCCTTGCAGAACCAAGTTAATGATCTATCATACCATTTATGTAGCATAGAATTAGAATAAATATCATCAGACCACCAGAATTTCTTATATATAATTATGGATATAGTAAAAGTAATTTGTCATCTTCCAAACATATAATGTATATTTTACATCGTAATGTTAATAAGTTAAAACTGTTCAGCTGTGTATGTTGCGTAGCTCACTGAGCCCGGTACACTGGAGTTCTTGCAGTCTGGAGTATCTCGCACTAGCATTTGAACATGGTATGGACTACTGTCTCAGAAACAGACCTGAGAGGTATGTAAATAGATTAAGTGAAGTTACCACACACACACACACACGCGCGTGTGCGCGCGTGCGCGCATGTACGCAGCACGCACATATATATCTGTTGTAGCAGGTTTTTGGGTACATCTGTGTATGTGATGTTTATATTGCCGACGTTTCGTTCCGTAATCCCGGAACCTTTTCAATATGGTGACAACGTTTCGTAATCCCGGAGCAAACAACATATGATCACAACACACTCACCCCCTCGCTCCAACCCTCCCACAGGAAAAATCACAAGGGAAGCAAGATATAAAACGTGCACTGTGGTTACATCAACCTCAGTACGCCATGACGATGTTCCGAGATTACGGAATATTTATGTACCCAAAAACCTGCTACAACATATGTGCGGTGAGAAAGCATGTTCTTCTTTTTTTACAAGAACATTATGAAATACTGTCCTGCATGCTCGTGTGTGTGTGTGTGTGTGTGTGTAAGAGAGGGGGAGGGAGGGGAGAGAGAGAGAGAGAGAGAGAGAGAGAGAGAGAGAGAGAGAGAGAGAGAGAGAGAGAGAGAGAGACTTTGATGTTGTTGGCTTTTTGGTTGTCACTATGTTTGTCCTCTATATTTTTTATGTTTTCCTCTTTCTCAGGAGTTTCCTACCAAACGCACTCCTAAGGAAGATATCGGAGCAGATGTTAAAGTGTAGAATAAAGATTGCTGAGGATGGCCATAGTGATGCCAAACACCAATAACACAAAAAATATAATGGATTTCAGAAATCTACAAGAGTATATATAAAAAAACAACCATGCGCGCACGCTCGTCTGTGTGCATGGAGAGGGAGAGAGAGAGGGAGAGAGAGAGAGAGAGAGAGAGAGAGAGAGAGAGAGAGAGAGAGAGAGAGAGAGAGAGAGAGAGAGAGAGAGAGAGAGAGAGAGAGAGAGAATTAATGTATCATTTGGAATATTTTAAAAAGAAACCTAGTTTACTGTACATTGTTTTGGAGATGAATAACAAAACATTTCAATATTTGAAATAAAGTCGTGATGCACATTGCTAAAGTTTTGTGTGTAATTACAACTTTTGGCATTTGTTCCCATGTGTTACAGGTTGTTCGATAGTCCAGTGTGTGGAAATGGCTATGTTGAAAACGGTGAACAGTGTGACTGTGGACTCAAAGAATACTGTGATAACCCGTGCTGCAATGCTACAACATGTATGCTGTACAGCAATGCTTCTTGCGCAACTGGAGAATGTTGTGACCTTCAGGTAGACTTATATGTAGTATACAGAGGCTTAAATAATTGTGTGTGTTATAAATTAGAATAAACTCGTGGGTCTTAAAATAATCTGCTCCTCATACCTCCTCATACCCTTCCGCGAGGCATTATGTTCTTCTGCTCTTAAAAAAACTTCTTTGTTTGTCATTCTGTCTCTCCAGCTAATCCTCATCGTTCTTGTGTAGCACCTTTGTTCAAATAACATTAATTTTTCTTTCCCCTTTTTTCCTGACGTTGGGCAAGTATTAACACCTGTACAAGGCAACACTCCAAACAAATAACTTCCTTGTTATCCAGCCGATGTTATTGGTAGTAAACAAACATTGTGCTATCTTTATTGTAACCAGTATTACAATGATGCGATCAGTGCATCATTTTCCACAACATCCAGTCAGATCTTGGGCTCACTCAGACCTAATGAGTTCCAGGCGCCATCAGTTAGAGACGTAAAGGTGATTAGGCTTAGTATTTAGCCAAGGTTATGTGTATAACCGGCAAACTGTGTATTTGCAGATGACGTGTGTGATCATTGGTACAATATACGCGGGAGCACATACAAAGGCGAGACGTGTCAGCTGCACAGAGGCACGAGACAGTATAACGCGATGTGTCGGGCAGCCACTAAAAGCCAGTCAATCATTTTGTTTACATGAGTGCTTGTGACTCAATTCGCTGAGTGCAGTGAATCACTCTGTCTCTGTGCAATATGCTTTCACTTTCGCCATCATACGTGCTCCCAAGTATAACACAGTTTATAAGCTGTTAGTGCAATATGTAGAGTGTTTATTGAAATCAATGTTATACTGTCATTAACAAACATAAAACTATAAATTAAATAACATTTTGAAATATCATCAACACCAAGAACATCCATAAATAACATTACACTGCTTAGCCCATTATTGATGGATTGGTACAGGTTAACATTGATTTTACTTCCATGTTCCATAAGGAAATGGAAGTATGGTCATGGCAAAAAATCGTGTTCGAGATAATGGCAGATTCTGATTGTACTACTCTCAAAACATGAAAAAAGTAATTTTTCGAAAAGTGTCTGAGTGTGTGTCTGTCTATCTGTAGAATTTTTCTATGACAAACGATAACTGCCACAAATTCAGACAGAATCAAATAATTTTTTGCATGCAGTTCTGAATTGTAGAGGACTCGAGGCCTATTGATTTTGGTGACGATCGGTTAAGGGGAAGGGGTAGTTTACCTGCAACCTTTTACGTTTTAGCAAGAGTAAAGTGGTTAATTTTGATAAATAAAGTATCCTTAAAAGAAGGTCATAATAGTCTACTGTAGAAAGGTAGATGAAATATCTATAAATGAAAAGGGTAGTTTAAGGGGAAGGGGTAATTTTCTATAAATTAAAATGGTAGTTGATGAGGGAGGAGATAATTTTTTATAAGTTTTATATGTGTAGGCCTACTACGTTATTGACAACAAAGAAGTAGTTTCTATGGAAACATTTTATTTCACTTTGAAAAAATTCTATATTTTTTTAGGAATTATCGAACCAAATTCAAGTAAATGATTGGAACTGTATGAGTACCCACAATACATTTCGATGTTTTTAATATGCGATTGTATTGATATATTACGGTGTGGAAAAGAAGAAGTGTACTAATTGTAAATTGCCCTATTTCTTAATGTAAAACAAAAATACATGTTGTTTTCATTTTGTAGTTAGGTAATAATGGTTTTGCGTTTTTAGTTTACTGCTAAAATAAATAAAAGCTGTGGTTGAGAAAACATAACATTAAACATGTAATACAATGCGTATAACAGAGTAACACTTAAAGTAAAGAACCTAACGTTTTAAGTTTACAAATTGGAAGAAACAACAGCAAATACAAAATGAAAAATACAAATATTTATGGTTAATGAAAAAACAAAAAACACTATTAAGGAATGACAACATATGCTCTACAAATTGTATATAATGGATGTTTGTTTTTTGTTAGTCACAAAACGATTACTTGTCGGAAAACAAATTTTACCAAAAAAACGAGTTCTGCCACAAAAAAGTGACATAGAGGCCTATAATAATAAGCAAGGGGTTGACTCTTGGGCCACTCCTGCCTTACTTCGAGTTGGGTTTTTCGTGGTTTTAGAAAAACAATTTTTACATTACACACATATTGGTTTCCCATCTATAATTTCAGTTTTCATGTTAACCTAACATAATCAATTTTTGGTATCACAGCCACGACCCGGTGATAAATTACTACTACACCCATTTTCCATTAAAAAATGACAAACAAAATCAATTGCAATCACCAGCCAACTATTTTGCAACCTACAAAATTAAAATTTGTATAATTCTTTCACTACATAAAATTATGTGCGATATTCACTACATATCAAAGCCCAAAAATCGCATTATTGAAATAACTGCGGGTATGCATAAAGGCAGTACCAAATGATTTTATGTATAATCTGAGAACATGGAAGTCATGTATGGTTCTCCATACCGATTTTTTATGAAGTAAAGAAGCTGACACAAGCTATTTAGTTAAACCTTCAAGTATGACAATGCATTGGAAAGAAGTCTGACAATTTTATAAAAAGAACACAGAATGAGAAAAGGCCATCAATGGAAGAGGACGAGTCAGGTTTAACTGCCTGTTGTTGTTATGCACATCACCATTTCAAGGATAAAATGGGTTTCAAGGATTTGACAGGCAAGTTTGTTCTATGGATAAACATTATTGATATGTGTGTCTTATTCAGTTAGTCAATCCAGGACATAGTGGGCATGTGGGTGATGAATAATGGAACATTAGCGAAGTCTATGTTGGAGAGTTAGGGGAGAGATGCTGCCCACCCAAATACTGGTACATGGGGTTTTTTTAGGAGTTATCATGTTTCCATTTTCCCCAGTGCCTCATGTGGACATCAATGGGCCTTAATTGTTACAATTGTTAGACATGTATGTTATTTTCAGTTACAATTAATTGTTACTGTTGTTACAATTTGTCATGGAATATTTACGGAAAACAGTGATCATCTTTATAGTATATTCCACCAAACACTGATATATTGTGACAAGTGGACAGACATTGTGCTTCTGAAAACATAATCATCAGTTAAACTGCTTATGATAAAATTTAATCTAAAACATCAGTAACGTATGCTTGACTAAGCATGAATAATATCAGTATCTTAGCATTACTTAAAGTACAGTAGTGTCACATTGTTGATTTTAGTGGATTCTATCCAACATTTATTTTCCTATGATGACTTTTCCTTCCTTTGTATTGTAAATGTCTCCCGCTTCCATTCACCCTTATATGCTTACATTGAACTTGCAGTATTACTTACATTTTACAGTTCGAATCATCCTGGCAGTCGTTGGCATTTGTAACTTTCTTAACAATTTCACAATTTTCCAAACTCTCCCACCCAAAAACATTACCTACCTTTCGTGTACTCCAACACTTACCTTGCTTTGTATCACTGTCAGGATCGCCAACATATCTTGTGGTAAATATGTAAACCATTATATTCAATACCCAATGCTCAACTGATTTATTTCAATTTGCCAGGTTTCAGAAGTTCCAGCATTCGTTAGATGATAAATTTGACTACGGAAACAGACCAAGGTCACTGCGAAATAACTTACTCTGAACACGTGGTCATTTTGAAATAGACATGCTTTTTTATTTTAATTTCTTTGTTATAACAGTCAATAGTACCCCATTTATGGGTGATAAAACGAATGATTTTACTACACAAACTTAATTCCTACTGTAACAATTTAAAACCATATGATTATACACTAACCAGTACTTCACGCTTTCTCTCTCTCACTCTCTCACTCATTCAGCCCCCCTTTTATATTCGAGATCTCATTTAATAAACAAATTTTAGGAATAATATGCGCTTCCATGGTTATCTGGCTGATCTAATTGCACTGTACTTAGTTGGTTTTTGTTACTCCACATGGCACATCCTTTCTCGTACACATTTTTCCTCCTGCACACGCGAAAACTGTCCAAAACTGGTTCTTTTAAATTGGTAATTAACTTTCCACTCGCTGTCGACACTTATATAGATGTAATTATTAGTTTTAGTTACATTTTTTACTTGTTTAATGCCAAAATTAATTTTGAACGCGGACCAGGTTAAAATGCACCCGTCCGCATTGAAAGTGATGATCGAACAGGGCGAATGGCGAGCGACGTTAAGGTATATGTTCGCTGGTCACATGGTACTCCCTTCACATTAGACGTTCCATGCTGGCAAAATTTTGCGACTGTTCGACTACTGAACTACATTCCAATGTTACAAAACAAGGGATCGGTCCGTGACGTATTTGTGACATCCTTCAAAAATTAAAAACTGTGCCCGTATATGGCTATGGCGAGTTCTGTTTTCGTCGGTTCATCGATTGGTACGGTTATAAATAGCTGTAGAATCAGCAACACGTGTTTCCAGCTACCACTCCGAAAGTTAGATTTGATTCGCTTTTACATAACTTGTGTTATTGCACAATATCAAATAATTATTTAAATTATTGGTTTTACCCCATTCTGTACTGTCACAATACCCCCTCAATGAGAGGTTTTATGCCAAAGCATAAAATCTCTCATTAACAAAACCTAAAAGAATCAGTTCGGTTATGGCACCATGACCCCCCTTAAATTTTATTAAAACCATGGGTTACTTACCCTCCTGGTCCAGTGATTGTGGCCGCACCTGCATGACTTTACTGGACTTTCTGTTTAGAATCCCAACACCGCAAAGCCAGACAGGCGCGAGACGCCCCGGTCCTGACATGCTGGTCAGCACAGGGTCGCCACCACAGTATCACCAGATTCTGAAACAATTAAATTCAAACATTACTAAATTGGTCTTACACTTTTCCAGATCCTGAACTGATTTGACTTCTTTTTAGCCGTACTGGTTTGCCTTTTTCGAAGTACTGGCTTTTCTTAAATTCTAAATGTACACACAAAAATGTTTTAACAAAAATACTCAACCTTACATATTAAATTTTCTCCTACTCATCTAACATCAATATTATTTTGCTAACTATAATTCAAAATTCAAAATAATCTAATTCCAGCCGGAATTCAAGAAAAATTAACTTCATAATACTTTTTTTTTTCTTGTAAACAACTCATTTTATCTCTCAATTCTCTTACCATAAACACAGCTTATTACTGCTATCTTTATACCGTACATAATTAACACAAAAATCAAGAATTATACAACTAATACAGTCAACCAAATGTGTATTTTAACACTGTTTTTATTAATCGTTATATCATGATTTAATCATCGCTCTCTCTATCTTATTTTTCATTTTAAACTCCTCCTTCCACACTCGCTATTACCCCCCACTGGACTGTCTCGCCCAGTTGTTTCCACAAGGACTGAGGCAGAAGGGGTGAACATTTTTTTCTTTTATTTCACCCCCATCCTTGCTTTGGCATTACAAAACCTTCAGTATTACCGGTATCAGTATCCATGATACCAGTAATCTTACTAAAACAAATATTTATACACCCTTATGCGGCTAACACCCTTCCAATAGGTGTTTAGCCATTGTCCCAAAGTTATATTAGATTTGATTCCCCTGATTTCACCCCCATTAAATTTCTATGTTCACCAATTTAGAAAATAACCAACTATGGTCAGGGTGCAATAAGCCTGGCCATAGCTGGTGGTAAGCCAAATCCACGGTCAGGGTTCGGTGAAGCTGTGACCGCCCAAAAGCTGGGAAATCTATAGTTACCATATAAGATATATGTCTTATATTTACACAATTATATCACACTCAAATAAACACTTTATGTTTCACATGATAAACATAATACAACAAAATAAACACTCAAAATGAACATTACCATTATTACATGAACATAAACATCTCAACTCTGAATTTGCATAAAAATTACGAACATTACAACTTTAATATTCATTTTCTATTAAAGATTCCACTTGTTATATCGTTATTTCAACTCTGCATTTCCATTCAACATTTTAATCATCTACCATTGATTATTCAATTCAAATCTCAACCAAAAATTTAAATTCATTACCAGAATTCATCTGTTACAACACTTTAAATTAACTAAATCATCACAAATTAATTTAATTCCATCTTTTTCAAAACACTGTAAATTACTTCAATTACTTTATTCAAAACAATTTAAATGCATTTAATTCCATCAAAACTATAAATTGATCACACAAAATACAATGTACATACCATACAATGTAACCTAGTATACAATACATATACATATAACACCAATACAGATTTATGTAAAATTTTTGTCATATCATGTTATTGTTTACCACACCCCATTACATAAGTTAGCCAAGTAATTACACCATAAACTAAAATAATTAAATATTCATTCACTATATATCTACCCTCCATCATCAAAATTTAATCTGAACTTAACATAACACTTTTCATTTTTAATCAAGTCCATTATATTATTACTGTTAATATAATACCCATGTAAATTTGTTTTATTCATTATACCGTAATAATAATCTACAAGATTATTGCATATTATTATTCTATCATAAAATCTGTCTACTTCAGTTTTTTGGTCAAGTCGCCCTTAGTATTTTTTGTCACACTTAAATAGGTAATCAATTCATCATTACTCTCACCTGCTGCTACACCTGTTTCATCACCAGGTAAGTACTTATTATTATCACCATCAAAATAATCATCTGCTATTAATACACAAATTTTCTCCCCAGGTAAGTATTTTTTCTCAACCATATAATCATCATTTACAGCTGCTCTAATTACTGCACAAGGTAAGTATTTCATATTATCAACTCTCTGAATATTTAATTTCTCTAATAACTCCTCATAACTCCTCATAACCCCCATTAACCTCAAACACATTAGACGTTCCACGCTAGCAAAATTTTGCGATTGTTCGACTACTGAACTACATTCCAATGTTCATTCCAATGTTACAAAACAAGGGATCGGTCCGTGACGTATTTGTGACATCCTTCAAAAATTAAAAACTGTGCCCGTATATGGCTATGGCGAGTTCTGTTTTCGTCGGTTCATCGATTGGTACGGTTATAAATAGCTGTAGATTCAGCAACACGTGTTTCCAGCTATCACTCCGAAAGTTAGATTTGATTCGCTTTTACATAACTTGTGTTATTGCACAATATCAAATAATTATTTAAATTATTGGTTTTACCCCATTCTGTACTGTCACAAACTGAACAAACTCAGTATCTGGATGTGTACAGTTAATCAGCTACTTTTTTGAATTTTTGAACAGTAGAGTAATTTGTCTTTTGTTTCCAGACTTGTCGACCAAAAACAGCTGGTAGTGTGTGCCGCAGTGCTGATCACGAATGTGACCTTCCAGAATTTTGTACTGGACAGTCGGAATTCTGTCCTGAAGATGTTTTTAAAATGGATGGCGAAAAGTGTGATCGAGGGAAGGTAAGCATGTTTTTTAATTGAATCTATTTGGTTAACTTCCTCAGCAGTTATAACTACTGTCCTCTTCCTGTACTGAAATTATAAAGTAATTTAACTGCTCAGTAAATTGTGTGATTATAAAGAAAACCATAATGGAGAAACAGTTTTCAAGAGTTATTAAAATGAAAATTTGGATAGATAAGTGCTTAAAACAATTTATCATATAACAAATGTATGTTATTTTCAGTAAAATTATTTTCGGGGCTGTTGGGCTGGGGTCCTTGTTTTGTAGATCCAAATGTTTTTACTGCAGCTGCAGCAGTCATCCTCAGTGGTCTTCTGTTCTGATCCTCTGGCAACTAAATGATGATGCTACATGCCAGATTCCAGATGCAGATGGTACTCCAGATGATGATGTGACCCCAAATCGTTGCACTTATATCGCTGTCTGGATGTGGGCTGCTATCTGATTGGCCGAGAGCTGTCTAACTCTGTTGTTGACACAGGCGAGCAACAGGATTGGCCAGGCACTCAGCCAATCAGATAGCAGATCGTAACCAGAGAGTTATATAAGTGCGACAATTTTGGGGTCACATACTCTGTGAGTACAAAGCTGCAGCATCAGTTGTACTAGCTTCTGGACTGGGTAAGAAAATGGCGGGTGATGACCAATATAGAGAAATCTGAGGCAATCTGCTTCATCCGTAAGTCCATCTCCCGATGCCAGCCCCTCTCCCTGGAAGGGAGGCCCATCGCCTACAAAGAGTTGGTGAAGTATTTAGGCATTCAGCTCAGTCGGCACCTTTGCTTCAACGCCCACGTGACAGAAACTCTTGCCAAGGCTCGCGGCATCCGAGCCAAATTATCTCCATTCCTTTTGTGTCGCACCCGCCTGGCCATGCGCACGAAATTTACCATTTATCTACTTTTTCTCAGGTCAGTACTGACCTCTGCGGCTCCCGCTTGATGGTCTCTTTTGTCCACCACGAACAGGTGTTGGCTGGAAGCTTTCCAGTTCCGAACCCTCCAATCCTTGTCGGGGTCCCCTTGGTTTGTAAGGAACGACATGATTCGAAGGGGTCTCCGTGTTCCTACCTTGACTACCTTTGTCTGGTCGCTGGCTCTAACTCTCTTTGCTAGAGCCTCGACCTCCACCTTCCCATACCTATGAACCACTATCGTAGGTACCCATCAGTGGATCAGAACCACCACCACCCATTCGATCCAAGCGACCTTGGGCGCTTCTTGATGACCCGCCATAAAGCCATCCTCTTTTAAAATAAAAATAAAAACATCAGTCCTCAGCCCAGAGTTCACCACTATAACTGTCCTTCTCTCCTTCCTGACCACCTCCTAGTATGCTGAGTCAGCTGCTTGTCATTGCCAGCTCGATCACCGGTATGGAGGCTTTACGCCTCATGGGGAGCAACCGACGCCTCAAGGCGTCTGCTGGCTGGACTTGAGACAGGCAACATCTGTTGCTCAAATCGGTACCAGCGGCAGTGCCACTAACATCAAAAAGTTCTTTCTCCCCTGCCTTCTCAGTTAACTGGTTGGCGGTTTCCTTTTCCAGTTATTAGGATACCTGTCGAATTGTACCAGCATTATGTTTATCTACTGGCAGCCATTGGACATGCTCCAGATGCTGCAGTCAAGCCACGGGTTCAAAGACACCCTGCACCCATATTGCAGTGGGTCGCATCATCATTTAGTTGCCAGAGGAGCAGAACAGAAGACCACTGAGGATGACTGCTGCAGCTGCAGTCGAAACGTTTAGATCTACAAAAAGTGGACCATGGCCAACAGCCTGGAAGATAACTGAAGATAGCCTGGATTTTACTGATAGTACTGCAGATAGGTGAAATAATTGTGCCTTTAATGATAGAAACATACAACTTGGGGCACATATACTACATATATGAAGATTTAATTTTGGATATGAGGCCATCTCAAATTTCGCCTATTGCAGTAATGGGGGACATTCAAAATGGCGGCTTCTGAATATTTTGTATGTGCTCCTTTTAAATGTTATTAGATGATGTTAAATGACAGCTATTAAAGCAATGGTGAGTAATTGTTGTTTTGTGCATGTAGTTTGCTATTTTTAATAATATATACCATATTTTATTTATAATATATTTATTTATATTCTATTTATAACAAATGTTGATGAATTATTTAATGGAAATACTAATACTGCATTGTCTGTATTGTATAGAATTCTGATAGATAAATACATAATAGATTAGATATAATAGATAATAGATTAGATTAAAAATCTGATATCACTCAGTACAAAGAGCACCACAAGCACAAAGAGTGGTACACTGTAGGGCAGCCTTCCTACAGGACACTGTCGTGTGCAGCCTTTCTTGCAGCCACATCGTATGAGTTTCCTGCATGCTTGTGAAGCCTCTGGTAGGGTTGTCCAAGATATTTCCCATCCACCTTCAACCTTCTTCTTCCAACCCCAATCACCTGGTGACGGGAGCACTGGGGTTGCGACCATAATTTGAGCCCAGCAGTAACCAGCCTGGTAGACAGCTCTCTTTGTATGCTGAATGAGAGCATCTTGCGAAGGAGGCAGATTGTCAATTGCTCTACCTTTCTGAGTAAACAGGTGTTTTCTTGCATCATTAACACATTTGTCGCTGCTAGTACGGTCATATAGCAAAACTATAAATCTCTCCAATGGTTTCAGCATATCTTGTACACTCTGCTGAGTAGGTCTGTCAGCCAATGCACAAAAAGTAGCGGTGATATCTTGATATGCATTCCAGGTGTCCCATGCGGTCCTTTTGCCTCTTCCTCCAAAGAAGGATACAGTGTCGCACCCAGTTATTGCGTGAAACAATGGTAAGGCAGTACAACGATCACGACCCAAAGATCTTGATAAGTTATGCACGGCGAAGATCCGGTAGTTCTTTCCCACTCCAAAAGCAACCCACAGTTCCTCAATGTTTAGACGTTGTGCTGATAAGATGGCAAGAACTAAAACATCAGTGTCCACAGTGCGTATTTCGGCTTTGGTATATCCTTGCTGCACAGCATCACATAAATGAAGTAGGATTCGAGTGTCAGCTTCTTCATGTGTGCATGGAGCCAGTCCTAAGACATCTTGACGATTTATAGTAAGAACGTCGCTACCAATTGTGGTAATCACCTGCTTGTCCGTGGAAATAGCTGCTAATGTTGTAGCCAAGAAAGAGAACAATTCAGTCTTATTTTCATCAATCCGGAAAAACTCCTCCCAGTTTTTAGGAAGTGAACTTCTTGTTCAACACGCTTTCGAACACCTTTTCCCCTTTTGCTGCGTGTGTCACTCTTCAAGCTGTCAGGCATGTACACGTCCCAGATGATATCTATCCTTCTTACATGTTGAAGCTGAGCTTTGATGTATGAATACAGTATTGGCATAATCTTCAAATGTTTTTGCCAATCCTGGTCGCAGCATGTTGACAATTGTAGCACCGTCAATGATTGTAATTTCTGCTGTTGGTTTGGTAGTGCTAGTAGGTGCGAGTCCTTCAAGACAAGTCAATAAATCTGCCTTTTTTCCGGTTCTTAGACTCCCCAACTTCGACAGTGCTGGAGGATAAGCTTGGTTCTCGTGTCTAAAGAACTCATCCAAATCTCCATTACGTATCTGTGATGCAATGTACAATCTAGAGAACAATGAGCAGTCATTCTTCAGTGATGTCAACTGTAACTGTTTATTAGACTTTTCACGAACTGGAGGATGGCTGAAGAGGTGTAGGTTATTCCGCTTAATAGGATCTGATATACGTTTAGTTTTATTAATAAGCCTCTCGCTGACATATAACTCATGCTGTTCAATTCCAATTTTTTCAATATTTAACAATGTGTCTGAAACTGCCGTATGTACAATATTTCTGCTGTCAAGTACCAGAAGATCAGAGCTGTTTTCACTGAATGGGTTTCCCAGATCTTGCATTACATGAGTCAGAGACTTGACATCTTTTGCAAATGCCATCTGTGAATGCTTGTTAGCTTCGTGGTGACGCTCATATTTTTCCCATCTCTCTGTCTTGGTAGAATTAAATTCTTCAACTAAGCGGGCCATCTCAGGTCCAGACACCATCCAACGAAGCAGAGCTTTTGAGTTTTCTGTTAGGCCTACAGCTCCTCCATCACCTTTGACTGATGCGTTATTTTGTTCATGGGCCTGATCAATAGCAATAGCAGAGAATGCCCTACTTGATTTTTTGGTGACAAACTTTCCTTTCATGAATTCTTCATAGGTGGCAAGGTGATTCTGTTTAAGTGAAATCATGTCACGTAAGTGGACAGGAATCCATATCGCATAGTGAGTATGGTCAAGAGAAAAGAACCAGGGAACAATACTGGATAGCGCCTCTACATAGAGCTGAAAATCTCCTTCTCGTATTGCTCTAACAAAAGTCAACAAAAGGAGTTCTAGTTTTAGAACGATAAACCAGAATCTAAATTGGGGACATACATCAACTCTTTCTTTACACCACTCTTCAAATGACTTAACTTGACTGCTATGCTCTATGTGTTGGCTGTAGTCAATGTAAGCCTGCTGCATAAGTAAATATAGGCTACTGGCTGTGATTTGATGAGCCCTGCGGGTACGAGTTACATGGGAACCCTTTACAAATGAATCCGCTTTTCCAGCTGTTGTAATATCAGCATGAACAAGTGCTTCAGTCCATCCACTTTCATCCAAGAGATTTCCAAGAACCTTGAGAACTGCTATCTCGATATGAAGCCCACCAAACAGTATAACAAATTGACCTTCACCATGAGTTGTTGGCCAGTTCCACTGGATGTGTTTTGCCAATGCGTAGAGTGGCTGGTCAAATGCAATGATAGGAATCTGCCCCGGATTAAGCCGATCAATTGCTGTCTTAACAATATCCATTGAATGGCGAATCATGGCCACTGACGTAGCATGGTCTGGAAATAGAGGAAGAAACAAAGAAATTGTTAAATCACATTCTTTAGGTTTATTGACTTGTTGACTAGCGTTGTATGCTGCCCAGGTGATTATTTGATCCCCTTGTAGGTTGTCAGCAGCCAAAACAGTTTTTACATGCTTCAGCCAGGTGTATTCTTTAACCATATCTTTCGACGACAGTTGGTAGGCAACAAAGTTTTCTTGTACTGTTGCAAAGGACAGTCAGTTCTAATAGCAGGAACAGGGGTAACACTTGTGTAGCTTTCAGGAAGATGTTTGGTTGCCTTCACGACAAAAGGACTTGTTAAGTTAACTTACCTTTATACAAATACAAATACAAATAAATAAAATTATCTATCTTCCACCTACCTTATATTTTACCCTCTCATCCCAGAATCCGTCACACGAACGTCAAGATGCAAGAGTGATTTAAAGGTTATATGAATAACTGACGCAACTCACCTTTTGTGAAGAGAAAGAAACTAAATTTTATTTTTATTCTTTAAATATTTTCAACTTCAAATTATTCTTTATTCATTTCAGTATCTTTAAAAAAAAAAAACAAACAGTCTATTACTTCTAGCCAAACTTTAAATTAAATACAACTTTCTTGAAATATTTGAAACATTATTTGGTACCACTAACCTTACTTAAAACATCTTACCTTATTATAAGCAGCCCAGCCTGCTCGCACTCACATTCATTCCATTACAAATAAAAACCCCCTTTTAATTATTTATGAACATTATTTGATACACTGTGCAATACCCTTGCCGGCAACGAGGGGTTCCTCCGAACTCGGCTTCTCACTTACGCATTTAGTTGTAGGTTCGAAAACAGTTATAATTTACTTTTCTTCTTCCTGCCGAAAACTATAGTCACTTTCACATTTTTGATAACTGAAACTCACTTTTACTTGATATTCACAATTTTTTAATGAGCCCCGTGGGGCGGTTACCTGGCCAGGTAAGCGTCGGTGAGAGCACTGGGAAGAGCCTTCATCAAGTTCCCCCAATTACGTTCCTTTTTGGACAAGGCGGTAACCAATGCCTTGTGTACCAAAGTCATTGTTACTGTTCAGCCAACACATGTGATTTTCGTGTGTTGGACGACGACGATATTTGTGTCCAGAGGTTTACGTCACTGTAGTGGGCGTGACTTAAACTTATATCCTCCAGCTCGGACCACGTGCGAACAAAACCTTCGTCTCCGAGGCATATTGTTTTAAACTTCTTGGCGTCGTCTGCGCACCTGCTGGATTTAGCGCGCTTGTGTGCGGTTGTCACACAGCATCAAAGTTCCCAGAATTGTGTCACCGTCAACAACACGACATTCCATTGCATTGGCATCACCTCACAAGTCCTTTGTTCGAACTACGCTTTATTTAACACGTGGCTGTCCACACAGATGAAAAATGAATTTAAAATATTTTAATAAAATAAAACCCCTATTTAATAAAATAAAAAGCCCCTCCTTTTGCCCCGTTACAGACTTGAAGTCCTAGTTCGATCAGTCCCTCTGGAATTACCATCTGGATGTTGAAATAGGGATATTCCTGTACCATGGAAAGAATCATGAGCTGTAGTAGAACTTGGACTGTGGTCAATATTATCAACCGCACTAGTTGTGAAAAGCCCTCCTTTTAACTGAAGAGGAACGACAGCATTTTCCTTGTGATACAGATGACATATTTCATTTCCAAGTTCTGATGAAATGTCTAGCACTCGGTCGTATGATATGCTTAATCCGAGCTCGTGAAGGTCTTCAACTAGTTCACGCTTGCGAGTTTTTGTATGAATTAAAATACCTAAGTATATAGGCAAAGGTGTTTCCCGTCCTCGATTATGCTTGTAGACTGTTCCAGAATGACACTCCTGACGTCTCACCAAACTGTTATACATTAGTAACTGTGCAACAGTAAGGATAGGTTGTGGTATTGTTGAAACACTTGACTGTGCTTTAATATTTGGACCATTCGTAACCATAGCAACCAATGCTAACAGAGATGCTGGTACGGAGTCTTCCTGACAGGTTTTTCCAAATGATCCATGAAGGGGTTTTTCATTTTAAAGATGTCTCTTCTAACTATATTTGCTGCTTTAGCAAGATGAATAGCGTCACTATCTGCATCGTATTCACAAGCTTTCTTCAGAGCTAATCCAACATCATTATTAAATATTAACATCACATCTCGACCTTGCTTATGTGCTTCCATATCAGGAAAGTATGCAAGTACTCTGTATTTTAGTTTTGTGGAATGTATGCGCCCTGATAGATCAATGCCTAGTTGTTTCATCCTCATGCTGTACAGTTTGCATAGATCAGCAAGTTTAAATATGGGTGCGATTTCATTGTCACTACGAGTATCTTCGATGTATGATATAAGTTCAGCAAATGCAATACCATGGTTAGTTTGTTCTATTTCAGTTTCTTGTGTGTTCTTTTTATCTCTTGCTCTGTTATATAGTGATACGAGGCATTGAACATGATACATGGCATTTAATGCAATAAGATCACCAGCACTCAGTTTCGCAAGCAGAGGCCTGTCCTCCAGTTTAAGGGCACAGTGACGAACACGAGCATCTAGGCCGAATGTAGATGCAGTACATAATGAACTTCCAGCTTGAGCAGGCTGTTCACAAAAAAAAAAAAAACAAATTGGTTTTGAATTCACTGAACTATTCCCTCCAACATTCTGGTGGGTGAATTTCATAGAACTATTTGCATAATCCGCAGGTTCTATCTTCCTTTTCTCAGCTCTTTGAAGTTTTGTTTTATTTAACTTCAATCTGCATGATTCGTGAAACCGAGCTTTATGTCGTACCAATGTTGCCTCGACACCTCCTGCATCATCGAGACGTGCCAGATTTATTGTCCTTGGTAAACACCCTGCATTACTAAACCGCACAAGTAAATCAGAAATTGTCCTATAACCAGTTCCCTTTTCTTCACGTTTACTGTCTGCTGGACACCGAAGAACCTCAGACTTGTCTTCTTGACAGATAAAACACTTGTTCCACTCTGTTTCTTTGAATTGTCCAGATGTATCAGTATTGAACGGATTCATCAGCTTATGCACTACATCCATTTTTTTATCTTATTTTTCTTCTTATCCCGTCACCTGAAAAAAATGTTAATATGTAAATATAATGATGACATGCACACATATTTATAGCATCAATTCATGTAAAATCACATATAATACGCTATTAACATTATCAAATAACAATAAAAAAGGAGCACATAAAATATATTCAGAGGCCGCCATTTTGAATGTCTGCCATTACTATAATAGGGTAAATCTTCAATGGCCTCATATCCAAAATTAAACCTTTATATACTTAGTATATGTGCCCCAAGTTGAATGCTTCTATCATTAAAGGCACAATTCTTACAATTATTTCACCTATCTGCAGGACTATGAAGATAACGCTGGCTGTAAAAGTTTTAATATTATGATAAATCTATGTTAATATCATAACTTTGGTTAAGTGTGTCCAGTGACAGACTTTAATTCTCTGTGGATACATACAGTGTATACGTATATGGATATAAAGTAATAAAAAGTAAAAACGTTTAAAAAAGTAAGTGTCAAGATTTAAAATTTATCTTATACTACAGTAAAATTACGTTTCATTTTAAAAATATAAATTACTGTAAATATAATAGAACTATTCCTATAATTTTTTTATTGAGTAGTGGTAAAATATGATGGAAAAATAGAAAAACAGGATGGTGTACTGCATTTCAGTATAATAATAATGGCTCCTTTTATACAAATGAAGTAGTTTTAGGAATGAGGCAGGGTAGGCTGCCTCATGTCAGCCATGTAGTGTGCCCATGACCACACTTTAGTTGCCCTGTATTATCTGAGATTGTTATTCCAGGTACTCATTTCTACAGGCTGTGTAAACCTTTGGTTGAAAATTGTACATTGACTTTATGGTGTGCTCTGGAATTGAACCCAAGAAGTTTACATTAATAGCCAGGTTCCATACCCACTGATGCACTCTAAGTCCTGGTACTAGCACTGGTATTTTGCTATCAATACCTTAAAAATGTTTAACCACAGAATCCCTCCCACCATTCTCAGCATCCATGAATCATACCTTGTGTCAGGCAACTCTTTTAGTTGGTGGTTTCCGACAGTTTAATAACAACAATCAGCACCTGCTTTGCCATCTTGGCTGGGCAGAAACCCAGATAATTGGAAACCGCAAGGTGTGCATGGGAGCCATTTGTCCTGGCATGGCAACCCATTGTTATGGCTGACTCACCTCTGGGCTGTTAAGCCTATCGACCATATCAGCACTTCTCTAAGCTCCCATGGGCGATGTCTTATGGAGCCACAGAGTCACATCCCAGGTGTTGCAATTGGCTGAAGCAACACCCAGACCCACCTGATACAATGCAAATTGTGTATTGGTGGACTGGTTTGTAAGTCTTTGTGCCAACTGCAGCAAACAACTGCGGTGCACGGCATTAATCAGCTCCGGTCTGGACAAAGCTCACAAACTAGGGCACAAGTCGCCCTATTGCATCTTCTGTCTGTTTGTCTGTAAAATGTTTAAAGTAATTAAGGCTTTTTCATTTTATTATTTTTTTCACAGTGGTATATAAATTTTATTTTGTTTTCCTCTGTATATCATAATATGTAATACCTAACTGTCGATTTGATTGTTTCAGGCATTTTGTTACCAAGGTTCATGTAGGACACATTCAGATCAGTGTAAGTTGTTATGGGGACCGTCAGGGAAATCATCCGACACACAGTGTTACAAAATGAACAAGAAAGGCAGTCGACATGGGAACTGTGGTTACAATCGCCTCAACCAGTCATATATCAAATGTGATGATGGGTATGCTGTCATTTATAACTTATTGCAATTCAGCAAAACTGTAAAACATTAAAAGCTGACATTAGGCTTGTCATTCAAATATTGTCTTATTTAGTCCTATTGAGGAATATAATAATGGAGGCCATCATCAGTGTCTAGATTGGCATGGTGTGGTGTCTGCCAACTCACCTCAGAGATGAGGTAGAGACTATGAGACCCTACCTCATCTATGAGTTGATTGGTAGACACCGTGCCAATCTAGACACTGATGATGGTCTCCGATGAAATGCTTGTCAGTAACGACAACTGTGGACCACAGCCTAACAGCCAGGCTGATAATAATCATTTCAACAATGTTTGTAGTGTGTTATAATTTTAAACGTTTGGTAGTCCAGAGGAGGTCGTATCCAAGTCTCCTTTGAGTTTTTTGTCTATATTTAAACTTTGTTTGCTCATGATCATTAAATTTTTCATGTTTCTTCTATTTCCTCTCCCTCCATTGATGTTTCTCATCTTCTTTGTCTTGATGTTCCCCATTCAAATTCTACATCAGTAAATTTTCATCCGTTTGAAAATTCTGATCTGTGAAATCCAACAGTATCTAAGTTCAACTAATTCATCCACTAATGCTTCAGTTTCCTTAGGTGACTCTTAAACAGCTTGTTACAAAACATTTTGGAACACTAGCTCTGTTTGCTGTGCTTTATAGTGCTCTTCTTCTTTTGACGTTTTTGGGTTATTCTGTTTGGGTGTCGGCTTTGTTAGTCCTTCCTCATGTGTTATAAGCCAGTAGAGGTTGCCCTAAATTGTCCATTTTATTTATTTACATTTAATTTTGTTCATTTGTCTTGTATTTATTATACTATTTAAAGAAACATGTTTTTTAACAGTTGTTTGTTTAATACATACAGTTTTTAAATCATACTGTTAAATCACTCACTGTAATTGACTGACAAAGCCAGCTGCTATTGCTTATTAGGTAGCGCAGGTGTTCCAGAATAACTTTCCATCCTTATTGCAGCGTGCCAGCATAATGGGTATTTACAAGTACTCTTGGACAGTCTGGAAGGTACTTGAGTGTTACGTGAGTGGACAGTGTTGATACAGACGAGACATGCTGGGCTAGTCAAGAATCATGTAGAACGACACTCTTGACTGTTTGAGAGCATTCTGTAATTGTGTAACAATATAGTGGTTTTGTTTAATACCATTGTTTCTTAAACACTATGATCCTAATGACTGTTGTAGGCAATACAAATTGTTGCAGTGCATTATACATTCTATATTAATTAATTATGTATGCTTTGCAATATTATGACAGTAAACACAAAGTCACTTATTGTTTATTTTATAGGGATATTTATTGTGGCATGCTGCACTGTATGCATCTGAATGAACGCTTAGAATTTGGTATGGAGTCTGTAGCGATCCTTTCTCATTCGTACATCAATTCTGGTGGCAGTATTATACCATGTAGAACTGCAATTGTGGACCTTGGGCTGAACCAGGTTGATCCTGGCCTAGCTCCTGATGGTGCTAAGTGTGGCGAAGGAAAGGTTTGTAATGGTTTATTTCTTCTTTGTTTTATTGGTAATAAATAATATATATAATTTTTAAAACAAGAATATATTTTTATTATTTATTTTATAATGTTTTGACAGTTTGCATTACTGTCATCTTTATAAACGTACAATTAAATATTTTGTTGTTTTAATATGGTTTTCAGTTTTAGTGACTAACTGCTAGCAAGTAAGGATTTGCAGACAAACTTTACCTCGTATGTCAAGTAAATTGTGCATTGCTAAGTAGACAGTCTTAGACAAAATAAAAATGTTTGTTTAGACAAAAGAAAACATGAAATTAATACTGTTTTTGCATATATGAAAGTTTACTTACATGATTTTTCTGTAATGATACAAACCTATGTTGAAAAGTGTAGGTAGAAGTTTTGCAATATATTGAGAAACCTATATTTCCACTTCACTGCTTCCATAATATTTTCAAACTGTCAGACAAAAATTTAGATTTTGAATATTTTACAGGTTTATCAAGATTATTGTAATGTCTATGTTGTTCTTGTTCTAAATGGGTTTGAGTGTAATCTTTAACAATTCTTCCAAATCTGGTATCCTGAAATATATGCCCTGCCCGCCTATTAAGAATATTCAAGAGAACGAACATGTTTAAAATATGTGAGTTTATCTAAGCTGATTTTTGAGAAGTTCACGTATGGAAGAACACACATACAAATTTTAAGTTTTAAAGAGTGAATAATTTTGTAGAATTTGTATAAATCTACATATAAATTAGTTTCAATCTATTGTTTTTTTCAGTAGTTAAAATTTATCTTCTACAAAAAAAAAAAAATAGTCTGGATTAATTATAAACGTCAGTCATTTTGATTCTAATGTATAAACTGCTGAATTAATGTACACCTTTAACAGCATTATAAATTTTTTTATATTGTCATCAGTGATGGTACCATGCGAGACAATCACGTGTTCCACCTGAGAATGATATAGGTATAGTATAGATTCCTTGCTCAGAAGGATGAGAGCCAGCATCAAAGTAGCTATTATCAATGATAATTTTTTTTTAATTTCACATCAATGTAGTTACATTGTTGATATGTTTTTCCACATGACTGGGTTGGTTCCATTGAAGGCGATAAATGCGGTTGACGAGTGCTAATCGTAGCAACATTGATGGAAAATGGCAATCTCATCTTACTAATGGTGCAATCTGATTGGTGCACAGAGACAGTGCCAGGAATTCCCACTCAATTAAGAGCACATTATTACATCAAAGACTTCTGAATGGTATCCTTGTGGCCAAGTGAGTTATACCTGAGTAGAAATAACTAAGCCTGTATAATCTCATTTTACTGAGGTTCAATGTGTAAGGTAACAGGTTTGAGTCACAGTTTAAATGTTTAGTCTTTCTTGTGGTTTAGCCCAAAACTCCTAAAAATCGTAAATATTATACTACACAAATATAGTTACTACACATAGTTCAAGCCTTAATTAAAAATTATATAGTGTGTCATATTGTGTTGTGTGTAGATGTGCGTGAACCAAAGGTGTATGCCGGTAGAGTCACTACAAGCAAGTGCCAGTTTGGGAGGATGCCCTCAGCAGTGTAACAACAATGGTGTATGCAACAGTCGAGGTCACTGTCATTGTAGGACAGGTTTTGCTCCACCATTTTGTGATTATCCTGGTACTGGTGGCTCTGAGGACAGCGGGCCAGCTTCAGATCCAAATGGTATATTTTCTATCGGATATGTATTAATAGTGAACTTTTTATATATGCTGTTGGAAATTAGTATATACAATTTTTTATCTAAAAGGTAATGAGAGTGTGTCTATAATTTATTATTGACACGTGGACACAAGGGGACTCTTTAATTTGAGGGAGATGAAATTCCAATTTATTCTTGGATTTCGTTGTCCATGACGTGTCCGTTACTTAACTAAATACAACTATTTCATTAACGACTCCTATTTCCAATTTATTCTTATTTAATGCTGTGTCTTCTTTAGCTAACCCATGTCAGTGTTTTCGAAGTTCTCTGAATTTTCAAAATGTGCACCTTGAGCCTGGCTTTCGATTTTTATAAATAACAGATGATGAATATCAATAGTTTTACTTGGAATTGTCAAATGACATTAATAAAGTTGAGATTCCTATACTGACCAGTACAGGAATTTTTAAGTGCATTTTTATAAATTTTTGTGAGTTATAGTTAATTTGATGTTAAGTAAATTATTAGACTACTGAGTTAATTTTTTAAGGAATTTAATAAGTGCAAGTGGCATTACTATTTAATCATTACTTACAGTAGCTTACACAGTCAGTAACAATTATGAGTTTCACTCAACATCATCATGAAATAACCATCTACATGAAGTAAATAATTCTGGCCGTTGTAGTGACAAATTGATATTTTGTATACGAGGTTTGGTCAGAAAGTTCATGCAGTTCTTATTTATTTTAAAAATTATCCCTTCATTCATCAACACTTATACTGCCCCCTTCAAAGTAGTCTCAGTCGAATGTAACATGATTAAGTCAGGCATTTTGCAGTCGTCAAACAAAGTATTTCAAGCATGCACTTTTTGGTAAAGCCTTGAGCTCATTTAGCAATTTTTGTTTTATATCTTCAAAGGTCGCGAAATGTCCTTTCACGGAAATTATCACTATTGGAAGGAGGAAAGATCAAGTTGGGACACCTGGTGGGATACAGTTGCTGTGTCATCATTATGACATTTTCTTAACAAGCAATGATATGTGTCCAGGCACACTATCGGGCTGCAGTTTTCACAAATTATTCTTCCATAAATTTGGCCGTTTTCTATGAATAGCTTTATACAAATAGCATAAAATGTCCGAATAGTACTCTTTATTTACTTTTCATCGCCTAGCGATGAAATTTCGTGGAACACAAAAAATAATCTTCATATGACAACCACGATCTTCAACTCATTTATGGCAGTCTTCAAAGCTCGTAAACTGCTTGTTCACACACAGCAGTCTTGCCAGAAGCCTTTTGAACATGTTTACCAGGACAGAGGAGTTTATCTCACAGTTTACACAAAATTTAATACATGTTTTCAATCTTGCATTGTAGAATGACAAAAAAATCGCCTAATATACGTAAGAATGACTTACTCAATTAGCTGAGAAATCTAAACTATTCATCAAATGGGGCTAAAATTTTAGACGATTGATTGTCACTAACATGTGTACCAACATCAATAAAAACAGTTTTTAATCAGATACTTGTAGCGGTGGAATTTGCAAAATTGCACAAACTTTTTGATCAGACCTAGTATATTATTTTCATTACTGGTATTAATAGTAGAAACAGGGTAGTTGTTCATTTGTTCATGTTGACAGTTGTTCACTAATGTTCACTTGAACAGTTCCCTTCCTTAACACTTATCTTAAACTAAAATATGTGTAATTATTTTAATTAGTCCAGTTTTTTCTACAAACATATTAGTGGATTGTAGTAAACTCTTATTTAGAGCTCAACTTGTTATATTACACTAGTCCAGTGACTCCCAATAAAGAGTTTTTGAAACACGTCACAGAACATGGTGGTGATAGTAATACTAGGAGAGACAGCATGGAACCAACACAGATGGTTATCAGGAGTTACTGGGCTAGTACAAAATGAGAAGTCAAGTTCTACATATCAGTTTATGTTTGAAAATAACTTCTAAAATTATGATTGTATGCATCTGTTACAGCACGTAAAGAAGTGATCGCAGCGTTGTACATAGTGTTTTTGGGAATAGTACCATTCGTAGCGTTTGTGTCGCTGTTCGTGTACTACATGCGGCGGAATCCAGTGTTCTGGCGCAAGAAGCCGCGTGTACCAACGTATGTATCTAGAGTTGTTTCCCGTGTATCGTTTTGGCAAAAAAGTGATGTTATGCAACACGGTAATTGCATGGATGCTGCTGGTAGCAAACACAACATATTTAATGTTAATGACAACAAAAAAGATATTTATATTATTCCGTGTAGTGTTGGTGGTGGTAGTAACACTATAGATAGCACGCAGCCAATATATGCAAACGTTAGCACGCACTGTACTAACAATGCCGACGAGGACGATGATAATTCATCCCAGAGTTCATGGGATGATTGTACAGAGTACTCGTTAAATACATGTTACAATGAAGTTGGTCCAGGAAATACTCATAATCCTTATAACACAGTGCCTCAAGTAGATTTCAAAATTAATTCCAAACCTAGTACAGTCATTACACCAGTAAGAACCAAAACAGCGCGTTACGACAGAGCACATTTGCCGTGTGCACCAGAAAAACCATCAAATGCTATCAACAAAGTTGTGTCAGCCTCTGAGAAACATGGCATTAAATCAAGGTCGATAGCAACACAATGTGATGAACCTGCGTTGTCAGTGAATTTACAATGTAACAGTGTTTCCGCAAACATGTTATCAACACCATTACTTTCAGGAAAGTCTCAAGAGAACAAGCGAATTAATTCATCTGCCAGAAAAAAAGACTGTCAGATTACTGTTAAAGCAGATGATGTTGATTTAAAAGTGAAATCAAAGGTAGAAATTACAAAGTCGGATTTGTTATTCACAACAAACACACAAGTTAATCAACTTCTTATAGATGTGGAAAGGACTCACAATAAATAATGTTTCTGTTTTTGTTAGGTACAACATAATTCAGGCTTTTGCAATAGTCTAAAAGTGAAATCTGAAACCACAAATACAACATACAGTTTGTTAAGAAAATGTTCAGAATGGTATATGGAAGTTCTTGAAATATATTTTTTTAAAATTAGGAGTCTTTATCATTAACTTCACCTTCAAAATAATATACTTTACAGAGCTAAAGAATATGCAATATAAAATTTGAAATACCTATTAAAAACTTCTTCTTTTAAATATATGTAGCATCCTCTGATTCTTCCTGGGTCTTGTTCATACTATAAACATGTTGCCCTTCATATTGAGTTTCAATTTAGCTATCAAGTAAAAAACATAAGACTAGACTCGGTGAGTAATGAAGGTGAGGCTAACGGATATTGGAGATCAGAATACAATTATGCCACATAACTGTATATTGCATAGTAGACGCGCACGCGTGTGTGTGTGTGAAGGCTTTCCTGAAGGACTAAACTTACTGGCACTGCCTCTGCCACAGTACTGTGGTGTTACTGACAGAGACTGTCTCAGTACTTTAGTCCTTCAGCCACTGAAGATAGCCACCAATGGCGTGGTTGAAGCATCTGCAATAAACAACATAGGACCACAGCCTGATAGCCTGGAAAGTAGTTATAATAATTTAAAATTCAGTTGATGACATCTTACAAACTTGTTTCATTACTAGGACATCGCATAATTTAGGGATAATGTTTAAGGTCAACAAACAATATTACCGATTTTATCCAGGCTAACAGAGGTGTTTAAGATGAGGAACACTTCTGGGGGCTTACATTTTCACTATCAGCAATAGAACTGAAGATAATCTGTTAATGCTGATAAAAGTATAAGTTGTAAAACAATAACCAACTTTAGATGAAAACCATGAAACATAAAAATAGTTTTCAACACAGCTGAGACTGCTAATGATCTGATACATTTTTCAGAATACTATAAAAAATCGGTTTCCTGTGATCTACAAAGCTTTGGTAGCCTATGAGTAGAGCTTCTGAGTACTGAAAATATTTTGGGATTGCTTAGATGTTTGCATGCAGTCTAGAGCTAATAAGTTTATTCTGAAGTGTATGGTAACTGTGTAGGTATACACTACATTATACTAAATTCTGTTGAGTTGTGTATCTTGTATATAAAGTGTGTGTGTGTGTGTGCACGTGCACGTGCAGCAATTTCCTGTGTGTGCAAGAAAAAGTGTGTGCTTACATGCACATATGGTTTGTATAAAATGTTTTAAGTATTAAAAATGCTTAAATACTAACATCATTTGTGTTTAAATGCTTCTGATGGTGGTATGTATATTTTATAAAGAATTTTGGAATGTCCAGGTTGGTTTATATTTCTTGGCATATTGATAGATTTTTTTTATAAACAGTTTCACTCTTGATGGAGTCTTGTATGTTTTAACAACCGTATACTAGTAACTAAATCCAAAAACTTATAGTTTTGGGTGTTTACATTTTACAGCAATATGACAATGCCAATGCAGCCTGGCCATTAACCGTCTCTGTATATACTTGCATGTTTTACCACTGTCTGTTGGAATATGGCTTCATTCCTTGGTGTATAACATTCCTAGTAACCATGACAGTTCAAAACAAATTTTATGAACAATAAAATTTGTTAGTAGAAGTAGGTTTTTGAAAGACAAATCATTATAATATTGTTTTAAGTTCAAATGTATACCCATCCAAATATGTGTTGTATAAGTATTAACTTTATATTACAATTAAAAGCATACTAACAATTGTAATATTTGCACATTCAAATATCCTTCATTTGTAGAGTGTGTATTGACTTTGCCTGTGTATGCGTGTGTTGATCCATGTTTAACACAAACCCAGTGATTCCCAAACTTTTTGACTTGCGGACATCCTTTCAGAATTTGCTGAAAAACTGTGGTGTTTTTAAATACCATTAGTCTTCTTCTTCTTCTTTGTCACTTTCATGGAAAGTAGGCCTTTTGACCTGTTCTAGCTTCCAGAACCTAGCACTTCTTATATCTACTGACAAATGTTAGAGTGGTAAATGTTAGGTTAGTGGTAGATGATAGATCACTTTGGGTAAATACTATAGATTATGTTACAATAATAAACAAACTGTAAGGTACAGTTGTAGTCTATAGGAATTGAAATAAATCTCCTAGATAGTGTCAGTTTTGCACCTTATTGTAAACATTTTACTTACAATTTTCAGTTTAATATTTAAAAATGTTCACAATATGTACGAGGCGGCATATTGTTTGGGAGTCACTATAAATGGTACTAAATGTCCAACTCATTTATATTGTTATGACGGTCTAACTGATTGTCATATGGTACAGTGGAAAACAAAATACAAGACATCAATTAAGAACCACCAGCTTTAATTATCACAATTAAACAGTTTGTAATCAACAAGATAGTCGCTTACAACAAATCAAATAAAAATTGTTCACACCCAATAAAATGTCAACTAATATAAAACACAATTGTATTACAATTTTCCCCACATGATTATAAAACACATAACACTTCGCCACAATAATTATTTTTCACTAATAACCACTTGACCGCACATAGTAATCACCAGACAATAACTAACTGTCCATCGCTGAATGGTTGTATTTATACCCTACTGATTTCCAGAATAATCTGTCACTTTGTTAAACAAACAGGCACTCTCAAGAATCCACTAGAAACAGTGTCCTTGAACACACTGCGCTGACCGGTATGGTCTGGTATAGACTCGGTAGTTGATGCGTAGTTGTCTTTCACCGTAAAGTAGCAGCACTATGTACACACACACACACACACACACACACACACACACACACACACACACACACACACACACACACACACACACACACACACACACACACACACACACACACACACACACACACACACACACACACACACACACACACACACACACACACACACACACACACACACACACACACTACAACTGGAATATTCGAGATACTTATAGAACGTTCTGTATTACATAACACTTTTTCCGCATTACGTAACAATATATTACCTTATGCAGTATCATATATTTAATCCTTTTCACTTACGTTTTGTGTGCTGAATAATTGTCTCCATTTCAGTAATTGTGTGATGCATGTGGTCGTCAGATATGTCAACATTGTGTAGTTGTCAACATCTTGTAGCAATCCACTCCTGCTGGGTAGTTGTTCCTCTCTCTCTCTCTCTCTCTCTCTCTCTCTCGTCTTTTGCTTCATTACTTTGTAGCTGTGACAGCGTGCATCTTTCGCCTTTGTTTACTGTAATGTTATTGAGCTATTATGCTGAATTGTGTGAATCTTATCGCCTCTCTTATTTTTTACAGTACCTTCTATAAGCTGTACTTCCCACTGTTGTGTTATTTTTATTTGTTGTGACTTTGTTATTACTAGTTAACGTTAACATTCTCAGTATTTTGTGGTTAGTACTATAAACTCAGTACTCAGTATTTTATGGTTAGTACTGAAAGGTTTTTTAATTACTAATCATTATTGTGGGAAAGTATATAAGTGTTCAGTACCTCAGTAAAATAATTATACATATGCAAGATGTGTGAAAACCTTATACAGTTAACACTGTAAAATTATAAAAGTAAAGATAAAAAAAATATTTACATATTTTTGTATGTTTACTGATCATTTTGTTTGTGTATGTGAATTCTATTAGATAGTATTTTACCTATCAGAATATCAGGAACTTGTAACGTGGCTTGTATTAAAATGAAAACATATCTCTTAGGCTGGCCGCACACTGGCATTGCATTTTGTTTGTCGACATAACTGATTTGGCACATCATGTCACAAAGCATTGCAGACGACTCTGTTGCCATCAAGATCTATAAAGCACCACACGCACTGGCTGTAACATTGTCTGGAGGTGTCGCGAGACTCCTCATGACCAAACATGATGCTCCTTCAATTTATGTCTCGCAGCAAAACAGCTTGTGACATTTTGAACTGTGCATGTGCTGGATTCTAACCGCACAAGGGGGGGGGGAGTTTATATTATGCTTACCTAGTCCATACCTTCTACTTTAACGCCTGTACTTTAATCCATGAACTACACACATTTACAGCTCAAAAACAGCTGACGAGAAATTGTTTTGTTGCAAGCCAATGTGTCAAGCCTCTCTCCACCGAAATGGCGCTTTGCAACACAATATGTCAAAACGGTTCTGTTGCAAAACAAAATGTCGTTCCAGTGTGGGACCAGCCTTAGTAGGGTAGATTCAATTACCTTTCTTTGTCTGTTGTTCTTATTAGTATGTTACCACTGAAGATTTTGTGTTTTGTTTCTTTGAGAAAGTGATCTACATCTAAAAATATAATAATCACAAGTTTGTATCAAATCTCCCAAGTGGATATATACAGGTGATTCAAAATTGCACAGCAATCTCTCGGAAGCTGATTCTATAGCTAAAAATAAGAAAAAGGTTCATATAAACATAGGTCCGAAAATGGTTCGTTAGCAAATTACAGCTCGCGAACCAGTTTGCCCTGATTTTTGCTCCCATGGTAAAATGAGCAGAGAAGAACTCTGGGACCTCTTTTATTTAATTTTTCAGATAAAAAAAACATAAGAAACCACCAAATTAACCCTTCACTTTATACCCCACGAATTTCAGTATGGCGTCATTTTACTGTGAGAGCAGAAATCAGGGTGAAATGCTTCGCAAGCTGTAACTCGCTAATGAACCATTTTCAGACCTATGTTTATATGAACTTTTTTTTCTTATTTTTAGCTATAGAATCAGCTTCCGAGTGATTGCCGTGCAATTTTGAATCACCCTGTATATTGTTACTGTTTCTCCCAGAATAATAAATATTTATTCTTATTGTTCCAAAATGTAAAACAGAAGTGGAGAGTTGTTATTCTTTCTTAGGTGTGAAAATTTGTCACATGTTACATGTTCGTGTTACTTCTTAAAAGATCTCTGCAAGTAGTGAAGAAATATAGGAGTGTTATTTTTTTACTTTATTGGTGTCAGTTTTTATTACTTTTTTTTAATGGCTTACCTTGGTTATAAATGTTGTATAAACATTTATTTGTATAGTATCATGAATTATTTTGAATTTACTTACTGTAGAATCTTTGATTCAACAAGATGCACTTTGATTGAAAATGAAAATAAAAAAAAATAAAAAATATTTTAATCAACCAAAAGTTACTTTTTACCAATCAAAACGTACTAGTCAGTTCAATGAGTAAAGTGACTTACAACTAACTTAAAATACAGGAAAAGTAAAAAAGGGAAAGATATATTATTATTACAGTGTATAAATGGAGATACATAGGAACTACAAACAATGGCACGATCATACTATATTTTTAGTTCATTTAAAACTTATTACAATTGTAATACTTTAATTTTTAAAAGTAATTATAATTTACCAATTATAAATATAAATTGACAATAATTATAGTTTAAATTGAATTGTGTGTGTGTGAAATGTGCAGTTTTTAGCACATATGCCTACAGTTTTTGCACCATCCTTGATGAAAATTAGTGCATTCATTTGATAAAACTGGTCACTGGATTTTGCATAGAGCTTTTACACTTTGAGTCTGAAGGACGTCCATTGACATCCTGCAAAAACTTCTGAGAATGCTGGAGGATATCAATTGTTGTCCTGCACTTTTATATTGTTTCTAATGGCCCTGTGTGTATAAAGATATCCTATCAGTGTTTTAAACCCAGATCTTTTAGCACCAGTACCCAAATCATCTACTGGATGGCATATGTATCCGTTTTCTTAGCAACAAATAAATGAACACTCAGTGCATGTCAGCTGTGTACGTGTGTGCGTGTATGTGTGGGGCTTTCTGTGAGCCACTGTTGTATTGTTCGTCGCACATGTTTTGCGAGTAAATGTGTCAGACAAACCAAAGCATAATTTTATACAATTATAATATGAAAACATTATATAACATGTTATATAATATATTTAGGATAAATAAAATTAGAATTACTTAAAACTTCCGGGCTGAAAGGCCATGGTCGAATGCTTGTTTTAATGGTGCTAGACGTTTCGGCCACACCACCGGTGGCCATCTTCAGTAGCAAAGAAAGAAAAGTTCATGATAGATGGAATGCTGAACGATTCGCCCAGTGAAATGGGACAAGCAACAGTGAGAGACGGCTACACAAGTTCGTGATAGATGGAATGCCGAACGATTCGCCCAGTGAAATGGGACAAGCAACAGTGAGAAACGGCTACGCTGTTGTCTCGCGAAGACGTCTCTCACTGTTGCTTGTCCCATTTCACTGGGCGAATCGTTCGGCATTCCATCTATCACGAACTTTTCTTTCTTTGCTACTGAAGATGGCCACCGGTGGTGTGGCCGAAAGTCTAGCACCATTAAAACAAGCATTCGACCACGGCCTTTCAGCCCGGAAGTTTTAAGTAATTATAGAGACACCGGCCGTGAAAGCCTACGTACTAGAATAAAATTAGAAGTTTTCAAAAACTAGTATTTTAGCAAATTTTTTTATATTTTGGAAAACATAAACAACAATTTTTATATTATTTTAACAACAATTACAAGCCACATAAACACCTGAATCTTATACAGATAACGTAACTTTAAAGAAGACATGTACACAGTTATAAAATATTAATGAGACATATTTCACTAAGTCAAATTTAGTAGCTACAGCATTTTAAATATATATGTGGAAAAATGGCCCAGACTGGGTGATGCACTGCTGTTTTAAGGTCACGGGCTCAAAGTGTTTTTAAGGACTTGCTAACTGAGACTACTTCTGCAGTGCGATTCTAATACTGTATGTCAGTATTGTTATAAATTCTGCCAGTTTGATAGTGTAATTTGTGTGTGTGTGTGTGTGTGTGTGTGTGTGTGTGTTTATAAAAAAATTTTTTTTTTTTTATTTTTAAGATTTTCAGAAAGCAGCTGAATCTGTGTGTCTTCAATTCTATCAGCTTAAGATGCAAGTGACTTTCCTAATGTGTATATATGATCTTTATAGTAAATGTGTGCTGTGCTGTAAATATTCATATATGCTTACTTGTCTCTTCTCTCATTTCTTATCGCAGTGCTGAAAAGAAGTCTGGTCCTGGCCACCCAAGAACACCTCGCCACGACAGCTCAAGCAATAAAGGTCCAGGAAGTGGTGGTATGGTTGCATCCGACCATTCCAGGGCGTTGCTGTTATCACGTCCAGAAACAACAAGTATTCCAAGTTCTGATGGAAGCCCCGTAGCTTCGTCCATACAGAACAACTTGCTTGGTCACTTCAAGGGATTTAGTATTACTCCAATAGCTAAACCTCCTGCTACTACTTCTGCTGTCACTGCTTCCTCTGCTACTACTACTGGTGCTGCAACTTCTGCTATTTTGATACCAACAAGACCTGCACCTCCTGTCGCTAACACACAGCGCAATCAACCAGTTTCACCGCCTAAAGTTCCTTCAGTAAGCATTGCATATCCTACTCGGTCAGCTCCTAAACCACCACCTGGTAATATAGGATTAGCTATAAACAATAGTAATCCAGTGATATCATCCTCATCTGCAATTAATAACCTAGTTCCGTCTAGACCAGATATTAGTTCTCCAGTTCTTGATACAACAACATCGTGTACTGCCAAAGAATTAATCGATACTACTTGTAGTAAGCCTGTTCGGTCTGCTCCTAGTGCCCCACGTCCAATTTCAACATCGGTTGTTCACGATGTTACCATTGACCCAAAACAAGTCAAAACTGTTAAAGACTCCAGCTATCCAACTCTAACAAGAATCGCTTCATTTATGAGAGGTCAGAAGGGTAATCAAGAAAATAAAAAGGATGTAAAAAGTGGTAAAATCGATAAAGATGCTCTGAGAAACTTGGAAATATCAAATCCTATACTGCAGAAAGAAATAGAAGTGCCTTCAAATGCACTACCTGCTGGTGACAAGGTTGTGGTTATGCGAGCGCAGAGTTTACGAAATACATCGACAGAGAAACGACCTCCAATACCGAGTTTCGGTTCCATGAGAATTCCAAACTCAAAACGTCCGACAAGTATCCCAGTAAGTGGTCGACCAACGTCGCCACCGCCTCCTAGACCACCATCAACAATAGGAGTTCCAGGCTATCAGACTCCAGGAAAGGTTGACAGCATGTACGATGATTGCTTAAACATTCTAACAGAAGGTACTGCACCATTAGCAAACATAGATGAAGAGAGTCCATCATCTCCAGTGGATAACATTTATGCAGTGATCGAGGAAAGTCCCACTGACAGGAGAGAAAGAAAAGAAATCATTTTACCAAAGAAATTAGAATATACATCTCCAACAGGTGACTATAAGTCACCAAAAGCGATCGAAAGTAGTGTGTCAGCTGGTAGTGGTGAATCAATGGGTTTATTAGGTGAAATAGTATCGGAAATAGAAGCTCGAAACACCGATTCTATATACTCCACGTCCACGTTGAACCGTAAGCAACAAGAGCGAGACAAATACAATGATGAAACAAGTTCGACAGTCACCGATGTTTCATCTGAGGTTGATAAGAACCAAACTTATGTAAACACGTCATGGAAACCTGGATACAGTAACATAACAGGAACTAGCGCAAGTTCAAGTAGTTCAAGTTCCGGTTACTTGAGTCCAATAAATCCAAACCAGAGTAATAAGGGAAAAGAGATTAATAGTAAACCAGATGAAAATACAAGAACAGTGGTAAAAGTGCCGGAAACAAGTGCACCGGGCTATAAACCATTTATACAAAGACATATGGGACCGCTCACTTCTAGCTTTAATAATAACAGAAAGAACACCTCAGGCCCGACAGCACCTGTTCATAATAAAACTCAATTGACCAGAACGAAAACACCTCCAAGCGCACAAACATCTAGTGATAACAAGTTATCAAACAAAAGCAATCCTGTGACAAAATCAGAATCAAATCACCAAAGACATAGTAATGTTAACAGTGCAAGGAAAGATAATGAAAGTTTATCATCAACTAAACCGGATCTAGTTTCTAGTTGCAGCCCGTCCGCTGTAAAATCACCAGACGTTCTAGGAGGTAAGGATGACATTAAAAGTCCTCCGTATAGTGGAAAAATAGAAAACAAACCGGCTGTAGTGAAACCGAGTACTTCATTCCGAGGTAGGCAACCTGTTCCGTCACCCAAACCGGCTGTGATACCCAATCCTAGTAAACCTAATTCGATAACTAATCAGCCTTTACCAGCAATACCGACTACCACTTCAATGACTAAAACTAAGCCTACCGTTACAAAAGTGCAGAGTGAGAAAATAAATACCGTAAAAACTGTTCCTTCAATAGCTAAACAAGTAAATGCAAATAAGTCAAACGTTGCTTCGTTACAACAGAAGTTTGAAGCAAACAAACAACCACTATCCTCTAGATCACTGTCAACAAGACCAACAGTTGGTGTAAAATCAAATAGCACAGCTTCGGATAGTCATAAAAATTTTAACGTTAAAAGATGAATTTTTTTACAACTATTAAATATAATTTAGCATGAAATTTTTATATTTTTGTAATCGGAAAACAGAGAAGTAAAGTAACACATTTCAAGCTGTATGCATAATGTGTCTGAAAAAGTGTTGAATATTTGCAGTAGAAAAGCAAAAAAACAGAAGCATACAGTACACCTAAAATTCTTGAACAGAATTATAATAAATATGATACTCAAGAAGTAATTGTATGTGTATCTCAAGAAATGTCTGTTCATTTTGTGCCAGTTATGCTTTTCAATCACACAATGGACTGTACAAAAGTCTGATTACTCATGGCAATGGTAACAGTCATCACATTTGAAAACCGTTACCTGTAATGCCGATGGACATGCTATGTTTAAAGATACACACATTTCATTATAGAATCTTTATTGTTTATAAGAATGTTTCTTCTAATCAGCACATATGAGGTGTGTTCAAAAAAAGATCGAAGTTTTTGAACTACACACTAACCCGCCCAAACAACCCGCTGTGACATTGAGCGTGCCTAGTGACAGTTTTTTACAACAAACTGCCATTTATTCTCTTGTGCTATAAGCATTAGTCTTTGAGGTATATCAGATTGAGTGGGGACGTGCACATCCTGTCCAGCGGATTTGTAACGAAGTCGGAATGAAGATTTTAACACAACGTGTGTGTAGCCTATAGAATTTTCCTGTTAAAATCGTGAAATCTTTACAGAGAAATTTCCATTGCAATCTAAAGTTGTCATTAGTCCGCTTGCGTTGGTAAGCATTTGCTGACCGATTTCAAAATGGGTCTCTTTCTGATTGTCACTCAACAAACGCAGCACAAATTTTTCAGTGATGAATTGCAAACAAGTTTTTCTATAAAACTATAATTTTACAACCTTATGTTGATACCAAGTCTCTCAGGAGGTCTCACCAGTTAAACGATGATTTACAATTACCACATTCCGAGGTTTCTTGACTTGATCTGTGACATCGCTTTGATCTGCACCGACCAATGTTTTGCCGTCTTTAAAAATTCTAAAAATAATCGTTCGGCTCATGCAGGCCTTCCTCTATACTTAGCTGAGCAACCAGAACGTTTCTGGAAAGTTTAAACCTTGTTTTGGTGCAACATTTCATACGCACACGTTGTTCTTCAGGGTCAATCTTAGTGACTTTCTCATTAACCCATTAGACAGCATGTGCACGTCCCCACTCAATCTGACATAGTTCAAAGACTAATGCTTATAGCAGAACAGAATAAATGGCAATTTGTTGTCAAAAATTGTCGCTAGGGACGCTCAATGTCGCAGCACGTTGTTTGGGCGGGTTGGTGTGTTGTTCAAAAAGTTCTGTCTTTGTTTGAACACACCTCGTATTTCTCATCTTTCTGTACAGTTGTTCTCAGCTGAACATTCCCTGCACCACACATTATTTGTTAATGAGTGTATATGTTTATTGGTCTTCATTTCCATATTTTACATTCCAATTGCCTTTTTGAATGAGTTGTATCTCCATCACACTCCAGTGCCTCATCTCGTGTGCTTTCATAAATTATGTTCACTGTCAGTCTGTTATAAATCTGTCTTACAATTTATATTATTTTGCCTTTTCATTCTTGTTCTTCTCAGGCCATAAAAAACTCAGTTATGTAATTTGAGTTTCAAAATTTGTAATGAATACTACTATTTGGGTGTTATTGATTGTACTAAAACTTTCTCTTCATTATGATCTCAGTATAAAATCTAAATATGAAATTAATTTACATCCATCATTTTTGTTTTATTATTAACATACACATAATTTATTATGTAATGTTTTTTCTTTATTACCAGTCAGGTGTGGCCGTTCCTAATTTATCATCACAAACATAACTGTTTTTATTATATGCATCATTATTACGGTACTTATAATGTTTCAGGCAATGGGTTGAACATAGTGACTAGAATGTGATCAGACTTTTCAAACAGTCCTAATGACTAAATTATAAATTATTTTTTTTTAATTTGTATTATACTATAGGCAAAAAATACCAAAAAGATCATATGTAAGTAATTTAGTACATACAAATGAAAAGTTTTTTTGTATATACACTTTATTGTATCAAATATTGCTGTAATCAGGATTTCAATTATTCAAAAATTTTTTGACACATTGATATACTATCATTTTACTTGCTGCAAATTTAATCAATAAATATCATAAATGGAATATATTGTGTTAAGTAAAAATTATATAAGTGAAAATATTGCGTAGTTATCAGTATAATAATTGTGGTGGGGTATTGATATTTATCTCTGTTTAAATAAAAGATTTTACAGGTAGTATAAATCAGTCGACTTTTGCTGTGCCCTATTGTCTAGTCAATGCTGAGGTCTTGTTGGTAAATATATCAGGTACATAATAGTAACATATTACCATTTAATTTTCAGTGACAAGTACGTCAATTCAGCCATTTTATTGTCAATGATTCCTCAAAAATTGTATCAATTTCAGACACTGTGACAGTGTAATGTGCAAGTCTGCGGTACTGATGGTCACCAAAATGTATCAGCTATCCAGCAGATTTTCCAAACCATTAGTTGAAGATCCTTTCTTTATCTCTATGTCATTTATAAGCTGGAGATTTTAATGGACACTGATTGTGTGTGTGTGTGTGTGTGTGTGTGTGTGTGTGTGTGTGTGTGTGTGTGTGTGTGTATGTGTGTGTGTGTGTGTGTGTGTGTGTGTGTGTGTGTGTGTGAATATATAAATACGTATTATGAAACAGTGTGTTGGTTTTATTTATTTCACATGGATTTCAGCTGATATTTAGTTATTACTTTAAGTGTTTCAAACTGTATCGCTGCCTTCTAAGCAGGAAACTCATTGTGTCAGGATATTTTACAGGCAGGTGTCGACATGTTAGAATTCTCTTTACAAATTTAGACGTAACCACTAATCCAACTACAGCTAGTAAGAACTGATAATAGAGGTGATGAAATTAAATGTTTAGACGGAAACAGACTGACAAGGAAATATTATTTTTCAAGAGTGAAGAAGGGTTTTTTTTGGTGACGTTAACAAGTCATGAGGTATTTACAACTAGTGGTTTGGTTTAATTTACTGGAAAGTTGCATGAAGGCAAACTAAATACTTCATCATCGTGGTTAAGGATTCCTCTGTTTTTGTAAATTAGTAACTGTAATACAATTTTATCAGAAAGTATGTTTACAGTGTTCGTAGCAACTCGAAACATCACTCTAAGCCCATGTGCTTCTTTCCAAGCATATCTGTGTGTATGTGTTGTCCAACCTTACGTACACGTGTATGTTCACAGTACTATTTTGTAATATTAAGTGTAATTATATGATGTGACACACATGTAAAAAGAACATTTATCATATTTGTAATTATTATATATTATAGATTTTAATTATTGATTATTACTATTATTAATTTTATTTTGTATTTTGTTATTGAGATTTTTATGTTTATGACGATGATGATGATGATTATTATTATTATTACTGTATGGTTTAAGTTTATATTGTGCTTTGTATGTTTGCGCATTTGTGTGTTTGCCATTATTTTATAAACGCCATGTAAAATTTCGTGTATATACATAAATCATATTTGTGTGCATAATTGAGAGCGTGTTATTTACTTTCCATTGTACTTCATTTAGTGATGTGTATATTATCAATATATAAAACACATAAACGTTTATGTGTGTGTTTGTAATTGTGTATGTATATACATATGTAGTATGTTTGTGGTAACAATAAGTTTACAGTGCAGATATACTGTACATTTCAAAATATTGTTTCTTTGCTGTATTATCTACGGACTCATTAATAACTCATGTAGCAATTTGTAAATACTTTCCAATTTGTATATAAATTTACAATATAATGTTTTGGTATGATGCAATGTGATATAATAAAGAACAAACAGCTTTGTGATATTAGCGACACTTACTAGAATCAGTTTTAGAATACTGTTGGCCGCAGAAAGATGGTTTACTCCACAGTCATGGTCTACAGCTCTTGTTGCAAGTGTTGAAAGCTTTATAGTGTGCCAGATCATGCCCGCAGATTTTCTCATAAATTTACAAGCATTAACGGATCTTGTGTTAGTTTAGGTTGCTAAATTGGAAGATTTAAAAAAATGACCAATATCGGGTAACAGAATCTTGAAAATAAAGAAAACAGTTACTACTGTGACTCGTTTCAGATATAAAACCAAGTTTTCATGTCTATGCCATGAAGAAGATATAGAAGATTACTAGATATTTACCTGTTAAAATAAGTTACAGTCTTGATAGTATTGATTTCTTTGCCAGGCATAAATAGCACTGAACTAACAGTGAAATCAGTGAACCATTTAGTCAAACAATTTAATTGTTTCCTTGGAAAATGTTTTCTTGCATTATATTAAGGTGTCTGCATGAGAATCTTGTCAATCAAAACCTTTCTTGTATCAACACCTCTGTTTTCATGTTCATTATTGGTATAGGACACATAGTAACATATCAAAAAAATTAAGAATCTGTAATATCAAAAATTTGGTGTCTGTATTTGTATGATAAGTATATATAAGTAGCACAGGTTGCGTGGATTAGTTTATCTTTATGTGTTTATGAAGAGGCTGCATTTGATATTAGCATTTAACTGACCAAAGACCGTTGTGTTTCTCACATGTCAGTAGAATTACGTTCGTAAGTGGATAAATATTAGCAAGGTTCTTTTCAGATAGTAATAAGTAGCGAATCATTGATGTTAGTTGTTAGAAATTAAGTGTGAAAATCTGAGGCAGATGGCATTTGGTTAGATGAACCGTTTCTGTGTAATGCTGTATTAGTATTTATGTAATAAACAAGATCATATCATACGTTTTTGAAAAGATAAACTTTAATATAGGTGGCAGAGGTATAATTGTCATGAAAGGTTATATAGGCCACCTAACAATGAAGGTTCAAGAATATAGATGTCTATAAACATTTTATACTGGTGTTCTGCATATTTATAATAAAAACATATATCCATAAATTCGCATATGTTGTCCATGTGGTACAAATTCATAAATATTTGTACATGGGAGAATATGGTCAAAACATTTTGTGAATTATAGTGATGTATTTATGTTAAAATTTGAAACTATAGTTTCAAATGAACTCTCAACTGCTCGAATGTGTATTATTGAAACCTATAATATTGTGTCATATTTTGTCGTTCTATTATTTTTACATTTTTTTTTTTGGCCTGTAATAAAATGAAATTGATACCTTATAAGGCTTATAAAATGTATCTATATTGTGTCAGATGTGATAAAAATCTATTGAAATTTTAAGTACTTGTGTAAAGATAGAATTTAAGTAGATGAACACACAGCTTAGTTTTCTACTTTTCTGTCTAAGCTGGGAAATATATTTAAAAGGCTATATTATTCTTTGTTTATAAAGATGAGATAATAACAAAACTTGTGAGTTAATTCTTGTAGTATACGTTATGTGGTGCTTTTTTGATAAATGTTAAGTTTGTACATTATCATTGTTACAACATTTAGAGTATTAAAGTAATTGCTAAGTGTAATGTGTTACGATATTTTTTGTTTCATTTTATTACCTCTTCAGCACAGAATAAGTCTTTTCTGGATAAATGCAGCAGGCATTCAGAGAATTTTGACTGCCACCGATGGTCTTCAGCTGGTCTGAAGTAATTGTGTTTTTGTTCATGTAATCTGCTGCAAATATGTCATTTTCTAAACATATACACTTACATTAGTGTAAATTCTAAACAGATGATTATTGGGAGCATTTGCTAACAAAGATATCATTCAGCATATGTTTGACATTACTATGATAAACACACAATACATAGCTACTTGAATGTACGGCATTCATACTCACTAACAATGGGATACAGTATGTAATGGGGCCTTGGTTTATGACATATTAGATACCTTTTTTTCAGTTTTGTTAACCAACTGGTGTGCAATATGTGTATCAAATTGTATGCATAACAGTCTATAAATCTATGTGCATTGTGTATTGTTTGTATAGAATGTGGAATATGGTAGCAGATAACCTAGGAGCTCACAAGCAAACATTTATTTGTATTGTTAGGAGCCAATAATGGATATTAATTACACATAAAATTAAAATAATAATTTTTAATCATCAAATATATATAATATGAGATTATACGAACTGAACTAAATCAGCCTGCCAGTTTTATTATTCAGTTTTTTTTTTGCCCCAGTCACAAGAAATGCCTGTAATTTAAGCAACAGTCACCGCGTGCTTCATCATGTCTCCTAAATAACCTTATGCAAAACGATATTTGTTTTTGTATGGGTCCTATACTTGTCTGAGTCATGTGGAAATTAAATTAAGATAGAAATAAATGTGTAAATTTTATATTTACTGATACAAAATATTTTAAAAGTGGTTATATGTACTCCTGATATTATTGCTATTATTGTTGTTGTTATTTCTAGTATTTTTGATAGACTTGATGATGAAATGTCATAATTTTATAATTAAATGTTATATTTATATTATTTATAACAATCATAAATATAATAAAAATGCCTTAAGTTAGAGATATTAGTTAATTTATATGACGGTACAGAGGATATTAATGAATGCTAGTTTTTAAAAGAAAATACACATATTGTAAATATACTTGTAATTTTTTATGTATGTATGTGCTGTTTTAAGTGTTTAGGTATAATGTATGAGTTATGAGTTTAAAACACTGAATCATTAGTATAGATATGCTTGTCAACGTTAAGTTACGGACCTACTGTACAATTACAGGGAGTGAAAAGTGTGTAGAGTTTATTATCATAATTATTTATTACCTGCTATTCTGTTTGAGAATAATTGTCTTTGAATTATAATATTAAGCAAGGAAGTTATTGTAGTATTATATTACTGATGTTGCTAGTAATAATAATGCAATTTAAAATACTCTGGTACAATAAATTCTTTAATAAAACAAGTATGATTAATAAGTTGCATAATGTCAGTAAATAAACAGAATTCATACATCTTTTTATAAAATTCCATGAGTAAGTGTGCTAATATGACATTTTTAAACTTGTCTTAGAATACTGTATTTTCTCAAACGAGAAGTTCACAAATTAGCAAGTCGATTCTTTACATTTTTGGTTTATACAAGTATTGAGTACTAACTTAATGATTGAGCGATTCTTGTAAAAGGATAGTGTTTTTGTTGACTTCTAATATTCAGTTTTTCGTACTGCAATATATTTCTGAAAACATTCTGAAGTGGCAGAGACTTAATAAATATTTGTAAACCGGTTGATTGTGCATATTGTGCCATTGTCAGTCAATATGATGTTTAATGTATATTGTATCTTAGTGTGTTTGCCTTTCATGAGAATTTATCAATTTTAATTGTTCAGTATCATGTACTTACAAAATGTTAAATTTTTGAGATTAATTCCTTGATATTTTACAAATATCTACAGAGTGTTGAAAAAACATGTAGTTGAGAAAACATGCTACTTTTGGAAAATAACCTGTTTAGATACTATAACTTGAGTTTATGAGGTTTGGTCAAAATGTTCATGCAGTTCTTATTTTAAAAATTATGCCTTCATTCATCGACACTTATACTGTCCCCTTCAAAATAGTCTCAATCAGTCGAGTGTAACACAATTAACCCAGCCGTTTTGCAGTCATCAAAATATTTCAAGCATGCATTTTTGGGTACAGCCTTGAGCTTGCTTAGCGATTTTCGTTTGACGTCTTCATCGGTCGCGAAACGTTGTCTTTTAGTGAAAATTATCACTATTGGGAGGAGGAAAGATTGCGTTGGGACACATCTAGTGAATACGGCTGTTGCTGTGTCGTCGTTATGATGTTTTCTTTTGCCTAGCTTGCCAAAATTCTCAACAAACAATGGTATGCATCGAGGCGCATTATTGACCTGCAGTTTTCATAAATTATTCTTCCGTAAATCTGGCCATTTTCTATGAATAGCGATGAAATTTACCACTGCACCTAGAGATGAAATTTCATAGAACACGTCTCGACAGATGAAAGATGATGGTTGTCAGATGAAATTTCATAATCTTCATGTGACAACCACAATCTTCAACTTATTTACGACACTCTTTGAAGCTTGTAAATTGATTGTTCACACATAGCAGTCTTGCCAGAAGCCTTCTGAACATGTGTACCACGACAGAACCGTTTATCTCACAGTTTACACATTGCATTGTAGAATGACAAAAAATCGCCTAATATACCTAAGGATGACTTACTCAATTAGCTGTGAAATCTATGGTCATTAACATGTGTACAACATCACATAAAAACAATTTTTACCCTTGTAGCCATGGAAATTGCAATATTATACAAACTTTTTGATCAAACCTCATGTATGTTTTATAAACAATACCATTGCCACATCATCAATGTATCACTTGACTAGGAAAGACAAGAGAGGATGTAGGACAGTCCAGCCAGCTATTAGTTCATATCTTCCTCATTCAACATGGCTGCTGTCGTCTTTCAGTAAATACAGCAAAAAAAATATTTCTAACTAAAACTGAAACTGGTTCAACTAATAGTCTTTTTTTTTAGCTAACATGATTTTAAACAGGGACTGATTTTAAACCATTCTAGCTTTGTTTTCTTTCACATTGTTACTTATATTAAACTTTCATACTCATACATGTTCGGATATCCAGGTTTATAAGGAAAGGAAATATCTAAGTAGTGAATGCTTGTGCTTTCTGATGTTGTATGATATGTTCACATAGAAAAAAATCTTGATAACCACTATTTTTATGTAGTCTTCAAGAATCTGCAGTTTTTTTGCAAACATTGTTAACTTTATCAAATCAAAACAGTTTTTAAAAAAACATGTGGAATGGATCAGTGATATCTCATAATTACATTGTAATGTATACTGTATACTGTTGTACAAAATATGCTTGTCTCATGCAGTGGCGGCCAGTGTGTCCTGAGGAAGGGGAGGCTACGAGAGAGTCAGTCAGTCAGTCATAAGTACCCCTCCCCCCAGACACACGTTATTGCACTCTTAAGCATGGTAGAGCTATCTGTTTTTAACAGCGTTTGAAAGCTATGATGAATTTACTTATAAGCCTTCAGCAGACCATAGCCGTATAGTCTTATTTGTGTTTAAGACTACTTATTTGTGTTTAATTCTGCTTCTGCACAGTAGAATAACTTTGCAGAGCCAGCAGAATAACTTTGAATTTACCCCACTACAGCATAGCAATTTATGTTGGTTGTACAATGACGACTGGAAAGTTTTAGATTTGTTTTTGTGCCTTTTAAGAAATAAAAATTTTGGGGTAGGTCGACCAGTTTTCATTTCATTTCTCTCAAAGTCACTCAGCCGGGAAAATTGTTTATTCAGTAGTGTTGTAATGATGCATTTGTTCAATACTGCATATCACTTTCATTTTCTTCTGCTAAATCCATTTTATCCTCGTAGTAGAGATTACAAATACATGCCAATAAGAGATAATAATAAACAAACACACACAAGGAACAAGAGAACGTAAAACTAACACAAACCACATTAATCCGTGCCGAGAGGCTAATTCACTCATTGCCTCCCAAGTACGGTTACAGATGCACTAACGTCCCCCCCACCAACTGTCAGGCACGTAGCCATACGAGAACTACGGAGGCTACTCAGATCCCTGCCTCTGCTGCTATTCTGCGCTATTGATAACGCGTGCGATTAAAAAGTTTTTTGTAATTAATCAAATAATTTAAAGCCAAATTGTGATTACAGATTGATTACAGGTTCTGTTACAATAAAAAATAGAGCCTATTACTATTTGTTTTTAATAATTTTCTAAATTTCACTGGGGAGGCTTAGCCTCCCTTGCCTCCCCTGATGAGCTGCCGCTGGTCTCATGTTGCATTTTGTCTCTGGTATTGTTTCGTAATAGTAAACACCTTTATGTTGCCTTTATAATGAATTGGAACATATTTCTGTTTGTAAATCAAGTATAGATTTTTTAATAAAATACTACATGTCGCCAACTTGAAACCCTTATGGTAGATTAGAACCTTGTAAGACCAGAGTAGTTCAGACCATACAGATTATACAATTTACTGCCACTGAAATGAGTTCATTAATCTGATATTCAAGTAGGAATTGTTGAAACAATTATCTAAAATTGTATCAACATGTACAAAAACTTTTAATTTACAAATACTGTACGCCTTGCTTAATATTAATATTTCTACAGCTTTTTGTGAAAATTGTGTTATAACTATGTGAGCTAGTTATATATACAAATATGCTGTTTGAGATTTGCTGTATATATATATATTATTTTTAAAAATGCAGTAAGTTTATTGAGACAACTTAACTGACGTTATCGTGACTTTTAAATGTTATAATACAGGAGTCGTAAGCCAAAGATTTAATAATGTAATAATTATTAAGGAATATATTAATAATATATAATTAAATATACACACACCTGTGTCTATTCCAAAATAAACAGAAGGAAATTATTTCTTTTGCCATGTTTTTTGTTTTATCCTTTGTTTTATAGATCCTTCATATACGTACTTTTTGTAAAATGTGTATACATCATGTATTAGAAGACTGTATGTTTGTATGTGTAAAGTAATCGCAAACTGAACCAATGTTATGTGTGTCCTGTTATTATACCATATTTCCTAATAATCAGAGGGGTGTACCTGATATGTATTGCAGTGATTCGTCGCTAAGCCAATTGTGAACCTTTGTCAACCATAATTTGAAAGTAAACAAGCTTCTGGTATGTCGTAAAGGTTTTCAAATATTAGCTGTAGGAATCTGTAATTCATCATTTAAAGTATGATGAAGATATTGCATGTGTTTATAACAATGGGAGAACAACAGTTACAGTGTAGTGTGTACATTAAGGTCTCACATGATGCATCATGTGATTTCATCATTTGCATCATTTCACAGTTTCATACCATACCTCAAGGGTACCATTTGCCTCTAGACATATTCATTTGTCAATTATAACAGAGCTGTATGCATTACTTCATTCACCAGACGTAAACAGAAATGTTAACCACTTTAAATTTTTCATTCTGTCTATTAAATAAAATCAAATATATAGTATAAATAAGTTTCGTTTATGTACTAAACATGTATGTATGTATGTATCTACCGGGGGCTCTGGTAGCTTGGAATACCCCAGAAAAACTGGGAATCCGAGTCCCTCCACCAAAAAATTTAAAAAAATACATCTTCCAGAATTGCTAATAAATTCATTGTTAAGAGTACAAATAAAATTGGGATACACTTTTTTTGTAAATTTTCATTACTATGTTAAACAGTTTAACAGTTTCAAGGTCTCTCAATGTACATTGACATTCTGTAATCTATGAAAATAATAATAAAAGATTGCACTCGTTTTTGTATTACAGTCAAAAGACTCCAAACAGAATAAAAATGTAGGTGAAATAAAAGCAAGTGATTTCCAAAGGAAAGTAAAGCAATGTCATTGCAACTATCACAAATTGAGCATATTTTTAAAAAGAACAAAAGTATTAGGGTGTAATTATGTTGTAGAAATCTGTAAGTAAATCATTATTTTTCTGCATCATAAAAATATTGTAGTATACTACTTACATTAGGATTTGGTTTGATTTATTGGCACTCACCTACACTTAATTTTAACAAATTTACTTATGACATCTTTATAAGATAACTGTTTCATACTATACTCTTTAGGCTCATAAGAGATAAAAAGTTCAGCCTGTCTTCTGACATGGTTGTCCGTAGCCTATTTTTAATAAGTTTCTACTTCAAAAATTATCTTTCACCACTACTGTTGGTAACCATCATTGACAAATACATTCCAAGTGCCACTTCCACGTTACAAAAACATTCCTTGACCTTCTTTTCTAGAAGGAGTTTGTACATCCACTGCTCATGGCTGATGACAGTTTTCTCCTTTTCACCTTCTTCGATATACTCATTACAAAAAGACTTGAAATGAATTAGTTCATTTTCCAGGCTGTTTTTCAAATCATATGCTTCTACTAAATTTTGTGCTTCCTCACGGTCTCTTCATTGACAGTAATGCTGTCTAATTTACTAAGAAACCCAAGATGAGTATCAACTAATTTGTATGCTTCTACAATATGCCTCAATGACAACACAGATTGGTCTACAATTGGAAGGAAAGTCTGGCATCAAAATGTTTCTGAGAATGTCAGTTCAGTGTCTGGTGCCTGGCTAGTATGAAGAGGTGCCAAGTCATGTGGAGGGGCTGCCCTCTTATGGGCCATAACTTCCAGTCATTTTTACTTGCGTTGTCTTCCCCTAGCCTTTGATGCCCCAACACCGAACTGCAAGGCAGCAACAAAATACAATCCTGTAACAATAGGTCGCAGTATTACAGCCGACTAAATCCAGCTAGATTCCCGCCTGTAATATTCCAAAGATAAGCCGGTTCATGATCATTTCCCTTGCACCCTAACTTGGTACTGGTGGCTACTGCTGCCCTACATAGTCAGTCAACTGTAGCTCTACAACCCTTGGTGGGTCTTGTGGCCTGCTCCAAGAATCGATTCCATTCCTCCTTGTTGCATGCCTTGGCTTTCCAGTTTCTTATGTTCAGCTTTCCGAGGTCCTCCTCTATCTGGTCTTTGAATCTACTTCGACGTCTTCCCCTTTTTCTACTACCCATTCGTTTCTGGTAGAAAATATATTACGTATGCTGTCCTTCCTCCATTCTCTCTGTGTCCAACCCACCTTAGCCTGTGTATTTTGATTAGCCTTACAATGTCCAGCTCTTTGTAAAGATGGTATAGGTCATAACTGTAGCACCTGCGCCACATTCCATTTTCTTGTACTCCTCTAAATATTGTTCTTAGAATCTGTCTTTCACAGCAACCTATAAATAGTCTTTCACTATTTTTTGTCACTGTCCAGGTTTCTGAAGCATGTGTCAGCACTGGCCTGATAAGTGTTTTGTAGATTTTGAATTTCGTGCTTCTTGAGTTGACGCTAGATGTCAGGTGTTTTTTTAATCCATAATGTGTTTTATTTGCGAGATATATTCTTCTTCTTATTTCAGTGTTGATGTCGTTAGTGCTGTTTATCTGGGAGTCAAGGTATTGACTCTTTTACTGCCTCTATATTTTTGTCCTTATTTCACTGCTGCCCTACACCAGGAATATTTATCAACCTTCTGGTCTTGATCCGTAATGTTCTGCAGCAACAGGGTCACCTCTTGTAGGATGTGGCACTTCACGCAGTACAGTGTTGGCTGGAGAGAGACTAACGGCTCCTGTGGGAGCTAACATCACTTCATCCAACCCTGGGAACTTGTGTGGACCAATGCCCAGTCAAATCGGTACAAGAGTACTACTTCTCCATATTCTCTCGACCCCTAATGGTAATTATAATCTTTTATTATTTTTACTTGCTCTGTTAATTGGAGTCAATCTATTCTAAAATCTTAATTCCTACTTTGATTAGTCCAAGCCAATCTAACAGCTTTGTTATAGTCATTGGTTTTCATCTTCCCTTTTTTCTGGTTGTTGAGTATTATGCTAATTTTGCTTTCTGATTGTAGCTAGGTCACCTACATTAAGAATTACAGCATTTCTGTAAAGGTATCACAGTCAACTTACAAATTCATATTGTAAAATGACCAATGAATGATTTCTTCTGTTACCTCTATAACTGTGTCACTGTATGCAAATTGTAATGTTTCAAGCTCCTACAGTGGTGTATCTAGAATTTGGTGTTGGGTGATGGTGGGGTGGGGTGGGGAGGGGTAGAGTCGGCTTAATACAAAAGAAAAAAGAACAAGTGAAGACTAAACAACATTTCACTGTTGGAGGTAAGTTTATGGAGGAGCTATGAAATAAGCAGCCGGTCTCGCTGGTGTTGTTGCGCCGCAGTCCCCTTCACTCAGCAGCGGGATGTAGAGCCCGCTGATGTCCCAGTCAGTGGGCTTCACTTCTTCCTCGTCCATTTTCTGCTCTTCCCTTCTCCCTTCATGTCATGCGACGGAATGAATTTTTTGCTGTCAGATCTCAGAGGATGTGCGTCTTAAAGGCGTCACCTTGAGATACAAGTACCGGTTATCATTCATTACTGGGATTGCCAAGAGCCTATTAGAGAGCTGCCGATTCCTAATTGGCTCGCTGGGAGCTCTCTCAGTTCCCACCAGGTGTTTGTAGCGAATGCAATCCGGGTTGGCACAGGGAGCAGATATCTGTCGCTGCCATCACTCTCTGTGTGTGTGTGTGTGTGTGTGTGTGTGTGTGTGTGTGTGTGTGTGTGTGTGTGCGTGTGCGTGTGTGTGTGTGTGTGTGAAATATATACACTTAACATGTCAAGAGACACAGAAGGAGAAGGATTTCAAAATAACCAGAGGAAGGTAAGTAGGAATATCTTCTCAATTCGCAAAGAAACATTAACAAAACTATGATGCATCCTGAAAGAAGCATTGCCATTACCATCATGCTTTCCTCTTTATTTTTAATCTCTGATAAGAAGTGATAGGAAAACAGGGAAGTGATGATACGAACAGTACAAAAGTAACTATGAGGGCGGTCTGAAAAGTTCTCGACCTAACAATGAAAAAACGAATTTATAATTTCAAAAATAATTTTATTTTTCAGCGTAATCTCCTTATAGCATAACACATTTAGTCCAGTGATGTTCAAATGCTACTATCCTGTTCTTGAAGTGGTTTTCTGTGAGGTCTGCAAAATACCTCTCTACAGCTGAAATTACCTCTTGATCAAATGAAAAACGCTGACCAGTGAGAAAGAGTTTGAGTTTTGGAAAAGGATGGAAATCTGAGGGAACCAAATCTGGGGAATAGGGAGGTTGTTCTAACAATTCATAGTAGAGATCTCTTAATTTTCCCATTGCCAAAACACTTTTGTGGGCAGGTGCATTGTCATGGTGAAAAATGATTTTCTTCAACAAACCGGGCCTTTTTTCACGAATTTTTCAGTCTATTTTCGATAATGGCATAATATTCCCCAGTTATTGTTGGAGCTTTTCAAGGTAATTGATGTACAAAACACCTTTAGCATCCCAAAACAATGACACCATGATTTTTCCTGCTGATGGAATTGACTTAGCCTTCTTTGGCGCTTAACAACCAGCTTCTTCCACCACTTTGACTGTTGTTTGGACTCTGGTATGTAGTGGTGGATCCAAGTTTCACCCATTGTAATAAACCAATGCACAAAATCTGCTTTGTTCTTAATAAAATGCTACAAGCACTGTTCAGATACTTTTATGCACTTTTGTTTTTGGTCTTCTGTAAGCAAGCGCGGCACCCACCTAGCGCAAAGCTTTTTCATTTGCAATTCCTCATATAAAATATGTCTGACGTGTTTTTTCAAAATGCTTATAGTCTCCGTAATCTTGTGCACTTTAATTCTGCGCTTGTCCAAAACCATATACACTTTTTCGATGGTTTCTGGTGTTGTTGGCATTTTTGCGATGGCACATGGACTGTCTTCCAGACTGGTACAACCGCGTTTAAAATCATTTTTTAACTGTTGAAAATGAAGGAGAAGAGTCCCCATACAGTTTAACGAAACTTGAATAAATTTTCCTTGGTGTAAAACCTTCTTTCGCAAAGAACTTTATGACCACACAATACTCAATTTTCTCCATTTTAAGGAATGTATAATTCAAATTATTTGGTACAATGACCAGAAATTGCACACGCATGCTAACACTAGACATAGTCTCTCCTATGGCGCTACAGCCCATGTCGGGCTCTGGCCTCCACCAATCTCCGCCTCCAATCTACTCTATCCATTGCAGTCCTCCAGTTTCTTATCCCCATGTTCCTCGCGTCCTCTGCAACGCCATCTTCCCACCTCTTCCTTGGTCTACCTCGAGGTCTTGTTCCCTCCCATGTACCCAGCAGAGCCCTTTTGGGGTTCCTGCCATCCTCCATTCTCATAACATGTCCAGCCCAACGTAATCTTTGCATTCTTATACATTTTGAGACTGGTATATCTTTATATATTTGATACAGTTCATTGTTGTATCTCAGTCTCCATGAGCCATTTTCTTGTATTGGGACTATAATGCGTCTGAGGATTTTCATTTCAAAGGCGTCTACTATGTCGGCTGTTTTCTGTGTGATTGTCCATGCCTCACATCCGTAGCATAACACCGGTCTGATGACAGTCTTATATATTTTCATTTTTGTTTCCCTGTCCACACCCCCAGACCTAAATGATGGCAGCACTAGACGTAGTACCAACATAAAATAAAAATTCACAATAGTACTGCCGCCTACGGTTGGTGCTGAGAACTTTTCAGACTGCCCACTCATGTACATATGATTTATATACACTAATCTCTACACTGAACTCAGTACATACAGGAGGTAGCAATTTAATACCAACAGTCTGTTTAAAGTTTTATTGAGGAATGTTATTGCCATTATTATAAAGTTACATTACAACTGTATAGTAATTTATGTCTACAGTCCTTTATTGTAGTATGCAGTCTGTGGTTTACTTAAGACCTTCTCTGCAGCATCCTAAAACAGATTTATATGAACATTTTATCTGCCTGTAAAACGATATCTATATTGCATTTCACATTGTGTTATACGAGAATATAAAACAACATTTTAATATTTTAGTATACGTATGCGTTTCTTTCAGAATAATATTTAAACTTTTGTTCATAGGCCTCTTACCTTTGTAGCTGTACAGAGTAAATAAAAGAACAAATAACATCATAATTCATGATGATTAAACAGTATTACATATTTTTATACATGAAGTAGATGTATTACGTGTATTTTACCATAAATCTTTAGGCATTCTTTACTTCTTTGCCTGTTTAATTTATTTTGTTTCTTAATATTCACATACAGTAATCCCCCGATATAACGGACCGCACTTGTAACAGATAGATCTAAGAAACATGGAATGTTGAAAAATCAAAGACAAACAGGGTCAAAAATGATGCTTAGCAACACTGGACAATGTAAGACACTGGTATTGTCTCCTCCAGGTTTCTGTGAATAGCCTACACATTATTCCATATTGTAGAAACTGACCGGCTATTATAACACTGATCCTACCTAGACTTGGGTCTGTCTCAGTCAGTTCTCATTCTAGACAAAGTTGATACGAGGGTAGGCTGAAAAGTAATGCACACATGCTTGTAGAACACGAACGAAAAGAAATAGCAAGATGGGGCAAAAAGTAAATAAAAGTACATTTCCTTAGCTTCAAAATTATATATTTATTTTTCAACATAGTCGCCGTTAAGTCTTAACACATTTCTCCCAACGCGTAACAAGTTTTTTTATCCCGTCACTGAAAGATTCTTCCGACTTTTCTCGAATCCATGACGCGGCAGCTGCCTTCACCTCATCGTCCGAGGTGCAATGATTACCCCTGAGGTCTCTCTTGAGTAGAGGAAAAAAACAGAAATTGCAAGGCACGAGATCAGGGGAGTAGGGAGGGTGTGGAATCGGTTCAAACTTCAGGTTTCGCAGAGCCTCTTGGGTTGCGCGTGAGGTGTGTGGACGAGCGTTGTCATATTGCAAGATTATTGGCGCCAGGCTGCCTCTAACCCGACAAACTCGACGTCGGATGTGTTTTAGAGTGATTCTCTGGTCATTTTGAATCAAATCGTCGACTAGTTTCGGATGTTCATCGTCTGTGGCAGTGATCGGACATCCGCTGCGTTTTTTGTCATCAATTACGGCTTTTCCAGACTCGCAACCACGAAATTTTATTACCCATCGATTCACAGTAGACCTATCAACAGCATCGTCACCATAAACAGCCTTTAAATGACGATGAATCTCATTAGGAATCACATTTTCAGCAGTTAAAAATTCGATAACCGCACGCTGTTTAACTCGTGTTGACATAGCACTACAACACGTCTCCATACTTCTGCTACTTAAAGCGTATTGTTGTACGAAACTCCTTTCAAACTGCGCATGCGTTTGGAGGGGGAATGTTACTCCCGAATGCCACCAGGTGTGCTTCTGTAGGTAATTTTGTTCATGTTCTACAAGCATGTGTGCATTACTTTTCAGCCTACCCTCGTACATACGGTGTTGTCTTTTTTCGCTTGTGCTGACTGCTGAGTTCCCAGTTTTTATACTTTTTTCCTGTTACAGTACAATTTGGGGGATTTTGCTATGCCTTTAAGCCTACTGTACACTGAAAGAGGATGCATAAAAATCTTTCTCTTATGATACACTGGCAATCATAGAATGCTGGAAAAAACAGCTTCAGTGTCTAGCACTCGTGATGAGTGCGACATTGCAAAACACTGTGTTGAACATTAGAAAGTGAGTGATGTAAATGCGATGGTATTTATATCGGACAATGTGGCTGTGCTCTGAAACATCACATTTCTGAACATAAGAAAGCGATATTAACTAATACAGCCAATACAGGTTTTGCAGATCATTGCTTACAACACAATCACTTCATAGATACAAAAAAACAACACTACTGCACAACATATAAAAAGGTAAAATGGATTTATTCGAAATTCTATAACTTAGAAAAGCAATAAAAAGTAACAAACAGTTAACAAACTGTAATATAAATTACAAATACAACTAATATAAAAATAAAGATATATTATTAAAATATATATAGAGATTGTGTGTGTAGCTTTTGTGATAACAAGGGTATTGTGCTCTTCCTTTAGCCCCACTAGTTGGGCTAGTCAAATGGTAATATAATTTCAAGTGTAATAAAAAACAAAATATAAAGATATTGATGATAAGAAAATGTTATAACTAGGTGTGTTTGATTGATAAATAATAAATACATCAAACTTTAAAAATTTTGCAAATATTTTTTCTTGTGCTTGTATCGAATTTGTCTGAATGATTTAATTTAATTAATTAATAATTAATTAATTAGTTGAGTTTGTAATTTCCTCCTATATCTATTCTCTCAATGTGAATTATGTTTTTTCTTAATAAAAAATAATAATAACATTAATGGTAGAAATAAAAACAATGCTGGTAACTGAATACTGATTTGCGTTTATTCATTCAAAATTGTGCGCCAGTCAAACTGCGCATGTCCCAGGCACTGGCTAATATTCGCCACAGTCGGCAGTGAGAAAGATTAACAAATATATTTTTTACAAGTTTAAATTTATGGTTCTTTTAACGAGTCGAAATGGTCAGAGGGCAAGGAACAAGATACATTTAACAGGTATTCTTAAACTAAATGTTAACATCTGAAATAGAACAGAATTATTATTACAATTGTCAATTAGAAAGAAATTATTTAAAATTCGAACCAAGTCGAAGAAATGACGTCACTCTGCTCCAGGCAGCACTGGTCGATCGTCTGTATAGAAATTCAGCAATGGCCGCCGTCTGCTCGTTTTAACTGCTATGACGCCGTTGGAATTGAAGATCTTCTCCCACAGAAATAAAACGATGTTCCCTTTTTCTGCAAAGTGGTGTTGGTCCAAAATATTGTGTTGAATGTCCCCTCGTCGTCTGCGATGTCGAATTCTGGATGGATCTCTTGTGTAGTGTGATGTTCAAATATGTGTGTTGGTTCTTTGTGAATTCGTTCCAAAATTTGTTCAAATGGCTGTCGATTTCTGGCGTTAAGTTTTATGGTGTTATTCTGTGTTTTTGGAAACTTGTGAAGTGTTAGACATAGATAGATAATATTATTTCACTTGTTAGTTCATCTCCGTTACACGCCACATAACCACACTTGGTTTTAATATAAATTATTTGGTTTTCAAAACTCCACTAATACATTTTTCAACTGTTCAGCTTTGCGATTAACAATAGACTAAACGACGCAACGTCGTCGTTTTAGGGCAATTTGTGGTATGTCTTTTTCCTCTTCATATTGTTTAATTATAAAATATCTGTCTAAGACTTGTTTCACTATCTAACTATACATAACAAGTTTTCTTATTTTTTACTGTATTTCCAATATTTCTTAATTTTACATGAATATAACTATTCAGTAATATTGATTATTTAATTTTACATCTTTTGATATATAGCTGGGTTTGTTTCAAACTCATTTAAGCCCAAAAATTACAATTTTGCATAATAATTGTATTCCCCATATTTTGTACAAATTCAGTGTTTTAAAGGTTTTTATTTGTTTTTTCGGTATAATATTTCCATGGAATACACCTAATAACTCCGTAATTACTTTGTTGTTAATAATTTGGTTATTAAAACATTTCAATATTGATTAATTTGCTGTTTAGTCTGATTTGATTACTATCATAAGCCTATTTTTGACTGTTTCCAAAAGAAGTTAGTTTTCTTTCTTTTGTCATTCTATTTGCTATTAACTGTATCTGTATTAATTATATTTTCAATTTCTGTATTGTATGTATTGAATTCTATTCCTATTACATAGATTAATTCTTTGATAGATAGTTTTTTTTTTGGTTTATAGGCCATTCTGTGTTTACAAACATAGTGTCTTGGTGGGTCTGTTTGTACATTATACATGGTTTACTGATTTGAATAAAACTTACATTTTTATGCCCTACTTGCCTCTCTGACTTACACAATGGAAAATTAAATGACATGATTTTAATTACAATAGAATATCTTGTATCTACTAAACTTTCTTTATACTAATAACATCATTGAACCATAACATGAACATCTTATGCCTAATTTTAACAAAAACATCTTATTATCAACTATTTTCCATATATCACCTAATTTTAACAAAAACATCTTATTCCTATTATTTTTTCCTGTATCATCAAATGATAACAACATAGCTTATCCTAGACATAATTTAATTAGAAAACATAAAAAACTCCTATTACTAGTAACACTGTCAGTCACTAACTGTCTTGTGTATGTATTATTCTTATGAAAACACTTTAACTGTGATAAAAAACCTCGTGTATCTATTTACACCTTACATCTAAAATATTATTTAATTACTAATAAATAATAAACATCTTAATATTAGGCATACCTTCAGTTATGAACTGTCCTTTGGTATTTTTGTCCTCACCATTTATTTAGTTATAATTAAAGAAAACATTTTATATGTAATAGTCCTTCTTATATCTAATTTAAAACTCTTATTACTAGTAATGTTGTCAGTCCTTAGACCGTCTTTCATTTCAATGGTTTTATTATTATTATTCTACACTCATGGTAGTCTTTTTATAATACTTAAACCTCATTGAAGATTTTTTCATAGATTTTTTAACTATGTTTCTCACTGTACACTCTGTAGTTCCTTAATTTTGTTATCTCACTTCACTTTATTGTATTCTACACTCTGGTAGTCTTTTTAGTGAGTTCTACTCTATGGTAGTCTCTTTTGACATATTTTTTGACATGTTACACTTACAACTAATATACAATTTGTTTTTATAATATTGTATCTTGTAACTTGTTTGGGGTTTACCTATATCGGTTTCAATTTTGTCTCATGGTATTTATTATATGATTAACATTTTGTTTTGGTATATCTCTTCCTGTTTCTGGTCTCTTTGTTGGAATCTTGATATGTTTCGTCCCTTCTTCAAATATCACATTAGTAGTTTCCTTATTAAAATGGTTTCATGACAGATTATTTCCTTTTTTATGGTCCTTCCCTTTTTGTACTGCTTCCCCAATCTACTGGGTATACTGCTGGTTTAACTGGTTTTTTCATAGTAGGTTATTTTAATTAATGGTTTTCTTTATTATCTTCCATTTTTATTAACATTTTATAGACTTAATTATACAGTTTCTAGTGTAATCCTTAAACAATCTATTCTTCTCACTCACTATGGAACTTTCTCTTTTATTCATGTAACATTAATTCAAATGTTTAGTGTGATAATTTTGTTATGTTACATATGCTCTCCTGTAAAAGTGATTAGTTCAGATCATACTCTGTATGGATGAAATAATTACTACTAATTCTTTTGTATTTACATTTTCTCCGTGATTACATGTTTTCACTTTATATACCTTCTTTTTCCACCATTGCTTCCTCTCAGCTGATGTGTATCTCCTTCATTAGTTTCTTTTTTCATTGATAAGTGATCTTCAATCTTGTGTATAACATTATTATTTTATATTCCTTCTTATTTGGTGCTTCCTCACCAGTATGTTTACTCCCTAACATTCCCTAACAAATTAATTGGAACAGTTCAGAGTGGCACTTTTGGCTTCAATCCCTGCTGTCCAATACTTCAATTGAGTCCAGAGGTATTATCATCTCTGCTCAACACATAAGACTGATGGCATTTTCTACATCCAGTCATAAAAATAAATAAACAGTAAAAGTAGTCATTTTTGACTAAAATAAATCTTTAGATTCTTCACTTCATAATACGTTATATTAATTAATACTTTTATACACTTGACTCTTCTTCTCTCTTAAAGCTTATTCCATATTAGGTGGTATGTGGTATCATATACATTTCATCATGTTTACATAGTAAGTAGTATTTATATTTACTCTTTCTACCATCTGGTATCCATTGAGTTACTTTTATTGCTCATGGTATAACATGAATTAATTCTTTATCACTTTCACTATAACAGTGGTTGTTGTAACAGCATTATCATTATTAGTATCAGGTTTTTGTTTTTTGGTTTCTGGTCTCACTATTTGGTCTTTAGTGAGCTGGTCCTTCTTCATTGTTCCATTTTTATTAAATTATTTTCTTTGTGAGTTTGGTTAATTTGTTTGATTAAGTCATATGACATTCTGGTTTCCTTTCTCTCTTAGGATTTTGTATCTCTTTCTTACAAAATATTTTTTCATATTTCAGAGTTATTTCTCACCATTTGTATGAGTGTGAGTTTAATGTTTTTTTTAATTTTAGACATTTTTATTCAACTACATTCTTTCTTGTTCATAGTTGTTTTTCAAATATTTTGGTATAAGTTGTACTTATTATTGTTTTGAATTTTGAAATTATTATTCCTCAAAATTCTTTTTGCATTCATAATAGTCTTTGAATGTTTGTGTAAGTGGTACTTACTAATTATTTTGAATTTGGACAATTATTATCTGCATCCAAATTCTTTTTACTTGCATAATAGTCTTTGAATATTTGTGTAGCTTGTACTTACTATTGCTTTTGAATTTTGAAGCTTATTATGTTCAAAATTCCTTTTATTTATTCACAATAATCTTTTAAATGTTTTGTGTAAGTTGTGCTTACTGATTTTTGAATTTTGTAATTATTTATTTATCAAAATTCTTTTTTTTTTTTTTCATCATTCACAATTGTTCGATTATTTGGTGTAAGTTGTGCTTACTGATTTTTGGAATTTGGTAATTTTTTATTCTTACCAAAATTCTTATTTTGTTCACAATATTCTTTCAGATATCTAGTGTAAGTTGTGCTTACTAATTTTTGAATTTTGTAATTATTTATTTATCAAAATTCTTTTTTCGTTCACGATATTCTTTCTGATATTTGGTGCAAGTTGTACTTACGATATTTTTGAATTTGGTAATTATTTTTATCAAAATTCACAATTTCTTCATAATAGTTTTATCTCACAACTATGAGTCCTCCAAATATTTTTTAATGGATAACTGATTATAAGTTCCTTTTACTTTATTCGAAATGATATCCTTTAGTACATACGTATTGTTATTATTGTTTTTAATTATCAGGTATGGGCCGGTATACAGCAGTAATAACTTTTTGGTAATGCCTTCCAAAGTACTGGGTAATTCCCTGTTTTTTAGCAGTACCTTTTCTCCGACTTCATAGCTTATTATTTTCTTAACAGCCTTTTGATATTTGTTCTTGCGCCTTTCCTGGTCTTCAGCCAATTTATTGTAGAATCTAATTCGATTGAATTTGTATTCTTGACTCCTGGGGAACTCTATTATGTCTTGTATTTCTCTCGGAGGTGGTCTTTCATACATTGCCGTGTATGGAGTGGTACCAATAGCGGTGTGATATGACAAATTAAGGAATTCTTCAGTCGCTAATAAATATTCTTGCCACTTCTTTTGTTGGTTATAGCAATAAGTCCGTAATATTCTTCCGACCTCTCGCAGTACCCTCTCCGCTGGATTGCTGCTGGGGTGGTAGACAGACGTCTTGTATGTCTTAATGCCCAGTGTATTCAGAGTGTTTCTCCACCGCCAACGCTTAAATTGCGTTCCATGGTCGGTGATTATGGATATCGGGCTTCCTACCTCTGGAATGTAATGATTTGTTATTATTTCTAGAGTCTTCAGAGTGGTGGCTCTGTTCACAGGGTATAGTTTTGTAAATTTTGTTAAATGATCCATCATAATAACAATATACTTGTATCGATGGCGTCCGCCACTGCGGGGAAATGGACCACATATGTCCAGAAAGACCTTTTCCAGTTTGGCTTGTGAGGTAATCGGTATCATCATACCTTCCTTTCTCTCATTGTTGGTTTTCACCAATTGACATATCATACAGGTTTTAAGGTAGTTTCTAGTTTTTCTATTGATACTTTTTATGTGCCAATTCTCTTCTATTGCCTTGATCACCTTCATGGCTCCCATGTGACCGTATCGTAGGTGATAGTCCAGGATGATATCCTTTTCGATTGTAGTAGGGATCATGATCTTCCAAACGTCTTCGTCAAGGGATGTCTTGATAAATAAAATCCCATTATGTATACAATAAAATTTGTTTATTGTGTCATCTTGGTTGGAGAGACGAAGTTTAATAGAGTTTAACTTCGGATCGGACTGCTGGTGTTTGCTGATGTCCTGCACTATCTTCTCTAAATCAGATCTGTCCTTAATAATGTTATAGATTTTCAAAATGCTCTCCTTTTCGCCTTCGAATGTTTGTTCTTCCAGATTCACTCTTGACAATACGTCGGCTACTACATTTTTACTTCCAGGAACATACTCCCATTGTATATCGTATTCCTGCAGGGCGAGTACCCATCTGGTCAATCTACCATGGCTTAATTTGCACCTTCTTAGAAATGATATTGACTTGTGATCTGTTCGGACGGTCACTGGATATCCGAGGATATACGTCCGAAACTTCCCGCAGGCAAAGACTACACTTAGCAGCTCTTTTTCCGTCACATTATAGTTCTTCTCACACTGGTTAAGAGTTCTGCTAGCAAAGCTCACTACTAGATGGTTTCCACTTTCATCTTCTTGGTACAGTGTTGAACCCAAGCTAATGTTACTAGCGTCACAGTTTAGAAAGAAGGGTCTGTTAAAATCTGGATGGTTGAGCATTACTGCATCTAAGAATTTCTCTTTAATTGATTTGAAGGTCTCGTCTTGTTCTTGACCCCATCGCCATTTATTCTTGGACGATAACTGGTACTGAAACTGGGCTGTTAGTTCGGAATAATTATTCTGGAACTTCCTATAATAGTTACATAGGCCCAAAAATGATTGTAGTTGCCTTCTGTTTTTTGGTGTAGGGAATCGTTGTATGGCGTCTACCTTTTCTGTTGATGGTGTTATTCCTTGACTGTTTAGCTGGAAACCCAGGAATTGAACTTCTTTAGCTATAAGCTTGGACTTGTCCAGTTTAAGGGTGACATTATTTTCAGCAAGCTTCTTCAAAACATACTCCACACGATAACAGTGTTCCTCCCAGCTGGTTGATGTTATTAGGAGATCATCAACATAGACAGTTGTGAATTGGAGCGCTTCTGGTCCTAGTATATGATCCATACAGGCGACAAAAACAGCTACTGAATTAACCAACCCGAAGGGCAACCTCTTAAACTGATAATTGCGCCCTTCGAAGATGAACGCCATGTATTGTCGGCTTGCTGGGTGCAACTCCACTTGCCAATAGCCGCATACCGTATCCCAAGTGGTAATGAATCGTGTTCCGTGGAACCTCTTCAAAATTTCATCAATTTCGCCAGGTGAGGTACGATCGTTTATTATCATCTTATTTATCTCCCGAGCGTCAAGGCAAAGTCTTACCTTCCCATTTTTCTTTTGTATGGCCACAATTGGGCTAGTGTATGGCGATTGACTGCTCTCGATGATATCTCTATGGATCATATTCTGGATCTCTGATCGTACGGCTTCTTTCAAAGATTGTGCTATTGGGTATGACTTTCGGTTGAATTCTACCGGTTCTCTGAATCGTATTGAGCATTGGTAGTTCCGGATCTTTCCAGGTTCGTCAGAAAATACAGCTCGATATTTCTCATATATTTCTACCAATTGATTCCGCTGGTCTTCCGTTAGTTGCCCGTTAGTATTGTGGCACTGGAAGTTACGTATCTCTTGGATCTTTTGTTTCCATAGGTCTTCCTCCGAATCTTGATGTACTGGCTTGTTGTTTGTTGGGTGGTTGGATAAGTAATTCACCTTATTTTGGTGGTCGAGAAGTCGTTTGGAGTCTAAAGTCTTGTTATCAGTTAAATTGGCTATCCAGGTTGAACCTTCAGCAAAGAGTGATACCTTTCCTCGGCACAAGTCGATAATTGCTGAGTTTCGGCGCAATATGTCGCATCCTATCATGATGTTGAAAGGTAATCCGGCTGCAACAAGAAATATCATATCCACACTAATGCCCTGACTTTTGACATTGAGGGATACCTGCTTTCTTATGGTCTTGTTCTGTCGGCCGGTAGCTCCTACAAGTACAATGTTATTAATAGGTAGTACCGGTAAGTTTTTATAGCATTCCTGCTGTATCCGGTCCAATTCATTTCGATTTATTATGGAGACATTGGCTCCAGTGTCTATCATTATAGGAACAGAAATACCTTCAATTTCTGCGATTATGTATATTATTTCATTATCATTATTTTTAATATTAAGCTCACTTTCTTCTAATAGGTCCTTACGGATATCCTTTAAATAATTGCTGTATATTATGGTAAAATTTTTTCTGTTTTTCTTCACATTCATACCTACTTGATTAAACCCAGCAGATTGGAGCAGTAAAGGGTCATTGGATTTTATTACTGCCTCCGTTCTTTTAAATGTTCCGCTTCATTACGGATCAGGCCGTTGGAAGCGTCAGCTTGAATTCCTGAGGCTGTTTCGTTTGGTTCTGCTCGATCGTCTGGTTGGGCTTCTGTTACAGGTAGTCTGCGCTGATTATCCAAGCTGGAACTACGTCTGGGCTCGTACTCTCTGTACCGATTACTTCCCTTGGAAAGTCTCGTACTCGTAGTATCGGCTCCTTCTTTGAGGCTGGTACCTCCTGTGTCCACTGCCTTCTGCTCGGATGTAGTTAACATTAGGTCGATATGCCCTGTAATTGTGGTTACCTCCACTTGGGTAATTTCGGTTATAATTACCATGATAATTACTATTATTAGAAAGGTTGGGGTTCCTCTGACCATTTGGAACATAGTTACTATTATGATTATAATAACCGTTGTTATTTTGTGGACGGCTATTATTATTATGATTATTATTGTTGTGGTTGTTGTTACTATTATTTATGCGAGGAATATTACTATTATTATTATTGTTGTTAAAACGGGGCAAATTATTGTTATTTCTGGGGTTATAATTATACTCGGCATTATTCCGATTTGTGGGATTATAATTATTATTATTACCCACATTCTGCCGATTATTATTATTATTATTCAAATTATTGTTGTTATTCCTTGGTTCCGGCTTTTCATACCTCCTGCGACTTTGACGGTAATAGTCTTCGTGCTCGTACATCTCTAAAAGCTCGGTCATGGCTTGCACCGTTTTTATTTGACTATTTCGTCTGGCTCTGATAATATCCTCCTCGTAGTGGTATGAGAGTTTGCTGACCAGGCATTCTTCCGGTATTCGGGGCTCTAGATGTTTGGCCACGCACACCTTTCCTAAAAAGTACGCCGTTAAAGTTTGGTTTCCATACGGGTTGTACTTCCCATGACATATCCCGTCTCTGGCGATATTTTGCGTTGATTCCGACCAATATTTGGCTTTGAATAGCCTTCTGAATTGTTGATAGTCGGTCACCTCGTCTCTTATTGCCATCCACCAATTGTCTGCTATTTCCTTGAACGATTCGTCCAGCACCTCTTTGTTCTCCCTCCAGCGATTACCTCTGTGTTTGGCAAAGTATTCCTCGATTCTTGCTAGGAATTCCATGGGTTTATTTTTATAAAACCTGAAGTTAATCCCTTCACGATTTTCACTGTTGGGACAACTGGTAATGGTTGTCGGTCGACTATGGAATAGGTCTATATCTGTCTGGTTCTGTCGTACCTGACTGTTGATACTGGTCACAGCAGCTTCTATGCCGTCACATTTCTCTGTGAATCGGTCCTGCACTCGCTCCCAGTCTTCCCGTGTTTCCTTTAGTTTTTCCTCCAATGTCTTCCTAGTCGTTTCTTCAATGGTGTTAACCTTCGTATTTATTTCTGTCCTGATACTCCGTACTTCTTGTTCGGTTTGACTCCATTTTTCGTCAGCTCTGGCAACCCTTTGTTCGATTACCGTTATTTCCTCTTCTACTTTCTTGCTGATTGTCTCATTGTTTTCAGCTATCTTCTGGCTCAATTCTTCCTTCAATATTTCCATTCTTCCGTCTAACCGGTTCATGTTCTCTTGGTTCGTCTCCTTCAATTCTTCTCTCAATTGCTGACTATTACTTTCCATTTTCTGATTTGTTTCTTCCATCCTCTTGTTAGTTTCTTCCAGTTTTTGGCTTATCTGGGTTAATTCCTCTTTCGACTGTTTATTGTCAGTCTTTATTTCCTCCATTTTCTCCTCAATTTTCTGAATATTTTCTTCCATCTTCTCTTCTATCTTCTTACTGTTTGCTTCCATCTTCTCCTCCATCTTCTTGCTAGTATCTCCAATTTTATTACCCAACTCTTCCTTCAATCGTTGGTTATCACTTTTCATTTCCTTATTATTTTCTTCCATTTTCTCCTCCATCTTCTTACTGTTTTCCTCGATTTTCTTGTTGGTATCTCCGATTTTATTACCCAACTCTTCTTTTAATTGTTGGTTATCGTTTTCCAGCTTCTTACTATTTTCTTCCATCTTCTCCTCTATCTTCTTACTGTTTTCTCTTAATTCCTCCTTCGTTGTTTTAAATTCTCTAAGTAACATCTCCATCATTTGATCAAATTTTGTATCTTCCTTTGCGGTGGATTTTTCCGGCTGTTCCTTCTGTGGTGCAGGCTTATTTGGTTCTGCTGGCGGTAACATTAACTCCACATCTTCCACTGGTGTCGCTTCTTTATCCTCCATGTCTATCTCCTGTTCGGCCTCCATAGCCCTTTTTCTTGAAGTAGCTCTCCTGTGCATCTCACTCCCTCTACCGACCTGTTGACCGTTGCCAAGCTAAAAATAGGAAATTGGACAATCGTCCTTATTTTATAACACTATTATCTCCTATTTAAAGCCCCTTAAGTTGGACGCCAATTTGTAATATAAATTACAAATACAACTAATATAAAAATAAAGATATATTATTAAAATATATATATAGAAATTGTGTGTGTAGCTTTTGTGATAACAAGGGTATTGTGCTCTTCCTTTAGCCCCACTAGTTGGGCTAGTCAAATGGTAATATAATTTCAAGTGTAATAAAAAACAAAATATAAAGATATTGATGATAAGAAAATGTTATAACTAGGTGTGTTTGATTGATAAATAATAAATACATCAAACTTTAAAAATTTTGCAAATATTTTTTCTTGTGCTTGTATCGAATTTGTCTGAATGATTTAATTTAATTAATTAATAATTAATTAATTAGTTGAGTTTGTAATTTCCTCCTATATCTATTCTCTCAATGTGAATTATGTTTTTTCTTAATAAAAAATAATAATAACATTAATGGTAGAAATAAAAACAATGCTGGTAACTGAATACTGATTTGCGTTTATTCATTCAAAATTGTGCGCCAGTCAAACTGCGCATGTCCCAGGCACTGGCTAATATTCGCCACAGTCGGCAGTGAGAAAGATTAACAAATATATTTTTTACAAGTTTAAATTTATGGTTCTTTTAACGAGTCGAAATGGTCAGAGGGCAAGGAACAAGATACATTTAACAGGTATTCTTAAACTAAATGTTAACATCTGAAATAGAACAGAATTATTATTACAATTGTCAATTAGAAAGAAATTATTTAAAATTCGAACCAAGTCGAAGAAATGACGTCACTCTGCTCCAGGCAGCACTGGTCGATCGTCTGTATAGAAATTCAGCAATGGCCGCCGTCTGCTCGTTTTAACTGCTATGACGCCGTTGGAATTGAAGATCTTCTCCCACAGAAATAAAACGATGTTCCCTTTTTCTGCAAAGTGGTGTTGGTCCAAAATATTGTGTTGAATGTCCCCTCGTCGTCTGCGATGTCGAATTCTGGATGGATCTCTTGTGTAGTGTGATGTTCAAATATGTGTGTTGGTTCTTTGTGAATTCGTTCCAAAATTTGTTCAAATGGCTGTCGATTTCTGGCGTTAAGTTTTATGGTGTTATTCTGTGTTTTTGGAAACTTGTGAAGTGTTAGACATAGATAGATAATATTATTTCACTTGTTAGTTCATCTCCGTTACACGCCACATAACCACACTTGGTTTTAATATAAATTATTTGGTTTTCAAAACTCCACTAATACATTTTTCAACTGTTCAGCTTTGCGATTAACAATAGACTAAACGACGCAACGTCGTCGTTTTAGGGCAATTTGTGGTATGTCTTTTTCCTCTTCATATTGTTTAATTATAAAATATCTGTCTAAGACTTGTTTCACTATCTAACTATACATAACAAGTTTTCTTATTTTTTACTGTATTTCCAATATTTCTTAATTTTACATGAATATAACTATTCAGTAATATTGATTATTTAATTTTACATCTTTTGATATATAGCTGGGTTTGTTTCAAACTCATTTAAGCCCAAAAATTACAATTTTGCATAATAATTGTATTCCCCATATTTTGTACAAATTCAGTGTTTTAAAGGTTTTTATTTGTTTTTTCGGTATAATATTTCCATGGAATACACCTAATAACTCCGTAATTACTTTGTTGTTAATAATTTGGTTATTAAAACATTTCAATATTGATTAATTTGCTGTTTAGTCTGATTTGATTACTATCATAAGCCTATTTTTGACTGTTTCCAAAAGAAGTTAGTTTTCTTTCTTTTGTCATTCTATTTGCTATTAACTGTATCTGTATTAATTATATTTTCAATTTCTGTATTGTATGTATTGAATTCTATTCCTATTACATAGATTAATTCTTTGATAGATAGTTTTTTTTTTGGTTTATAGGCCATTCTGTGTTTACAAACATAGTGTCTTGGTGGGTCTGTTTGTACATTATACATGGTTTACTGATTTGAATAAAACTATTACATTTTTATGCCCTACTTGCCTCTCTGACTTACACAATGGAAAATTAAATGACATGATTTTAATTACAATAGAATATCTTGTATCTACTAAACTTTCTTTATACTAATAACATCATTGAACCATAACATGAACATCTTATGCCTAATTTTAACAAAAACATCTTATTATCAACTATTTTCCATATATCACCTAATTTTAACAAAAACATCTTATTCCTATTATTTTTTCCTGTATCATCAAATGATAACAACATAGCTTATCCTAGACATAATTTAATTAGAAAACATAAAAAACTCCTATTACTAGTAACACTGTCAGTCACTAACTGTCTTGCGTATGTATTATTCTTATGAAAACACTTTAACTGTGATAAAAAACCTCGTGTATCTATTTACACCTTACATCTAAAATATTATTTAATTACTAATAAATAATAAACATCTTAATATTAGGCATACCTTCAGTTATGAACTGTCCTTTGGTATTTTTGTCCTCACCATTTATTTAGTTATAATTAAAGAAAACATTTTATATGTAATAGTCCTTCTTATATCTAATTTAAAACTCTTATTACTAGTAATGTTGTCAGTCCTTAGACCGTCTTTCATTTCAATGGTTTTATTATTATTATTCTACACTCATGGTAGTCTTTTTATAATACTTAAACCTCATTGAAGATTTTTTCATAGATTTTTTAACTATGTTTCTCACTGTACACTCTGTAGTTCCTTAATTTTGTTATCTCACTTCACTTTATTGTATTCTACACTCTGGTAGTCTTTTTAGTGAGTTCTACTCTATGGTAGTCTCTTTTGACATATTTTTTGACATGTTACACTTACAACTAATATACAATTTGTTTTTATAATATTGTATCTTGTAACTTGTTTGGGGTTTACCTATATCGGTTTCAATTTTGTCTCATGGTATTTATTATATGATTAACATTTTGTTTTGGTATATCTCTTCCTGTTTCTGGTCTCTTTGTTGGAATCTTGATATGTTTCGTCCCTTCTTCAAATATCACATTAGTAGTTTCCTTATTAAAATGGTTTCATGACAGATTATTTCCTTTTTTATGGTCCTTCCCTTTTTGTACTGCTTCCCCAATCTACTGGGTATACTGCTGGTTTAACTGGTTTTTTCATAGTAGGTTATTTTAATTAATGGTTTTCTTTATTATCTTCCATTTTTATTAACATTTTATAGACTTAATTATACAGTTTCTAGTGTAATCCTTAAACAATCTATTCTTCTCACTCACTATGGAACTTTCTCTTTTATTCATGTAACATTAATTCAAATGTTTAGTGTGATAATTTTGTTATGTTACAAAATGAACAAATTGAATTCTGTGTATCCCCTTTATTAAAAGTTGTTATTTAGTTTAGTTAATTTTTATATTTTCCTTCCGATTATAAGGTGTTTTTACAGACACCTGACCTTCCCACTAGCTCCTCCATCAAACACCCCACACATTCCAGGATACACACCCTAAACACATGTTCACCACCCTTACATTCTTTGTTTAGTTTAGTTGTTCATTGATCTCTTTGACAATAGCTTAATCCGCTGAAACAGCTGACAGAGTTAGATAAAAGCTTTGAAACGTACCAAGTGTTTACATATTTTTAAAAACCTTTGTATTAATATTGTTATGAAGGTCTAACTGATCGTCGTATGGTACAGTGGAAAACAAAATACAAGACACCAATTAAGTCACTAATCACCAGCTTCAATTATCACAATTAAACAGTTTGTAACCAACAAGATAGTCTCTTACAACAATCAAATAAAAATTGTTCACACACAATAAAAATGTCAACTAATATAAAAGACAATTGTATTACAATTGTCCTGCACAAATATAAAACACATAACACTTCGCCACAATACTTCGAACTGCCACTAAAACTGAACTGCTGTGACGGTACATAAATCCGTGTAAGGATTTATCGGTACAGGAAAAATAATTTTATTGTGTTTTCATGTGTTAAAAATGGTTAGGTTAACTTTTCCCAATATTTTACATACAACGCAGTTCGCCAGAGTAACTTGACGCCAAGGTCATGGGCGTACGTGACTTTCGACACATATTTGGACAAAGCAGGTTTCGAACTATGTTAAAACGTCATAACAAATACGAAAATCATAACAATCGAGACGTAAGACAATGCCGTCATCAGCCTATAACAAAAGAATGATGACGGAATAAACCCTTCCACTTGGGTAATTTGCACAAAGATGGCGCTCCCAGTCTTCAACATACACTCAGAGCGTTAGCACGCTAAAAATTTGCTGGTACCATTTTTGCCAGCCAAAGTGTTTTGAACTATACCAAAAATGAAATTAACAAGTAAACAGTACCTTTGAATGTGACGAGCAACATAAAATGTAGATTCAGTGCAGTGAAAGGACAGACAAAACCGTAAAGTACGCCAACCACCTGCTGGAGATGGAGAACGTCTGAGGAGAGACTGCGACACTCATTATCAGGAAAGTTCGAAATTGTTAACCGTATTCATTTGATCAAATTGAGCTCAAAATTCTAATTAAGAAATGTACCGCTGATTAATGTATTGGGAAAGATAGAGAGTGGGTGAGTGAGAGAGAGAATGCCGGCATTTATAAGAAAATTGATTGGTTTATGATGTAAAAATATAATCTGAAACTTAGTAAATAAAATAAACAATACTGCAGTTTAATAAAAATGCGCTTGTTAAGAATTAAATACAAGAGATGTGTAAGTAAGATTGATGAATAATTAGTTGAGCGGAAGTGCATAGCCGCCATTTTGTTGAGGGTGTATAAGACTCCATTTTGATTTTGTAAACGTTGACAATGGCAATTTAGAAATATTAAAACAAAAGTTTTATTTCACATACATGGTGTTAGACTCATTATTTCGAAAAATCCCAAACTGTTTCTGTTTCTCACTTAGTAAAGAACCCTGGACCCAAATAAGAAAGTAATGGTGGTTAAACGCCACGTGCACAGACCGGATGTGTTGTGAATTATACGGTAAGTACAATAATAAAATTATTATTATTATAAAAGTAAAGTAAATAAGTAATTAAAGTTACACTGCGCGTCCCTGAAGTCGTGTATTTATATTCCTCGTTGAGATACCAGAATATTTCATACATACTGTGTTGACAACAAGTGTCACATAATTGTCCTTCATCTCAAAGTAGCAGCAATATATACATGCACACATTACAGCCGGATTCCACTGGAATAGTCCTGAAACGCATAGCGTGTCCTGTAATGTCATAACAATATGTTTCACCAAGTGCCCAATGAGTCGTCAATCAATATTGTGAAAAGTGAGTAAAATGAAAAAAGGGAAACCTGTAACTTCAGTCTCAAGCTCAATGTGGAAAAGGAAAAAAGTGAAGTGAAATGAATGCAGATGCATAAAATAAACAGTTTCTATTTTTGTCCACATTGCTTAAATGAATTGTATCCATATTATAAGGATATACTGTAGTTGTATATACCGTAGTTGCTATATACAGTTAGAATGGACTGTCAATATAACGGACACCTCAGAGCCCCTATTAGTCCGTTATAACGGGAAATTACTATATTTTATTAGCATTCTGTTTTCTGCACTACTGGGCACATAGGCGTAACTTGGGAGGGGCAAACGGGGCACTCCCCCTCCCAATGTTCCGAGGATTGTAAAATTTTGTTTCCAGTTGTTATAAATAAAAACTAACAAATAGTCAAACAGGAGACATTTTCTATGCTTGCGAGCACAGTAAGCACTATTTATCAACATATGTACTGTTATCAGACGACTAGTTGCCATAAATTTATTATTTTTATTTCTTTCAAAGAAACTTGTAAGGGGAATGTTTGACAGATTTGAATGATATACGTCAAAATAATATTTCTGTTCGAAAAAAAAACAAACGCTAGAGACCTAATTAACTGGAATACAATGCGTGCCTTTTACACAATCAAAGGCTTGTTTTGGAACACCCCAAGATGTCGATGGCTTTGTTCACAATCTTAAAAGACGGTCATTTGGAACTGTTATTTGTTAATGATTACTGATACAAGTGTAGTTGTTTTGATAGATCATCTTCTTTTTTCACAGCACTAAATTAATATAGATTATTAAACTTTCACTTGTGAAAGTTTAATAATCTATATTGATACAAGTGTGGTCGGTTATTCGGTCGTGTACTAGTCCGTATGTACGTAGTCCATTAAAGTACACATCGCTTGTCTCTTTCTTAATTCGTTATTGCTGTGATTGTTTTGGTTTTTTGTATTGATAAGTGCTGGGAAATGAGAGATAAGAAATGCAAAGGAGTAACACGGCTTAATTTCTTTCAAAATTGCCTGACTGGCAATTTGAAAATTTCTTTGTGTTTGTGACTGATTCGGCTTACTGCTACTACTGCCGAGCATTTTGTGTCAGTGTGCCTAAGGGAGAGGATGCGTTACAAAAACTGGGTATAAGAATTGGAAGAACTGAAATTGTTTATGTTTATAGGCCTACAGCATATTTATTCTAGGTAAACATAACTGGAAGTACAACTTATGAAGAAAGGTTTGTTGATCATTAAAAAATGAAATTGTCCCTCGTTTACTAACTAAGAATTATTACTAAACTTTCTAATTTTGTGTATAATATATTTTATTTATTTTATTGTATAGTGGTCTCACTACACACTTGAATTTATGAAGCTTTATCCTGCCCCCCCCCCCCCCAAGTTAGGCAACAAGTTACACCCATGACTGGGCATAATAAATAAAGCACATATTATATAATTTTACCACACACATTGTGAGTGGAATAAATGTTTTACCTGAATTTCCTTTTCTAGTTTGTTGACTGAGATTGGAGATTTCTGAGGGAAGAGTGCGCAGCACATTGGTGTGGCGAACGTTAGAAAGAAGCCGCATAGCAGTAACTGCAATGGTGCATTAGCCCAAGGGAACTTCATGAGGAAACCGCGTTTGTCCAGAGAGTTCATCACAATTGGTGTGAATACTGGAAAATGCAAGCAAATTTAATTAGTAATTATTGTAAACACACAATACTCACAGATACATACATGCATATAGTCTTTCCGTTCTTAGTTCAATCCTGATGTAAACAAACCCATGTGACAAATCTGAAACGCTATTGGTCAGAGGCGGCATTGACACTGTTCACACAGTAATGTATTATTTGCATGTGCAAAATGTCTGTACAGTCATGTGAGTTATCTTGCCACTTAAGTCATTTTAAGACTTCCTCCTTACCACTGTATTCTGAATCATACTGAATTAATATGGAGCCAGTTGAAAGGATATGTTGCCTGTCACAACATAACATTAGCTGCTTGATATAAAACAATTGATAGAGAAGACGGTAAATGAAACAACGGCGGGCAAGTGGAGTCATTGTATGCAGTATATAATCAAGGAAGATGATAAGCTATGGCAACTGGCCCACATTACTGACGTTGTTGTGGATAATGGACAATCTTATCAATAACACTGACTCAAGTGATGATACAAGTTCATACACAGATATGGAAGGCATTGAATTACTCTCTGACAGCAACTGATAGTATTCAGTACACTGGTAATTATTACAGCTTCTATTTTCACTTTAAATAAACTTTACTTTTTTGTTTGTTGTGATATTTAAACGATTAATAAAACAAAACCATTACTTAACTGGTGTTATAAAAATATTTTTCTGTTAATCTGACACTGTCACACTAATTTTACTTTGGTCAGGACAAATTATTACAATTTATGTGTGTCTATACAGTATGAATATTACATGTACCCTGTCTGTAGTTGTTCTGTCAGAGTGATACGTCTCTAATTCAAGTAGTAAATAGATAATGCAAACCCACAAAAACAACATCGTTAAAGAACAGACACAATTCAAATCACACATATTATTCGAACATATCACATTCCACACACACAACATCGATCCTTCCCGACGCTGTCACCAAGAACAAGACGGACAGTGCTCCCAGTGGCAGCCTCTGATGAAGCTTATAATAAGTAAAAACTGGTTCAGGCTATAAGGTAAAACTTTTATGTTTTTACCCATAAAAAACTTTGTTCCGAGTCGGTAGTGATTTAATTATATTTAGCAAATACCGTTTTTAGATGTGTCATGCCTGTTTCTTTACACCAGGATTAAACTAAGAACGGAAACAGTATGCACTTGGACACACATACTATACACCTACATACATTGTGATTTTGTGATCTCCAGGAAGATTACAAAGCGTAATTAGGTCTGTTCTGTTCTTATAATTTGTTAAAAGTTTACATGTCAATGGATAGGGCACATATCAGAAATTGAAGTGTCTAAGTAACTCTCTTCTTCAGTATCTAAATAACACAGCCAGTATTTAATTTTTGGTGACATTTTATACAATTTTCTCAATTCTAAAACTTGTAACTCTTGAGCTGTACAATGCAAACAGGTTTTAAAATTTCACAGTCTGTACTTATATTTTACAGGAATGTTTTAAATATAAATTTAACCTATGCTTTACATCGAAGTTGGAAATTATGAGGCTACTAACACTGACAAATAAGTAGTCTTACTTGTTTGTAAGGCAAATAATATTACTGTATTACTAGTCTCAGTATGAAATGAATTATCTCATGTGTATACAAAGAAATATTACAAAAAAAGTATTGTTACCCATTCCAGGTGCACACATGGCAATTCGACTGAACACAACGGCAGATATTCCTCTTGTGGCTGCTGTTTTTGATTCTCCTAGATGATTATTATTTTCATCATATACAGGTATTCCATTTTCTAATTCTCTGCAAAGAAAAACATTTAAAGCATTCTATGCTTGCTTTTGTATTTTATGACTATGACAATTTAATAGACTCTAATCGGTAATCCATGATTATGTCAGCTACAAACTAACTTTAAAATCTAAAAAAAAGTTTATTTATGATTTATTAAATTGCAATTAAATTTACTTCCTTAGTTTAAAAAAATAATTAAACATGAAAGTAATGAGACTGATTTTATTAAAGTATTGTATTCCAATATATAAAATGTTATAATGCATAGCAATAGTCTCGTTTTTCTGGCACAATTCTTGAACTTGTTGAATTATTAGAATATGAACATGTGAAATTTTTAATGTCCGTTGGAGAGTTTTGCTAATTTAATGGTTACAAATATGTTATGTTGATAGGTTAGATGGGAGTGGGCCTCATTACATTAAAAAAAAAATAACAGGAACATCCAGTAAACTAGCCAAATTTACCATTTCCAGAATGCATATAAGAAAAAAAAATAGTCTTTCACAGTGTTATGAGAACTTCAGCTTTTTGGGCTATAAGGCCGTGGTCCAGTGTTTGGTGCAAACGTTTCTTCCATGCCTTCGACAGCCATCTTCAGTGTAGAAGGCTCCAAAACACTGACAAAGGTTTCGTAGTCAGTGACCACAGTTCATAGTCAGAGACCATCGAAGGCACGGCCGAAACATTTGCACCAAACACCATTGCAATGAAGTTCTCATATCATTGAAGCCGGCCGCGAAAGGCTCAGACAGAGTATTCCACAGCGTTTGAGAAATGTACGCAACACAATCATCAAGACAGTGTTGTCTCTCTTTTCTTCTTTGTGTTGTGTGTATTTGTCACTGACTGCTGAAACTGTAAAAATGAAATGTTCCAACCCAGTATTGATTTGCTTAATACATTTGTTCTTATACACATTGAAAACAGTGATTTGGAAAGTTTACAGTTTTTCCCTCTAATGATGTTTAATATAGTTAGAAGTGGAAAACACTTTGAGTGTCCCAGTGTGTTATTTGAACACAGTATATCTAAAAAATTTCAGGATTCTTTATTGAGGTTTAAGAATAATATTTAAGAATTAAATAATTATAAATGATATATAATAATGTCGGAGAAGAAAGAATCCCCAAAACTAAAGTTAACGGCAATGAATTTGAGAGGGTAGATAGTTTTAGACATCTTGGGTCCCCCTTGACATAAATCAGGTGGCAATGGAAATTCAAGACAAACTAGCTATGGGAAATAAGCACCACATTTCTTTGCTGCCTTTCCTAAAGTCCAAAACTTCTAAGGTCCAGATTTACAAAACCGTATTGTTGTAATTAGTATTGTATGCTTTAGAAGGCCCATGACCTCAGCCCAAGAAAATATGCTCAGAAGGTGGGAAAGAAAGATTCTGAGGAGGTATACTAGATATCAGAATGTTACGTATGAGGAGATGTCAAATTGTACGAATTACACAAGAAACCGGACATCGTCACAGTAATAAAACAAGGTAGAATTAGGTGAGCAGGTCATGTACAAAGAATGACAGAGGAAAGAGCAGTGAAAAAAATATTCATTGGAGAACGAGGAGGTAGAAGAGCAAGAGGGAGGCCAAGAAGAAGATGGGTGGACAGTGTAGATGAAGACTTAAGAAGACTGGGGATCGTAAGGTGGCAAAGAGTTGCACAGGATAGAGAAGAGTGGAGGCACATTGTTCATGATAGATGCAGCATTGTTCATGTGAGTGGAGGCACTCACAGGATAGAGACATGGAGGCCAGGGCTCTTCATGAGCTGTAGCGCTGTAGAGTAGTAGTAGTAGTCAGTGACGGATTATCATACACTATAGTATGCTGCAGCACCAGGCACCAGGGCCTCAGCTGTCAGAGGGGGCATCATTCAGTCCTAAATCACAAAAACTTCTTGCAGATAATAAATGTAAAAAAAAAAACAAATGTCCTCAATCCAAAATAATAAAAAGATGTGTGCACACTTTCCGACAAGTTTGGCGTTATGTTTTTTTTTTATGTTCGAATGGGGATAATAGATTCCATGATACTACAGTTTGTCCGCTCAAAGTTTTAAACTGGATTATTGATTGTAAAATAATTGATGCATTTCAAAATGAAAGATCATTTTCTGTATTAAAACGCATTAAAGATATATTGAGTTCAACATGGGAGATGAAAGATTATCTTCATTCATTTCAAGGTGGAATATTGAAAGCGAGATACTTGAGTCACTCGATTTAGAAGAAATTGTAGAAGACTTCGTTAAGGTAAAATCGATTAGTGTTTTCTAAGTGTAAGTACTACTATGCTAATTTGTAATCACTATTTAGATATTTGTTGCAATCTGAGATTTTAGTAAAATAATTGTCAACTTTTGAAATTTTGTATGCCATTTATCAGTTTAAATAAAAAATACGTTTAATTTTGAATGGGGGGGGGGGCACCAGAAGAAGAAGAAGAAGAAGAAGAAATTGAAAGAGACTTTTTTCAGGCAAAAGTGTTAAAAATGGAGGGAGTCCAGGGTAGGAGAGAGAAAACGCAGGTTCAAAGTGGACTGAAGACAGGAAGAAGAGACATAGTGAAAAGATGAAAGAATATTGGAGAAAAAGAAAAGAACAAGGAATAAAGAATTGAAATTGACATGTAGTCCTCTGATAGCTGATACAAATAGAAAAAAAATTGTTCTATGTTTTTTCTTGGCTTATAGTTATTTTCTATATTTCCATATGTCCAAATGTTGGTTAATTATACACACTCACACTAAATGAGCGGTAATTGACAAGTATTTATACATTTGTGAAATTTATTTTTAAATAGAATTTTCAGCTCAAATAAAACAGAAAATACAAAAAAAAAAAACAGGAGATTAAATATATAAAATGAAAAAAAACGCTGAAAATATTTGACTTACCTATACCTCATCAAAGGTATATTGATGCAGTTAGCTGCTGCAACAGCAGCGAATGGAACAAGGCGGCCAAGTAAAGGTGGTGCCCTCTTGAAAACAAAGTCAATGTAAATAAATTAAAGTTTAACTGGATAAAATACTACACTAAGAAATGCTAAACTTCTTATTTTCCGCAGACAATTAAGATAATCAAGCCTGCATGCAAAATAATATAATTAATTTTACTCTAAACTGAATAGCTTCAAGGTTGCTTGCAGACAATGTTACGGTTTATCAATGGCAAAAATATATGTTATTAATCACAAATAAACTTAATAATAGCTTCTAGATTTAACAATCTTTGCTTTATGTCCATAATGACTCTATAACTATTAATAAGTATAATACTACTGACTCGGAAAACTAAGTTTTGTACTGGTAAGAATATAAAATTTTTACCTTGTAGCCTGAACCAGTTTTTGCTTATTATAAGCTTCATCAGAGGCTGCCACTAGGAGCGCTGTCTGTCTTGTTCTTGGTGCCAGTGTTGTGATTCAAAATATCGATGTTGTGCGTGTGCAGTGTGATATGTTAAAATAGTATGTGTGATTTAAATTCAAGTATACTTAAAAGTTTATAGCCTACAATTAGACTTGTGAATCACCCAGAATGAAATAAATTTAAGATATAAATAAAATAATTTTCTATGTGTTTTTTCTTGGCTTGCAGATATTTTCTATATTTGCTATTTCATATATACTGTTCGAACATATCACACCACACACACACAAGATCGATCTTCCGAATGACGACGCTGTCACCAAGAACAAGACGGACAGCACTCCTAGTGGTAGCCTCCGACGAAGCTTATAATAAGCAAAACCTGGTTCAGGTTACAAAGTAAAAATTTTATATTTTTACCAGTAAAAAACTTAGTGTTCTGAGTCAGTAGTATTATATTTATAATTAGTTAATTAACGGACATGTCATGGACAAAAAATCAAGGACTCTACGACACTGATGTAATGTATAATTAACTGTACAATTTTTAAACTGCAAATAACCAACACAACCAACATATGGTATTTGTGAAAACTAACCTTAGTTAACCTGTTAAGGCTGAGCGCTGTCGCTAGAGCTCCTCCAGTTGCTAGTACGTATGACTTTCCCAGCTGTCTAAACATTATGTATCGCATTACTTATGAACTGAAATATCACAGTAAAATATATTATACTGTTTATATTTGCTTAACTGTATTGATTGTCCGCATTAGATAATGTACACTTACTCAACAGGTATTGGGGAGTTACCGCTTCTGTTGGTGTAGTTCACTAGCGCATTGAAAGACTGATTTAGCCACTGCCAGAATACCACAGCCGGTGTCGACCTGGAAATTACACACTTGACAGTAACTGATCAGGAACAATTTAAGAACTTGGAAAGGGAAAAAAATCAAAACATAATAAAAATTTGTTTCTTAAAAAAAATTCCAAAATTTAGATTAAGAAAAATTTACTAAATATAATTGAATCACTACCGACTTGGAACACAAAGTTTTTACAGGTAAAAACGTAAAAGTTTTACCTTGTAGCCTGAACCAGTTTTCGCTTTTAAAAAGAGGCTGCCGCTGGGAGCACTGACCGTCTTGTTCTCGGTGACATATGTTAGAATAATGCGTGTGATTTGAATTGTGTCTGTTCGTTTAGGATGTCGTTTTTATGTGTTTTCGTGTGTTTGTATATTTCCAATTGTTCAAGAGTGTCTAGTTTTCGGCCTTTTGTGTGTACGTGTAGAATGTCCATGTTATTGTCGATATTTTTGTATGTGTGGTTTGCTTTAATGAGGTGGTTTGCAAAGGTTGATTTGGTGGTGGAGTGTAGTGCCTTTGTGTGTTCAATGTACTACACTCCACTACTGAATCCACCTTTGCAAACAGATTAATCTTATTGTGATATTATCGTGTCATAGTGCTCTAAAATTTTGGATTTTTTTTAAGTTGTTCAACTTTTGAATTTTTTTGTTTTTAGTAATCAACTAATAAGAGAAACCTAAGGAAACTCTCATATACATGTAATCTATTTGGATTATTTTCAGCTTTAATTTTTTTACTAACTTCATTGGTGTGTATTTGTGTGTGTGTGTGTGTGTGTGTGTGTGTGTGTGTGTGTGTGTGTGTGTGTGTGTGTGTGTGTGTGTGTGTGTGTTGAGAAATAGAGTAGTGATATACTGTGACACACATTTTGAAAATATTTATTGACAATAATTCAACCTTCAATTGAATTAGTAAATTTAAATATTTGGAAGTATTAATAACTAAAGATGGATTAAGGGGAAGTGAGATCCAATGTTGTTAGTTTGATTATTCAAAAAATAGTGCCAGAACCTCTAGACAAAATCATGGCAAACAAAACGAGGAGATTAGAAGGTGAGTGAATTCTGTAGACGATAATAGATGGACTAGAACAATTTGAATTGAGGATGGTTTTGTCATGAACTCCATGCAGTGTTTAAGATGAAGCTATACAGAGGGAAGGCGTAAGAGGGGATCTACAAGAATATCATGGAGTGAAGAAATAAGAAAGGGTTTAGAACATCATGTGGTTTATAAGAAGAGAGTGCTCTGGAGAGAACTCATTAGAAAGTTGGATGTAGCAATCAATAGCTGTAGGAATCACCTGAATAGACATTTAAGTAATACTAAAATTGTAATATATTGTTTTATTTCACAAACAATTTGATGTTTATTATCATATATTTACTACCAAAGTTTTTCGAATGCTTAATTTTCTTTTTACACAAACAGGCCAGCTGTGAACCACACGAATATCATTTCCTTTTCTTCTCGTCTTCTTCTTACTGCAGAGAACCTCAAGATTTTGAAGTTTGTTTATATGTGTATTTCTATCCACACAGTCGTTCAAAGAGATACCCAGTTTCATCATTTCCTCCTTGAGTTGTTTGGTGTATCCGTTGAGACTGGAAAGTTGCCAAATATAATTGAAAATTTGTTTATTTAATCTGGACCGATCCATCCGAACCATATGTCCAAGGAATCTCAGTCTTTTCCTTCGGAAAGCCGTTTCCAAATCTTCCAGATCCCTGTACAGGACTTCTTTGTGTCTATGCCGGCACTCATCTTCGGTTGTCTTGAGGCCATAAATTTTCCAAAGAATTCTTTGTTCAATTTTAAGAAAAGGTTCCAAATTTTGAAAGCACATTGTTTCCATTCCATACATGATCACCAGCCTGATCACAGTACTATAATGGTGGACTTTCGCACTTCTGGAAAGATTTTTCTTTCCATACAGTTCCCGGGTTAGAGTAAAGGCCTTTGTTAATTTAAGTTTCTTTATCTTAAAGGATTCTTTGTCTGAGGCATTTTGGGATATGTTTTCCCCCTATGTGTTAATTTTATTGTACAAATATTTTTCTATGCTGTGCCAAACTGACAATAAATAAAATTTTAAATGTGTAGTTTCGTATTCTGTAATTGTTAGTGCTTTATTTTAATTGTTAAAATTTTTCTGTCTCACTGTAGAGAAAATATAATTTTTGTAGTGGAATTTTTTGTTTTTTGGGGGCACGGATATCTTGTTGTGCACACACTATATATCATATAATGAAACTTTTTAGCCTGATAAAGATATCTTAAGAAACACTGATAACAATTTAATTAATGAAAGTGACCTCAAATTGTGAAATTTTTGTTTATCATTTCAAAGTTTTTAGACAGTTTTAAAATGAAATGTGCTTATACATTTCTTTATAAAAATATGTTTTAAAAAGAAAATGTGTTCTTATTTGTTACATGTAGCATAGCTACTGTAATAACAGAACTGTCATCTATTTATTGTCTACTTTGAACATGATAAATTTATCTTAGTGCACTATTACTGTTATATAACTAAAAATATAAAATCTAACAATTGTTTATTATTTTAAACAAATATTTTTTAAGGTAGGAGTCACTAGTTTTATCATTCAATTATACCATATATTTCTTTGTATCATTTCAATTTAGAAAACAAAATGCTCATGTATAATATTCTGATTATGTAGTTTGTTACAGAAATATATATTCCAATAATTTTTTGGTCATAAAATAATCTGTTCATTTTTTCCTTTTGCCATATTTTTTTTCTGTTAGATGCATATTGTAACGACACCAACCTCGTTACCTTTAATAATTGTACCTTGCTTAACTGGTTATTTAATGTGTATTCTTTGTTAATGTTTTAAAGGAAGAGTATCTGGTCAGGGTAATATTTGTTGAGCGCCAATTTGCAATCACAGGTTGCAAATAAAATTTATTTGTAAAATAATAATTATGATTTTCGTTAAAATTTTATAAAGGTTCCTATATCAGCTTTAATTAAATCTCTTTTAATCTTTTATCTAAGAGATGAATGTGATAACTAAAGCTCATCAAAGCAGATTCGAATAGTCTGCCATATTTTAAAATGAAGAGTGTTGCCAACTTAATCTGGTTGTTGAAGCCAATTCACAGTCCCTGATATAGTGTTTATAATATCATACATATTTTGTATTCTTGGATTTCATTGTCCATGACGTGTCCGTTACTTAACTAAATATCACTATAATATTGACGACTCGGAACACTAAGTTTTTTATAAGTAAAAACGTAAAGTTTTACCTTACAGCCTAAACCGGCTTTCACCTATAGAAGGCTTCATCAGAGGCTGTCGTTAGTAGCGCTGCTCGTCTTGTTGTTGGCGACGAGATAGTGTTTCGAAAGATTGAAGCTGTGTGTGTGTGGTGAGATGTGTTCGAATAATGCGTGCGATTTGAATTGTGTCTGTTCGTTTAGGATGTCGTTTTTATTTGTTTTTGTGTGTTTGTATATTTCTAATTGTTCTAGAGTGTCTAGTTTTCGGCCTTTTGTGTGTACATGTAGTATGTTCATGTTATTGTCGATGTTTTTATATGTGTGGTTTGCTTCAATGAGGTGGTTTGCGAAGGTAGATTCTGTAGTGGTGTGGAGTGAATGTATCTCTGTTTGAAGCTACGTCCTGTCTGGCCTATGTAGAATTTACTGCAATTTGAACAATTTAGTTTATATACACCAGGTAGATCGAATTTGTTTTGTGCTTTGGGCATGCGTTTTGATAGTGTGTGTTCTGTTTTGTTAGTAGTTTTGTAAGCGATTCTGTATCCTGCTTTTTTGAATTTGTGGGCAATTTTTTCTGTTTGTTTGTTGATGTATGTTAGTGTTATGAATTTGTTGTTTTCTGTCTTTGTCTGTTGTTTGTTTTGTGTTTTGTGTATGAGTTTACTGACTATTGTTCTGTCATAACCGTTAGACTCTGCTAGATATATTATCGTGTTTAGTTCGTCTTTGTAGTCTATTTCATCTAAGGGGATGTTGTTAAGTCTATGTATCATGGTTCTAAAAGCAGCTAGTTTGTGTTGTATTGGGTGATTGGAGGTGTTGTGTATTAGTGTGTCAGTTGTAGTTGGTTTTCTGTATATACTGAATTTGTGCCTGTGTTCTAGTTTTGTGATGGGGAGGTCTAAGAAGTTTATGGTATTGTTGTGTTCGTATTCGGCAGTGAAGGTTATGTTTTTATGTATTTTGTTTATGTGCGTTAGTAACTGTTCACATTGTCTTTTGTTTCCCCTGTATAGTATTAGAATGTCAGCAACGTATCTGTGCCAATATAGTATTTTATGTGAGTGTCTGTCATTGTTTGTGAGTATTTTTGTTTTTTCTAAGTGTTGGAGGAAGACTTCTGCTAGAATGCTGGATATGGGGGAGCCCATGGGTAGGCCATCGTTCTGTGTGTAGTATTTATTGTTATAAGTAAAGTAGTTTTGTTTTGTGATAATGTTCAGAGTTTCTGTTATTTCATTGATATACTTTACTTATAACAATAAATACTACACACAGAACGATGGCCTACCCATGGGCTCCCCCATATCCAGCATTCTAGCAGAAGTCTTCCTCCAACACTTAGAAAAAACAAAAATACTCACAAACAATGACAGACACTCACATAAAATACTATATTGGCACAGATACGTTGATGACATTCTAATACTATACAGGGGAAACAAAAGACAATGTGAACAGTTACTAACGCACATAAACAAAATACATAAAAACATAACCTTCACTGCCGAATACGAACACAACAATACCATAAACTTCTTAGACCTCCCCATCACAAAACTAGAACACAGGCACAAATTCAGTATATACAGAAAACCAACTACAACTGACACACTAATACACAACACCTCCAATCACCCAATACAACACAAACTAGCTGCTTTTAGAACCATGATACATAGACTTAACAACATCCCCTTAGATGAAATAGACTACAAAGACGAACTAAACACGATAAAATATCTAGCAGAGTCTAACGGTTATGACAGAACAATAGTCAGTAAACTCCTACACAAAACACAAAACAAACAACAGACAAAGACAGAAAACAACAAATTCATAACACTAACATACATCAACAAACAAACAGAAAAAATTGCCCACAAATTCAAAAAAGCAGGATACAGAATCGCTTACAAAACTACTAACAAAACAGAACACACACTATCAAAACGCATGCCCAAAGCACAAAACAAATTCGATCTACCCGGTGTATATAAACTAAATTATTCAAATTGCAGTAAATTCTACATAGGCCAGACAGGACGTAGCTTCAAACAGAGATACATTGAACACACAAAAGCACTCCACACCACTACAGAATCTACCTTCGCAAACCACCTCATTGAAGCAAACCACACATACAAAAACATCGACAATAACATGAACATACTACACGTACACACAAAAGGCTGAAAACTAGACACTCTAGAACAATTAGAAATATACAGACACACAAAAACAAATAAAAACGACATCCTAAACGAACAGACACAATTCAAATCGCACGCATTATTCGAACACATCTCACCACACACACACAGCTTCAATCTTTCGTAACACTATCTCGTCGCCAACAACAAGACGAGCAGCGCTACTAACGACAGCCTCTGATGAAGCCTTCTATAGGTGAAAGCCGGTTTAGGCTGTAAGGTAAAACTTTACGTTTTTACTTATAAAAAACTTAGTGTTCCGAGTCGTCAATATTATAGTGATATTTATTTTGTATTCATTAAATAAAGAAACGAATAAACCTTTTTATCTGTATTTATTACACTCAAATCCTTTTATTATTTTCTTTAAATTGTTTTTTAATAACAAATATAATCATTAACAAAAATCTAACCGGCTGTTCTTTACATATGCTCAGTATGGCAGCAGTAGCAGTATTGATTCTTATATCTCAAGGCCCACATTTATATTTATTAAATAAAATACAAATAGATTGTGTTACATTAGGTCCTTTTGACTACGATATAAACAACAGTTATTATAGGAAAAGTACCAAAATACATGGGAGTATAAAGAATTACAAAGTGCCTTAACAGGATTATATTAATAGTTTAACAATGTTCAGTGTTTAGGTTATGTTGAGTTAAATGTTTATTAGACCTAGTTCACTTTATATTATAGTAATACTCTACATTAATAGTTTTTCATACTGATGGTAAGAGTATTCATTGACATTTTTCTCAGTGAAAGTTCCAAATTGTTTTTATTAAAAGTGTAATCAGTGTCTTTGAAACCTATGGCCTAAGCATAGCATGGAATAGTTCAGTTTAATTATATATCAAAAAATACTTCTCTTCCTGTATAAGTTGATTGTATTTCTTCAGAGATTCCTTGGTTTACTTCTTTCTAGCAATGTAGCACTTCCTTCTTCTATTTAGTCTGGTTGAGGATGATTATTTAACTTTTTATTTTAGGTCCACTGATATGAAATGTATAATAATTTAAATTAGTCACTATCTGGTGTTTAATTCAACCTTTCTCGTTCAGATCCAATAATACAATTCTTATTTCATTTATTATAACATTTTAGTTGCTAAGGCCTATCTCTGCCTTTTTATTGGTTTCTAATGTAACATTTTATGTCACCCTGGTGATATTATAGCATCAACATAAACAAACTTTTACTATTTTATCTTTCGTTTTCTTTAAACTGTTATAACTTTTTTATAAGATCTTTGATCTTAACTTTATTAGTTTCTTTGATCTTCTGATGAAACACTGATTATTTTGACACCACATTTGATTATCTTCTGTTACATATTTCTTGAGTTACCATTTACACTTTTTATTTATTTGTTCCAAAATTATTTATTATTAGTTCTTCTTGTACTTTTCACTTTATTAAACTTTTTTGACACATTTAGTAATCATATAACTTAACCTGACATTGTTTTATTATCATTTTAATAGAAATTCTTATTTAAAATACCTTAACTGTCTAGTTTTACAAAAGTCTATTACTATTATTTTGGTACTTTCCAGTTAATATAAACATTAGTGTTATTAATATTATCACATATAATATTAATCACTATGACCCAAACTAATTACTAATAACTCTTAGTAATAGATAACAATTCTTCTTAATTTACTGTATACAATACAGTTTTTATAAATTAAACAAAATCTTATAAGTAAGTTCCCACATATTGTCCTCCTTACTTATCATTATTAATATTATTTTAACTGTGATAAACATAATTATTACAGTCTTCATTATCATGAATTAAACAATAAAATAAACAATATTTAATTAAGTCTTTAATTACTTATTTCTTGAAACTATTATGTTTCTTGGTACTTTTGGGTAAGAGTATTAAAGCATGTTTATGTTAAAATGGCATGGCAAAATGGCATGTAACAATATCTATGATCTATATATATATATAATTATGCCATTTCAGAATGTTCTATATATTTCTCGGCTATTCCCACAGCTGTAATGCATACGTGATGCTTGACATGCGTCGCAGTATTACATAATGGTGGAACGTCTCGTGTGTTTGATGGTGTCGTTCTAGAACCTTCTTGACTAGCCCAACGGTGTGTGTTTCTGCCATGGCCACGCTGATGTATTCTCTAGAACTTTCACGAGTTTGTAAAGATACATATTACGGAACCCTGCAGACTTACCCCTAGCCCGTACCTGCCGCTTAGTTTTCAGTGTTATGTCGAGCGATTTACACAGTGCATTGCAAGTGGTGTATTAGTGAAATTTGATTATAGCACGAAATTCTTCACAGTTGACATTATTATTGTGTGGACAGATTAACTTGAATTATTGTACAAGTATAATCTTGTTGAATAACTTGTTGATTACAAACTGTTAATTGTGATAATTAGAGCTGGTGTTTAGTGACTTCATTGGTTTCTTGTATTTTGTTTTCCACTGTACTATACGATGATTAGTAGACCGTCATAACTATATACATTTTTGTTGGCTACACATGTACATCAAATACAAATAAATTATAATTAATTTTAAGATGTCTGATAAAGTGTAGTATAGAGCAAGACTTAAAATGTCTGATAAGATTATATTGTTGGACAACAAGGAAAAAGAAAAAAAGATTAATAATCAAATAAGAGATATCAGATTTTTGACAATGAATACAGACTGCCTATTTAATATACACATAAGGCAGCAGACTATTAGGAAAGGATGCTATTGGAATATGATATTTTTTCTGTGTATTCATAAACTATGAAATTTTTATAGCTTGTATAGGCATAATTCAACAAAATAAACTGGAAAGTGAAGTTCCTATTTGATGAGTTTCTTAAAGGTAGCCTTTGGTGCCTTAGGAATTGAGGAATGCCTACGAAGTCCTGATCATAGAACTCTTATTATGATATTGTTCAATGGTCTCACTGATCATCGTACGGTACTATGGAAACAAAATACAGACACCAATGAAGTACCTAAATACCAGCTCATAATTTGCGTAGTTAACAGGCATTTGAAAGGTCTAGAGGGTACTTGAGTACACAGCCTTGACAGAGACATGCACGTGCTCGGCTAGCCAAGAAACGTGTAGGCCGACACTCTCGACTTTCCGAGACGTTATGTAATTATCGTAACTGTATTGTAGGATTCTGTCAGTATACAAAGAACTTATTGAGTGCAGCATTTTATTTTAGTTAGGGGTCTCCCAGTACAGCCTGATGTTGCTTAAATTTGTAAATTAAAATTTTATATTTTCTAACATTGGAATTAAAAATTTTTGTAAATGAAAAACATGGAAATTCTGAATATCTTACCAACAATTATCTGCACAAAACATTAAGAAAGTTATGTAACACATGAAACAGAAAATGTTATGTAACACTTTTTTTTCAATTTATTGGAGATTTGTAATCTGTTCGACTAAGCGAACATTGAACAAATGTTGTAACATTGAACATTGACAAAAACATTTACAAATGAACAAAAATCACTTCCACTTGCTGCTGGCATGATACAATAAGTTCAAATGTTAAACTCTGGGCCCATAAGGCACATATACTGGTTGACATTAGCACTTAATGTTGACACGAATACAAAACATACAGAACAGAACAGAACAGATATCACAGACATTACATTATAGATAATACATTATTAGTTAAACCTGAATGGTAAGTCTAACAGTTTGTGCCTTTTTAGTCTATGAATATCTTCACTGTTATCTAACAATTTAACTGCCAGGTGGTTTGGATGCTTTTCTAATTTGGAGATGTGAGTCCTGCAGAGGCGCATGATTTCTTCTCTCACAGTTGGAACTTTTAGGTCGCGGTGTATAGAGTTGTTGGAGACAAACCATGGAGCGTCGACTATTGATCTTAAAGTTTTGGACTTAAAGTGCTGGATAATCTCAATATTACTCGTACTAGCAGTACCCCAAAGTGGAATACCATAAGTACATACCGGTTTAAGAACTGGTTTATAGATTAACAGTTTGTTGATGAGTCTTAACTGTAATTTTCTGCCTGTCAGCCAGTAGATATTTCTGACCTCGTGATTAAGTTCAATCTTCTTAGATGTTATATGTTTTTCCATGTTAGCCTCCTGTCCAGATACATCCCAAGGTACTTAGCACTTTCAGCTTGCAGTATTGGTTGACCGTTAATTGTTACTGGAGGGTAGTTTTCCTTATGTGTGGTGAATGTAATGTGTACTGACTTGGACGAATTGATTTGTATGCACGATTTATCAACCCATACTGAATGCTGTTTAATGATTCTTGTAGTATAAGAGATGCTAATGAGGAATCGGAGTGTGTCGCTAGGATTGCTGTGTCATTGGCGTAGGTGGTTTCACTTGCTGACGGTAAGTCCGAAGAGAACCGGAGGTAGAGCAGAGGACCCAGGATACTACCCTGTGGAACACCTGACCCCAATGGTAATAGAGGAGAAGTAGCATCCGAGTACTTGACTTGAAACACTCTGTCCACTAAGTAGGAATGCAGGCCCGGCTCCAGGCAAGGGCGAATCGTGCCACTGCCCGGGGCGGCATATTTTAAAGGGCGGCAGATTCTGGGATGTTAAATTTAAAATTTATGGACAAAATAAAATTATTTTCTTAATTTTATCACAATTTGTAAGATCAGTAAGAATTACTTTATGTATAAAGTCAACGGGGTTTAACGAAGAGTCAAAAACTCGTGAATGAGAGAACGTAAACCTGACAATGAGTGCTGGCTTACATGAGTCATCAGCAGATAATACTGCCCCACTATGTTAACGGCTGTGCCACGTTTTTTAACAATTGTAAAACCTAAAAGTACGCCTGTCGAACTTTAAAATGTATTCAAGAGTATAGGTTCGCGCCAAATGTTGGTGTCGCTCTAAGAATTTTGCTAACATTACCTGTGACAGTGGCAAGCGGAGAAAGGACTTTTTCGAAGTTCAAACTTATTAAACTTATCTCAGATTGAATATGTCCGAAACTCGCCTGAGTGGTCTGGCGACTATATCTATAGAACATCAGTTAACTGAATCACTTGATTACAACGAACTCATAAAGGAGTATACCAGTACAAAAGCTAGAAGAGTATTTTTTAACTAAGGTATATATGATACATTACTTTTGTTATATTTCAATCATAATGAATTTTAGTTAGTATTTTAATTTTAAGTCATCATATAGGCATACATTTTTATTGTCTCACGATTCCTTGTATCATCTCTACAATTTTTATTGTAGCCGTTTGCCACATCATAAACGTGAAAAAGTTCTAGTTATTTGATGAACACAACAATGCAAACATTCCTAGTCTTCATTTGAAGGCAATCGCTGTATCTTTAGAGTAAGTCTCGTGTGCGTGAATGTGTTCAGAGTTAAAATAGGAAGAGGGGCAGCACTCATAAATACTGCACAGGGTGGCAGAAACGCTGGGGCCGGCCCTGTAGGAATGTAGAATATGATAACAATAATGTGGCAGATTTTTCTTTATTTTGTATAAGAGTCCAAGATGCCAGACTTTGTCAAATGCCTGGGAAACATCGAGAAACACACCTGAGCAGAACATCTTCGATTCCAACAATTTATTGATAACATTTGTTACTCTGTGTATTTGATCTACCATAGAGTGCTTTTCTTGAAAGCCAAATTGGTGATCCGGAATTAGGTTGTTTTCTAGAATTGTTGGCATAAGTCGTTTTACAAACAGCTTCTCAAAGATCTTACCAAGTATCGGTAGAAGGCTTATGGGTCGATAAGAAGAGGGTTCTTGAGGGTTTTTTACCAGTTTTTAAGACCATGATTACTTGAGCTGATTTCTAGAGAAGAGGAAAATATTCAAGTCTGAGAATGGCATTGAAAATGTATGTTATTAGTACAACGCCTTTGTGAGGCAGCTCCTTTAGAATTTTCCCCAATAACAAATCAATGCCGGGAGCCTTTTTACTTTTCAAATTATACAGGATTATTTCCTTGATTTCGTTAACCTTAAAAGGCTTAATTGGTAGAGTCAGTTGGAGCAGGGAGTGTAAATATCTTTGTACTTCTTCATTGAAAGAGACATTCTTGCTGGCTTCAGGTTGAAAAACGTTGACCAAATGTTCGGCAAAAATCTGGGATTTCTCTGTATTGCTTCGTGCCCAGCTACCATCTGGTTTATGTGTTGGTGGTATTTGTAATAGTGGCCTTTTTAATCGTTTTGTAGCCTTCCACAAGGAATAATCAGTACTTTCATTAGGTGACAGATTTTCTAGATAATCCTGAATGCCTTCATTCTTTAAATTTTCTAACAATCATTTTAGTTTTCTGGCTGTGGAATTCCACTTTCTTTTATCATCCGAATGATGAGTATGCTGCCAAATTCGTCGCAATCTACGCTTCTCAGCTAATTTCTTTCGGACAACCAGAGGAAGGTTTAAATGCGTACTCTTCGGTGTTTTGCAAGGTGTAGCTTCCCAGGCTGATTTTTGAAAAGTACTGGTGAGATAATTTATAGCCGCATCCAATTCAGCAAGCATGTGGAGTGGAAGTTCTAGTGAGATATTAATATTTATAAGCTCTCTAAAGTAGTCCCAGTCAGTATTACGATTTGTGAGTGTTGGTAGACTTTCAGACTCAATACTATATTTGGTGGCTGTAATACTATAGTATTGCTAATAGTGGCAATAATTGGAGTGTGATCAGAGGACAAATCAATGCAAGATTCAACTTTGTAGTATTTATGAGACAAGCCTCGTATTAAAAAGGAATCAATGAGGTTAGTTATTTTATTTGTATCAGAAGGCCAATAGGTTGGTTGACCAGTGGACAGAAAGGACAGGGATTCTTGTCTAATGACGTTATATAAAATTCTACCTCTTGGATTAGCTAATCTCGAACCCCATTGCGGGTGTTTTGCATTAAAGTTACCTCCCACCATAAAACGTGCACCAAGAGTTCTAAGAAAGGAGCTGAAGTCAGTTTCATTGATTCTGTGTTTGGGGGGACAGTAAACTGCAGAAACAGTTAGAGGGCCTCTTTGATCTTCAATTAAAACGTTTGTCACCTGTAGGTGAGCAGTTTTTACTTTAGAGAAGAGATAATGTTTTATATTGTTTCAGATTAACAGAGCGGTTCCGCCATGAGCTGTACCATCAGGATGTTGAGTATCATAAACAGTAAATCCTGGAATCCTAATGTGGCTTCTGTCTGTGAAATGTGTCTCAGATATAAGCATTATGTCTAACCTGTTGTCAATAAGAAAAGCTTTGAGTTCAAGGCAGTGTTGAGAGAGTCCATTGGCATTCCATAATCCAATCCTGTAATTGTTATTCATCATTAATTAGAAAGTTTATTGACAAGTGTTGTAAGGAGATTAAGCATGACGCTATTTTTCTGCATGAGTTTACTGAACATAGTCTCAAATTTTGTCAGGAAGTGTGAAAGTGTGATGTCCTCATTTACTGTCTGTTTGGGATTGCTGTTATCAGGGGGCAAGGATTCTGAGTGTCGCTGTAGTCCTGCAATTTGAGCTTAAGTAGGAAAAGAGACGTTACGGGTATTCATGTTCTGTTCTGTGTTCATAGTCCTAAAAATTGAAGGGGTTCTCCTAGGTGTGGTGTTAGGTGCCTCTGTGAGGCTTTTTCTGGCCTGCAGATTTTGATAAACTTCACAGCCTTTATAATTAGCTGTATGAGGACCATCGCATAATGCACATGTGGCTGGTGTATCCTTAGGTTTGTAACAAGTTGCAGAGTTGTGTTCACCTCCGCACTTGACACACTGGAAAGGTTTTCTACAGTACGTCTTACTGTGACCGTATGACTGGCAACGAGTGCACTGGATTATGAAGTTTCTTCTCCGAGGTAGCTCTACAGTAATCTGCATGTTACCTAAAGACCTTAGTTTATATATTTGTTTATTGTTTGGTGCAGGTTCAAGATCAACAAAGAAGAGAGGGAGGGGTGTTTTCTCTACTCTGTGTCTAACGCTCATTATATTTCTAACTGAGTGTCCTTTTTCTTTTAGAGCTTCTTTAATAAAGTGTACACCGATGCTAGGATGAATGTTTCTTATGACAACCCGGTATGCTTGCTGGTCTTTAATTTGATATGTTTCATCCTCGAGGTGACGAATTAATTTTCTGTAAGAATCAGGTGCAAAAGTGTTGATTTTCACTGTATTGTCATCAAACGATTTAGTACTGTACTGTTCTGATTCCAAAATTTTTGTAAGGTTATTGATCATTTCACTGTAATTGACGACACCATGAAGGTATACAGGAGGAGGTCTAGGTACTTTCGGCTGAGCCAAGACTTGAGTAGGTTGGACGTCAGCAGGGTCATCGATAGGTAACACCGTAAGTCTGTTGTGTTCATTAAGCTGAGTGTGGGTTTCAGATGTGTTTTCTGAAGATTGGCGACTTCTTTTTCGTTTTTCACTATCTGCCAGCTGTGGGATCCGTGTTGTGTGAAATGTGTGAAATCAACATTAACATTTCTGCCTGACTGTTGACTGCTATAGGATTGAAGGACATTTTGCGACACTGGAGGTAATGTAGGCAGCATATTTGCGGTTCCTGAGTGGACCATAGGAACAGGTTCAATGTTAGTTGACAGGGCTGGTCGCTGATAATTCAATTTTCTTGATAATTACAGTAGACAGATAAATTAAAATACACGTGTACTTCCAGATGAGTAATTTATGGCCTTGTGTTTATTTTTTTGTAGAGAAACAGGTACAAACAACCACAAGTCACAGACAGACACACAGTCCTACACAAACGAGCAGACGCACGTGTGGCCCCCTGGCCAGCTGCTTGGATTTGTTCGAGTAATCAGATAAACCTTTTGTTGTTATTTTTGTTGCAGTATTACTTACAAATATAATTCTATTTAGTAAGAAAGATAGCAATAATATTAAGTTACTGCACACGACGGTACAACCGCACCGAACAGCTTCTCATACAAGACTGTGATGTAACACATGAAACAGAAAATGTTATGTAGAGTTATCACGATAATTATAACATTTCTTGAACTACCAATTTTCTTGATTGACAGCATTCTCACCCCCTAATACACCTCGCAAAGGGTGTAATTCTTGAACACCTGTTTTTAAAGGTTTATGTAATAACTTGAGGTGTTTCAATAGATGTGTATTTTTAGTTTATTTTTCAAGTCTGCTGCCAAAAATTGTGAGGATTGATATTATGATCAGAATCATTTGAATATGAACTGTATGAGATGATGTTTTTTCATTTCAGCTGTTTTACACTTGAATGTTGTAAACAGTGGATTGTAAATCTGATCAGGCTAGGATAAACTACCAATTTTAAGGATACAATTTTTGATATGCTCAGCATGATATGTGTCATAGTGCCCACAGCCCATATTACAATGGTGTCATGCTGCTATATCATGGGCTGGTGATGATGACATTAGTGAGAAAAAATGTTAAGTTATACATAAACTCATACTGGTACATAATGTGTGTGTGTGTGTGTGTGTGTGTGTGAGGGGGGGAGGAAAGAGAGAGAGATAACGCACAATGTACGCCTGTATACCTTTTATGCTTCTGTATGAGGCGTGTTCAAAAAATAACCAAACTTTTTGATTAACACATATCAACCCGCACAAACAATGTGCTGTGCCTTTGGGTGCACCAAGCAATAATTTTTGATAACAAACTGCCATTTATTCTGTTCCGCTATAAGAATTAGTCTTTGAGGTATATCAGATTGAGTGAGGATGTACGGGCACCTGCTGTCAGATTAGTGACAAAGTGATTAAGAAAGACCTCAGAGAACAATGTGTGCATATGAAACTTTCCAGCAAAACTAGGTTAAAACTGTACAAAGATATTCTGGTTTTTCAATTAAGCATAGGTGGAGGCCTGCATGAGCTTAATGATTATTTTAAGCGTTTTTAAATAAGGTAAAACATTGTTTGGTTCAAATCGAAACGATGCCGAAGATCATGGCAAGAGCGCTTGTGGTGAGGTAATTGTAAGTCATCGTTTAACTACCAAGACTTTCTGAGAGAATGAATATCCATATAAGATCATAAAAATTAAATTTTAATGGAAAAACTTGAATGTATTGTATGATTCAAGTTCAATGATCACTAAAAAATTCCTACTGTGTTTTACTAGTGATCAGAAAGAGATCTGTTTTCAAATCGATCAGCAACTGCGTACCAATCAATGCAAATGGTAATGACAACTTTAGAATGCAATGAAAATTGCTGTGTAAAGATTTTATGAGTTAGCAGCAAAATTTTATAAGCACACATTGTGTTAAGATTTTTGTTCTCATTTCATTACAAATCCAATGGATGGTGTGTGCCCGTGCACACTACAGTGTGTAGCTTGAAGACTGATGATCGTGATGGGACAGAGATAACAGCATTCCAGCATCAAAAACTGTCGTAGCAACACTTAATTGTGCAGCTCGCTTTAGGCGCACGTTGATACAATTAGTTTGGTCTTTTTTTAACATACCTTGTATGTAATAACAGCTTACTACTACTTCATAAAAAAAAACAAGTTATTATGCTATGTGTTATCTGTGCAAAGATAACCTACCCACTTGAATAATCTGTTATCAGATTGTAATAAACATCGTTAACGTAATAAGAAAATATAATCTTAAGTACTACTACTGTTAGCAAAGATAAGAGGAGTATGACTAAATGTGTTTGGTTTGTTCTCGATTAAACAGTCAAATAATAAACATAACATTTGTATTTTATTATATGTATCTGTAAGTGTGGAAGTAAAAAAAATATTATTTACTTCAAAATAATTTTTTTTTTAAGATTTATTTTTAATTATATTGATTAAATAAAAAAAATCTGGTGAATGAAAACTACTGATGTCACTTGATTTATGGTATAAGAGGAATTATGATTTTACATTGAATAAATTACCAATTAATTTTTATTTTAACAGATTAGCATGTTATAGTGTAGAATAAAAACCTAAAGGGCTACCACTTTCATTCTTATTTAAGTTAATTATTCAAACAGGAGGGAATACATAAATCATGTTTTTGGAATTAATTGTTAACAGTTTAGCCTAAAATAACCTAATGTCAGAAACTGAAAGATGTTGAAATGTTATATAAGAAACACTACTACAATTAGAAAGTAATACTACATTTTTGTTTAACCATTTCTGAAAGTAAATTATTTTTTAAAGCTTAAGACTGCATATATTACAGCAGAATTATTGAAAAGATGCAATTGAAATAAATACTAGTATAAATCAAGGAGAAAAACTATTGATAACTATACTGAATAATGATGGAAATGTGATAAGGGTTTGTAACATCAAATTAAGTCAAACAACAGTAATGATCAAGAAGTTGTATTAAAATTTATCAGAATAATTAAGATACAAAAGCAATAAGAGTGGACTGGAGATAAATTGGCATAAAACTGTATGTAAATAATTGGCATAAGGAGAAATAAATAAATAATGATATGACAGAGATAAAATATCTCTGACATAAGAATATCAGATGCCAGGAAATCAAGAATTTTGCCAATCTCAGGACAGTGCTCTGCAGCAGAGTACAGAGACGCAGTGATGAGAAGAATTGCTTACAGGCAGGACATGTGAATATTACAGATGTAAAACTTTTATATAAGGCAAGAAGATCAATAGACTTACTAAAATGAGATGATATGCAGCATCATAAGACCTGTGACAATGTATATAGTAGAATCTCTGTTCCTTCAAATAGAGATGGTGAAAAATATTAAATACTGTTGAGAAACATACTTGGAAAGATTATTTGTTGGGTTGTTAGGCCGTGTGGACAGAAGTTTCGGCCTCACCTTTGGAGGTCATCTTTAGTGTCGGAAACAACTGGCACGGTGTCCGCCATTCACCCCAGTGACGAGGTAGAGACTGAAACATGTGTCAACACTAACAATAGACCACGTCCTAACAGTCCAGCAAATAATGTCCCAATTATATTGACACCAACCATGAAAGTCTTAGGAATTCTATACTTGAGAGAAAGATCATCAATGTAGAAATGAGAGAATGAGAGAAAGAGGAGGATTATCAATCTAAAGAAATGGACAATGGTGAAGGGTTATGAACAAAAAACTAAATTACAACTCCTAAAAGAGGAGGGATGCATTTAAAAACAATAAAGTCGTAGTAAAGAACTTGGTGGAATTGGCATATTATGACCAGGAAGAAAATCTTTCCGTGTTGAGAAGGATAATGGAGTGGAAAACCACATGGACAAGAGGTAGATTATAGGTACAATAGAAAGATCAGATAATTTAAATATAAGAAGTATGAAAATGACAGAGAAGAAGTGTAAGTTTAGGAAGGCCAAGGACACGGAAAATGGAGGTGGATGATTATGGAGGCTAAGGTTCGACTCCGAACTGTGGCGCCATTGAAGAAGAAGAAGAAGAAGAAGGAGAAGGAGAAGGAGAAGGAGAAGGAGAAGGAGAAGGAGAAGGAGGAGGAGGAGGAGGAGAAGGAGAAGAGGAAGAAGAAGAAGAAGAAGAAGAAGAAGAAGAAGAAGAAGAAGAAGAAGAAGAAGAAGAAGATTTTGTATTACATTATAATATTTCTAATAACTAATCTTTTTTTTGTTAGGAAGATGGAAAATGTAGTAGAAAGTATTGTTACTATTTTTGTAAACCATAGATTTCTCAAAATTGTTGTTGTAGGTAACTACTGTATGTCTTTTCCTACAGAGATTTTTTTTTGTAATTTGGATACACTATTTCATAAGAAATAACATTTTGATTACTTCTGCCTAAACTGTACTATAGTTTGAATGTTTTTTGAAAATTTTCTAAACATTTTCAATGTATTTCACAAATACTGTGTTTGGAATATACAGTACTGTCAACTGATATTGTAAAGTAAAATGCAAAGTACATGACATGACTAATATTTAAGTATATAACATTGTTGGATTTTATTGTCCATGACATGTTCAGTGTTATCAACTAACTATATAAAATAATACTGATGATTAGATCTTTACCTTACTACTTTAATTAGCTTTCACTCGTTAGAGCTTCATCAGAGGTTGCTGCTAGAAGCGCTGTCCATCCTGCTTTTAGTGATGGCACCATCATTTGAAAGATTGTTGGTGTGTGTGTGTTGTGTTATGTTCAGATGTTTAAATCACACATACTATTTGAACATATTATATAACACACACACACACACACACACACACACACACACACACACACACACACACACACACACACACACACACACACACACACACACACACACACACACACACACACACACACACACACACACACACACACACACACACACACACACACACACACACACACACACACACACACACACACACACACACACACACACACACACACACACACACACACACACACACACACACACACACACACACACACACACACACACACACACACACACACACACACACACACACACACACACACACACACACACACACACACACACACACACACAAGAAAGATCTTTTGAGCGAGAGTGCTGTCACCAAAAGCAGGGTGGAGAGCGCTCCTATGAGTGTAAAGCTAGTTAAGGCAGTAAGGTACAAAATTTAATAAAAAATAATTATGTTCCACATCAGTATTATTTTAAAAAGTTAGTTAAATATGTAAATACAATATTGTGCATTAAAATAAGTAAATATAATTATTTCACTAGGACTCGGAACACAAAACCTTTTATGGGTAAAAATGTATAAGTTTTACCTTATAACCTTATAAGGTTAGGTTAGGTTAGGTTATAAGGTTATAAGGCAAAACTTATACTTTTTACCCATAAAAAGTTTTGTGTTCCGAGTTGTAGTGAAATAATTATATTTAGTTAAGTAACGTCATGGATAACAAAATCCAAGAATTTAAAATAAGTAAATAACAGGAGAAAAACATCTATGAATTGAAACAATATACCAATAAAGTCAGTTAATTTAAATCAGTGCATTTTTGACTCACTTATAGAATGTCACCATGCATCCAGTGATAATCATGTTCATTGGGACCTGGGCAGACATCCTTCCTATAACGTACATCTTTTCCCCTGTCTCTGGATGGAATGCAGAATCGACCAATTCCTTTGCTCTGTATACATCGTTTAGCGTGACACCAACCATTGGCTGAGCTGCTCTGAAAGCGAAACAAGACAAACTAAGAGATAAAACTGTGAAAATGCAATACCATATGTACATTTATACAACAACTATTTTATATTGCAATTGCAAGGTGACAGTAATACCAGCAATACTTTAAAAGAAAAATTTGAAGTTAAAGATACAGAAATAATAAGGAAAAGATGAAAATGTGTTAAAACCATGACTCAGGAAAAGAGTGGGAAAAAATTAAGATGTTAGGATAGGAAACGTAAAAAAAAGGAATTATGAGGGGAAAGGTAGGGAAAGCATCTGGGAATGATTAAATAACAGTGAAGATATTAAAAACATTGGCTGAAGAAGTACTATAAAAAGTATGAGAAATTTTAATAACTGATGAAAGAAGGAAATACTCCTGAAGAAGATTAAAGAATTGGTATAGCAGTATCCATGTTCAGATAAGAAAATGCAACAGAATATCAGAATTATAGAGGATTACATTATGGTAGCAAAAGTTACATCAGGGGTCCACATCTTGTGGATACGGGTTTGGCAATCCCGATGTGCCCTAGTTGGATTCTCACTTTGCTTCAACTTGTCCTGGGTGAGATCCCTTCCTTTACTCTTTTCTGTCTAGTCTCTCTTGACTGCCTCTTGTTCTTTTGTGACTCCAACGCTATTAGAGTAATCTATAACTAAGGTGTTTTCCTTTTCCAATTCTAATTTCTTAATTTTGGATGGACTAGGATCTTAGAATGCTCACTGATGCCGATAGGTGAGCACTGGAAATACAAAGAAACCTTCAGTATCAGAATAACTGATACAAAGCCACAAAATCCTATCTCAGAAAGAGAAGGCTAATCTCCTGCACCCTGAACAGAGGCCTTTTGGCTGAGGTATGGTAACCCAGACACAAGAGTCTCTCGTCCTCCTGGTAGGAGGTCGTGTAACAGGTCAGTAACCTGTTCATGTAAAACTTTGAAATACTTGTAGTATCCAAAGCAGCCTCGGAATAAGGTCTGGAAACTAGCAGTAGGACCCTGGCAAAGAAGAGATGTGGGTTGTCCGAGGATGAGATGAGTGCTGGGACAGGTTTATATAACCTAATCCTTGAGGAAGAGAAGAAGAAGAAGGAGAAGAAGTAGGGAAAGTACTTGAGAGAATATTCTGGTGAATATCAGGTACAGGTAAATTATGATGAGATGGCAGAAGTGGACATGAGAGGATTGGATAATTTAGATTCATCAGGAATGACTATAATAATATAAACTACGAAAAAACAAGAAGTATTGATTGCATTAATAATGAGTTAATAAAGTATATGGAGGTGTTGTTCTTTGTCTCAGTTTTCACTACTTGTTATAACTTGTAGAAACTTAAGCTTATCAGACAACAAATAATAAACAACAGTTTGAAGTTCATTAACAAATTAATTATCAAAAGTGATGCTTGTAACAGCCATGAACTTATAGAGGATTGTTTCCATTGAATGCAGTTTAATGTTGTTCATACAGGTTTTGAATGAAAGTGATTGCAGATATGTTTCTCTTTTTAAAAAATGGATTTTGAAAAGAAAGGTTGACAGCAGATACAATTTTTGTGTTATAGCAAATTATTGAAACAAAAATTAATAGGGAAATTCATTATTACCTTTATTGAGTTTGAAAACGCTTTTGATAATACTAAGTTTAATAAATAAACACATGGTTTAATTCTACATATACTTTTTATTTTCCTGACAATTTTCACCAGTTACAGTGGGAAAATGAAAACTATGTGTAGAATTAAATTAAGTGTGTATTTTACTTCATAAGTTTACATGGCTAGAGTCAATGTTGTTAAAATTCCTTCCCAGGCTGTTTGGCTGTGGTCCATTGTTTTCTACAAAAACAGACTTTTCAGCAGTGCCATCGACTGCCATCATCAGTGTAAAATTGAGTTACACTAACATAAGGTGGTAGGCGTTATTGACCACAGTGACGTCACTAACGTCTACCACCTTATGTTAGCGTAACTCAATTTCACACTGATGATGGCAGTCGATGGCACTGCTGAAAAGTCTGTTTTTGTAGAAAACAATGGACCACGGCCAAACAGCCTGGGAAAGAACTTTAACAATAAGCGTGTATTTATTAAATTTAAATATTATTAAAATGTTCCACCAAGAGCTGAGCACCGTTTGATCAGTGTAAAGTTTTTGATGTCAATAATGATAATTATAATAAATGAATACATAATAATAATAATAATAATAATAATATAGTAATAACATAATGAGGGGTTTTAAAGTAAGTCAATTTTTATATTCAAACTAGTGTCATCATTCCATTAACTAATACTGGCATTAACATCATAGTCTAATTTGTAGCACTAATGCTGTCTAAGCAGAGTATATGTGAACTACATACCATTATAATGTGAATAATAATCTAAGTACTGTGAATAATGATAATAATAATAATATATTGAAGTTGAAAACTGTATTTACTTATAGGCATATTTGTTCAAACTTCTACTTACTTGTAGTTGTCAACAATCTCCTTGGCTTTGTCTAGTTCTTTGCTGGAACAAAGTATGTTCAGCGGATTTGTGGTTGTGAAGAAGTATTTTGCTCTTCCCCGGTAGGTGCTTTGATCCCATCTTGGTTCATCTATGTTCACTCTGGGCAGTTCCATGTGAAAGAGCTGTTTACTGCTGCCTTGCAGTGCACTGCCAGTCACTCTAAAACTAAGTCAAACTGGCCTGCCTTCCTCTATGAACATCAAACCAAATATAAACGTCTAGCTTATCTACGTATTTATGATAAGCTGTGTGAAAATAAAATGGTTTGTCTCATTTTTCAGATTGATTCACCGATGAAGCAGTAATATGAGTTTTTCATGACTATCGGTACTATTTATACATAGACAGAGAAAAACAAAATTGTAAAAATAATTTACATCCATTTTTTAAATTTTAGCAATTATTATAGTAAATGGGGAAGAACAGTTAGGTTGGATCAGACTCATAATAACAAATGGGTCAGAAAGATTTAAATATTTTTGACTTAACATTTTTAGGTACAAAAATACAGCTGAACAAAAATAGTATGAATCTGGTATACATTAGTGAATCTTAATTACAATCAGCAGGGGGTAGAGTGTCATAAAGTTCCTTTTATCTTGTTTATGCATAGCTTTTATCTTTCTGCTGTTAATGGCTTTTTTAGTGTGATAACAAATATTAAGATGGCATGCGTCACATTTGTGAACTATAACAATATATTCACACACATCAACATTTTTAATTAAAATTGCTAACTTTTAAGAAATGTTAGACTTATATTTTAAAATATTTTTGTTATTATGATGTATTTTTTAATAACAATTAAGATAACATTTACCATTCTTATTCTCATTGTTGTAGTTATTCATTTAATTTTATTATTAATATATTATTAATTCAAACACTTTTTGCTACAGTCTATTTCTTGATGCATATATAATATATTTAAAATTTATAATTGCTTTACCTCAAGATGTTTTTTCCCTTATTTAAGAAGGCTGAGGATGGGAACAATATGTTTTCTGAAACATGTACCAAATAAAGGAAAAACATCTTGAGGTAAAGTAATTATATATTTTAAATATATAATACATTATTAGTTGTTTTGATTGTTCATCTTCTTTTTTCACAGCACTAAATTAATATTGGTTATTAAACTTTCACTTGTAAACTTACTTTGTTTCCTCCCGTACGCGTTTCGGCGTGATGTGCACCTTCGTCAGCGGTGTGAGACAGACTGTCAGTAACTTGTAACGGTTTTTTTAGTTGGTAGGTTGAGGTTGGGGGGTGGAAGGGAATTGGCGCGGGGATCCATCCGAATTATTGTTTGATTTATGTATAATTGTGTCAAAGAGTGTGTGTGATTTATAGTGTAATTTGTAGTTAAGTATGTTGTTTGGTTGTGTTGTGTAGTGTTTGTATATTTGTTACAACACAAATAAGCCAAACCCCGGTACCAGGGATAAAAAATATAATTCTTAATATAAAAATACTTCATATAAAATAAAATGTTTAAAAATGGATAAAATACAAATATTGTGACACGACGAACGAGCTATTACCCAACCCAAGTGATTGACCCAACAACATAAACACAAAGAAGGGAACCACGAAACATACTCAAGAAAAAAGGGTGATTGACCAAACAAATAGGAATTAACAAAAGAAGGTAAGAAACCAGAACTAAAGAAGAATCAAAGGAAGGGAACAAATTCCTATGACTATATAGAAATTAAACCAGATGAGAAGAGGAGAACCGAACCAAGATGAAGACAATTAAAGAAGAGGAAGAATGAAGAGGAGACAGGTTAAACCCAAGGGGAAACTAACACACATATAAAGGGGAGAAATAGTAGACTCAAAGATAGAATACTGCAAATAAACCCCAAATAATTATTCATTAATGAAACAAATAGTATTGTCATAATTAAAATAACTTATGTACCTATTTTAAAGACAAAAGCCGATTGTAAAGTAACGTAGTGTAGAAAAGTACACTAACACAGTTAGGAAGGTTAGATTTAATGAAAAATAAATAACCTAATATTATTAATAATAAAAATTATGCTGTAAAGAAATAGTGAGAAATAATAGGAGAAAAGTATAGGGATTACCCATTAAGTAACACTCAATACAAACAGTGAACCAAAGTAAAGTGCAATAGTGAAAGTGTAAATACCCTAAAAATAGTGAAAGTGTATCAGTAATAAACCTCTATTAATTAAAGGTGAAGGTGATACAGGGAATTAGTTATGTTAAGCAATAAAAAGGTAATAATAAATAAGAAAACACTTTATAAAACACTGATAAACAATCAATGATTTGAGTGATCTTGTGAACATTTATATAATTAAAAATAATTAAAAGTAATATCTCAAATAAATATAAATGAAGCATGTAATATTATTCAGGGAGAAAGCCCAGACAAAAACAGTTTGTAGTATAGAAATAAGATTTTGTTTTAAAATTAAGACTACAATGAATAAAAATCAAGTACCGTCTGCCTAGTGGCAAAAGCTAAAGAGCATGATAATGTCTTTCGGCCGCCAGCTAAACGCAACATTTGCAGAAAGGAAACAATCAGTCAGTCAGTAACCATAATAATGTTGCGTTTAGCTGGCGGCCGAAAGACATTATCATGCTCTTTAGCTTTTGCCACTAGGCAGACGGTACTTGAATTTTTTCGTTTTTGTTGCGATGGGGCCGCTGGTATTGAAGCTTCACCGCCGACAGCAACCGCTCGTTGCTGTTCCTTCTCGAGCTTCTTTCGTTCCCAATACTTTCTTGCTCGCTCGGCATTTTGTCGTTTCTTGATCTGAGCCTTCTCGTCGCTGCTATCCATTGTCGAACGCTGTTTTAATCAGTCGCCACGTTATGGTTACTATATACCAGCAGCAGTGTATTTCACCACAACACAAAACAAACCTTTATTTACAACAATCCCAATGACATTATGTATCTGTGTTATACTTCACATTTCTGCGGTGAGTAATTAAATATAAAGAACAGTAGATTTGCATTTACGATGACAAATATTTTAATGAATAGATCATTAGCTGAATCACATACGAAGACAACCATTAACTAGAGACAATAACCCCAATAACCTATCTACAGCTATGCAGTGTTGTTCGCTTGTTAGGTCTTTAATCTGCGACGACGTTAGCATGTTAGTGGTCGCGGTTTTAGTTAACGATTCCCGGCTGGTAAATTGTGCTAACACTTGATTTTAAACTTTCAGGACGCTTTATAAATCTGGTTTAATTGTTTGCAGTGATATTAACACATTATATATATTGCGACGTATCAAAACAAACGTTTATTTACAACAATCCCAATGACGTCACGCAAGAATGACGTCATGCAGCGTGATGCGTTACAGTTTACAGCGTTACAGAAATTTTCAAATGATGGCCAGCCAAAAGACATTATCATGTCAAAAACCCCATGTTGAAAGGGGAAATAACTTTCATAAATTGTCAAGAAGTGATGATGTTTATCACTCAAAGTAGTAACAAAAGAAAGAAATTAATGTTAAAACTAACAATAACTAGTAACTTATAAAGAATAGTTTGGTTCAATGTTATGAAGAGGATATGGCTGAAGGGAACCTGCAGTCCATAAGCCTAATTGTTATATTTTAAAATATGTGTGTAATGAAAACTGTATTGAATAGTAATTAAAACACAAACAGGATCAACACACAACACAAACAATTATGATAACTAGGTGAAGCCCATCAGGCTGAATTAAAAATGTAATTTAAAAGAAATCAACCAAAAACCATCATGGCTAATCTTGGCTATGAAAACATCTAACTGTCAGACACACTCAAATGTCAATTGTAACAATTTTGCAAGAAACTTTACTAATCTAAGACCAGTAAATGGCCAGTAATTATAGGTAAATCATTTTAAAACAGAAATGTTATTATAAAAGTTTAATTTAAGAAAGATATGTAATTTAGCAAATGTCACATATTTAGACTAAAGTTAATGTATAACAGAATATGACCTTATGAGGTATCATTGTAAACTTTGAAAGGAAAGAAAGATAATAGTGATATTATTTATTGCCCCAAAGGAACTATAAAGGAATAAAACCATTAGGAAAATAGTTAATAAATTTGAATAAAAATTCGAATCTCCTAACAATGCTTTTGAAAGAGGTCTTAACCAATCAAAGGAGTGGTGTTACCATAGTTGAAGGCTAATTTTCCGTTAAATTTATTAGACTTGAAGAAACGATGCGTGGGTAAGCGGCACGCAAAATTGTGATGATTGAAATTTTACTTTAAATAGTTACGAAAAGTTTCGGAAATTAACCATGATGACCAAAGACGAATAGATGCCGACCTACCAAGATTTAACGATGTCCTGGAACCAAATACCAATAAATTAGTTAACAGAAATCCCAAGACAAGATTGAAAAAGATGTCCGAAGCCTAAAACCAGTCCAAATTTGCAGAATATCCACTATCCCAGATGACAACATATCAACACTGTCTGAACTGATAAGTATCAAATAAATTCCTTTCTCCCAGAAACCAAATTAATATAAATATTTCTCAAAATCAAATTTCTCACTATTGAACAAAGATGATTTTCTTTCAAAGGTTTTAATGCATAATTAACTTACGTAAAAACATTATGTTAATCAAAATATAACCTCGCATTAGAGTGCAACTTTGCAACAAAAATACGACACTACCGAACAATTGTAAAAACACATTATACTTTCTAAGTACGTATAAGGTATGGTAGTGTACTTTTTTTAATGTAACCAACGTTTATGTCTTATTTCATAATCCAAAGAACCCCAGATTTTGAACAGATTAAAATATTGTATGTAAACTGTAGCCATCTCGGCAACGAAAAGTTGTTTTAAAATCAATTTTGCCAACTCTGAGATATTTGTGTTTCATGTTATAAGCCGGAGCAATTTGTTATCAAACCATTTATAATCCTTTTGTCATATTAATTAATGACTGAATTTGTATTAAAATTACAGTACAGAGTCTTACTATCATTTTATTTCAAAGGGCGTTGTAGAATATATGTGTGTTAGCAAGTTTTATTCAGTAACCAACTAGCGCTCGTCACGAGTGGACAACACGGTAACCTGTATAGCGGCAGGAACCATTTGAACGCTCCAGCTGTCAACGCTAATAACACGTATCAAATTGTAATTTGTCTATTTTAATTGTTTTGATAGAAACAATTTGGCGCCACCCGGGATTCGCAACCCCTATGAATTAACAGGTAGGTTGTACTGGTAATTTTGACAACGCTACAGACTCCAGTAGTGACTACGATTATTGTAACGACCGGTGTGAGGCAAACACACTACATTAACACTAAGACACATAATAAACAAGTGTAAACACATTTTAACAGGTACGACCTCGTCATATCGTTACATATTGACGAACCCAACGCGGGGCTTTAAATAAAAAGGAAGTCCCGATTATATCGTTACATATTGGCGACCAGCAACGTGAGGCTAGAAAGAATAACTAGCGGCGGTTATGAATAGACACGGTATGGTTACGAGGCTCAAAGGTAAGAAAGCATTAAACCAAGAAGAAATGGAAGAAGTTGAGGAAACGACTGGAGAACTGTTGGAAGAACATCCACAGGAAGACCAACTGGAAAATCCAAATCCACCTGAACCAGAACCGAAGTGGAAATAATAGTCGACAACCAACTTGAGAAACCAGTTCGGGACGATGAGAGAGAAAAATGGGCTGGAGATCATGAAACAGCAAAGGGAGGTCCGAGTATGCAAGACCTGATGAATTTCATAGCAGAACTTTCAAGGAAAGACAAGGAAGATTTGAACAAAAAATTAGAGTCAGACAAGGAAGATTTGAATAAAAAATTGGAATCATTACAAATGGGAATGAATAAAAAACTGGACCAAAATAGTGAAGAATTGAAGAAGCAAATGAAGGTGATACAGGGAAGTCAGGAGGCATTGGAAAAGAAGAGCGAAGAGCTGAAGAAACAGATCGAGAAGGATCTGGAAATAGTAAATAAGAAGATGGAAAATAATCATGATATTCTCCAACGGAAAATCGAGGAAGAAAGTGAGAAAACCAAGGAGGAATGGAAGCAACAACTGGTCGAATGTCGAGAGGAGATCAATCAAACGGTAACGGAGACCAACGAAACAGTGATACAAGTCCAGGAAGAATTGAATAATAAAATAAGCAATGTCGAGGAGGAAGGTAAATTGAGAGCGACAGAATTCTACCAAGTCCTTACCGAAGCATGCCAGAAGAATAAACAGGAGGTGGTCAAGGAACTGGAGGAGAGGCACCAAGAACTACAGATAGATGTAAACAATCGTGTGGAGAAGGTATACACCGTCATCGATAAAATAGATGGACTGACCAGAGAAAACAGAGAGAAAATCCAGGGGATCAGTATACGGGAGAAACAAATGCAAGAAGAGCTAGATGCACTAAGAGAGAAACCTTATAATAACACACAAATCATAACAAGTGAAAATCGAGAGATAATTAATTTCCGCAGCTACCGAAGGAACCCGATAGAATTCCTCAAACGGGTAGAAGAGCTAATAGAAAAAAATCGAGAAACCAGGTGGTCCAGTGTGAGGAGTATGATAGATGAAATGTTCCGGGACACCCATGACAACTGGTGGACGGCCACTCGACCCGAGATCAATGACACACAGGAGTTTAAGAGACAATTCCGGGAGAAATATTGGTCCGAGTCCACGCAGAATGTGGTCCGTAATGATATTAGCAACGGAAGATACGAGTCACAAGGAGGACACACTTTAACGTCCTACTTTTTGGGAAAAGTATGTTTAGCCCGAAATTTAGAACCCAAGATACCCGAGGAGTCTCTGGTAATACAGCTGGGTTATCATTACGAAGAAGCAATACAGAAGGCCAGAAGGCAAGGACAGATAAAAACAATTCAAGGAATGGCTAGTCTATTGGAGGACCTGGAGAATGATGGCCAATACCGAAAAAACCGGATCATGAACCAAAGATACAACAAATGGAATGAGCACAATAATGCAACCAATTTTAATGTACCATACAATCATCCACAAAACAACAACTGGAATAACGGGGGCCGAAACAATCATAATAATAATGAAGAACAGCCATTTAATAGAAATACCCAGAATCATTCCCCGAATAATCAGCCAAGTAACAGAGGTCAACAAAACCATCATCAAGGGAACCAAGATAACCACAGAAATATCCCAAATAATAACCGACCAAATGATGGTTACAGAGGAGCTGAACTGGAACAACGCACCAATGGTCACCCCAACGACCATAACTACTACGGCAACTGGTATCATCCTAGTTACCAGTACAACCGGGGACCCGGGGGTAATCAAAATAGAAGCGACGGTAGACGTCACGTAAATTTCATCAGGGGGAGAAGGCAGAATAACCACAGAAGATATAACCCGAGTTGGCACCCAGACTCATGGTACCAAACGTCCAATAATAATAACAATCAACCGTCAGTGAGCAGGAACAACGAACCATTTCAGGATGGAAACAACCAGCAACAAGGGCTGAACAATGAAACGAACGACCAGTCAAATAACCTGGCCGTCAGCCAACAACCACCTTTAAACTAAACAGGTCAGTGGAAAAGTATGAACGCCCTTCACATGACCAATCACTTGGGTTGATACGACGAACAATGTCAGATAAGGAAACCAAATTAATTACAATCATATACAACAATTATTTAAAGAATATTCGAGAGGAACTTCTCGAAGAAGATGAAGCCAAATAGAGAGATCCAAGAGATAATAGAATTCCCAAAAAACCCAGAAGACCCGTATGATAAAAACAAATGGTATAGCCTAATAATGGAAAAGATTGAAAAACAAAAGGCCAAATACGCAAAAAACCAACCCAAAATAATCAAATATAATGAGGGAGAAAAAATATTAATCAAAAATCGTGAACTGCCAAGTACAATGGAAGGTATAGCAAAGAAATTGTTGTTGCTGTATACCGGTCCATATATCATCACAAAAGATAATGGTAATAATACTTACCAGATAAGCAATATAAATACAAGAAAAATAAAGGGAGTTTATAACCAAACTTCAATAAAAAAGTTTTATGAAGAAGAATAAATAATGAAATGAAAAATATTTCAAAAATCCAAAAGAGATTGTAAGAGCAGCTTACTACCCTATTTAGATGATATGGCGGAATAAAAAGAATTAATAATAATGTAAAAAAACAAAGGAAACAGTTACACAAATTCCTTTCAATTTAAATCAACTCACAGTCTAATAAGAGATTGATATATGAAGTATGAAATAAAAAAGTGAGATAAAAAGGAATAAGTTACACACATTCCTATATAATATAAATGTAAGAATCATAAACTTATGATTATAATTAAACAAAAAATAACTAAAAAGGAATACGCTACAAACATTCCTTTAAAGTAAGAGAATTAACTTACAAAGAATTAGCAAAAATGATATTTAATACAGAATAAAATAAACAAAAATAAAATCAAGCTCAAACTACTGAGATAAATACCTGAAATTATAATGAATCAAAAGTATTCTGAAAAAAAAAGAAATGTGAACTGGTACAAGAAAGAGAAAGAAATTATGTATAAAACAAATATACAGAAATGGCTAAAGCAGAATCTTGCTAAATGACTAAGAAAAGAATAAAAAATGTCTAAGACAATTAAAATGGTCACAACGAGCATTGAAAACAAAATAATGAAAAGTGAGATATGATGAAATTAACATATGAATAAATATAAAAACAATCAAGTGTATGAGTAGATGATAGTGTATAGTTAAGGTATAGCGGAAGGAAGAATGAGTAAAGGGCCAAAATGATCTAAAAACAAACCACAAGGTGGACAATCCCAAAGTATATTATTATATTATTATTGATTTAAGTCATAAGTTAACAAAAAAGGTATTTATGATTGACTGTTGAAAAGTCCAGCAATCCAAATGAACTGAGCAGAGACGATGTGCCTCTGGTCTCAGAAAAATGAGTAGTAATGGGAGAAACCAGCTACTATAAAAGTTAGGGAAAAAATTGTGTATGAGGGAAAATGCACCAATGGAAATAAATAAAAACAGATCCAAATAAAATGGAATGAATTAAGTAAGAAGAGATATGAAGAATGGAGAAACAAGCAAGAAAGAAAAGGAAAAAGGTTATCTATAACTGATAATTTCATAAAAAACTATGCTAGTGTTTTATCAAAACGATCAATTTTAGAGGAGAGGCATTATGTTACAACACAAATAAGCCAAACCCCGGTACCAGGATAAAAAATATAATTCTTAATATAAAAATACTTCATATAAAATAAAATGTTTAAAAATGAATAAAATACAAATATTGTGACATGACGAACGACGATATTACCCAACCCAAGTGATTGACCCAACAACATAAACACAAAGAAGGGAACCACGAAACATACTCAAGAAAAAAGGTGATTGACCAAACAAATAGGAATTAACAAAAGAAGGTAAGAAACCAGAACTAAAGAAGAATCAAAGGAAGGGAACAAATTCCTACGACTATATAGAAATTAAACCAGATGAGAAGAGGAGAACCGAACCAAGATGAAGACAATTGAAGAAGAGGAAGAATGAAGAGGAGACAGGTTAAACCCAAGGGGAAACTAACACACATATAAAGGGGAGAAATAGTAGACTCAAAGATAGAATACTGCAAATAAACCCCAAATAATTATTCATTAATGAAACAAATAGTATTGTCATAATTAAAATAACTTATGTACCTATTTTAAAGACAAAAGACGATTGTAAAGTAACGTAGTGTAGAAAAGTACACTAACACAGTTAGGAAGGTTAGATTTAATGAAAAATAAATAACCTAATATTATTAATAATAAAAATTATGCTGTAAAGAAATAGTGAGAAATAATAGGAGAAAAGTATAGGGATTACCCATTAAGTAACACTCAATACAAACAGTGAACCAAAGTAAAGTGCAATAGTGAAAGTGTAAATACCCTAAAAATAGTGAAAGTGTATCAGTAATAAACCTCTATTAATTAAAGGTGAAGGTGATACAGGGAATTAGTTATGTTAAGCAATAAAAAGGTAATAATAAATAAGAAAACACTTTATAAAACATTGATAAACAATCAATGATTTGAGTGATCTTGTGAACATTTATATAATTAAAAATAATTAAAAGTAATATCTCAAATAAATATAAATGAAGCATGTAATATTATTCAGGGAGAAAGCCCAGACAAAAACAGTTTGTAGTATAGAAATAAGATTTTGTTTTAAAATTAAGACTACAATGAATAAAAAATCCCATGTTGAAAGGGGAAATAACTTTCATAAATTGTCAAGAAGTGATGATGTTTATCACTCAAAGTAGTAACAAAAGAAAGAAATTAATGTTAAAACTAACAATAACTAGTAACTTATAAAGAATAGTTTGGTTCAATGTTATGAAGAGGATATGGCTGAAGGGAACCTGCAGTCCATAAGCCTAATTGTTATATTTTAAAATATGTGTGTAATGAAAACTGTATTGAATAGTAATTAAAACACAAACAGGATCAACACACAACACAAACAATTATGATAACTAGGTGAAGCCCATCAGGCTGAATTAAAAATGTAATTTAAAAGAAATCAACCAAAAACCATCATGGCTAATCTTGGCTATGAAAACATCTAACTGTCAGACACACTCAAATGTCAATTGTAACAATTTCGCAAGAAACTTTACTAATCTAAGACCAGTAAATGGCCAGTAATTATAGGTAAATCATTTTAAAACAGAAATGTTATTATAAAAGTTTAATTTAAGAAAGATATGTAATTTAGCAAATGTCACATATTTAGACTAAAGTTAATGTATAACAGAATATGACCTTATGAGGTATCATTGTAAACTTTGAAAGGAAAGAAAGATAATAGTGATATTATTTATTGCCCCAAAGGAACTATAAAGGAATAAAACCATTAGGAAATTAGTTAATAAATTTGAATAAAAATTCGAATCTCCTAACAATGCTTTTGAAAGAGGTCTTAACCAATCAAAGGAGTGGTGTTACCATAGTTGAAGGCTAATTTTCCGTTAAATTTATGAGACTTGAAGAAACGACGCGTGGGTAAGCGGCACGCAAAATTGTGATGATTGAAATTTTAATTTAAATAGTTACGAAAAGTTTCGGAAATTAACCATGATGACCAAAGACGAATAGATGCCGACCTACCAAGATTTAACGATGTCCTGGAACCAAATACCAATAAATTAGTTAACAGAAATCCCAAGACAAGATTGAAAAAGATGTCCGAAGCCTAAAACCAGTCCAAATTTGCAGAATATCCACTATCCCAGATGACAACATATCAACACTGTCTGAACTGATAAGTATCAAATAAATTCCTTTCTCCCAGAAACCAAATTAATATAAATATTTCTCAAAATCAAATTTCTCACTATTGAACAAAGATGATTTTCTTTCAAAGGTTTTAATGCATAATTAACTTACGTAAAAACATTATGTTAATCAAAATATAACCTCGCATTAGAGTGCAACTTTGTAACAAAAATACGACACTACCGAACAATTGTAAAAACACATTATACTTTCTAAGTACGTATAAGGTATGGTAGTGTACTTTTTTTAATGTAACCAACGTTTATGTCTTATTTCATAATCCAAAGAACCCCAGATTTTGAACAGATTAAAATATTGTATGTAAACTGTAGCCATCTCGTCAACGAAAAGTTGTTTTAAAATCAATTTTGAAAATCAACTCTGAGATATTTGTGTTTCATGTTATAAGCCGGGAGCAATTTGTTATCAAACCATTTATAATCCTTTTGTCATATTAATTACTGACTGAATTTGTATTAAAATTACAGTACAGAGTCTTACTATCATTTTATTTCATAGGACGTTGTAGAATATATGTGTGTTAGCAAGTTTTATTCAGTAACCAACTAGCGCTCGTCACGAGTGGACAACACGGTAACCTGTATAGCGGCGGGAACCATTTGAACGCTCCAGCTGTCAACGCTAATAACACGTATCAAATTGTAATTTGACTATTTTAATTGTTTTGATAGAAACAATTTGGCGCCACCCGGGATTCGCAACCCCTATGAATTAACAGGTAGGTTGTACTGGTAATTTTGACAACGCTACAGACTCCAGTAGTGACTACGATTATTGTAACGACCGGTGTGAGGCAAACACACTACATTAACACTAAGACACATAATAAACAAGTGTAAACACATTTTAACAGGTACGACCTCGTCATATCGTTACATATTGACGAACCCAACGCGGGGCTTTAAATAAAAAGGAAGTCCCGATTATATCGTTACATATTGGCGACCAGCAACGTGAGGCTAGAAAGAATAACTAGCGGCGGTTATGAATAGACACGGTATGGTTACGAGGCTCAAAGGTAAGAAAGCATTAAACCAAGAAGAAATGGAAGAAGTTGAGGAAACGACTGGAGAACTGTTGGAAGAACATCCACACGAGGACCAACTGGAAAATCCAAATCCACCTGAACCAGAACCGGAAGTGGAAATAATAGTCGACAACCAACTTGAGAAACCAGTTCGGGACGATGAGAGAGAAAAATGGGCTGGAGATCATGAAACAGCAAAGGGAGGTCCGAGTATGCAAGACCTGATGAATTTCATAGCAGAACTTTCAAGGAAAGACAAGGAAGATTTGAACAAAAAATTAGAGTCAGACAAGGAAGATTTGAATAAAAAATTGGAATCATTACAAATGGGAATGAATAAAAAACTGGACCAAAATAGTGAAGAATTGAAGAAGCAAATGAAGGTGATACAGGGAAGTCAGGAGGCATTGGAAAAGAAGAGCGAAGAGCTGAAGAAACAGATCGAGAAGGATCTGGAAATAGTAAATAAGAAGATGGAAAATAATCATGATATTCTGCAATGGAAAATCGAGGAAGAAAGTGAGAAAACCAAGGAGGAATGGAAGCAACAACTGGTCGAATGTCGAGAGGAGATCAGGCAAACGGTAACGGAGACCAACGAAACAGTGATACAAGTCCAGGAAGAATTGAATAATAAAATAAGCAATGTCGAGGAGGAAGGTAAATTGAGAGCGACAGAATTCTACCAAGTCCTTACCGAAGCATGCCAGAAGAATAAACAGGAGGTGGTCAAGGAACTGGAGGAGAGGCACCAAGAACTACAGATAGATGTAAACAATCGTGTGGAGAAGGTATACACCGTCATCGATAAAATAGATGGACTGACCAGAGAAAACAGAGAGAAAATCCAGGGGATCAGTATACGGGAGAAACAAATGCAAGAAGAGCTAGATGCACTAAGAGAGAAACCTTATAATAACACACAAATCATAACAAGCGAAAATCGAGAGATAATTAATTTCCGCAGCTACCGAAGGAACCCGATAGAATTCCTCAAACGGGTAGAAGAGCTAATAAAAAAAATCGAGAAACCAGGTGGTCCAGTGTGAGGAGTATGATAGATGAAATGTTCCGGGACACCCATGACAACTGGTGGACGGCCACTCGACCCGAGATCAATGACACACAGGAGTTTAAGAGACAATTCCGGGAGAAATATTGGTCCGAGTCCAAACAGAATGTGGTCCGTAATGATATTAGCAACGGAAGATACGAGTCACAAGGAGGACACACTTTAACGTCCTACTTTTTGGGAAAAGTATGTTTAGCCCGAAATTTAGAACCCAAGATACCCGAGGAGTCTCTGGTAATACAGCTGGGTTATCATTACGAAGAAGCAATACAGAAGGCCAGAAGGCAAGGACAGATAAAAACAATTCAAGGAATGGCTAGTCTATTGGAGGACCTGGAGAATGATGGCCAATACCGAAAAAACCGGATCATGAACCAAAGATACAACAAATGGAATGAGCACAATAATGCAACCAATTTTAATGTACCATACAATCATCCACAAAACAACAACCGGAATAACTGGGGCCGAAACAATCATAATAATAATGAAGAACAGCCATTTAATAGAAATACCCAGAATCATTCCCCGAATAATCAGCCAAGTAACAGAGGTCAACAAAACCATCATCAAGGGAACCAAGATAACCACAGAAACATCCCAAATAATAACCGACCAAATGATGGTTACAGAGGAGCTGAACCGGAACAACGCACCAATGGTCACCCCAACGACCATAACTACTACGGCAACCGGTATCATCCTAGTTACCAGTACAACCGGGGACCCGGGGGTAATCAAAATAGAAGCGACGGTAGACGTCACGTAAATTTCATCAGGGGGAGAAGGCAGAATAACCACAGAAGATATAACCCGAGTTGGCACCCAGACTCATGGTACCAAACGTCCAATAATAATAACAATCAATCGTCAGTGAGCAGGAACATCGAACCATTTCAGGATGGAAACAACCAGCAACAAGGGCTGAACAATGAAACGAACGACCAGTCAAATAACCTGGCCGTCAGCCAACAACCACCTTTAAACTAAACAGGTCAGTGGAAAAGTATGAACGCCCTTCACATGACCAATCACTTGGGTTGATACGTCGAACAATGTCAGATACGGAAACCAAAGTAATTACAATCATATACAACAATTATTTAAAGAATATTCGAGAGGAACTTCTCGAAGAAGATGAAGCCAAATAGAGAGATCCAAGAGATAATAGAATTCCCAAAAAACCCAGAAGACCCGTATGATAAAAACAAATGGTATAGCCTAATAATGGAAAAGATTGAAAAACAAAAGGCCAAATACGCAAAAAACCAACCCAAAATAATCAAATATAATGAGGGAGAAAAAATATTAATCAAAAATCGTGAACTGCCAAGTACAATGGAAGGTATAGCAAAGAAATTGTTGTTGCTGTATACCGGTCCATATATCATCACAAAAGATAATGGTAATAATACTTACCAGATAAGCAATATAAATACAAGAAAAATAAAGGGAGTTTATAACCAAACTTCAATAAAAAAGTTTTATGAAGAAGAATAAATAATGAAATGAAAAATATTTCAAAAATCCAAAAGAGATTGTAAGAGCAGCTTACTACCCTATTTAGATGATATGGCGGAATAAAAAGAATTAATAATAATGTAAAAAAACAAAGGAAACAGTTACACAAATTCCTTTCAATTTAAATCAACTCACAGTCTAATAAGAGATTGATATATGAAGTATGAAATAAAAAAGTGAGATAAAAAGGAATAAGTTACACACATTCCTATATAATATAAATGTAAGAATCACAAACTTACGATTATAATTAAACAAAAAATAACTAAAAAGGAATACGCTACAAACATTCCTTTAAAGTAAGAGAATTAACTTACAAAGAATTAGCAAAAATGATATTTAATACAGAATAAAATAAACAAAAATAAAATCAAGCTCAAACTACTGAGATAAATACCTGAAATTATAATGAATCAAAAGTATTCTGAAAAAAAAAGAAATGTGAACTGGTACAAGGAAGAGAAAGAAATTATGTATAAAACAAATATACAGAAATGGCTAAAGCAGAATCTTGCTAAATGACTAAGAAAAGAATAAAAAATGTCTAAGACAATTAAAATGGTCACAACGAGCATTGAAAACAAAATAATGAAAAGTGAGATATGATGAAATTAACATATGAATAAATATAAAAACAATCAAGTGTATGAGTAGATGATAGTGTATAGTTAAGGTATAGCGGAAGGAAGAATGAGTAAAGGGCCAAAGTGATCTAAAAACAAACCACAAGGTGGACAATCCCAAAGTATATTATTATATTATTATTGATTTAAGTCATAAGTTAACAAAAAAGGTATTTATGATTGACTGTTGAAAAGTCCAGCAATCCAAATGAACTGAGCAGAGATGATGTGCCTCTGGTCTCAGAAAAATGAGTAGTAATGGGAGAAACCAGCTACTATAAAAGTTAGGGAAAAAATTGTGTATGAGGGAAAATGCACCAATGGAAATAAATAAAAACAGATCCAAATAAAATGGAATGAATTAAGTAAGAAGAGATATGAAGAATGGAGAAACAAGCAAGAAAGAAAAGGAAAAAGGTTATCTATAACTGATAATTTCATAAAAAACTATGCTAGTGTTTTGTCAAAACGATCAATTTTAGAGGAGAAGCATTATGTTACAACACAAATAAGCCAAACCCCGGTACCAGGGATAAAAAATATAATTCTTAATATAAAAATACTTCATATAAAATAAAATGTTTAAAAATGAATAAAATACAAATATTGTGACATGACGAACGACGATATTACCCAACCCAAGTGATTGACCCAACAACATAAACACAAAGAAGGGAACCACGAAACATACTCAAGAAAAAAGGTGATTGACCAAACAAATAGGAATTAACAAAAGAAGGTAAGAAACCAGAACTAAAGAAGAATCAAAGGAAGGGAACAAATTCCTACGACTATATAGAAATTAAACCAGATGAGAAGAGGAGAACCGAACCAAGATGAAGACAATTGAAGAAGAGGAAGAATGAAGAGGAGACAGGTTAAACCCAAGGGGAAACTAACACACATATAAAGGGGAGAAATAGTAGACTCAAAGATAGAATACTGCAAATAAACCCCAAATAATTATTCATTAATGAAACAAATAGTATTGTCATAATTAAAATAACTTATGTACCTATTTTAAAGACAAAAGACGATTGTAAAGTAACGTAGTGTAGAAAAGTACACTAACACAGTTAGGAAGGTTAGATTTAATGAAAAATAAATAACCTAATATTATTAATAATAAAAATTATGCTGTAAAGAAATAGTGAGAAATAATAGGAGAAAAGTATAGGGATTACCCATTAAGTAACACTCAATACAAACAGTGAACCAAAGTAAAGTGCAATAGTGAAAGTGTAAATACCCTAAAAATAGTGAAAGTGTATCAGTAATAAACCTCTATTAATTAAAGGTGAAGGTGATACAGGGAATTAGTTATGTTAAGCAATAAAAAGGTAATAATAAATAAGAAAACACTTTATAAAACATTGATAAACAATCAATGATTTGAGTGATCTTGTGAACATTTATATAATTAAAAATAATTAAAAGTAATATCTCAAATAAATATAAATGAAGCACGTAATATTATTCAGGGAGAAAGCCCAGACAAAAACAGTTTGTAGTATAGAAATAAGATTTTGTTTTAAAATTAAGACTACAATGAATAAAAAACCCCATGTTGAAAGGGGAAATAACTTTCATAAATTGTCAAGAAGGGATGATGTTTATCACTCAAAGTAGTAACAAAAGAAAGAAATTAATGTTAAAACTAACAATAACTAGTAACTTATAAAGAATAGTTTTTAGAATTAATATTAGGCAATTACCTGTATTAACTTCCGTCTTGTGACTTCTTTAGTTTTTTCCTTAAAACAACGCGTTTCGAGAATAAATTCTCATCATCAGGTTTTTTAAAAATTATAAAAACATCAAATTCACCCAAAAGGGGTCGTTAACTATTTAAAATACACAAACACAAAAACACCACACATAATTAATTCTAAATATTAGTAACGTGACTTGGAGACAATTAAAACAAAATGAAAGAATAGTTTGGTTCAATGTTATGAAGAGGATATGGCTGAAGGGAACTTGCAGTCCATAAGCCTAATTGTTATATTTTAAAATATGTGTGTAATGAAAACTGTATTGAATAGTAATTAAAACACAAACAGGATCAACACACAACACAAACAATTATGATAACTAGGTGAAGCCCATCAGGCTGAATTAAAAATGTAATTTAAAAGAAATCAACCAAAAACCATCATGGCTAATCTTGGCTATGAAAACATCTAACTGTCAGACACACTCAAATGTCAATTGTAACAATTTTGCAAGAAACTTTACTAATCTAAGACCAGTAAATGGCCAGTAATTATAGGTAAATCATTTTAAAACAGAAATGTTATTATAAAAGTTTAATTTAAGAAAGATATGTAATTTAGCAAATGTCACATATTTAGACTAAAGTTAATGTATAACAGAATATGACCTTATGAGGTATCATTGTAAACTTTGAAAGGAAAGAAAGATAATAGTGATATTATTTATTGCCCCAAAGGAACTATAAAGGAATAAAACCATTAGGAAAATAGTTAATAAATTTGAATAAAAATTCGAATCTCTTAACAATGCTTTTGAAAGAGGTCTTAACCAATCAAAGGAGTGGTGTTACCATAGTTGAAGGCTAATTTTCCGTTAAATTTATGAGACTTGAAGAAACGACGCGTGGGTAAGCGGCACACAAAATTGTGATGATTGAAATTTTACTTTAAATAGTTACGAAAAGTTTTGGAAATTAACCATGATGACCAAAGACGAATAGATGCCGACCTACCAAGATTTAACGATGTCCTGGAACCAAATACCAATAAATTAGTTAACAGAAATCCCAAGACAAGATTGAAAAAGATGTCCGAAGCCTAAAACCAGTCCAAATTTGCAGAATATCCACTATCCCAGATGACAACATATCAACACTGTCTGAACTGATAAGTATCAAATAAATTCCTTTCTCCCAGAAACCAAATTAATATAAATATTTCTCAAAATCAAATTTCTCACTATTGAACAAAGATGATTTTCTTTCAAAGGTTTTAATGCATAATTAACTTACGTAAAAACATTATGTTAATCAAAATATAACCTCGCATTAGAGTGCAACTTTGCAACAAAAATACGACACTACCGAACAATTGTAAAAACACATTATACTTTCTAAGTACGTATAAGGTATGGTAGTGTACTTTTTTTAATGTAACCAACGTTTATGTCTTATTTCATAATCCAAAGAACCCCAGATTTTGAACAGATTAAAATATTGTATGTAAACTGTAGCCATCTCGGCAACGAAAAGTTGTTTTAAAATCAATTTTGAAAATCAACTCTGAGATATTTGTGTTTCATGTTATAAGCCGGAGCAATTTGTTATCAAACCATTTATAATCCTTTTGTCATATTAATTACTGACTGAATTTGTATTAAAATTACAGTACAGAGTCTTACTATCATTTTATTTCATAGGACGTTGTAGAATATATGTGTGTTAGCAAGTTTTATTCAGTAACCAACTAGCGCTCGTCACGAGTGGACAACACGGTAACCTGTATAGCGGCGGGAACCATTTGAACGCTCCAGCTGTCAACGCTAATAACACGTATCAAATTGTAATTTGACTATTTTAATTGTTTTGATAGAAACAATTTGGCGCCACCCGGGATTCGCAACCCCTATGAATTAACAGGTAGGTTGTACTGGTAATTTTGACAACGCTACAGACTCCAGTAGTGACTACGATTATTGTAACGACCGGTGTGAGGCAAACACACTACATTAACACTAAGACACATAATAAACAAGTGTAAACACATTTTAACAGGTACGACCTCGTCATATCGTTACATATTGACGAACCCAACGCGGGGCTTTAAATAAAAAGGAAGTCCCGATTATATCGTTACATATTGGCGACCAGCAACGTGAGGCTAGAAAGAATAACTAGCGGCGGTTATGAATAGACACGGTATGGTTACGAGGCTCAAAGGTAAGAAAGCATTAAACCAAGAAGAAATGGAAGAAGTTGAGGAAACGACTGGAGAACTGTTGGAAGAACATCCACACGAGGACCAACTGGAAAATCCAAATCCACCTGAACCAGAACCGGAAGTGGAAATAATAGTCGACAACCAACTTGAGAAACCAGTTCGGGACGATGAGAGAGAAAAATGGGCTGGAGATCATGAAACAGCAAAGGGAGGTCCGAGTATGCAAGACCTGATGAATTTCATAGCAGAACTTTCAAGGAAAGACAAGGAAGATTTGAACAAAAAATTAGAGTCAGACAAGGAAGATTTGAATAAAAAATTGGAATCATTACAAATGGGAATGAATAAAAAACTGGACCAAAATAGTGAAGAATTGAAGAAGCAAATGAAGGTGATACAGGGAAGTCAGGAGGCATTGGAAAAGAAGAGCGAAGAGCTGAAGAAACAGATCGAGAAGGATCTGGAAATAGTAAATAAGAAGATGGAAAATAATCATGATATTCTGCAATGGAAAATCGAGGAAGAAAGTGAGAAAACCAAGGAGGAATGGAAGCAACAACTGGTCGAATGTCGAGAGGAGATCAGGCAAACGGTAACGGAGACCAACGAAACAGTGATACAAGTCCAGGAAGAATTGAATAATAAAATAAGCAATGTCGAGGAGGAAGGTAAATTGAGAGCGACAGAATTCTACCAAGTCCTTACCGAAGCATGCCAGAAGAATAAACAGGAGGTGGTCAAGGAACTGGAGGAGAGGCACCAAGAACTACAGATAGATGTAAACAATCGTGTGGAGAAGGTATACACCGTCATCGATAAAATAGATGGACTGACCAGAGAAAACAGAGAGAAAATCCAGGGGATCAGTATACGGGAGAAACAAATGCAAGAAGAGCTAGATGCACTAAGAGAGAAACCTTATAATAACACACAAATCATAACAAGCGAAAATCGAGAGATAATTAATTTCCGCAGCTACCGAAGGAACCCGATAGAATTCCTCAAACGGGTAGAAGAGCTAATAAAAAAAAATCGAGAAACCAGGTGGTCCAGTGTGAGGAGTATGATAGATGAAATGTTCCGGGACACCCATGACAACTGGTGGACGGCCACTCGACCCGAGATCAATGACACACAGGAGTTTAAGAGACAATTCCGGGAGAAATATTGGTCCGAGTCCACGCAGAATGTGGTCCGTAATGATATTAGCAACGGAAGATACGAGTCACAAGGAGGACACACTTTAACGTCCTACTTTTTGGGAAAAGTATGTTTAGCCCGAAATTTAGAACCCAAGATACCCGAGGAGTCTCTGGTAATACAGCTGGGTTATCATTACGAAGAAGCAATACAGAAGGCCAGAAGGCAAGGACAGATAAAAACAATTCAAGGAATGGCTAGTCTATTGGAGGACCTGGAGAATGATGGCCAATACCGAAAAAACCGGATCATGAACCAAAGATACAACAAATGGAATGAGCACAATAATGCAACCAATTTTAATGTACCATACAATCATCCACAAAACAACAACCGGAATAACTGGGGCCGAAACAATCATAATAATAATGAAGAACAGCCATTTAATAGAAATACCCAGAATCATTCCCCGAATAATCAGCCAAGTAACAGAGGTCAACAAAACCATCATCAAGGGAACCAAGATAACCACAGAAACATCCCAAATAATAACCGACCAAATGATGGTTACAGAGGAGCTGAACCGGAACAACGCACCAATGGTCACCCCAACGACCATAACTACTACGGCAACCGGTATCATCCTAGTTACCAGTACAACCGGGGACCCGGGGGTAATCAAAATAGAAGCGACGGTAGACGTCACGTAAATTTCATCAGGGGGAGAAGGCAGAATAACCACAGAAGATATAACCCGAGTTGGCACCCAGACTCATGGTACCAAACGTCCAATAATAATAACAATCAATCGTCAGTGAGCAGGAACATCGAACCATTTCAGGATGGAAACAACCAGCAACAAGGGCTGAACAATGAAACGAACGACCAGTCAAATAACCTGGCCGTCAGCCAACAACCACCTTTAAACTAAACAGGTCAGTGGAAAAGTATGAACGCCCTTCACATGACCAATCACTTGGGTTGATACGTCGAACAATGTCAGATACGGAAACCAAAGTAATTACAATCATATACAACAATTATTTAAAGAATATTCGAGAGGAACTTCTCGAAGAAGATGAAGCCAAATAGAGAGATCCAAGAGATAATAGAATTCCCAAAAAACCCAGAAGACCCGTATGATAAAAACAAATGGTATAGCCTAATAATGGAAAAGATTGAAAAACAAAAGGCCAAATACGCAAAAAACCAACCCAAAATAATCAAATATAATGAGGGAGAAAAAATATTAATCAAAAATCGTGAACTGCCAAGTACAATGGAAGGTATAGCAAAGAAATTGTTGTTGCTGTATACCGGTCCATATATCATCACAAAAGATAATGGTAATAATACTTACCAGATAAGCAATATAAATACAAGAAAAATAAAGGGAGTTTATAACCAAACTTCAATAAAAAAGTTTTATGAAGAAGAATAAATAATGAAATGAAAAATATTTCAAAAATCCAAAAGAGATTGTAAGAGCAGCTTACTACCCTATTTAGATGATATGGCGGAATAAAAAGAATTAATAATAATGTAAAAAAACAAAGGAAACAGTTACACAAATTCCTTTCAATTTAAATCAACTCACAGTCTAATAAGAGATTGATATATGAAGTATGAAATAAAAAAGTGAGATAAAAAGGAATAAGTTACACACATTCCTATATAATATAAATGTAAGAATCACAAACTTACGATTATAATTAAACAAAAAATAACTAAAAAGGAATACGCTACAAACATTCCTTTAAAGTAAGAGAATTAACTTACAAAGAATTAGCAAAAATGATATTTAATACAGAATAAAATAAACAAAAATAAAATCAAGCTCAAACTACTGAGATAAATACCTGAAATTATAATGAATCAAAAGTATTCTGAAAAAAAAAGAAATGTGAACTGGTACAAGGAAGAGAAAGAAATTATGTATAAAACAAATATACAGAAATGGCTAAAGCAGAATCTTGCTAAATGACTAAGAAAAGAATAAAAAATGTCTAAGACAATTAAAATGGTCACAACGAGCATTGAAAACAAAATAATGAAAAGTGAGATATGATGAAATTAACATATGAATAAATATAAAAACAATCAAGTGTATGAGTAGATGATAGTGTATAGTTAAGGTATAGCGGAAGGAAGAATGAGTAAAGGGCCAAAGTGATCTAAAAACAAACCACAAGGTGGACAATCCCAAAGTATATTATTATATTATTATTGATTTAAGTCATAAGTTAACAAAAAAGGTATTTATGATTGACTGTTGAAAAGTCCAGCAATCCAAATGAACTGAGCAGAGATGATGTGCCTCTGGTCTCAGAAAAATGAGTAGTAATGGGAGAAACCAGCTACTATAAAAGTTAGGGAAAAAATTGTGTATGAGGGAAAATGCACCAATGGAAATAAATAAAAACAGATCCAAATAAAATGGAATGAATTAAGTAAGAAGAGATATGAAGAATGGAGAAACAAGCAAGAAAGAAAAGGAAAAAGGTTATCTATAACTGATAATTTCATAAAAAACTATGCTAGTGTTTTGTCAAAACGATCAATTTTAGAGGAGAAGCATTATGTTACAACACAAATAAGCCAAACCCCGGTACCAGGGATAAAAAATATAATTCTTAATATAAAAATACTTCATATAAAATAAAATGTTTAAAAATGAATAAAATACAAATATTGTGACATGACGAACGACGATATTACCCAACCCAAGTGATTGACCCAACAACATAAACACAAAGAAGGGAACCACGAAACATACTCAAGAAAAAAGGTGATTGACCAAACAAATAGGAATTAACAAAAGAAGGTAAGAAACCAGAACTAAAGAAGAATCAAAGGAAGGGAACAAATTCCTACGACTATATAGAAATTAAACCAGATGAGAAGAGGAGAACCGAACCAAGATGAAGACAATTGAAGAAGAGGAAGAATGAAGAGGAGACAGGTTAAACCCAAGGGGAAACTAACACACATATAAAGGGGAGAAATAGTAGACTCAAAGATAGAATACTGCAAATAAACCCCAAATAATTATTCATTAATGAAACAAATAGTATTGTCATAATTAAAATAACTTATGTACCTATTTTAAAGACAAAAGACGATTGTAAAGTAACGTAGTGTAGAAAAGTACACTAACACAGTTAGGAAGGTTAGATTTAATGAAAAATAAATAACCTAATATTATTAATAATAAAAATTATGCTGTAAAGAAATAGTGAGAAATAATAGGAGAAAAGTATAGGGATTACCCATTAAGTAACACTCAATACAAACAGTGAACCAAAGTAAAGTGCAATAGTGAAAGTGTAAATACCCTAAAAATAGTGAAAGTGTATCAGTAATAAACCTCTATTAATTAAAGGCGAAGGTGATACAGGGAATTAGTTATGTTAAGCAATAAAAAGGTAATAATAAATAAGAAAACACTTTATAAAACATTGATAAACAATCAATGATTTGAGTGATCTTGTGAACATTTATATAATTAAAAATAATTAAAAGTAATATCTCAAATAAATATAAATGAAGCATGTAATATTATTCAGGGAGAAAGCCCAGACAAAAACAGTTTGTAGTATAGAAATAAGATTTTGTTTTAAAATTAAGACTACAATGAATAAAAAACCCCATGTTGAAAGGGGAAATAACTTTCATAAATTGTCAAGAAGGGATGATGTTTATCACTCAAAGTAGTAACAAAAGAAAGAAATTAATGTTAAAACTAACAATAACTAGTAACTTATAAAGAATAGTTTTTAGAATTAATATTAGGCAATTACCTGTATTAACTTCCGTCTTGTGACTTCTTTAGTTTTTTCCTTAAAACAACGCGTTTCGAGAATAAATTCTCATCATCAGGTTTTTTAAAAATTATAAAAACATCAAATTCACCCAAAAGGGGTCGTTAACTATTTAAAATACACAAACACAAAAACACCACACATAATTAATTCTAAATATTAGTAACGTGACTTGGAGACAATTAAAACAAAATGAAAGAATAGTTTGGTTCAATGTTATGAAGAGGATATGGCTGAAGGGAACTTGCAGTCCATAAGCCTAATTGTTATATTTTAAAATATGTGTGTAATGAAAACTGTATTGAATAGTAATTAAAACACAAACAGGATCAACACACAACACAAACAATTATGATAACTAGGTGAAGCCCATCAGGCTGAATTAAAAATGTAATTTAAAAGAAATCAACCAAAAACCATCATGGCTAATCTTGGCTATGAAAACATCTAACTGTCAGACACACTCAAATGTCAATTGTAACAATTTTGCAAGAAACTTTACTAATCTAAGACCAGTAAATGGCCAGTAATTATAGGTAAATCATTTTAAAACAGAAATGTTATTATAAAAGTTTAATTTAAGAAAGATATGTAATTTAGCAAATGTCACATATTTAGACTAAAGTTAATGTATAACAGAATATGACCTTATGAGGTATCATTGTAAACTTTGAAAGGAAAGAAAGATAATAGTGATATTATTTATTGCCCCAAAGGAACTATAAAGGAATAAAACCATTAGGAAAATAGTTAATAAATTTGAATAAAAATTCGAATCTCTTAACAATGCTTTTGAAAGAGGTCTTAACCAATCAAAGGAGTGGTGTTACCATAGTTGAAGGCTAATTTTCCGTTAAATTTATGAGACTTGAAGAAACGACGCGTGGGTAAGCGGCACACAAAATTGTGATGATTGAAATTTTACTTTAAATAGTTACGAAAAGTTTTGGAAATTAACCATGATGACCAAAGACGAATAGATGCCGACCTACCAAGATTTAACGATGTCCTGGAACCAAATACCAATAAATTAGTTAACAGAAATCCCAAGACAAGATTGAAAAAGATGTCCGAAGCCTAAAACCAGTCCAAATTTGCAGAATATCCACTATCCCAGATGACAACATATCAACACTGTCTGAACTGATAAGTATCAAATAAATTCCTTTCTCCCAGAAACCAAATTAATATAAATATTTCTCAAAATCAAATTTCTCACTATTGAACAAAGATGATTTTCTTTCAAAGGTTTTAATGCATAATTAACTTACGTAAAAACATTATGTTAATCAAAATATAACCTCGCATTAGAGTGCAACTTTGCAACAAAAATACGACACTACCGAACAATTGTAAAAACACATTATACTTTCTAAGTACGTATAAGGTATGGTAGTGTACTTTTTTTAATGTAACCAACGTTTATGTCTTATTTCATAATCCAAAGAACCCCAGATTTTGAACAGATTAAAATATTGTATGTAAACTGTAGCCATCTCGGCAACGAAAAGTTGTTTTAAAATCAATTTTGAAAATTAACTCTGAGATATTTGTGTTTCATGTTATAAGCCGGAGCAATTTGTTATCAAACCATTTATAATCCTTTTGTCATATTAATTACTGACTGAATTTGTATTAAAATTACAGTACAGAGTCTTACTATCATTTTATTTCATAGGACGTTGTAGAATATATGTGTGTTAGCAAGTTTTATTCAGTAACCAACTAGCGCTCGTCACGAGTGGACAACACGGTAACCTGTATAGCGGCGGGAACCATTTGAACGCTCCAGCTGTCAACGCTAATAACACGTATCAAATTGTAATTTGACTATTTTAATTGTTTTGATAGAAACAATTTGGCGCCACCCGGGATTCGCAACCCCTATGAATTAACAGGTAGGTTGTACTGGTAATTTTGACAACGCTACAGACTCCAGTAGTGACTACGATTATTGTAACGACCGGTGCGAGGCAAACACACTACATTAACACTAAGACACATAATAAACAAGTGTAAACACATTTTAACAGGTACGACCTCGTCATATCGTTACATATTGACGAACCCAACGCGGGGCTTTAAATAAAAAGGAAGTCCCGATTATATCGTTACATATTGGCGACCAGCAACGTGAGGCTAGAAAGAATAACTAGCGGCGGTTATGAATAGACACGGTATGGTTACGAGGCTCAAAGGTAAGAAAGCATTAAACCAAGAAGAAATGGAAGAAGTTGAGGAAACGACTGGAGAACTGTTGGAAGAACATCCACACGAGGACCAACTGGAAAATCCAAATCCACCTGAACCAGAACCGGAAGTGGAAATAATAGTCGACAACCAACTTGAGAAACCAGTTCGGGACGATGAGAGAGAAAAATGGGCTGGAGATCATGAAACAGCAAAGGGAGGTCCGAGTATGCAAGACCTGATGAATTTCATAGCAGAACTTTCAAGGAAAGACAAGGAAGATTTGAACAAAAAATTAGAGTCAGACAAGGAAGATTTGAATAAAAAATTGGAATCATTACAAATGGGAATGAATAAAAAACTGGACCAAAATAGTGAAGAATTGAAGAAGCAAATGAAGGTGATACAGGGAAGTCAGGAGGCATTGGAAAAGAAGAGCGAAGAGCTGAAGAAACAGATCGAGAAGGATCTGGAAATAGTAAATAAGAAGATGGAAAATAATCATGATATTCTGCAATGGAAAATCGAGGAAGAAAGTGAGAAAACCAAGGAGGAATGGAAGCAACAACTGGTCGAATGTCGAGAGGAGATCAGGCAAACGGTAACGGAGACCAACGAAACAGTGATACAAGTCCAGGAAGAATTGAATAATAAAATAAGCAATGTCGAGGAGGAAGGTAAATTGAGAGCGACAGAATTCTACCAAGTCCTTACCGAAGCATGCCAGAAGAATAAACAGGAGGTGGTCAAGGAACTGGAGGAGAGGCACCAAGAACTACAGATAGATGTAAACAATCGTGTGGAGAAGGTATACACCGTCATCGATAAAATAGATGGACTGACCAGAGAAAACAGAGAGAAAATCCAGGGGATCAGTATACAGGAGAAACAAATGCAAGAAGAGCTAGATGCACTAAGAGAGAAACCTTATAATAACACACAAATCATAACAAGCGAAAATCGAGAGATAATTAATTTCCGCAGCTACCGAAGGAACCCGATAGAATTCCTCAAACGGGTAGAAGAGCTAATAAAAAAAAATCGAGAAACCAGGTGGTCCAGTGTGAGGAGTATGATAGATGAAATGTTCCGGGACACCCATGACAACTGGTGGACGGCCACTCGACCCGAGATCAATGACACACAGGAGTTTAAGAGACAATTCCGGGAGAAATATTGGTCCGAGTCCACGCAGAATGTGGTCCGTAATGATATTAGCAACGGAAGATACGAGTCACAAGGAGGACACACTTTAACGTCCTACTTTTTGGGAAAAGTATGTTTAGCCCGAAATTTAGAACCCAAGATACCCGAGGAGTCTCTGGTAATACAGCTGGGTTATCATTACGAAGAAGCAATACAGAAGGCCAGAAGGCAAGGACAGATAAAAACAATTCAAGGAATGGCTAGTCTATTGGAGGACCTGGAGAATGATGGCCAATACCGAAAAAACCGGATCATGAACCAAAGATACAACAAATGGAATGAGCACAATAATGCAACCAATTTTAATGTACCATACAATCATCCACAAAACAACAACCGGAATAACTGGGGCCGAAACAATCATAATAATAATGAAGAACAGCCATTTAATAGAAATACCCAGAATCATTCCCCGAATAATCAGCCAAGTAACAGAGGTCAACAAAACCATCATCAAGGGAACCAAGATAACCACAGAAACATCCCAAATAATAACCGACCAAATGATGGTTACAGAGGAGCTGAACCGGAACAACGCACCAATGGTCACCCCAACGACCATAACTACTACGGCAACCGGTATCATCCTAGTTACCAGTACAACCGGGGACCCGGGGGTAATCAAAATAGAAGCGACGGTAGACGTCACGTAAATTTCATCAGGGGGAGAAGGCAGAATAACCACAGAAGATATAACCCGAGTTGGCACCCAGACTCATGGTACCAAACGTCCAATAATAATAACAATCAATCGTCAGTGAGCAGGAACATCGAACCATTTCAGGATGGAAACAACCAGCAACAAGGGCTGAACAATGAAACGAACGACCAGTCAAATAACCTGGCCGTCAGCCAACAACCACCTTTAAACTAAACAGGTCAGTGGAAAAGTATGAACGCCCTTCACATGACCAATCACTTGGGTTGATACGTCGAACAATGTCAGATACGGAAACCAAAGTAATTACAATCATATACAACAATTATTTAAAGAATATTCGAGAGGAACTTCTCGAAGAAGATGAAGCCAAATAGAGAGATCCAAGAGATAATAGAATTCCCAAAAAACCCAGAAGACCCGTATGATAAAAACAAATGGTATAGCCTAATAATGGAAAAGATTGAAAAACAAAAGGCCAAATACGCAAAAAACCAACCCAAAATAATCAAATATAATGAGGGAGAAAAAATATTAATCAAAAATCATGAACTGCCAAGTACAATGGAAGGTATAGCAAAGAAATTGTTGTTGCTGTATACCGGTCCATATATCATCACAAAAGATAATGGTAATAATACTTACCAGATAAGCAATATAAATACAAGAAAAATAAAGGGAGTTTATAACCAAACTTCAATAAAAAAGTTTTATGAAGAAGAATAAATAATGAAATGAAAAATATTTCAAAAATCCAAAAGAGATTGTAAGAGCAGCTTACTACCCTATTTAGATGATATGGCGGAATAAAAAGAATTAATAATAATGTAAAAAAACAAAGGAAACAGTTACACAAATTCCTTTCAATTTAAATCAACTCACAGTCTAATAAGAGATTGATATATGAAGTATGAAATAAAAAAGTGAGATAAAAAGGAATAAGTTACACACATTCCTATATAATATAAATGTAAGAATCACAAACTTACGATTATAATTAAACAAAAAATAACTAAAAAGGAATACGCTACAAACATTCCTTTAAAGTAAGAGAATTAACTTACAAAGAATTAGCAAAAATGATATTTAATACAGAATAAAATAAACAAAAATAAAATCAAGCTCAAACTACTGAGATAAATACCTGAAATTATAATGAATCAAAAGTATTCTGAAAAAAAAAGAAATGTGAACTGGTACAAGGAAGAGAAAGAAATTATGTATAAAACAAATATACAGAAATGGCTAAAGCAGAATCTTGCTAAATGACTAAGAAAAGAATAAAAAATGTCTAAGACAATTAAAATGGTCACAACGAGCATTGAAAACAAAATAATGAAAAGTGAGATATGATGAAATTAACATATGAATAAATATAAAAACAATCAAGTGTATGAGTAGATGATAGTGTATAGTTAAGGTATAGCGGAAGGAAGAATGAGTAAAGGGCCAAAGTGATCTAAAAACAAACCACAAGGTGGACAATCCCAAAGTATATTATTATATTATTATTGATTTAAGTCATAAGTTAACAAAAAAGGTATTTATGATTGACTGTTGAAAAGTCCAGCAATCCAAATGAACTGAGCAGAGATGATGTGCCTCTGGTCTCAGAAAAATGAGTAGTAATGGGAGAAACCAGCTACTATAAAAGTTAGGGAAAAAATTGTGTATGAGGGAAAATGCACCAATGGAAATAAATAAAAACAGATCCAAATAAAATGGAATGAATTAAGTAAGAAGAGATATGAAGAATGGAGAAACAAGCAAGAAAGAAAAGGAAAAAGGTTATCTATAACTGATAATTTCATAAAAAACTATGCTAGTGTTTTGTCAAAACGATCAATTTTAGAGGAGAAGCATTATGTTACAACACAAATAAGCCAAACCCCGGTACCAGGGATAAAAAATATAATTCTTAATATAAAAATACTTCATATAAAATAAAATGTTTAAAAATGAATAAAATACAAATATTGTGACATGACGAACGACGATATTACCCAACCCAAGTGATTGACCCAACAACATAAACACAAAGAAGGGAACCACGAAACATACTCAAGAAAAAAGGTGATTGACCAAACAAATAGGAATTAACAAAAGAAGGTAAGAAACCAGAACTAAAGAAGAATCAAAGGAAGGGAACAAATTCCTACGACTATATAGAAATTAAACCAGATGAGAAGAGGAGAACCGAACCAAGATGAAGACAATTGAAGAAGAGGAAGAATGAAGAGGAGACAGGTTAAACCCAAGGGGAAACTAACACACATATAAAGGGGAGAAATAGTAGACTCAAAGATAGAATACTGCAAATAAACCCCAAATAATTATTCATTAATGAAACAAATAGTATTGTCATAATTAAAATAACTTATGTACCTATTTTAAAGACAAAAGACGATTGTAAAGTAACGTAGTGTAGAAAAGTACACTAACACAGTTAGGAAGGTTAGATTTAATGAAAAATAAATAACCTAATATTATTAATAATAAAAATTATGCTGTAAAGAAATAGTGAGAAATAATAGGAGAAAAGTATAGGGATTACCCATTAAGTAACACTCAATACAAACAGTGAACCAAAGTAAAGTGCAATAGTGAAAGTGTAAATACCCTAAAAATAGTGAAAGTGTATCAGTAATAAACCTCTATTAATTAAAGGTGAAGGTGATACAGGGAATTAGTTATGTTAAGCAATAAAAAGGTAATAATAAATAAGAAAACACTTTATAAAACATTGATAAACAATCAATGATTTGAGTGATCTTGTGAACATTTATATAATTAAAAATAATTAAAAGTAATATCTCAAATAAATATAAATGAAGCACGTAATATTATTCAGGGAGAAAGCCCAGACAAAAACAGTTTGTAGTATAGAAATAAGATTTTGTTTTAAAATTAAGACTACAATGAATAAAAAACCCCATGTTGAAAGGGGAAATAACTTTCATAAATTGTCAAGAAGGGATGATGTTTATCACTCAAAGTAGTAACAAAAGAAAGAAATTAATGTTAAAACTAACAATAACTAGTAACTTATAAAGAATAGTTTTTAGAATTAATATTAGGCAATTACCTGTATTAACTTCCGTCTTGTGACTTCTTTAGTTTTTTCCTTAAAACAACGCGTTTCGAGAATAAATTCTCATCATCAGGTTTTTTAAAAATTATAAAAACATCAAATTCACCCAAAAGGGGTCGTTAACTATTTAAAATACACAAACACAAAAACACCACACATAATTAATTCTAAATATTAGTAACGTGACTTGGAGACAATTAAAACAAAATGAAAGAATAGTTTGGTTCAATGTTATGAAGAGGATATGGCTGAAGGGAACTTGCAGTCCATAAGCCTAATTGTTATATTTTAAAATATGTGTGTAATGAAAACTGTATTGAATAGTAATTAAAACACAAACAGGATCAACACACAACACAAACAATTATGATAACTAGGTGAAGCCCATCAGGCTGAATTAAAAATGTAATTTAAAAGAAATCAACCAAAAACCATCATGGCTAATCTTGGCTATGAAAACATCTAACTGTCAGACACACTCAAATGTCAATTGTAACAATTTTGCAAGAAACTTTACTAATCTAAGACCAGTAAATGGCCAGTAATTATAGGTAAATCATTTTAAAACAGAAATGTTATTATAAAAGTTTAATTTAAGAAAGATATGTAATTTAGCAAATGTCACATATTTAGACTAAAGTTAATGTATAACAGAATATGACCTTATGAGGTATCATTGTAAACTTTGAAAGGAAAGAAAGATAATAGTGATATTATTTATTGCCCCAAAGGAACTATAAAGGAATAAAACCATTAGGAAAATAGTTAATAAATTTGAATAAAAATTCGAATCTCTTAACAATGCTTTTGAAAGAGGTCTTAACCAATCAAAGGAGTGGTGTTACCATAGTTGAAGGCTAATTTTCCGTTAAATTTATGAGACTTGAAGAAACGACGCGTGGGTAAGCGGCACACAAAATTGTGATGATTGAAATTTTACTTTAAATAGTTACGAAAAGTTTCGGAAATTAACCATGATGACCAAAGACGAATAGATGCCGACCTACCAAGATTTAACGATGTCCTGGAACCAAATACCAATAAATTAGTTAACAGAAATCCCAAGACAAGATTGAAAAAGATGTCCGAAGCCTAAAACCAGTCCAAATTTGCAGAATATCCACTATCCCAGATGACAACATATCAACACTGTCTGAACTGATAAGTATCAAATAAATTCCTTTCTCCCAGAAACCAAATTAATATAAATATTTCTCAAAATCAAATTTCTCACTATTGAACAAAGATGATTTTCTTTCAAAGGTTTTAATGCATAATTAACTTACGTAAAAACATTATGTTAATCAAAATATAACCTCGCATTAGAGTGCAACTTTGCAACAAAAATACGACACTACCGAACAATTGTAAAAACACATTATACTTTCTAAGTACGTATAAGGTATGTTAGTGTACTTTTTTTAATGTAACCAACGTTTATGTCTTATTTCATAATCCAAAGAACCCCAGATTTTGAACAGATTAAAATATTGTATGTAAACTGTAGCCATCTCGGCAACGAAAAGTTGTTTTAAAATCAATTTTGAAAATCAACTCTGAGATATTTGTGTTTCATGTTATAAGCCGGAGCAATTTGTTATCAAACCATTTATAATCCTTTTGTCATATTAATTACTGACTGAATTTGTATTAAAATTACAGTACAGAGTCTTACTATCATTTTATTTCATAGGACGTTGTAGAATATATGTGTGTTAGCAAGTTTTATTCAGTAACCAACTAGCGCTCGTCACGAGTGGACAACACGGTAACCTGTATAGCGGCGGGAACCATTTGAACGCTCCAGCTGTCAACGCTAATAACACGTATCAAATTGTAATTTGACTATTTTAATTGTTTTGATAGAAACAATTTGGCGCCACCCGGGATTCGCAACCCCTATGAATTAACAGGTAGGTTGTACTGGTAATTTTGACAACGCTACAGACTCCAGTAGTGACTACGATTATTGTAACGACCGGTGTGAGGCAAACACACTACATTAACACTAAGACACATAATAAACAAGTGTAAACACATTTTAACAGGTACGACCTCGTCATATCGTTACATATTGACGAACCCAACGCGGGGCTTTAAATAAAAAGGAAGTCCCGATTATATCGTTACATATTGGCGACCAGCAACGTGAGGCTAGAAAGAATAACTAGCGGCGGTTATGAATAGACACGGTATGGTTACGAGGCTCAAAGGTAAGAAAGCATTAAACCAAGAAGAAATGGAAGAAGTTGAGGAAACGACTGGAGAACTGTTGGAAGAACATCCACACGAGGACCAACTGGAAAATCCAAATCCACCTGAACCAGAACCGGAAGTGGAAATAATAGTCGACAACCAACTTGAGAAACCAGTTCGGGATGATGAGAGAGAAAAATGGGCTGGAGATCATGAAACAGCAAAGGGAGGTCCGAGTATGCAAGACCTGATGAATTTCATAGCAGAACTTTCAAGGAAAGACAAGGAAGATTTGAACAAAAAATTAGAGTCAGACAAGGAAGATTTGAATAAAAAATTGGAATCATTACAAATGGGAATGAATAAAAAACTGGACCAAAATAGTGAAGAATTGAAGAAGCAAATGAAGGTGATACAGGGAAGTCAGGAGGCATTGGAAAAGAAGAGCGAAGAGCTGAAGAAACAGATCGAGAAGGATCTGGAAATAGTAAATAAGAAGATGGAAAATAATCATGATATTCTGCAATGGAAAATCGAGGAAGAAAGTGAGAAAACCAAGGAGGAATGGAAGCAACAACTGGTCGAATGTCGAGAGGAGATCAGGCAAACGGTAACGGAGACCAACGAAACAGTGATACAAGTCCAGGAAGAATTGAATAATAAAATAAGCAATGTCGAGGAGGAAGGTAAATTGAGAGCGACAGAATTCTACCAAGTCCTTACCGAAGCATGCCAGAAGAATAAACAGGAGGTGGTCAAGGAACTGGAGGAGAGGCACCAAGAACTACAGATAGATGTAAACAATCGTGTGGAGAAGGTATACACCGTCATCGATAAAATAGATGGACTGACCAGAGAAAACAGAGAGAAAATCCAGGGGATCAGTATACGGGAGAAACAAATGCAAGAAGAGCTAGATGCACTAAGAGAGAAACCTTATAATAACACACAAATCATAACAAGTGAAAATCGAGAGATAATTAATTTCCGCAGCTACCGAAGGAACCCGATAGAATTCCTCAAACGGGTAGAAGAGCTAATAAAAAAAAATCGAGAAACCAGGTGGTCCAGTGTGAGGAGTATGATAGATGAAATGTTCCGGGACACCCATGACAACTGGTGGACGGCCACTCGACCCGAGATCAATGACACACAGGAGTTTAAGAGACAATTCCGGGAGAAATATTGGTCCGAGTCCACGCAGAATGTGGTCCGTAATGATATTAGCAACGGAAGATACGAGTCACAAGGAGGACACACTTTAACGTCCTACTTTTTGGGAAAAGTATGTTTAGCCCGAAATTTAGAACCCAAGATACCCGAGGAGTCTCTGGTAATACAGCTGGGTTATCATTACGAAGAAGCAATACAGAAGGCCAGAAGGCAAGGACAGATAAAAACAATTCAAGGAATGGCTAGTCTATTGGAGGACCTGGAGAATGATGGCCAATACCGAAAAAACCGGATCATGAACCAAAGATACAACAAATGGAATGAGCACAATAATGCAACCAATTTTAATGTACCATACAATCATCCACAAAACAACAACCGGAATAACTGGGGCCGAAACAATCATAATAATAATGAAGAACAGCCATTTAATAGAAATACCCAGAATCATTCCCCGAATAATCAGCCAAGTAACAGAGGTCAACAAAACCATCATCAAGGGAACCAAGATAACCACAGAAACATCCCAAATAATAACCGACCAAATGATGGTTACAGAGGAGCTGAACCGGAACAACGCACCAATGGTCACCCCAACGACCATAACTACTACGGCAACCGGTATCATCCTAGTTACCAGTACAACCGGGGACCCGGGGGTAATCAAAATAGAAGCGACGGTAGACGTCACGTAAATTTCATCAGGGGGAGAAGGCAGAATAACCACAGAAGATATAACCCGAGTTGGCACCCAGACTCATGGTACCAAACGTCCAATAATAATAACAATCAATCGTCAGTGAGCAGGAACATCGAACCATTTCAGGATGGAAACAACCAGCAACAAGGGCTGAACAATGAAACGAACGACCAGTCAAATAACCTGGCCGTCAGCCAACAACCACCTTTAAACTAAACAGGTCAGTGGAAAAGTATGAACGCCCTTCACATGACCAATCACTTGGGTTGATACGTCGAACAATGTCAGATACGGAAACCAAAGTAATTACAATCATATACAACAATTATTTAAAGAATATTCGAGAGGAACTTCTCGAAGAAGATGAAGCCAAATAGAGAGATCCAAGAGATAATAGAATTCCCAAAAAACCCAGAAGACCCGTATGATAAAAACAAATGGTATAGCCTAATAATGGAAAAGATTGAAAAACAAAAGGCCAAATACGCAAAAAACCAACCCAAAATAATCAAATATAATGAGGGAGAAAAAATATTAATCAAAAATCGTGAACTGCCAAGTACAATGGAAGGTATAGCAAAGAAATTGTTGTTGCTGTATACCGGTCCATATATCATCACAAAAGATAATGGTAATAATACTTACCAGATAAGCAATATAAATACAAGAAAAATAAAGGGAGTTTATAACCAAACTTCAATAAAAAAGTTTTATGAAGAAGAATAAATAATGAAATGAAAAATATTTCAAAAATCCAAAAGAGATTGTAAGAGCAGCTTACTACCCTATTTAGATGATATGGCGGAATAAAAAGAATTAATAATAATGTAAAAAAACAAAGGAAACAGTTACACAAATTCCTTTCAATTTAAATCAACTCACAGTCTAATAAGAGATTGATATATGAAGTATGAAATAAAAAAGTGAGATAAAAAGGAATAAGTTACACACATTCCTATATAATATAAATGTAAGAATCACAAACTTACGATTATAATTAAACAAAAAATAACTAAAAAGGAATACGCTACAAACATTCCTTTAAAGTAAGAGAATTAACTTACAAAGAATTAGCAAAAATGATATTTAATACAGAATAAAATAAACAAAAATAAAATCAAGCTCAAACTACTGAGATAAATACCTGAAATTACAATGAATCAAAAGTATTCTGAAAAAAAAAGAAATGTGAACTGGTACAAGGAAGAGAAAGAAATTATGTATAAAACAAATATACAGAAATGGCTAAAGCAGAATCTTGCTAAATGACTAAGAAAAGAATAAAAAATGTCTAAGACAATTAAAATGGTCACAACGAGCATTGAAAACAAAATAATGAAAAGTGAGATATGATGAAATTAACATATGAATAAATATAAAAACAATCAAGTGTATGAGTAGATGATAGTGTATAGTTAAGGTATAGCGGAAGGAAGAATGAGTAAAGGGCCAAAGTGATCTAAAAACAAACCACAAGGTGGACAATCCCAAAGTATATTATTATATTATTATTGATTTAAGTCATAAGTTAACAAAAAAGGTATTTATGATTGACTGTTGAAAAGTCCAGCAATCCAAATGAACTGAGCAGAGATGATGTGCCTCTGGTCTCAGAAAAATGAGTAGTAATGGGAGAAACCAGCTACTATAAAAGTTAGGGAAAAAATTGTGTATGAGGGAAAATGCACCAATGGAAATAAATAAAAACAGATCCAAATAAAATGGAATGAATTAAGTAAGAAGAGATATGAAGAATGGAGAAACAAGCAAGAAAGAAAAGGAAAAAGGTTATCTATAACTGATAATTTCATAAAAAACTATGCTAGTGTTTTGTCAAAACGATCAATTTTAGAGGAGAAGCATTATGTTACAACACAAATAAGCCAAACCCCGGTACCAGGGATAAAAAATATAATTCTTAATATAAAAATACTTCATATAAAATAAAATGTTTAAAAATGAATAAAATACAAATATTGTGACATGACGAACGACGATATTACCCAACCCAAGTGATTGACCCAACAACATAAACACAAAGAAGGGAACCACGAAACATACTCAAGAAAAAAGGTGATTGACCAAACAAATAGGAATTAACAAAAGAAGGTAAGAAACCAGAACTAAAGAAGAATCAAAGGAAGGGAACAAATTCCTACGACTATATAGAAATTAAACCAGATGAGAAGAGGAGAACGGAACCAAGATGAAGACAATTGAAGAAGAGGAAGAATGAAGAGGAGACAGGTTAAACCCAAGGGGAAACTAACACACATATAAAGGGGAGAAATAGTAGACTCAAAGATAGAATACTGCAAATAAACCCCAAATAATTATTCATTAATGAAACAAATAGTATTGTCATAATTAAAATAACTTATGTACCTATTTTAAAGACAAAAGACGATTGTAAAGTAACGTAGTGTAGAAAAGTACACTAACACAGTTAGGAAGGTTAGATTTAATGAAAAATAAATAACCTAATATTATTAATAATAAAAATTATGCTGTAAAGAAATAGTGAGAAATAATAGGAGAAAAGTATAGGGATTACCCATTAAGTAACACTCAATACAAACAGTGAACCAAAGTAAAGTGCAATAGTGAAAGTGTAAATACCCTAAAAATAGTGAAAGTGTATCAGTAATAAACCTCTATTAATTAAAGGTGAAGGTGATACAGGGAATTAGTTATGTTAAGCAATAAAAAGGTAATAATAAATAAGAAAACACTTTATAAAACATTGATAAACAATCAATGATTTGAGTGATCTTGTGAACATTTATATAATTAAAAATAATTAAAAGTAATATCTCAAATAAATATAAATGAAGCATGTAATATTATTCAGGGAGAAAGCCCAGACAAAAACAGTTTGTAGTATAGAAATAAGATTTTGTTTTAAAATTAAGACTACAATGAATAAAAAACCCCATGTTGAAAGGGGAAATAACTTTCATAAATTGTCAAGAAGGGATGATGTTTATCACTCAAAGTAGTAACAAAAGAAAGAAATTAATGTTAAAACTAACAATAACTAGTAACTTATAAAGAATAGTTTTTAGAATTAATATTAGGCAATTACCTGTATTAACTTCCGTCTTGTGACTTCTTTAGTTTTTTCCTTAAAACAACGCGTTTCGAGAATAAATTCTCATCATCAGGTTTTTTAAAAATTATAAAAACATCAAATTCACCCAAAAGGGGTCGTTAACTATTTAAAATACACAAACACAAAAACACCACACATAATTAATTCTAAATATTAGTAACGTGACTTGGAGACAATTAAAACAAAATGAAAGAATAGTTTGGTTCAATGTTATGAAGAGGATATGGCTGAAGGGAACTTGCAGTCCATAAGCCTAATTGTTATATTTTAAAATATGTGTGTAATGAAAACTGTATTGAATAGTAATTAAAACACAAACAGGATCAACACACAACACAAACAATTATGATAACTAGGTGAAGCCCATCAGGCTGAATTAAAAATGTAATTTAAAAGAAATCAACCAAAAACCATCATGGCTAATCTTGGCTATGAAAACATCTAACTGTCAGACACACTCAAATGTCAATTGTAACAATTTTGCAAGAAACTTTACTAATCTAAGACCAGTAAATGGCCAGTAATTATAGGTAAATCATTTTAAAACAGAAATGTTATTATAAAAGTTTAATTTAAGAAAGATATGTAATTTAGCAAATGTCACATATTTAGACTAAAGTTAATGTATAACAGAATATGACCTTATGAGGTATCATTGTAAACTTTGAAAGGAAAGAAAGATAATAGTGATATTATTTATTGCCCCAAAGGAACTATAAAGGAATAAAACCATTAGGAAAATAGTTAATAAATTTGAATAAAAATTCGAATCTCTTAACAATGCTTTTGAAAGAGGTCTTAACCAATCAAAGGAGTGGTGTTACCATAGTTGAAGGCTAATTTTCCGTTAAATTTATGAGACTTGAAGAAACGACGCGTGGGTAAGCGGCACACAAAATTGTGATGATTGAAATTTTACTTTAAATAGTTACGAAAAGTTTCGGAAATTAACCATGATGACCAAAGACGAATAGATGCCGACCTACCAAGATTTAACGATGTCCTGGAACCAAATACCAATAAATTAGTTAACAGAAATCCCAAGACAAGATTGAAAAAGATGTCCGAAGCCTAAAACCAGTCCAAATTTGCAGAATATCCACTATCCCAGATGACAACATATCAACACTGTCTGAACTGATAAGTATCAAATAAATTCCTTTCTCCCAGAAACCAAATTAATATAAATATTTCTCAAAATCAAATTTCTCACTATTGAACAAAGATGATTTTCTTTCAAAGGTTTTAATGCATAATTAACTTACGTAAAAACATTATGTTAATCAAAATATAACCTCGCATTAGAGTGCAACTTTGCAACAAAAATACGACACTACCGAACAATTGTAAAAACACATTATACTTTCTAAGTACGTATAAGGTATGGTAGTGTACTTTTTTTAATGTAACCAACGTTTATGTCTTATTTCATAATCCAAAGAACCCCAGATTTTGAACAGATTAAAATATTGTATGTAAACTGTAGCCATCTCGGCAACGAAAAGTTGTTTTAAAATCAATTTTGAAAATCAACTCTGAGATATTTGTGTTTCATGTTATAAGCCGGAGCAATTTGTTATCAAACCATTTATAATCCTTTTGTCATATTAATTACTGACTGAATTTGTATTAAAATTACAGTACAGAGTCTTACTATCATTTTATTTCATAGGACGTTGTAGAATATATGTGTGTTAGCAAGTTTTATTCAGTAACCAACTAGCGCTCGTCACGAGTGGACAACACGGTAACCTGTATAGCGGCGGGAACCATTTGAACGCTCCAGCTGTCAACGCTAATAACACGTATCAAATTGTAATTTGACTATTTTAATTGTTTTGATAGAAACAATTTGGTGCCACCCGGGATTCGCAACCCCTATGAATTAACAGGTAGGTTGTACTGGTAATTTTGACAACGCTACAGACTCCAGTAGTGACTACGATTATTGTAATGACCGGTGTGAGGCAAACATACTACATTAACACTAAGACACATAATAAACAAGTGTAAACACATTTTAACAGGTACGACCTCGTTATATCGTTACATATTTCATATTGTTCCGCTGTGTTAAGTTTTCGACTTTTAGGTAAGTAGTGTAATATCTCAAGATTAGTATCTATGTTGGTGTAGCTGTGGTTTTTTGTGTGTATGTGTGTGGCAAACGCGGAATGTATGTTGTTGCTCGATAGAGCTTTTAAGTGTTCAGAGTAACGTGAAGAAAAAAATCTTCCCGTCTGGCATATATAGAAACTATTACAATCACTACAGATTAATTTGTAAACACCTGTTTTGTTGTATTTGTCTATGTTTATACAATTATACATAAAACAAACAATAATTCGGATCTCCGCGCCAATTCCCTTCCACCCCCCACTCAACCTACCAACTAAAAATACCATTACAAGTTACTGACAGTCTGTCTCACACCACTGACGAAGGCGCACATCACGCCGAAACGCGTACGGGAGGAAACAATGTAAGTTCACAAGTGAAAGTTTAATAACCAATATTAATATATTATTGTATTGTTATTCTTTATCCATAATTTCTTTATAAGTAATTTGATGAGTTTCTTGCAGTATTATTGTTTAATATTATATATATATATATATATATATATATAGGAATGTTAATTATCGACCGTATTATTATACTGTTAATGATTTCGAGGTTCGGTCATAGCAAAACTGAGTTTTCATGATTAATGACCGGACCTCGAAATCATTAACAGTATATATATATATATATTCAAAAACTTTCTGTGCTATATAATCAAACTATAGTTACTTCTGCAAGTGGTTGTGTTTTTTTCTCTTTAAATTCTACATTAAAAATTTTTAAATTCAATAATTTACATCGAGTTAAATTGATTACTCATTATTTTATGTTAAAATCAAAACAAAATCGATTTATTCATTAGTTTTTATATTAAAATTGAATCAATTTGATTATTTGTTAATTCATTTAAAAGCCTCTGAAGATATTGATATAGTCAGTGAAATGTTCTGTCAGGTCAATTACAACAATAAAAAAATACTTAAACGATAAATACAATTTAGTGGTTAAGTCTAACTTTTGCTAAACTTGTGTTGCTACCACTAATACTCACTTACACTTCCATGAATGCTTTCAAACCTCTCGGCTCATCTTCAGTTGGAAACAGCTTATCTGAAGATGAGCCGAGAGGCTTGAAAGCGCTCATGGAAGTGTAAGTGAGTATTAGTGATAGCAACACAAGTTTAGCAAAAATAAAAAATAAGGTACAACTACTTACACATTTCAAGTTTACTTCCTAGGGAAATATTTCAAGAGCAAGTTTTATATATCCATATGCTGTCACAATTAGTTTACTTCTGTTATTTGAAAGCTCATTAGTAGGTTGTTAGCATTTTCCTATTTACCAGAGTTTCCCCCATACATAAACCTATTTTCTGTTCCAAGTTGTTAAAAGTTATGTCAGTTATGTCACATTTTAAACATTTTATTTGGTTATATAATCAGACCATACATGCCTAGTGGAGCACTAGTGGTCACTCTATTCTTTGAATTCCATATGCTTTTTTTTGGTGGATCATTCCACATTTTATTTTGTTTCAACTCCTTTAAGTTATACATGTTTATATATGTCTTGCTTATTGAAATACAATTTTCTGCAATCAGTCACATAGCCAAGGAGGTTATTATTTGGGGGGGGGGGGATTACAACCTTAAGGTCTGGTATGCATGGGCATAACTTGGGGGCTAACTTTGGGAGGGCAGGGTAAAGCTTCATAAATTCAAGTGTGTAGTGAGACCATCTATATAATAAAATTAATAAAATGTATTGTATACAAAATTAGAAAGTTTAGTAATAATTCTTAGTTAGTAAACGAGGGACAATTTCATTTTTTAATGATCAACAAACCTTTCTTCATAAGTTGTACTTCCAGTTATGTTTACCCTAGAACAAATATAATGTAGGCCTATCAACATAAACACTTTCAGATCTTCCAATACTTACACCCAGTTTTCGTAAACGCATCCTCTCCCTTAGACAGACTGTCACAAAATGCTCGGCAGTAGTAGCAGTAAGCCAAATCAGTCACAACACAAAGAAATTTTCAAATTGCCAGTCAGGCAATTTTCAAAGACATTAAGCAGTGTTACTCCTTTGCGTTTCTTATCTCCCATTTTTCGGAACTTAAGAACACAAAAAATCAAAACAACCACAACAATAACGAATTAAAAAAGAGACAAGCAATGTGTACTTTAACGGACTATGTACACGACCGAGTAACCAACTGCACTTGTATCAGTAATCATTAACAAATAAGAGTTCCAAACGACCATCTTTTAAGATTGTGAACAAAGCCATCGATGTCTTGCACAGTAAGCCAGGTTTGTTTATACTGCCGAGGCTGTTACCCCTACCATACCGCTCTCTGTTACACTGGCCTGTAGTGTTTGTGAAATTCTACTGAACTGAAAACAGCGATAATCTCGAATCAAACAGTAAACAGTCCGAGCACAGAGATGATGACTCAGAAGAATATGTGTGACAAAGAGAGGAAAGTAAAAAGATCAATTTCTTAGAAGTACAGCTGCACTTATTATTTCATTAAGGTGTTCCAAAACAAGTCTTTGTTTGTGTAAAAGGCACGCATTGTATTCCAGTTAATTAGGTCTCTAGCGTTTGTTTGTTTTTTCGAACAGAAATATTATTTTGACATATATCATTCAAATCTGTCAAACATTCCCCTTACAAGTTTCTTCGAAAGAAATAAGAATAATAAATTTATGGGAACTACGGAACTAGTCGTCTGATAACAGTACAGACATTGATAAATAGTGCTTACTGTGCTCGCAAGCATAGAAATTGTCTCCTGTTTGACTATTTGTTAGTTTTTATTTATAACAACTGGAAACAAAATTTTATAATGTCGAAACATTGGGGGGAAGCGAGTGCCCCCCTTGCCCCTCCCAAGTTACACCTATGCTTCTATGTAAAACCTGCAGACTGCCAGTACCAGATTGCTATTGGCTGTAATATAATACAGTGGGCTTTAGTTGGCCTATTCCTACTACTGATAACAATTGTCCCCCTGCTTATTATCAATAAACTGCCATAATAGTTAATCTTGGTCTATAATAGAATAATCTGTGTGCATTTGTTCCCTCCATCTTACAAGTTCCATAATATTCATTACCTGGTCCAACTTGCCTCATTACTTGGGCCTTCCATTGATTGTTTGCCTTCTTCTTCCTCTCTCTCTCGTTGGCTTCCAGTTAGTGATCTTCCTTACAGTTGAAACTTCTTCTCTTTTGCACATATGCCCATACAAAGCATTTGTTGGGCCTTTAGTAGCGTTACAATATCTTCTATTTTCAGCTTCAATTTGTCGTCCTTCAATACTCATCTTTTCCTATTTCCTTTGAGCACTGAATCTTTCTTACAATATTCACAACCTTTCATCATCATTTTTCATTACATAACGCTACATAAGTCACAACCAGTCTAACTGATGCTTTGTACATTTTCATTTTAGTGTTTTTACTAATCTCTTTACTCTTTATGAACATTTTATGTCTCAAAATGTTTTGTGGCCTGCTTGTATTCTATTATTTATCTCTGCTCTCCATTCATTCTTATCATTTATTATTGTCCCTAAATATTTTGAATTAAATACTCTGTTAAATTTGGCGCTTCCTCTCTTCATTTCTTCTCTATTTTTTATTCTCTCCTTTCTTTCTGTAATCGTATGTTTTATCTTAACCTGGTTTGTTTCTAGTCGTCTCTTCCTTGTTTCAGCTTATAATTTATGTAGAGTTTCTGCTAGGCTAATCTCTTTTTTGTTTCACTTTTGTTTGTCTGCATATTCAGATTGTACCGGTATTTTTAAATTATATTCATATGCCACATGATTATGAAGGTCATTGTATCGTATTGTTTACTTAGGTTTTCAACGTCAGACAATTTGCATTCAGTATGTATTACAGCGTGCTATTAATAAATATAGTTGTTTTGTTGGTTCATTCCCTTCATTCACGCACTTAATATTACTGATAAATTGTAACTTTCCTTGTGAACACTTATGTTTCTTAATGTCCTCGTACATTTTGGTGTGTTATTCACCTTCTTCAGCGAGGTTTAAATACAGAATGTCTTGAAACAGCTGTAACAGATTTTTTCAGGTTGGTGGTATGTGTGGGGGGGGTAGTTGGTGGAAGGGGGTTGGCGCTGGGATTCAAAGTATTGTTTGGTTTCTGTATGATTGTGTCAGATAGTACATGTGTAATATAGAATATAGAAGTTTCACTTGTGAAACTTACTTGTTTTTCTTCCCGTACGCGTTTTGGCGTGATGTGCGCCTTCGTCAGCAGTTTGAGACAGACTGGCCAGTAACTCGTAACAGAAAAAGATCTTCCCGTCAAGATTTTCAGAACACATAAAAGCCCTCTCTAATAACTACATACACTCCGCATTCGCCACGCACATACAGACTGAAAACCACAACTACACCAACATAGAAAGCAACCTGGAAATACTACACTACTTACCAAAAAGTAGGAAACTCAACACAGCTGAACAGTATGAAATATGTAAACACCACACACTACAAACAAACAACATACTAAATGACTAACTACACTTCAAATCACATGTACTATTTGACAAAATCATACAGAAACCAAACAATACTTTGAATCCCAGCGCCAACCCCCTTCCACCAACTAGCCCCTCACATACCACCAACCTGAAAAAATCCGTTACAACTGTTTCAAGACATTCTGTATTTAAACCTCTCTGAAGAAGGTGAATAACACACCGAAACGTACGAGGACATTAAGAAACGTAAGTGTTCACAAGGAAAGTTACAATTTATCACTAATAATAAATATATTTACCCGCACATGTATGAATTTATATGAGATATCTGCATATAAATTTATGAACATTGTTAGATATCTGATAATAAAATTATATAATTATTTTATACGTTGATCCATATAAAATTTATGGTCATTTTTATAGTTTATAAATTTCACTTCTGTAAAAGCTGATTCATATCTTGGTTATCTACTGCATTTAAATATACAGTACTTATTTTTGTTGGTAATTTATAAATTTTACAATTTCATAGTCTACAGATGTCCATAGTGTACAGATTCCCCATACCTTTTTAATGTTATGTTGTTTCTTTCTTATCAGCACACTACTTGAAATTAAGTCCAATTGTTTCTGATGGCTGCTTTTCTATGTAGATTTCCTTTCATGAACGTTTAAATTTTTGAATGTTCAGTGGAATACAATGCAAGATGTTTGATGTTATGCAGTTTGTAATTTCATGTGATGGGATGATTAACTTGTTTTTATAAGTTTAACATAAATTTAATATCAGTTTAGTTGCTATTCTCTAAAATTATCATGTTTAGATAACAGATTTATCTGCCGAGTCGAGACAGAAATTTTATTCGTTATTAGATAACTGGTTTAACAAAACATCTAATAATTATTTATATAACATTATAGATTTACTTGTACAGTATACACATTTGTCTAGTTTTCAGTGAGTGCTTTTGTTATATGAACTAATTGTATAGTTTACTTTATACTCATCTAATCCAAATATAATTAATTTCCTACCGACTCGGAACACAAAGTTTTTTATGGGTAAACTTTTTATGGGAAACAATTTTTTACCCATAAAAAACTTTGTGTTCTGAGTCGGTAGTAAATTAATTATATGTAGTTAAGTAACGGACATGTCATGGACAACAAAATCCAAGAATTCATCTAATCCATTATCCATTTCAATGATTTTATTATATTAACATTATTGTATTTCATTGTAGGCCTGTCACACCAATTTGTTAAGGTCACATAGGCTTATTGTCAAACATAATATGTATAATTTCTTTTTCAGTAACTTTTGTTATTTTAATTTCTTGCAGTTTTTCTATGTTAATTATGATAATATATGATAACACACCTATTGGACAATGAAGTATAAGAAGGCCTAGGAAGCGTTGGTGAAGTGGATGTATTCCTTTGGGACCAGAACAGGTGATGGAAGTAGAAGAAGAAAAATGCATATCGTGTGACACAACAATATTAATTAATAAAAAATATGTAAAATGTTGCGCACACACACACACACACACACACACACACACACACACACTCACACACACTATTTCTATCTCCCCCCTCTCTCTTTTGTCTCAGACTTTATCTCATCTTTACTCATTCATTACACATTACTGGGTATTTTGGTATTGGGGATTCAACATTACGATTTTCATGCAAGTTTACATCATGTATAATTGCAATCATGTTTTGATTGTTTAATTAAATGATCATATTCTTTTCTTCTGTTTCCAAAATATAGGATCTTGGGTTCAAGACATATGTCAACATGTCTTTCCCTTTACACTACAATGGCACTTCCTTTCTTGTACACAACTGATCTGTCTCTATGTAATGGTTTTTAATTAACTTACAGTCAATATTTTACCAATTATTCTAAAAATTGTCTGTCTTCTCATGGACGTGCACCTTTTTTCTTGAATATTGTTGATTTCTCCAAATTAGAATTAAAACACTGGTAATTTAATAAAATTAGGAGAGGCCTAAGGCATAATAAGTGTAGTCTTATTGTTTTAAACTGTAGAAGAAAAGTTTTATTAAAGCCATGATGTCTATGGAGTCATTATGTAAAATTGAATTATGTGAGTAGAGCTTGTAACTAATGTTTAAAATACCTTTTGAAGTGTGTAGTCAGTTTGTAAGGAAGGGGGTAACATTTTCATTCACAGTGAACAAAAGTCAATAGTGTCAGAAGACATGGTTACGTAACACATATCGAAAAGTCGAGAGTGTCGTAACACGATTCTCGGCTAGTCGAGCAGGTGCAGCGTCTCTGTCAAGGCTGTGAAATCAAGTAGCACTCCAGACAGTTCTAGTACTTGTAACTACACAAATTATGCTGGCACACTGCCAAAAGAATGGAAAGTTATTATGGAACATCTGGAGGTTATATATAAGCAACAGCGGCTGGCTTAGTTAGTTACACCTGGCGAGATTGTAGAGTGTGAGTCAAGCGATTGTGGAAGGTGGTTACTGTCTTAATTAGTGTGGTATTTTAATAAGGTGACATTATTATTGTGTGTGGGAAAATTTAACTTGAATTATTGTATGAGAGTAGCTAGTTGATTTCAAGTGTTTTTTGTGACTAACTGAAGCTGGTAATTAGTGACTATTGGTGTCTGTATTTTGTTTCCACTGTACAATACGACACACACATACACACAAAGTTGAACTGGTTTACTTGCAAATCCCATAATTGTTAATTTTATTAAAACTTTTATTGAAACAATATTTTAGTATCATGAATATAGAAAGACGTTATTGCTACAGTACTCAAGTGATATCGACTCTCATGGTTTTATTAGTCTGTTAAAAGTAATAAAATTAAAAAAAAAAACATTTTTTGTGTATTATGACAATTCATTTATAATTTACAAGCAGTAAATGAAACCACAAGTTTACTTTTTGCTATTGTCTGCTATTGAAGGTTCAGTGTTTTATTTCTTGAGAGTCGCTACATCTCTTATATCATTATTGGTATGAAAAGCTGCAGCAAAGTTGTAACAAAGGGTATGCACATGCTGGGACAGAGCAGAGAAGTCCTAGTACGTTACATTGTTCTTCATATTTTAGCAAACACACATGAAACAAATGTGTTCATACTGAGTTGTGTGCACATCGGGTTTATTTATGGGGGGGGGGACAAACGGGACCATACCTCCCCCAGAGGGTCGAAAAAGTTAACGAATTTTGTTAATCTCTTAATTTTTAGGACATATTTCAGCTGTATATGCTAATATAACAGATTTTTTAAAAATATCCAAACAGGTTTATTACACAGCACTAGGGTATACATTTGAAATATGAAATATAGGAAAATCAATTCAGTCAATAAGTATCTTGTTAACAATGTTTCAATAACACATGCTTTATTGTGTTATTACCGTTTACTTCAATGAGATTGATTTCAGGATGCTATCACATGTTTTAAAGCCACTTTAAAGGTAGTAATATTGATTAGTCTTAGTTGTTTGTTTTTTGTTTGTATGAAGCCAATCAGAGCCTGGACCCCCCCCAACCCAAATTTTAGATATGCTACTGGTGTGCACCACAAGTCATGGAATTAAATAGCGTCTGCTCTGAACACATAAATTAAAAAGAGTTGTAGCACTTTGTGTGTGTTACAAAATCTTTTTTTTTTATTTGATAGTTCAAGTGTTTATGGTGAAATAATTAAAAAACATGAAAATGGTATTAATAAAAGTGATGACATGCCATTAGCTAGGCATGAACAGTGGCGGATTATCCATGATGCTGTAACACCAGGCACCAGGACCTCAGCTGTCAGAGGAGACACCATCCAGCCCTAAATCACAAAAACTTTTTGAAGAAAATAAATGTGAAAAAAAAAACAAAAAACAAATGTCCTCAATCCAAAATCATAAAAAGATGTGTGCACATTTCTCGATGATCTTCTAATAGAATTGAGCACTTGTGCCACAAGTAAAATTGCAAGAAAGAGATTTTTTTATAGTTCGAATGAAGATGATAGATTCCATGATACTACATTTTGTATACTTAAAGTATTAAACTGAATTATTGATTGTAAAATGATTGATGTATTTCCGAATTTGTACATTGCTTATCGCCTGCTTTTCACGATTCCAATAGCTAACTGCGAATCTGATAGAGCATTTTCTGCATTAAATTGATTGAAGATATGTTCAGCTCAAACATGGGAGATGAGAAGTTGTCCCCGTTAGCAAGGTTGAACATTGAAAGTGAGATACTTGAATCGGTCAATTTATAAGAAATTATACAAGACTCCTTTAGAGCAAAATCAAGAAAAAATGGGTCGATTAGTATTTTCTAAGCTTTAGTACTACTATTCTCATTGTAATTAGTATTTAGCTAAATATTTGTTGTAATTTGAGACTTTAATAAAATAATGTTTAACTTTCGAAAATGTGTATGCCATTTATCAGTATAATAATGGATAAAAGGTTGAATTTAGAATCGGGGGGCACCATGCACTTCTAATACGACCCTGGGCATGAGCAGTCTCATCCAACTCAATGCGCCCATTTTACACTTTGTGTGATATATGGTTACACATGATTTATGGTAAACAATGTACCAATGCACAGTGTAAGCATTACAGAGAACTATAGTATGACCCTAATGTTCTCCAGGAAGTTGCAGAAGACATAAGAGGGGACATAGATATACGGTAGACTGAATAATGTTTGAGGAACTAGACGGAGAACTTTCGTCCATGACAAATTGGAAAGCAGCTGGATGAAATACAATTAATTAATTAAGTCGACAATTGTGTGTGTGTGCATGCGTGGATGTGCATGTTGAATGTACCCTAAGATGAAAAGTGTCTATATTTAGATAATTAATTAGTATTAAAGTCTATTTAAATATTAAAGTCTAACTTATATTTTATAAAGTCATTACTACAAAACAATTTACCGACTTGATTGGGTTTTCATCAACTTTGTTCAACACCTATGCGGGCTTGTATCAGTATTTCTGTTTACTACAATGTATTTATCATTTTTGTTTAGCATTTTATAGTGAATGAAACTATTGGGTTCCTATGAACAACTTCTTAATATGCTAAACCGATAATAACAATTTCATATTCTAGCTAAAATAAATCACTAAATAGCTAAAACTTGTTAAATAAATTACAGCTACAATCTCTCTCTCTCTCTCTCTCTCTCTCTCTCTCTCTCTCTCTCTCTCTCTCTCTCTCTCTCTCTCTCTCTCATATTCAGTTAATTAAATAATACAAATTAATTGAATAAATAATTTTTTCAGTTGAGATTACAGGAGCTACAACTTGTGTGATATTATTTTCGCAATTGAATAAAGTTTTAGTCAGACAAAAAGTTAAAGCGTGGTTGAACTGTAATATTATAAACATTATGCAGTTGTCAGTGTTATTACATACTATTGAAAGTAATATTATTAAATGATGTTTTTAGTTAGGCCTACTATGATAAGCTAAAAAAAATGAAATTAACGATTATGGAATACATTTTTTAATAGTAACTATTGGAATCAGTCTGCATTATACTTCAATTACTTATACTTCAACAGAGTTACAAGTATACATTTGAAATCATTCATATTGAAATATGTCAGATTCTGCGCTCTAGTATTTTTTATCTTTTATGCTGTTAATACAGTATTTTTATGTATTATTATTTTTATTATTATTATTATTTATTTTTTAGAGTATAGTATAAATTTTGTATCTACCTGGTATAACAAATTGATACTGGTATGCTGGATGGGTACAGACCAATCAGCTGTAGAGTACCGTACAAGATTACACAATTCAGAGATGAAGTTGTGTGCGTTGTCAAAGACTTTCACTTCCTACTCAAGTGTTTTACCATCACTTTCACCACACTTAATTTGGAAGTGCTTTTTGTTCTGAATATTTTTAAATTTAAATTTGCAGATATAAGTTTTTGTATTACATAATTTTGTGGTGTTGCAGCAACATTTCATTGTGATAAGAAAATATTAATTATTTTTTCAACAAATGTATAAGTTCTTTGGTGTGTGTACTATACAAAAACCCAGTAAGAACAGGCAGTGGCGTATCTAGAATTTAGCCGGGGGGGGGGAAGGTCCGGTCGAGTCGGATTCATACAAAAGAAAAAACAAGTGAAGATTAGGCCTAATTACTATCTTTAAAGTGGTTGAAAAACATATGATAATATCCTGAAATCAATCACATTAAAATAAATGGCAATAACATAATAAAAGTAGCCTATTATGCGTTATTGAAGCATTGTTTACAAGATAGTTATTGACTGAATTGTTTTTTATTCTATATTTCAAATTTCAAATGTTTACGCAAATGCTGTGTGATAAATTCTTTTTGTATTTAAAAGAGTTACTACTATATTAGCGTGTACACCTGAAAAAATAATAAAAATAGTTCCAAAAGTAAGAGATTAACAAAAATTCGTCAACTTTGTTTGACCCTCGAGGGGGGGGGTCCGGTGTAGTTCGTCTCCCCCGTAAATATGTCCCTGAGAAAGGGAACAAAATATGCAAACCTATAAATTAGGCATACACTAACAATCGTTTGGTGTACTGAAGTTGTAGTTGTGTGTATTACTGTCAGTCTTACATTTAATTTTTTTTTTGCGCACACACACACACAAAAAGGTATTCACAAGATATACCGGTATTTATACAACCACATATGCAATGATGTATATCTTAAATTGTAATTATTCATGTTTTTTTTAGACAACAACTTTTTAAAATTATTACACTCTAGAGAAAATAACAAAACTGGGGAAATTGCAGAAACGTATCTACAGTATATTATACTTTATAAGTTACGATGGCATTGTGTTGGTTAACACGTCTTGGATTCAACGCTCCAATGTTTTGAACTTATTAAATGAAAAGTCAACAGTTTTCTTTTTGACGATAGGCGGTTCCGAATTAAAAAACAGTAATTAATTAGGCATAATGTTTTATGAATGTACTTACACTATGTAGTCTTTACGAACAAGCAGACGAAATAATATATCCGAGGGATCGTCACCACATAGATAGAATCTGGTTTAGTGTCCGCGTATTAAACGGTCGCGGAATCGTGTTGCACCATATGGAAACCGCAACCGCGTGGAGACTGAACAAATACTAAACTAAACAACAATAACACGAACCGGTAACTGTAGTAACTACTACACAGCTGTGGACACACACACACACACACACACACACACACACACACACACACATCAGCAAGCTGCAACCGTCCGCAAAACAACCTCCGCTTAATGAACAGACAGTTTCGTGATAAGATAAAACGAGAAAAAAATGCTTGTTTTCAATGAAAACGAATAGGACCAAGCCTAGTTAACCTTTGAACGGCCCACTTGTTGGCGTACACGTGTTTACACACGGTATCCATCGTCAGCACACAAATTACGAATAAGTAGGAGAGTAAAAACGTTAACATGAAGTTAACGTTAGATATAACACGAAACAGGCCTTACACAAAAATGAAATTTTGTTATTTTCAACAAGTGAAAAAAATTTAACGATAAACTTGTCACTCAACACCGTATGAGATCAATGTGATGCAAATTTATTCGTAACGTTTATAACGAAAAATCTATTTAAAACACACGCATATCTCTCATTCCGTGTATTTATGTTAACAGAGAATGTACTGATATTGTGATGAAAGTATTTAGTAAAATAAACAAAAATATTAAAAAGTGTTAAAATAAATAAAAATAAAATAAAGTGTTAATATAAGGCAAAGTGTCGAATATAATTAATTTAATTATAAATTATAATTAATTGAAAGTGTTAAATATAATAATTTAATATAAAGTGTTAAATAAAATAAAGCATAGAATGCTTGTCACTCAAAAAGAAATTAATAATAATATCCATACGGTATTTTTTATAAAACGTGATTGTAAATATAGTTATTCCAAATTCTCAACAAATAAGTGTACTGTGTAAATTAATAAAATTATTAAACTTTCTTTCGAAGTCTAAAATATAATATGTTATGTCTACTGCTAGTAAAGTATTATTAATTTTATGAAGAACATATTTTCCATTTTATTTATATAAATTTTTGGAAGTAGAAAACGATTTCTAAAACTTAACATTCTCAAAGAAATTAAAAAATCGGCGGGGGCTGTGTCGAAGCCACGGCCGCAAATCTTCAGAGCGTAGAATACGTCTGTGTGCTTTAGGGTTGCTAATGTGTTATGAATAAAATGAACAAACACATATTTAGTTTTACAAAGTACAACATTTTATTTGCAAAATCATCACACAAGTTAATTAGTTGGTTCAAGCAAGACTTTATTTATAATGGGCCTATGATAGGAGAAGTGGCTGATATAAGGTAAGATATCAACGCTGATGTTTCTGGTGAAAGTCAAATCGATGGTGGTGTTACCCAGCGTAGTTGGTGGCATCATCAGAAATACGTATAAACATACATTTTATAATCCCTTAAGACAATTACAAAATATATAGACGTATCTGTATAAAATATTACAAAATATATCAATACAATCGCATAGTAAAAACATTAAAAACTGCAGGAACGGATAAAGGTATAGTTCCGATGCCGCTAAATATCATTTGCTTATTTACTTGTTACTATGGTAATTAATTCTGGTCTCCATGGTGTTGACTCGACTTCAATATTTATTTCCTTGTCTTTTAAGCGTTGTCGGTAAATCCTCTGACGTTCGGCATTGGTCATTTTGGGTTTTTTGAATTCCCCATGATTTTCTCTACTCTCCTGTATGCGTTTACGATACTTTTGAGCACATTTAGCATCCATATACCGCGACATTTTGTCCGAACACACGATTTTTACAACTTGAATTACGATTATTCAAACCTCTTAATAATACCACCGCTATTACGGTACACTATGTAGATAGTACTCGATGAGACAATTTTAACGATACCTCACTCAACGTTCTATCGCATCGGAAACCGGAGAAATACTAATTTTAGTGCGCGCCGAGCGGCGCAAAACATTTCTATTTCTCCCCCCCGCAATAGCCCGCTTATATTGTGCTATTTATTATCTTTGTTCCTTTATCTGTCGAATGGTACCTCATATATAAGCGTGAATCTTTTGTCGTTTAGATAATATTTCAATTTCGAACGTGACGTGAAAACGTAACGCTCGATTTTCTGGCTGGGGGTGCCTGTCGCTGGCCTGAAAGGTAAGACGTATTCTACGTCAAAAAATTCCCAAGGTTTTCAGGAAAAACCCAAGAAGAGGACAGGTGCCATCTGGACTGACGAAAGGAGGGAGAGACATCGATAAAGAATGAAGGAGATGTGTGAGAGGAGGAAGAGAGAGGAGAAGAAGGGAGGAACCAGTTGAACCAAACGCACGCCATTTAACTTGGAGCTTTAAATTTCTATCGAATTCTGTTGCTTTGTGTGGCAGTCCGAGTTGATCACCAGTCCGAGTTGATCAAATGACGTCACAGGCTTATGACATCAGAGATAAAGAGGCCCTGGTAGCTGGTTTCCGAAGTCTCTGTGTACATGTACGTTGACGAATTGGTACATGTGGAAAAGCATTGCATTGCAAAAAAAAAAAAAACAGTCGCTCTGAGACGTTTTTAAAGTGTGGTTGACTACGTTCGGCTAAATCGTGTCTTTAAACATCGTCGCTTTGTTATAAATCAACGATATTATTACTTTGTTGTTGTGTTATATTAGTATTTGTGTTTACAGTGTTTTAAGTATCTTACTTAATATTCGATAGTTGTTCGTATTTTGTTTGCATATTCAGATCTCAGTTGGGATAATTAAAATGAGGGTTTTCGAAGGAGGAATAACACCGCTGGATATACAAAGGTTTTTAATTACTGGAGCAATTCCTGAAAAGTGTACAAAATCGTATCAAAGTAGAAACTTTAAGAGACAATGTAAACTTTATGTTATTCGTGACAATAAACTGTTTTATCGTAAATGTGACGGGCTAAGAGGTACAGAAAAATTAATAGAAATTGTTCACGACGATAATAAAATACAAAAATTGATGGGCGTAGCCCACAAAGGTGCTGATACTAGCAAACAAGCGATTGGTATGTCTGCACATCGAGGAATTAATAGCACCGTGGACATACTTTCACAACGGTACTACTTTAAAAATATAAAATTAAAGGTGACAGATTTTGTAAAAAATTGTGAAGTGTGTCAGAAAGTTACACCTCCATGGGTGTCTTGTGTACCCGAAATGAAGCCAATTCCTGTTCCTAAGAGAGTCATGGAACAAATTGGAATAGATGTTATGCAGTTACCAGAAGTGCAGGGAAAAAAATACATAGTGGTGGCAGTAGACTACTTTTCAAAGTGGGCTGAGGCGAAAGCCCTTCAAAATAAGACTGGCATTGAAGTGGCTAAATTTATTTATGAAATTATATGTAGACATGGTTGCCCTAAAATACAAATTAACGATAATGGTCGCGAGTTTGTAAATGAAGTTTCTAAAGAATTGCATAGACTGACGGGGACAAAACAAAGATTAACATCACCCTACCACCCACAGGCTAATGGATTAGTAGAACGTCAAAATAGGACAATAAAAGATAAACTGAAAAGAACTTTAATGGAAAACATTAATAACTGGCCTGATGTTCTCGAGAGTGTATTATTTGCGTACAGAACATCTAGACACAAAACAACAGGATTTTCACCTTTTTTTATGTTATACAACAGAGAACCAGTTTTACCATTAGACCTTGTTGATGAAGATAATTTGACCGATGAAGACGAGGAGTCTCTTCAGGTAGCTGAAAAAACAACGGATGTTCAAGAAGTACAGGAAGATATTGTCGAAGAAAATAAAGAAATAAAAAGAAAATTACAAAAAATATTAGAAGTGAAAAAAGTAATTGATGAAGCAGCATTAAAAAATATCAGAAGAGCTCAGATTAAACAGAAAAAGCAATTTGACGAAAGACATACAATAACAAAGAAAATGGAAATAAAACCTGGGAGTAGAGTTTTGGTAAAAAATGTGACAAAATTCAAAAATAAATTAATGTTTACTGAACTTCCATGGAGTGGACCATTTACAGTTAACAAAGTTTTAAGAAACGAGTATTGTATATTACAAGATGAAAGTGGCAAAGTGAGGAAAAAGAAAGACCATGTGAAAAACTTGAAAATTTTCTACCATCTACATGATGATAAATCTGATGTGGAGGTTTCTGGTGAGTGGTGTGAAGTGATTTTTTTTTATGATCCGGTTGACGTAGAGTGGCAAATGGAAAAGTGTAAAGTGTTGGGTCTGTCCTTTGAAGGACAATGCACGTGTATTAGAATCGGGCATAAATTAGCACTTGCAAAACCACACGGTGTGAAGAAAATTGTGGGTGACGGAAATTGTTGGTTTAGGGCAGTTTCCTACGTAATTACTGGCAGTGAAGGTTATCATATGGACGTTAGAAACATAGTTGTCAATTATATGGACAATGAATTGAACAACAACCGAGCCAATGATTTATTTAAAGGTAGAACGTCACTAAAAAATATGATAAAAGAAGGCACATGGGCAACTGAAAGTGAGATATTTGGAACTGCATCACTTTTGAATACAAACATTTTTGTGTACACAAAGATAAACTCAAAAAATGGAGAGAAGTGGGACTGGCAGTTATTTACAGCAGGTGCTTCAGCAAATTTAAAAAAAAGTGAAATTCCAAGCCAAAAAAATATATACATTACAAATGAAAGTGGTTGTCATTATGAAGTTGTTATTTCAGTTCATGGAATGGGTGTAGTTTAAGCAATACCTACGTGTCTACAGAAACGTAAGTAGGCTACTATACTATTATTTTATCTCTTATTGTATATAAAGTGTAATGAAAACTAAAGACATCTTTTTATAGTGTAAATAATTAATAATTTTGTTTTTATTTTTTAAAATTAATTAATTGATACAGCTTTAAACAATTCGTTAAAACGAATTTTAAAATGATTAATTATTATGGCAACTTCGAAAGTTAGATAAATTTAGTTTCATGAAACAGATGAAACTAATTTTGTACTGAGAATCCCCGAAATACTCCACTCTGTGCAAGCCGAAACATAACGTTTATTGCATACTGCAAAAATATTTTTTCTATTAGTCTTGTTTTTCTGATTGCATATAGTTTACTTTAAGGAATAATGGTTAACACACAAACTAAGTTATTTTTTCATTCAAGTGAGTTTACGTTAAATTCGAATACTTTTAATCCTATAGTCGTTTAATTCTACAAGACCGAAGGAAGTGACAATAAAAGTAAGCGGCGATATGACCATCCAATTTGGAATGCTTCATTCGCCGTGTTTAAAGATGAGCTTCTGGAATTTGGAGCTACCAACCACGAAAACATCAGCTCGCACAGTTCGGCGAAATTGGTAAGAAACCTGTAACATTTACTCTGAAATAATTAAGAGTGTGACGGGGCGGCGAATGGGACCGGACCCCACCCCACAAGGTCGACAGTTGACAAGAAATGTTGTTAATCTCCTAATTTTTAAGCTGTTTTATTAATTTCACAGCTGTATGCGCTAATACAGTAGTACCCCATTTTTAAATAGAGGTCTAAAAACAAATTTATTACACAGAATATGCGTGTACGTTTGAAATATGAAATATAGGAAATTCAAGTAAATCAATAAGTATCTTATATAAACAATGTTGCAATAGCGCTTATTACTTCCATATTCCTTAAGGAAATGGAAGTACTGTATGGTGATGGCAAAAAAAATCGTGTTCGAGATTATTGCAGATTCTGATTGTACTACACTCAAAACATGAAAAAAAGTCGTTTTTCGAAAAGTGTCTGTGTGTGTGCTGTCTGTCTATCTGTGTGTAGATTTTTTTCTATGGCAAACGATAACTGCCGCAAATTCAAACAGAATCAAATAATTTTGTGCGTACAGCTCTGATTTGTAGAGTACTCACGACCTATTGTTTTTGGTGAAGATCGGTTGAGGGAAAGGGGTAGTTTACCAGCAACGGTTTTTTTATCAAGGATAATTTTTTTTTGGCAAACGATAACTGCCGCAAATTCAAACAGAATCAAATAATTTTTTGCGTACAGCTCTGATTTGTAGAGTACTCACGACCTATTGTTTTTGGTGAAGATCGGTTGAGGGAAAGGGGTAGTTTATTTTTATCAAGGATATTTTTTTTTTTGGCAAACGATAACAGCCGCAAATTCAAACAGAATCAAATAATGTTTCGTATACAGTCCTGAAATATTGAGTTCTCAAGACCTGTTGATTTTGGTGAAGATCGGTTAAGAGAAAGTGGTAGTTTACCTGCAACGTTTTAACAAGGGTATTTTCTGTGGCAAACGATAACAGCCGCAAATTCAAACAGAATCAAAAATTGTTTGCATACAGCCCTAAATTGCAGAGTTCTCAAGACCCATTGTTTTTGGTGAAGATCGGTTAAGGGAAAGGGGTAGTTTACCTGCAGCATTTTTTTATCAAGGGTATTTTCTATGGCAAACGGTAACAGCCGCAAATTCAAACAGAATCAAATAATTTTTTGTATACAGTCCTGATTTGTAGAGTACTCAAGACTTATTGTTTTTGGTGAAGATCGGTTAAGGGGAAGGGGTAGTTTACCTGCAACGTTTTTTATCAAGGGTAATTTTCTATGACGAACGATAACTGCCCCATATCAAACAGAATCAAATAATGTTTTGCATACGTCACTGAATTGTAGAGAACTCAAGGCCTTTTGATTTTGGTGAAGATCGGTTAAGGGTAGTTTACCTGCAATCTTTTACGTTTTAACAAGAGTAAAGTACTTGAAAATTCATTTAAACTTTTTCAAACAATGGTAATTGTTAAAAATAAAATAATTTTGTTGTCAGGCAATAAAATTATAATTTTTTCATTTTAATGTAAATCATGTATAAGAGAAAATATATCGTGGGTGGCAGGCAAGCATATCTCACTTATGTACTGTTTACGTTTCCATTTTATTATTATGACTACCGCAATAAAAAGGCAGGGAAGACACACACACACACACACACACACACACACACACACACACACACACACACACACACACACACACACACACACACACACACACACACACACACACACACACACACACAAAATTCGCGTTATTTCTGGCCTCATTCATGTTTATTTTCTTACATTTGCACGCTTTTTAAATGGAAAGTGTCGAAACCCATACCAACATAACGCGTGCAAGACGAAAAAGTGTTCAGCGTGGATAGCGATTTGCTTCCTGTGGATCGTTGGGCAGTGTAACTGCACGTGTTTACAGAGGAACGATTCATAGACAGACTTTTCGTCTTTAGGGAATGAACCCTCTGCAAGATGCTGAGGGTCCATGAGTGACTTCGGAGCGCTCCTTCTTTTCCGCGTGTTTGTTCTGTGAAACGTACACTGTAGATTCGCAGCTTTACTCTAAGCAACGCTCAATAGGAAATGTTGAAAATTTTTGTCCACGGTGTACCCTCATACACACTAAATCTGCTCTGATGTTTTAATTACGGACGTCATAATATTAAAACTTTGGAAACTTGAGCACTACTTAATGGAGATCAATCATTAACTTATACAAGCCATTAATTTTATGCATATTTTTTATATATATGTGTACAACGTTATCGGCAACAAAGAAGTAGTTTTTGTTAAAATTCCTTCCCGGGATATTTGGCCGTAGTCCAATGTTTTCTACAAAACCAGACGTTTCGGCAATGCCATCGACTTCCATCATCAGTGAAAATCGAGTGCGATAACGTGAGGTGGTATACGTTAGTGACCACAGTACTGTGGTTAAGGCTGAAGCAGTAAGTAGAAAGAAGTAGTTTCTATGGTAATATTTCATTTCGAAAATGATTTTAAATATAAATCTTAGAATATGGAAGTCATGTATGCTTCTCCATACCGATATTTTTTATTGTGTTGTTACTTTAATGGGACTGAATTCAGTATGTTATTACACGTTTTTAACCCATTTTAAAGACTCAAATATTGATTAGTTTTAACTTGCTTTCTTTTGTATGAAGCCGACTCGACCCCCCCCCCCTCAGACCAAATTCTAGATTCGCTACTGAGTACATGTCCGTGAGTACAGCGGTGAGTCCCATTACTTCGAAAGTGTTTATGTACGTGAGTTTAAACTCGGCAGTGCCCCATTTTTCTCTATTCCCCGTTACACGTCCCCATATCTCCATGAAACTGTGGAGTAGGCCTAAATTGTCTACGTTATGCCTTTTGACATGACACAATGAAAACGGAAAAAACAAATAACGGCGCATAAGAACTGGGTGTAGGAAAGAAGCTGGTGTGACCAATCTGGAAGGAAGAACGTCTCAGGATAAACTACATGTGGCACCAACAGACTATAGGCCACACTCGAATCTAAAGACCGTATGCTGAGGAAGCAACATCCAGAATCTGCTAAAACCACCGCAGATGCGCTGTCGTCCAGGTTCGGGCAATCGCTGGCCTTGGCGCGAAAGCCGCCGGTCTCAACGCCGACACCCCACCACAAGCGGCTGGCAACTCAGCTGCCACGATCTAACGTCAGAACGGCGCTAGTCTAATAATCCAGGGGAAACCATAGACCCGCTGCCTCAAACCTTGCGGCTCCCAGCGGTTGAACTACAAAATTAAAGAAAATCGTTACGCCTTTCGCGTCTTGCACCTTACTCCGTCCAGGGAGGACCCGCTAGTTGACCTCTTCTGCCACAAACACGTGTCCCTTAGTATCAGAAGAAACAGTCTCTAATTCGGTTGCATGCTTTCAATTTTTTCATGTTTTTTTTTAATTTTTGCATGTCTTTTTAATTTTTGGCTTTATTCCTTATTTTGTATATTCCAACGTGTTACCTTTAGGGGGTCTCATTACAAGTAAGTATCGCAATAACTTCATTTGTTGATCTGTTATCTGTTACATAGAGGTTCTCGAACTGTAGATGATATAAAAAATGCTTTGCTCTTTGGTATTTGATGTTCATACAAATCGTTTGGCGAAAAATGATTTCGACGGTTACTAAAGAAACGTGATTTGTATTTACGTGGTTTGTAGTCAGTAAACAAGCTTTCAAAAATGAAAACATCTGAACAAGTCGTGGATTATTTATAAACTTTACGGATTTATTGAACTTTCTAGAAAAACCACATCGCTGCATCCAACATATTGTTTAGTTAAAAATAAATTCGGTACGAGGATGATTGAACTCATGACTTATAATAATCCTGTACGGCGAGTCTCGAACTCATGAGTCAGAGACGGGACGCAGTTTGGGACACGTGTTATGTTACAGTCACAAATACATGGGAGTCAGTCGGACTTGGATGTAACTCTTTTGATGCATGTATCTGTTGACTAATCTTACAGCAATCATTACAGATATAGTTTGTTCAGTTTTTGGAGTAAGGATAGGACACAGTTACTGTTTTTGTTCATTACGACCTAAGCTGGAGTACACTATAAACATTTTTCACTTCCGTACTCTTATGACTTCTAATCATAGAATTTCCAGTGATTACGTAGAAGGCTGCATATACAAATATCACGTCGATCTTTGTTGAAGTTTTTGCAGAGATCTATAGCCGTAATTTAATTTTCAGAATTTTTTACCATAATCCATAACTGCTACATTCTTGTGAAAGATATACAGTCATATAGCAAACAGCATTTTTATTTGTTATTTCCACTTATAGTCGACTTAATGAAGCATTTTAGTAGACAATGTTTAGAACTGTTTGTAATAGAACAAACCGACATGAAACCTTTCGTACTATCTTCTACATAGTGTCCAGCACATTGAAAGTTATAAAAAGTTTTTGTTGGTCTCCCCACTAGGTGGTTTCACCCCTCCACATAGGTGGGAACTAGAAAAAATAAATGACACCTGCAGTTAATAGATCTTTAAATTTTAAGAAAAAAAATTATAGCCTATGTGCTATGTGTATAGCCTATTGATGAAAACCAATGGTTTTTGAGTTTTGCGTTTGTGAATTAAACAATAATTTTATTTTTACACCCTAAAATCGTTACCTCGTAAAACCTTCCGTTGTGTAACTTAAGAAATATTAAATTTGTCAAAACATTATACATTAATTTTGATTAAAATTAACTCCCGGGCTGTTTGGCCGTGGTCCAAAGTTTATGAAAAAATAACGCTAACGAGTCAACGCTATCGTGGGATGATATACGTTAGCACTACGGTACTGTGTTAACTCGTTTTTACTGAAGATGGCAGTCAGTGGCACTGCCGAAACGTCTGGTTTTGTCACAAACTTTGAATCAAAAACTTTAATTTCTCTAGAACTAACATATTGTAATATACGAGTGTTTAACATGGTGGCTCAGTTTTTTTTTCACTTAAAAAGGGGGGTAATTACTTTGAATAATTAGAAAACCATAGGACTAATAAAAATACTACTCATATGTTAGATTAAACGTTGATAAATGTCCTTTTATAAAAATTCCGTTTTATTGTAATAGCAGTAAAAATAACATGCGTTCTTCATACATTTCTATGAAAATTGGCAATTTTCTTGCTATCATTTTCTGCTTATCAGGTGTCAGTATTCTATTATTTTGAACACATTTAAATTTTTCAATAGATTTAAAAAAAGTCACTTCTCAAAATATTAGACTTTGAATGTTAGCTTAATTTAGTGATGTAATTGAAAAATTTCCTACTTCTTATATAACCAAACAAATACTAAATTTAGCAAAACCAGGTAAACATACTACATAAAACTTATTAAAAACTAAATTCTTTTTTAAGTTTTTGAAGGAAAAATACTTTCTGGGATATGATTGTTTGAAGGTGTTGGTAAACTTACCTGAATCTATAAATACACAGATGACCACTGAAATGATGCAATGAAAAGTCTTATACATTAAGCCACCTATAAAATTATAAAACTTTATGTAAAAATTTAGGCTTTAATTATTTTGTTCATTGATTTTACTTCCATTTAATTATCTTTTTCTTGACTTTTCTTGACATTTGACCATCACAAGAAAAGTGAATTTACAAAGTATGAACTTCGTTCATTTCACCAACCCCTTAATTTGGCCACTTTGATTTCCTTGTGTTTTATAATGTTTTTGACATCACCTTCTTAATCGGTGTCCTGATAAACTTAAGTTTACATTTTTTCAACATCTCATTTCAAATAGCTTCCTACAATAGACACTTCTAGCAATTAAGGATGATTTCAACCCCATTGTGCCTAAAGTAGTAATGCCATTTTTACCACTGTGCTTTTTTGCTCAAGATTAATGTTCAAATATAATTTTAAAAAAAATTCAAAAAATGTCACGCATTCATGCATGCATTTAAGTAAGCATCTTGCTTCTATATGTTTGTAATAATTAGATTAATGTCACACGCGCGTGTGCATATGCGTGTTGGCTCACTATAGCTATACTAAGCCTTTTTATATGGCTTTATTATTTTGTTTTAAGGATGAAGACAAAAAAAATATGTATTGACCCACATTCCAGAGGAGGGCGAATGCTAAGTATGGTAGGCTTACGCACTTCGAATTCACCTGGAAAAGGTTAGTGAAACGACTTTTAATACGCTTTTTATACACACCTTAAAGTACTAGTTTACTTTAATATTACACCTTTACATTCGTCCTAATCATAGTTCTTATGCAGTAATCTCAAAATATGTAATATTGGATTAATTTACACATCCTTATAATGTCACAAATTTCTGCTTTTTGAGAAAGCGAAAGCTTTTTCAATTACTCACATAGGCGCTACGGCTAAATTATTATTACAGTGAGCTTCCAGAATTATAATAGTGATCTACTTTTTTTTAATTGTGTAATCCGTAATGTCTAATTTTTTATTCTTCTATAAGTAGGAATATTTTAAATATAATTTTTAATAAGCACGTATTGGGCAGGTATTTATTTAAATTTCTGTGCTTAAATAGCACCTAATTTTATAGTGGTGTCTAAAAAATTACGTCTTTGCATGGGACACACTTGAAAAAGTGATTTCGGAATTTTGGAATAAGGGGTAAGGTTGCAATTACTTGTAGACTGAATTTCGTGTAGGATAAAAAGAGAAATACCCTTTTTTTAAATGGGTTCCACAATTTTAGATTGATTTATAAGTTAAATAAGGTATTATTATTTGTAGTTCTGGTACCTGTTTACACTATCAACACATTTTTTTGCTCTAGATTAGACTCATAGTTTTAGTGAGTACTTAAACTATTGTTTATTCACACTTGCAAGAGCCATACTTGATCACTAAAATAAGGCCTTTTTGTGTACTGTCCTATCTGATGCCTACAGAAAGCAATATTGTAATTACTCAAAATATAAAGCCACACACTGTAAGTGTATAAACAACTTCAGGTGAAGGCAAAAAAGTACTGACTGTAATGTCTGCAATTATAAAAATGTGACTCACTTTGCGTAACTGTGTCACCTTGAAGTAACCAAAACATACGGTTTCGGCGCGAAAGTATGGTGCGTCTAGGAACGCGGGAGAATCCTTAAGAGATTTGTTAAGTAATTTCATCTGCCCATTAAACATCACGGCAGTTGTAGTACTACTCAGTAATTGTCACATCAAATTAACATGCAAAACGAATAAAATTTTATCCAAACATAATTTTTTACAAAAACACCAATTCCAATTAACTAATTTGTTAAAGGTTAATACCAGTCTTATGCTTGCAACAGAAATTATCTTAATGATAACTTATGATAACAGAAAAACAAACATGATTAGAATTAATATTTATCGTGTCTTTGCAGTTCCTTGTGTAATGAAAGCTCAAAAAAACCCTCTTACAGCAACTAAAAACACAAAAGCAACCAGTTTCTCGTACGCGGATGAAAATGTAAGTGTAATTTTTTTGTTATTTTATTATAACTATAATTTATTGAAACGTCTGCTGTTTGACATTGCATTGTAATTTAATATAAAGTAGACAGTAATGATAGAATTTAGGGTTTGGCTGCTGGCTTGCACTATAGTGACGTGTTCCGATAGTCTTATTTTATCAATTTCCTGAGTTTTAGGTTTGCGCTAGTAGGCCTAATTACAGCGGCTTTTCAACAACTAAACCACATACCTAGTGTTGTGTGTTTATTTTAATTTCTTATTTATTTTCTGGATTCATTAATATGATATTAATATAAAATTAAATTTCACAAATACTGAATAAAAAGCTCATGAAATTAAAAGAAAAACAAATTCCTTAACTGATTCTTAAGCGGTTTATATGGTTGGTGTAAAAACTACATTATTGAGTTTTACTGGTGTTGGTTCAACACTTTAGTGACAGTAAAATTTTGTTGAAAATTGAATATAATATTTACTGCTGTACTAGGTACACAAGATTTTAGTTCAACTGGTAAATGTATTATTTATTTAGTAATCGTAGTAGGTAAATGTGTTACAAATATTTTGTCTTACAACTAATAATGATGACCTTAAAAATAAGCCCATATGGAGAAGGAATTAAACTTTTTACTTTCATGGAAAGTACATTTGATCCATCAGCGTAAGCGCAAGCATATACCCAAGTTAAATTAACATCCAGAGTTAAGTTAATTTAAAAAGTATAAGAAATTTGCAGCTTTCTACAACTTTAATTTGAAAATGGATTCTTTAATAAATGCTCAAAATAGGTTATTATTACTATAAAAATAAATACATATAATTACATAATTAATAATAATTGTAATATGAACTAATTATAATTATATATAATATTATAATTAGAATTAACATTATAATTGTAATATATTATGAATTATATAAGTATATAAATTATTTAATGCTGTCTTTAAAAACTTGAAATAATAATAGGCCTACTCATGAAATTATGTCAGTACTGCATACGTAATATGTAATCCAACCACAAAAGCCCCTTACTTAATGACTAAAAAAAAACAATAATGTAGTAATACTTGGCTATAGGCCTACTTTCTTTAACTTTACAGCAAACAGCAATAACAAGACTAACTTAAACTTGTAATTATTTAAGTTAGAGTGTGATAATTTTAACAGTTTTAACAATTTAACAATCTTTTATATTGAAGCGTCTACCAGAAGAATAGTAATGTAATTTAGCATACATTATAAAAAATGTCATAAATAAAATTGGGTTAGATATCTTATATGTGAAGAGAAACCAGTCTTCATCGAATTATTACATAACTACTAACGTCAAATTGAAAACAGTTTATATTATGAAGAGTTATTTAGTTAATTTTAATGTTACTTTATAATTATATGTATCGAATTTATTTACTAAGATTGACGTTTGTTTGAAATAAGGTATTAACATTTTTTTTAAATTAAAGAAGAAATTTCAATTGTCTTATATTTCGTACATTAGGCCTGCGTCTAAATTTTTATTCGTGGTTAGCTAATAAAAAGGTTACAATCGCATATGTTTTTGTTGCTTTTCTTCTAATTACGAATTGATAAACCTGGTTGTAACTTGTGTATTAATTGGTAACAAAATAATTGTTTTCATTTGTTGATTTTCACAAAACTTTTTTTAATTTGTTTTTTATTAAAGATAGACAAATAAAGCCTTGCAACTGTAAAATTAGTCATTTAGATATAATCTGTGAGTTGAAACACATAAATCTTTAAAATTCGTATTCTCATGATGTTTTTTGCAGCATGCAAAACGGCAGCCATCCGATCACCACTCAGAAGTTCCACACATCATAGAGCATGATATATCTAAGCATGCAACTCCCAAGAAAGTCAGTTACAACAATGAATTGGCGAGCATTTCAAATCCATCATTATATAATCGCCCATCAGTGATCGTCTACGCAAAACGTTGTCAGGAAAAGAAAACCCGCATTTCAAATTTAAGTCCAAAGTGTTTATTTCCTAATAGAATTTCAGATGTAGAAGTCAATAATAACGAAAATAAGACACATGAAACCATAGATGCAGCGTGTAATAATACAGCGCCACAACATACACAAAACCAAAGGAAAAAAAGAAGGTATGATCGATATAATTTTTGTATATTTTGTGAAAAAATTGTTCTTAAATTGCGCAGACATTTAATGAATAATCATAAAAATGAACAAGTTATAGCTGAATATATAGCTTTGTTTGAATCCTGTCCTGAGGAGTTAAAGGACAGGAGAAAAAGAATTATGGCTGATTTAACGCTTAAAGGAAATTATAAGTATAATAAATCACTTTTAAACAATTCACTTTCTGACAAAGTGCCATGTAGTAGCTATTTGCCAGTGAAGAGGCCACCAAAGAATAAAGAATATATGCCTTCCGATTGCATTACTTGTACAGTATGTATGGGGCTAATTGTGAAAAAAACACTTTTACCAGCACGCATCACAATGCAAGAAAAAATATGATGAAAACGCAGCTATTCATTCAAGTAATGAGGGAGAAGACAATGATGTAGAAAACTGCAATAGCAAACAACCTATTATTGAAAGACGAACATGTTATATTAAAGAGTATGGACTTCAGTATTATCCAAACACTAAAGATGCTTGAAAAAGGTATGCAAGTAAACATTCTAAAAATTTTGAGAAAAGATGACTTAGGACAAAAATCGATGACTGATCGTCTGCTACTGTCTGTAGTATCTGATTTTTATTCAAGCCACCTCGCCTTCAAGGACAGGACTCATGTTACTAGAACGCTTAGAGATGGAGCCAGATTACTGGCTAAAATTCAGGATATGGATCCAGACATACAAGAGTTGAAGGACATTTTTGATCCTAATAAAATTGATGTTGTGGTAGATGCATGCCAAACTTTGTGCAATTTAAAAGATAATGGCAATGACTCGACACGTATGAACAAAAATGTAATTGTGGGAATGAATGGAAGACGGTCATGGATACTTGAGGAAGGAAGTAAAAAATTCATAGATGATATTGTTTGTAACCCAAATCTTACAGACGAAAACAAAATCTTAAAAAAGCGAAAGGTAAAAGACTTCCAAAGTTGCCTGAGGAGGCGTTGGAAATATTCTATTTCCACTAACATAGAAGTAATGAGAAGGAGAAGTAAGATATTCAAACCTATAATTATGGCTTCGGATAAAGACATTTTGAAATTTGCAAGTATGCTCAGAAATATGGAAACTGAATATCAACAAAAGGTTGAGAAAGAAGTAACAATGTTGAATTATGAAACGCTGTGCAAAGTTACTATCTGCCACATATTGACATTAAATAGGCGACGACCTTTTGAAGCAACACATTCAGAAATTGAATTTTATATGAGGAAGCAAAGTGATACTAACCACTACTCTCCAGATGTGCTAAAAACGTTAGTCGAAGAAGAAAAAGTATCACTAGGCGAATTAACGTTATATGTTGTGCCGGCGAAAGGAAATGAGGATATGCTACAATACTTCTTACTCGCATCATAAGGGGGGACAAAGTTACTCACGTCCGCAGCATCCTTAAGCTGTACGTGTCCCCTGGGTGGTGCTAAATGAGTAACAGTGCTGGCAGATCTGACATCCGAAACCAAAATATGAAAAAAAGAGTTACAAACAAAACTGTCCTTATGAGGGCAAAACAGACAGTGACAACTCTGAACATTCTCCAGTGGAATGCAGGAGGCCTTTCTTCTACAAAAATGACAGAACTAAAAAAGATAGTTAACCAAAATAAAGTGGATATTCTTATAATTAACGAAGCCAACATCACGGCAGAAAACACCCAATATTACAACATCCCATACTACACAGCATACACACTCTTCAAGGCAAGACAAATAGCTAGTGGAATACTTGTATCAGTCAGAAATTCACTAAAATCAGAATTCAAGACCATAAAAGGAATGAATGCTCATGATACCGCAGAAATAGTGAGGTTGGCAACTTGGGAAGGAGCTAAGAAATTTACAATATATCGGTTCATATACAGCCCGCCTGGAAACAAAAACTTGTGCCTGGATATACTTAACATCTCCCCAGCCACTATCATAGTAAGAGACTTTAACGCCGCCTCCCCGAATTGGGGATACAAATATTATAACCAAGCAGGAAGAACTGTTGAAGAATTTATCAACAGCCATAACTTGGAGCTGTTGTACAAAACAGAAGATGAAAAGACATTTCTACATTATACAGGAGACTCCACAAACCCTGACCTTGCTATGGTATCTTCTGATCTCTGCGATAACAGTAAAAACCAAGTAATGGAAGACTTAGGAGGAAACCATCGAGCTCTCCTACTATCTATCTCGCTAAAGTTTCCTAATGGAAAACCAATCACCCGTACCACATGGAACTTCAAGAAGGCCGATTGGAAGAAGTTTCAAGAACAGGTGGAGACTAAATCAAGTTCAATTAAAAGAGAAGAAACACCCCATTTAGTTCTCAGAAATCTGTGCAACTACATCCAACAGAGTGCAAAGAACAATATCCCCAGAGGGAAACAGTACAATTACAAACCCTTTTGGACGAGTGAACTAGCCCAAGAAAAACAGATCAGAGACCAAGCTAGAAAGAAAACCGAAAGAACAAAAATACAGGAAGATTTCAAAATGTGGAGAAGAGAAAGTACCAAAACGAAGCAGCAAGTGGCGAAGGCAAAAAGAGATTCTTGGAGCAAATTCTTAAAAACATTGAATTATAGAACAGATGGAGGAAAGGCACATAAATTTGTAAGTAGACTAAACAACAAACATCCAGAAAACCAATCCCAACCATTTAAAATCCAAAACAAGGAGATTACAGATGACAATAAAATAGCAAATTACTTTAACACCCACTTTTGAAATGCCCATAAACTGTCACACAAACTTAAAAAACAAGAAAAACACATCAAAACAAACATCAGATACAAAACAACAAATAACAACGATGGACTGAGGCAGATTTTCACCCAAGATTTTACAGAAGAGGAGTTGAAAGAGGCGATCAGTAACACCAAGAAGAGAAAACAACCGGGACCAGACAACACATTCTAAGAATTTATTCATAATTTAGGATCAAAAGCCCTTACGACATTACTATTGGTATATAATAAACTTTGGAACTCCAGAGATAGCCTGCCTGATGAATGGAGGAAATCAATAATAGTCCCCATATTAAAACCTGGCAAACCAACAAACATTCTAAGTTCATACAGACCTATAGCATTAACATCTGTACTAGCAAAAATCCAGGAGAGAACGATCTCAGCCAGACTGTGCTGGTATCTAGAAAACCAAAATCTGCTTACAGAAGAACAAGCAGGCTTCCGTCAAAATCGCTCTACAACATACCAACTGATAAAACTCTCTCAAGAGATAAAAGCAGCATTTAATCGAAAGGAAAGCACCCTGGCAGTGTTCGTCGATTTTAGTGGAGCATACGATTCCGTGTGGAGAACTAGACTCATTGAAAAACTAAAAGATATCAATATAGAGGGAAACATGCTGTCTTGGCTTTCAAGATTTCTGGACCAGAGATGGGCCAGAGTCAAATTCGGTGAATCTTTCTCCAAATGCAAACAGAGAAAAGTAGGTCTACCCCAAGGAGCAGTACTGAGCACCACACTCTTCAATGTTTTCATAAATGACCTCTCAAAAATTTTAAAAGATAAAAATGTCAAAATGGGAATATTCGCTGATGACGTAGTCATTTGGACCTCAGCCAAAAACAATGCCAAGCAGCAGAATATATTAGAACAAAGAATGAACGAAACCTTGGACTCCTTGCACAACTGGGCCTCTGAGAACAACATGAAAATTAACATCTCAAAGACTGCTTACCAATTTTTCACGATGCGCCATAAAAATGACAACTTCAACTTGAAGATCAACAACCTAAACCTTCCCAAAAGCGAATGTACAAAATACTTAGGTGTACACATGGATAACAAACTATCTTGGAGGGACCATGTGACAAACACAGCAAATAAAGTCAACCAAAAACTGAAACTTATAAAGCGTATTGCTGGAGCTACCTGGGGATGTACGCAGGACACTCTGAATACCACATACAGAACCTATATAAAACCAGTCGTGACATATGGAAGTGGATACTTGTAACAGCCAGCAGCTCTAATCTGAAGACATTGGAAACAACACAAAATAGTGCCCTACGGCTGATTAGCGAAGGTGTGAAGACCACACCTGCCCTTTCTCTTCAGTTGTACACAGGCCACTTACCGATCACTTCAGAAATAAACCAACAAGCTGCCATCTCTCTGGACAAAATAAAAGACTTACCACAGGCAAAATGGGCAAAAAATAGCCAAGACGGGACACATCTGAAGACCCAGACATTACCAGTTAATACTGCCAACAAGTACTTGACACTGCTGGGCATCACAACTGAAATAGAACCTTTTTGCCCAAAAATTAAACCTACAGAATACCAAACAATCAACACCAATCTCTCTCTTCTGTCTGATATGAAAAAGCAAGATGCACCTTCCACAATCTTGCACCAAATGGCACTAGCAACCATTAATGAAAGATATCCCCAGGATGAATACCTTAGAATCTATACAGACGGATCGCTCATAGGAAAACATGGAAAGGCTGGCGCAGGAGTACATTGTAAACTGTTCTCCCACTACATTTCAGTGGGAGAAAATAAAACCAGTTTTGATGGAGAAATAAAGGCAATACATATGGCATTACAACAACTCTTACTCAGACCACTAACTTTTAAAAAAGCCGTTTTTCTTGTTGACTCCAAGTCTGCAATCCAGTCTATCGCATCAAACAGACAGCCTATAGATGACACTGTAAAAGAAACAGGATGCAATAAACCTTCTCAGTAAACAAGGGAAAACAATAATTCTCCAGTGGATCCCCTCACATGTAGGAATAAGTGGGAATGAAACAGCCGACCTGCTAGCTAAAAAGGGTACAACATTGCAAGGGAGAAAAACACTACACAGCACAAGAACAATTAAAAGACTTGTTAAAAACAAAACACAAGAGATGTTCACCAATGAGGCCAGCCTTGCGTCTAGTGGTAAACGGTGGAAAAACATTGGAAACACTTGGGACAAAAACAAAAATATACCCAGAAACCAAGCAGTAGCGAACTTCAGACTCAATACTGGTCACGACTGCCTTGCTGAACACCTCCATCGTATTAAGATCTACAAATCCCACCACTGCACAATTTGTAAGCAGCTGAATACAGTGATGAACAGAGACCATCTTCTTGTGTGTTCGGGATTGGACCACTCTTATCAAGAGACAGGGAATCTATCAAGACTCTATTCGGATGCCAGAAGACAAATGGAATGATTCAATGTCCTGCCATTAGAAAACAACAACTTCTTACTCGCTCTATGGAAAAGAGCATTGATGTAATTATAGAATGTCGCAAAACCCTGAAAATTACGAAGTGTATATATTTGTTTGCGAGACCGGGTTTAAATACCCCATTTGATGGTTCGAAAGTAATGAGGGAGATGAAATTACTTTGTCCGAACTTAACAAAACGCGAGTATTTAACTGCGACTGGATTTGCGCCATCATGTAGCTACAATGGCGCATGTAAAAAGTCCTGCACTGTCTAAGAAAGTCAGTAAATTTATGTGCCATACACAGTCTGTCCACGATAAAAATTACGTGACTCCATTAGCGTTTGTAAATCGTGGCGTCGTGGAGAATTACTTAGCCAAACTAGAAGAGACAACGCTTCTCCCAAAAGAACCTATAGAAAATCCAGTAAACGAACGTCACATACACATACCAGACGAAGAAGAAGAAATTTCCGATGACGACGGATCATAAGCACATAAAAGATGAAGGCGGTGGACAGAAGAGGAAAAACATAATTATATCAGAATTCTCTGAATATATAAAAAAAGGTATTAACCCGGGCACAAAAAGGGGCAAAACGTTGATTGACAAAAGAAATCCTGTTAGAAGGATGTACCCCTGCCCAGATTAATGCATTTGTTGACAACATAAATAAAAAAAAGTAAAGCTTCCATCCTCATTTTCTTATTTAAAACAGGTATAACATTACATTAGAACATTAACATTAACATTACATTTTACAAAGTAGGCTGTATTTCTATATTGTAATGAAATTGGTTATTATTTCCGTTTAATTTAAAATCATATGACCACTCTTCCTACAAAAAACACATAATACAGTAACATGCAAGATTAATCATTTTTGTACATTAGTAAAGTTTATAATCCTCTTTGAGAAACTACCTACAGCACGGTTTTGTTATATACAAAAATTAGTCTCTTCAACATTTTTTTTTCTTTATATTAATAGACTAACATTTAATTATGGAAAACCATAGTAGTGAGAATAATAACGAATATATGTACTTGACCTTACTCTTAATCACTTTCTCACACCTCCGTTAGTGTTCGAAAGTCGGAAGCTGTAGTGCAAAAGTTGAATAAAGGGTATGATTTTAAATGTAGGAAAGAACGAAATCTGCAAATGTCGAATGTCCAAAAGTAGAGGGCGTATATGATTTTTTAAATGAACAATCTGCTTTTCTTATGTATTTATATTTTTGTGTTAGTATTTTTTGTATAGGATTATTCTAATATAACTTGTATGTCATTTGTATTTTCTCGTATTTTCTGTACATAATTTAATATATATAACACATTTTTTCTGCTTTCAGTATACTGCTTAGACTTTTGTTTTAAATGTTAGTTTTATAATCTTTGCATTGTTTGAATTGTTAAATTTTTTACGTGAAAGGTTTTATTAATATAACTTAATTTTAAATTTTTGCTTTGGATTATTGCAAAATGTAATTTACATACGTGATTTATATTTTTTGTTATTATCTGCACTTATCCTTTAATATATTTTTAATTATTTGCCCTTTTTATTTTAAGTTTTGATGTAATAGGCTATATAATTAAATTACGTTACTTCTGCAAGCAGTGGCGTAACTAGTAACAGCTGATTGTTGTCTACACGTTGTAAATAAATAGTCAGCTCTTTTCACTATTGCATTAATTTATAATGTTTATAATGTATTTATGTTAATAAATTAGTACTTTAAGTAAAAGTAGTAGTTTCATTTTAATTAATTCTTTTATTAGGAAATAATTATTTTTGGGTTTGTATATATTCATTTTGTGTTTGTATTTTCCCAAATATGTATTTTGTGATTATTTGTATCTTTTTGATTATGTATTTAATATATAAGATTTTTCCAAAATTTGATATTCACTAGTGTACATATCTGGTTTTCAAACTTTATTGTTTTACTCAAAATACTTTTTAATTTAAACATTTACTTTATTTATTAAATTTTTTTAATGTAATACTACTTTAATAAAAAGTATAATATATTATCTTGTTGTTTAATTATTTTCCATATGTTTCACCACTCACAGCACTAAAACCTTTGGAAGTAGCCCTAAAAAGTTAAAAGACCTACATATAAAATACCTTCACCTTCAAATCGTCTAGGTGCGATTACTTAAATTAATACACGGTATGAGTATACGAGGTGAGTAACCATCGAAATTATTAAAATACAACAGTTATTGAGTTGAATTTTTATTCTACCAAATAAGTAAAATCATACAATTGTGCCTTATTTACTTGAAATGAAATTTCCATTTTATTAACCTTTACATTGAAATGAACCTTTACCTTTATTTTGAACTTACAAACTTTTAAATACTAAAAGCTGGTTTTTCTCTACACGCAAGATGTGGTTCTAAATTACTGTACAGAGAATAATAGACATGTAACTGTGTAATTAAAATGAATATTTTGTTTTCGTAGTGTCCATCAATCAATGAATTTTAACGATGAAGGATTTGCGAGGACCGGTCAAAAAGTATAACACAAATTTTAAATTATTTCTGCCGACGTTTCAACAATATTTAATGGCATCATCATCCAAAAATTTAAACACCTAAACACTACATCTACTCAAAATTGGATGCAATAGTGTACAGTGTGTGGAGAAACGTTTATGTTACTACGATAATAAAATATACGTACTATTATTTAAAAATAATAAAATGAATTAAAGTGGAACTCAAACAATATTTAAATTTACTCAAGATGGTATTAAAAGTGTACGTATTAAAAAAGTAAAAGAAACTTCTCTTCTTCTTTACGATTGGCAAATTACTTATCTCTCACAGACGTAGACTGAATTTCCTTTATACGACACAAAAACGGTAGAGCTCCACATTGCTTCATAGATTTAAAAATTTAGTTATTTCTTTACTCATTGTTCGAAAACGAATCAGCTAATTGAGCAGATTACAGGGAAAAATAAAATTTGGGTAAGATCATTTTCTTACGAAGTAAACAGGTGTTACAAATAGTTTACTCTTATACGCAAAAACGTAAACTCAGGCACGCTACGTAGCGTAAATAAATGTTGTCTAATATCTGACGCATGTGAATGCACCCAAAGCGCTCCTCTTTAAGTGTTTGTTGAATTGTTACAAACAGATTACTCAAGTAGAATGTGTAGTCTATACGAACACAACGAATGATAAACAAACAACGCACACTACCTTGGACAGGCACATGTACGCTTCAACGTACATTGCGACAGCGGAAACCAGCTGCCAGCTGAGTTATCTCTGACGTCATAAGCCAGTGACGTCATTTGATCAACTCAGACTGGTGATCAACTCAGACCTTTACACTTTGTGTGGCGGTCCGAGTTGGTCACCAGTCTGAGTTGATCAAATGACGTCACTGGCTTATGACATCAGAGAGGCCCTGGTAGCTGGTTTCCGCTGTCTCTGTGCCTGTCTACACAAGGTAGTGTGCGTTGTTTGTTTAATCATTCGTTGTGTTCGTTTAGACTACACACTCATACTTGAGTAATCTGTTTGCAGCAATGTAACAATTCAACAAACACTTAAAGAGGCGCGCTTTGGGTGCAGTCGCAGAAGGACCTGCCGTGCTAACCTTTTCAAATTCATAATCGTTAATGCGCAGGGACAGGGAACGAGTGTTGGCACCTACAACCATATATTTGGTTTTGCTTTGGTTTATAACCAAGCCCATAGCCTTAGCGGACAACTCCAGTTCCCGAAAGGCTTCCTTTAAGCCAGATTCAGACCTACTTATGACGTCAATGTCATCGGCATAGGCCAGAAGCTGTACCTCCTTGTGAAATATGTGTCCGCTAGTTTGAATAACTGAATCCCTGATGACCTTTTCTAGAGCTATGTTGAACAACAGACACGCTAAGGCATCTCCTTGTTTCAACCCATTCAATGTTTTTAAGGAGTTAGATAGATTTGATTGTATTCTTATTTGGCACTTAGAATTGGACATAACTACTCCAACCATACGCACCAACTTAGATGGTATATTCAACTCCTTCATTCCTTCATAGCTCTATATAGCATTTTCCGGTTGATTGAATCATATGCCGACTGGAAATACACAAAGAGATGGTGAGTGGCCACTCCATATTCTAACGTTTTTTCTAGGATTTGCCTTAGTGTAAATATTTGGTCTGTTGTTGACCTATTCCTAGTGAATCCACATTGATATTCTTTTATGTTTTCCTCAGCGTAGGGAAGCAGCCTAGAAAATATGATGTTGGACAATACCTTATACGCTGCATTAAGTAGAGAGATGCCCCTATAATTTTTACATATGAGCGGATCACCCTTTTTATGTATTAAACACACCACCCCATTGTTCCACTCATCAGGCATTACCTCCTCCAGCCATATTCGCTCTATGAGATGGGCAAATTCCTTTATGAAATCTCCTCCTGCGCTCTTTAATAGTTCCCCTGGTAAACCATCGGAACCTGCTGCCTTGTTATTTTTAAGCTTTTCTAGAGCTTCATACACCTCGTCATAGGATGGCACCAACTCCTCTCTATCATCCTCGAATTCTCCTGCTTCCTCTTCATTCTCAAATGCCTCCATCGAAGCCTCCCCAACTGAGCCTAGCAACTCTTCGAAGGTGCAGGTATCGTTTGCCATAGAAAAAAATCTACACAAGATAGACAGACAGACAGACACACACACACACACACACACTTTTCGAAAAACGACTTTTTTTCATGTTTTGAGTGTAGTACAATCAAAATCTGCAATAATCTCGAACACGATTTTTTTTGCCATCACCATACTTCCATTTCCTTAAGGAATATGGAAGTAATAAGCGCTATTGCAACATTGTTCATAAGATACTTATTGACTTACTTGAATTTCCTATATTTCATATTTCAAACGTACACGCATATTCTGTGTAATAAATTTGTTTTTAGACCTCTATTTAAAAAAGGGGTACTACTGTATTAGCGTATACAGCTGTGAAATTAATAAAACAGCTTAAAAATTAGGAGATTAACAAAATTTCTTGTCAACTGTCGACCTTGTGGGGTGGGGTCCGGTCCCATTCCCCCCCCCGTATATGCGCCCCTTCCCGCTCTTAATTATTTCAGAGTAAATGTTACAGGTTTCTTACCAATTTCGCCGAACTGTGCCAGCTGATGTTTTCGTGGTTGGTAGCTCCAAATTCCAGAAGCTCATCTTTAAACACGGCGAATGAAGCATTCAAAATTGGATGGTCATATCGTCGCTTACTTTTATTGTCACTTCCTTCGGTCTTGTAGAATTAAACGACTATAGGATTAAAAGTATTCGAATTTAACGTAAACTCACTTGAATGAAAAAATAACTTAGTTTGTGTGTTAACCATTATTCCTTAAAGTAAATTATATGCAATCAGAAAGACAAGACTAATAGCAAAAATATTTTTGCAGTATGCAATAAACGTTATGTTTCGGCTTGCACAGAGTGGAGTATTTCGGGGATTCTCAGTACAAAATTAGTTTCTATCTGTTTCATGAAACTAAATTTAAGTTGCCATAATAATTAATCTTTTTAAAATTCGTTTTTATAACGAATTGTTTAAAGCTGTATCAATTAATTAATTTTAAACAATAAAAACAAAATTATTAATTATTTACACTATAAAAATATGTCTTTAGTTTTCATTACACTTTATATACAGTAAGAGATAAAATAATAGTATAGTAGCCTACTTACTTTTCTGTAGACACGTAGGTATTGCTTAAACTACATGAACTGCCCATTCCATGAACTGAAATAACAACTTCATAATGACAACCACTTTCATTTGTAATGTATGTATTTTTTTGGCTTGGAATTTCACTTTTTTTTAAATTTGCTGAAGCACCTGCTGTTAATAACTGCCAGTCCCACTTCTCTCCATTTTTTGAGTTTATCTTTGTGTACACAAAAATGTTTGTATTCAAAAGTGATGCAGTTCCAAATATCTCACTTTCAGTTGCCCATGTGCCTTCTTTTATCATATTTTTTAGTGACGTCCTACCTTTAAATAAATCATTGGCTTGGTTGTTGTTCAATTCATTGTCCATATAATTGACAACTATGTTTCTAACGTCCATGTGATAACCTTCACTGCCAGTAATTACGTAGGAAACTGCCCTAAACCAACAATTTCCGTCACCCACAATTTTCTTCACACCGTGTGGTTTTGCAAGTGCTAATTTATGACCGATTCTAATACATGTGCATTGTCCTTCAAAGGACAGACCCAACACTTTACACTTTTCCATTTGCCACTCTACGTCAACCGGATCATAAAAAAAAATCACTTCACACCACTCACCAGAAACCTCCACATCAGATTAACCATCATTTAGATTGTAGAAAATTTCAAGTTTTTCACATGTTCTTTCTTTTTCCTCACTTTGCCACTTTCATCTTGTAATATACAATACTCGTTTCTTAAAACTTTAACTGTAAATGGTCCACTCCATGGAGGTTCAGCAAACATTAATTTATTTTTGAATTTTGTCACATTTTTTACCAAAACTCTACTCCCAGGTTTTATTTCCATTTTCTTTGTTATTGTATGTCTTTCGTCAAATTGCTTTTTCTGTTTAATCTGAGCTCTTCTGATATTTTTTAATGCTGCTTCATCAATTACTTTTTTCACTTCTAATATTTTTTGTAATTTTCTTTCCATTTCTTTATTTTCTTCGACAATATCTTCCTCTACTTCTTGAACATCCGTTGTTTTTTCAGCTACCTGAAGAGACTCCTCGTCTTCATCGGTCAAATTATCTTCATCAACAAGGTCTAATGGTAAAACTGGTTCTCTGTTGTATAACATAAAAAAAGGTGAAAATCCTGTTGTTTTGTGTCTAGATGTTCTGTACGCAAATAATACACTCTCGAGAACGTCAGGCCAGTTATTAATGTTTTCCATTAAAGTTCTTTTTAGTTTATCTTTTATTGTCCTATTTTGACGTTCTACTAATCCATTAGCCTGTGGATGGTAGGGTGATGTTAATCTTTGTTTTGTCCCCGTCAGTCTATGCAATTCTTTAGAAACTTCATTTACAAACTCGCGACCATTATCGTTAATTTGTATTTTAGGGCAACCATGTCTACATATAATTTCATAAATAAATTTAGCCACTTCAATGCCAGTCTTATTTTTAAGGGCTTTCGCCTCAGCCCACTTTGAAAAGTAGTCTACTGCCACCAATATGTATTTTTTGCCCTGCACTTCTAGTAACTGCATAACATCTATTCCAATTTGTTCCATGACTCTCTTAGGAACAGGAATTGGCTTCATTTCGGGTACACAAGACACCCATGGAGGTGTAACTTTCTGACACACTTCACAATTTTTTACAAAATCTGTCACCTTTAATTTTATATTTTTAAAGTAGTACCGTTGTGAAAGTATGTCCAGTCCACGGTGCTATTAATTCCTCAATGTGCAGACATACCAATCGCTTGTTTGCTAGTATCAGCACCTTTGTGGGCTACGCCCATCAATTTTTTTTTTTTTATTATCGTCGTGAACAATTTCTATTAATTTTTCTGTACCTCTTAGCCTGTCACATTTACGATAAAACAGTTTATTGTCACGAATAACATAAAGTTTACATCGTCTCTTAAAGTTTCTACTTTGATAAGATTTTGTACACTTTTCAGGAATTGCTCCAGTAATTAAAAACCTTTGTATATCCAGCGGTGTTATTCCTCCTTCGAAAACCCTCAATTTAATTATCCCAACTGAGATCTGAATATGCAAACAAAATACGAACAACTGTCGAATATTAAGTAAGATACTTAAAACACTGTAAACACAAATACTAATATAACACAACAACAAAATAATAATATCGTTGATTTATAACAAAGCGACGATGTTTAAAGACACGATTTAGCCGAACGTAGTCAACCACACTTTAAAAACGTCTCAGAGCGACTGTTTTTTACTTCCATGTTCCTTAAGGAAATGGAAGTATGGTGATGGCAAAAAAAATCGTGTTCGAGATTATTGCAGATTCTGATTGTACTACACTCAAAACATGAAAAAAAGTCATTTTTCGAAAAGTGTCTGTGTGTCTATAGATTTTTTTTCTATGGCAAACGATAACAGCCGCAAATTCAAACTGAATCAAATCATTTTTTGCATACAGCCCTAAAGTGTAGAGTTCTAAAGATCTATTAATTTTGGTGAAGATCGGTTAAGGGGAAGGGGTAGTTTACCTGCTACGTTTTATGTTTTAAAAGGGTATTTTCTATGGCAAACGATAAGAGCCGCAAATTCAAAAAGAATCAAATAATGTTTTGCATACAGCCCTGAATTGTAGAGATCTCAAGACCTATAGTGTTTGGTGAAGATCGGTTAAGGGAAAGGGGTAGTTTACCTGCAACGTTTTATGTTTTAACAAGGGTATTTTCTATGGGTAACGATAACAGCCGCAAATTCAAACAGAATCAAATAATTTTTTGCATACAGCCCTGTTTTGTAGAGTACTCAAGACTTATTGTTTTTGGTGAAGATCGGTTAAGGGGAAGGGGTAGTTTACCAGCAACGGTTTTTTTTTAATCAAGGGTAATTTATTCCTATGGCAAACGATAACAGCCGCAAATTCAAACAGAATCAACTGCTCTTTTGCAAACAGCCCTAAATTGAAGAGATCTCAAGACCTGTAATTTTTGGTGAAGATCGGTTAAGGGAAAGGGGTAGTTTACCTGCAACGTTTTGTTTTAACAAGGGTATTTTCTATGGCAAACGATAACAGCCGCAAATTCAAACAGAATCAAATAATTTGTTGCATACAGCCCTGATTTGTAGAGTACTCAAGACCTATTGTTTTTGGTGAAGATCGGTTAAGGGAAAGAGGTAGTTTACCTGCAACGGTTTTTTATCAAGGTTAATTATTTTTTTTGGCAAACGATTACAGCCGCAAATTGTAACAGAATCAATGTATTGCATACAACCCTGTATTGTAGAGTTGACAATCAAGACCTAATGTTTTTGGTGACGATCGGTTAAGGGGAAGGGGTAGTTTACTGAGAACGTTTTATGTTTGAAAAGGGTATTTTCTATGGCAAACGATAAGAGCCGCAAATTCAAACAGAATCAAATAAGTTTTTGCATAAGGCCCTGATTTGTAGAGTACTCAAGACCTATTGTTTTTGGTAAAGATCGGTTAAGGGAAAGGGGTAGTTTACCGTCCACGTTTTTTGTTTTAACAAGGGTATTTTTTTATGGCAAACGATAACAGCCGAAAATTCAAACATAATCAAATAATATTTTTCATACAGCCCTGAATTGTAGAGTTCTCAAAACCTGTTAGTTTTGGTGAAGATCGTTTAAGGGAATAGGGTAGTTTACCTTCAAAATTTTATGTTTTAACAAGGGTAAATTTTTTTATGACGAACGATAACTGCCGTACATTAAAACAGAATCAACTACTCTTCTGCATACCTTTTTGAATTATACAGAACTCAAAGTCTGTTGATTTTGTTGAAGATCGGTTAAGGGAAGGGGTAGTTTACCCCTTTATGTTTTAACAAGGGTTATTTTTTATATGACGAACAATAACTGCCGTAAATTCAAACAGAATCAACTACGTTTTTGCATACCTTTTTGAACTAAAGAGAACTCAAGTTCTGTTGATTTTGTTGAAGATCGGTTAAGGGAAAGGGGTAGTTTATCACCAAAGCTTTATGTTTTAAAAAGGGTAATTTTTTTATGACGAACGATAACTGCCGCACATTCAAACAGAATCAAATATTTTTTTTGCATGCATCCCTACATTGTAGAGGACTGAAGGTATATTGATTTTGGAGAAGATCGGTTAAGAGAAAGGGGTAGTTTACCTGAAACATTTTATGATTTAACAAGAGTAAACTACTTAATTTTTATAAATAAAGTATCCTGATAAGAAGCTCATAATAATCCACTGTAGAAACGTAGATGAAATATCTATAAATGAAGAGGTTAGGTGAACAGGGTGGGGGTAATTTTCTATTATTAAAAATTATATTACTTCCATATTCCTTAAGGAATGGAAGTATGGTGATGGCAAAAAAAATCGTGTTCGAGATTATTGCAGATTCTTATTCTACTACACTCAAAACATGAAAAAAAGTCGTTTTCCGAAAAGTGTCTGTGTGTCTGTCTGTCTGTCTGTCTGTCTGTCTGTGTGTCTGTGTGTCTGTCTGTCTGTGTGTCTGTCTGTCTGTAGATTTTTTTTCTATGGCAAACGATAACTGCCGCAAATTCAAACAGAATCAAATAATTTTTTGCATACAGCCCGGTTTTGCAGAGTTCTCGCGACCTATTGTTTTTGGTGAAGATCGGTTGAGGGAAAGGGGTAGTTTACCTGCAACGGTTTTTTTTTAGCAAGGGAAATTTTGTTTGTTTGGCAAACGATAACAGCCGCAAATTCAAACAGAATCAAATAATGTTTCGCATACAGCCCTGAATTGTAGAGTTCTCAAGACCTATTGTTTTTGGTGAAGATCGGTTAAGGGAAAGGGGTAGTTTACCTGTAACGTTTTATGTTTTAACAAGGGTATTTCCTATGGCAAACGATAACAGCCACAAATTCAAACAGAATGAAAAGATTATTTGCATACAGCCCTAAATTGTAGAGTTCTCAAGACCTTTTGGTTTTGGTGAAGATCGGTTAAGGGAAAGGGGTAGTTTACCTACAACGTTTTTTTAACAAGGGTATTTTCTATGGCAAACGATAACAGCCGCAAATTCAAACAGAATCAAATAATTTTCTGCATACAGCCCTGATTTGTAGAGTACTCAAGACCTATTGTTTTTGGTGAAGATCGGTTGAGGGGAAGGGGTAGTTTACCAGCAACGTTTTTTATCATGCGTATTTTCTATGGCAAACGACAACTGCCGCAAATTCAAACAGAATCAAATAATTTTTTGCATACAGCCCTGATTTGTAGAGTACTCGCGACCTATTGTTTTTGGTGAAGATCGGTTGAGGGGAAGGGGTAGTTTACCTGCAACGGTTTTTTTTATCAAGGGAAATTTTTTTTTTTTTGGCAAACGATAACAGCCGCAAATTCAAACAGAATCAAATAATGTTTCGCATACAGCCCTGAATTGTAGATTTCTCAAGACCTATTGTTTTTGGTGAAGATCGGTTGAGGGAAAGGGGTAGTTTACCAGCAACGTTTTTTTAACAAGGGTATTTTATATGGCAAACGATAACAGCCGCAAATTCAAACAGAATCAAATAATGTTTTGCATACAGTCCTGATTTGTAGAGTACTCAAGACCTATTGTTTTTGGTGAAGATCGGTTAAGGGGAAGGGGTAGTTTACCTGCAACCTTTTACGTTTTATTTTCTATGGCAAACGATAACAGCCGCAAATTCAAACAGAATCAAATAATGTTTTGCATACAGCCCTGATTTGTAGAGTACTCAAGACCTATTGTTTTTGGTGAAGATCGGTTAAGGGGAAGGGGTAGTTTACCTGCAACGTTTTTTTATCAAGCGTATTTTCTATGGCAAACGATAACAGCCGCAAATTCAAACAGAATCAAATAATTTTTTGCATACGTCCCTGAATTGTAGAGGTCTCAATGACTTTCGATTTTGGTGAAGATCGGTTAAGGGGAAGGGGTAGTTTACCTGCAACCTTTTACGTTTTAACAAGAGTAAAGTACTTGAAAATTTATTTAAACTTTTTGAAACAATGGTAATTGTTAAAAATAAAATAATTTTGTTGCCAGGCAATAAAATTATAATTTTTTCATTTTAATGTAATATAATATTTTTCATTTAATACAGCAATAAAAAGGCAGGTAAGACACAGCCTGGCTGTTTGGCTGAAAATGATTTTAAATATAAATCTTAGAATATGGAAGTCATGTATGGTTCTCCATACCGATATTTTGAAGGTGGAGGGGAGAATTTTTTATACGTGTACTATGTTATCGGCAACAAAGAAGTAGTTTTTTGTTAAAATTGCTTCCCGGGCTGTTTAGCCGTAGTCCAATGTTTTCTGTAAAACCAGACTTTTCGGCAGTGCCATCGACTGCCATCATCAGTGAAAATAGAGTGCGAAAACGTGAGGTGGTATACGTTAGTGACCACAGTACTGTGGTTAATGCTGAAGCAATAAGTAGAAAGACGTAGTTTCTATGGAAACATTTCATTTCAATAAAATCATATTTAAAATATGATTTTAAATATAAATCTTAGAACATGGAAGTCATGTATGGTTCTCCATACCGATATTTTTTTTTTGCAATGCAATGCTTTTCCACACGTTCCAATTCGTCAACGTACATGTACACAGAGACAGCGGAAACCAGCTACCAGGGCCTCTCTGATGTCATAAGCCAGTGACGTCATTTGATCAACTCAGACTGGTGATCAACTCAGACCTTTACATGCTTTGCGTTACACGTTTTCGTACAAAAAAAAAAAAAAATAAAATAAAATAAAATAAAAGCAAATGGTTGAACTTCTTACTTAAAATTATGACGCATTAGGTTATCTCAGAGCCTTTTATGTAACATTCATTAAGACAACAACGTAAATGAAAACAAAACCGGTTTGGTGGGTTTGAAAATGATGCGTTAACTACGAGCCTTCCCGTTTGAAATGTAAACAACTTGACTACCGTATTTACACGTGCCCACTAGGCCACTGGAGGCCCGGTGCGGATTTATTTCCGAGGCATCCCCCTAAGACGGGTGTTTATAATGCAATTTACCTTTAAGTAATACAGAGCAAAAACACTTTACTGTTATACATTTGTTGTCTAATTACTGTATTGATACATCTAGTTAGGAAACTTTATAAGAAGTTGTAGTAATGTTTGAAATAAATATTCACTTTCATATTGTAAATACAAAGTTTAAAGTAGTAATAGAAATAGTATTATTAAGTTCCTAAAATGGCGGTTTTCTAGTTTTGGCATCGGAAAATTTTCTTATTGCATCATCAAAGCTTATTTTCTGTGGCAACTTATTTTTGATCAATAAAATCGCGAGACCATTTAGTCTGATTAGGCTCATGGTTGAGCGGAAATAATTTTTAATGCGTTTCAGTTTAGAAAGCTCTTTTCACAAGTAGAAACCGAAATACAAATTGTTAAAAATTTACGCTTGATTTTAGTATGAATATATTTCTAATAATAAACTTACCTATATAAGTTTTTTTTAATATCTGTATCTGAGGTTGGGCTGTACGATAGATTACAAAATAATATGAAAAAATCTTTGGAATCGATCGATTAAATACTGGACCTCTCATACTGTTGGGTTTTTTCCAGCTTTGGCGACCTGCGCTACTCGTCCCTGCCTTGACCGCCCTGAAAAATAAAATAAACAATAATTAATGGGACTTCCATCAACCACTTCCTACACCTATATGGCTACAAACTACGTCTACACAGAAATACACACGCACGCACTACTCCACCTTCTTCGCTTGCGGCCCGCGCTGGCGTGCACATCTTATCATCTGGCTGAAGGGAGCTTGCCCCAGACCAGCCCGAGGCTTGTTCTTCCTGGACAAAAGTGTTGCGTTTCAGGACATGTCAATAGAACAGTTGCAAATAAATTAGTCCGCTACTGTCCACATGTTAATACTGAAGACGTTAAGTGGGGCATTGACGGTGAAACTAGTTGCCGACACATGTATTCCGGTATCAAACACGAACACATGCTGACAGGCCTACCGTTTCAGAGACGAACATTCCACTAAACGTTCTTATTGACTTAGGTCTATCTTTGTAAGTTCTTAGTAAGGAAAAGAACAAACTTAGAAAAAGAAAATGGAGTAAGAAGTGACTTCTTGATAAAACTTTTTCAAATGAAATTACAAAAAAAAACAATAAAATAAAATTACCACTGCAATATCTCAACCGTTCAAAATAAATACAGGTGTAAGACAGGACGATGGTTTATCCCAATTCTTTTGAACTGTGTCCTGGAGAAAGTAGTGAGAAATTGGAATGAAAAATTAAAGGAATTCAAAATATCACCAATCTTGTTGGGAAGAAAGAACAAACATATTGAAATAAACTGTTTGGCATTCGCAGATGACTTTGCTATACTTTATGAACATCTGACATCTGCAGTAACACAAGTTAATTTTTTAGGGGACATAGCCAGTAGAACAGGCTTAAGAATTTCTGCAGAAAAAACAAATTTCTCACGAACATTAAAAATGCACCAAAATTCCTGCTAACAAATATTGGTCGAATAGAGAGGGTTAGAAAATTTAAGTATCTATGGGAAACAATTCAAGAGAATGGTTTAGAAAAATCTGCTATAGAATAAAGGATTCATAAAATGGAAAGATCATATGGTATAACTAAATATATTTATAATAAAAGTGAATATCTAAAAATGCGAAAATAAGGCATTACAGTACAGTAGTGATGCCAGAATACCTATATGCAAGTGAATGTCTAGCATTGAATTATAATTTAGACAAACTAGAAATGTTGGAAAGACGAATTATTAGGAAACTATTAGGCCCACGAAAAACTTCAGAAGGTTTTAGAAAAAGTAATATAAACGCAGAAGAAGCAATTCAAAGAGAAGTTTTTCGGGTGAAAGTGTTAAAAATGGTAAAAGTCCAGGGTAGGAGAGAGAAAAACGCAGGTTCAAAGTGGACTGAAGACAGGAAGAAGAGACATAGTGAAAAGATGAAAGAATATTGGAGAAAAAGAAAAGAACAAGGAATAAAGAATTGAAATTGGCATGTGGTCCTCAGATGGCCGATACAAAAAAAAAAAAAAAAAAAAAAATACCACTGCAACAGTGGTGTTACTACGGGGAGGGGGGGAATCAGTCCAGAGCCATTTAAACTTTCCGTGAAATTACATAGACACTTAACATAGGCCTAAGTCAGTCAGTTGCGTGTGTTAAAATAAGGCTTATGTATTGCATTCATAATTATATGGTAATATGGGAAGCTTCTTAAATATCTCATTTGTCCTGAGAAAAATGGGGAGTCAAACCTATAAGCTAGTCTCACCTCCCAGGAGTAGCTCCTAGTTTTGCCACTGCTGTAGCATAATTAGTTTAGAAAGGCTACTAAGACGTCTCACTAATCAAATCAAAGCAAAACCGGACACTGCGACCACTAGGGCACGTGAAGCTGCTGCCCCATAATACCTTGGACCTTGGCCCTTGGTGTGTATGCTACTAACCTTTCTAACCTTAACTTAGTACAAACAATTGCACGTCAATTGTATGAATGTATCTGGTTAAAAAATTCTGACTCATCATTGGGAAAGTTTTAATTATTTTAAAATTTATAACTGTCAATTAATAAAACAGAAAACAATGCGATTGAGTAAAGACCTGTAGACAACCAGATCTTGGAAAAACAAAATTTTAACTATGGGTAGACAAATTGAGAAAATACAAACGAAATAAAATTTAATATCCTTGTTTGAAACATATTGTCGAGTCGAATAACGTGGCTATTTTTATATTTAATCATCATCATCGTCGTCGTCTGCAAGGATTAAACCAAGGATGGTTTGTTCCGGTCTCAAACAGGCAAAGTCTAGAGCTGGTCCCTCCATCGCTTCCTCAGACTCTCCACACCTCTCCGCCTCCTCGGCTTATAGTCTTATAGTTGTTTGGGGATGCGGCAGTCATGCATTCGGCAAAGATGTTCCCACCAATTCAGCCGATACTGGGTAATCCTGTCGAGTATACTCATAATATTCAGTTCCTGCCGTATATCTCTGTTTCTTCTATGATCATGGAGAGTATACCCTGCAACGTGCCTGAGAAATCTCATTTCAGCCGCTTGGATACGACTGGCCTGGCCTTTCGTTAAAGTCCAAACAATTTACTAATGAATATGACCCCTGGTTATGTTACTAGCATATTGCATGGTAAGACGTATGGTGGGGCTGCCACCTTCAGGCTTAACGTCCAGCCCGATTTTCTGTCTGGGTGTTCTACCATAAACTGGCTGTCTCACCAGACTAAAGATACCTGTTTTCCCTGTTGAGATATCCATAAGGATCTTTAATGTGATGGTTTCTCCTTTATGTTTACTTGTTTTAACAATTTTCTTTCAAATCTTTAATCTGTACACTATGGTCTTTAATTATGTAGGCCTATTATATAAATTATGTAGAAAAACCTTACAGAATTTATAAGCGAAACATATACAAGTAATAGGTCCAATTCTTACAATTTGATTAATATTAGACTTAAATTAGTCTATCTATCTGTCATATTTGAAGTATTAAAGTGGATGTGTTTTCTCTTACAACAAATATTAATGATAATGTATTTTACATAATCTTTTTATATAGCCTAAAGATACCATATAATGTTATTATTTATATTCTTAAAGCGATCGATTTCGGTCACAGACCATCATCAGGTTATATAACACATTTGTTCACAATATTATAAAACACTATTATATTATATTATAGAATAGTGTTTTATAATATTGTGAACAAATGTGCTATATAACCTGACGATGGTCTGTGACCGAAATCGATCGCTTTAAGAATATAAATAATAACATTATATGGTACCTTTAGGCTATACAAAAAAAAAAAAAATTAGTTTACCAGGTAAATTAGTTTTGCTAGGTTTAAAATATTGTCTACATTCGTATTTACATACGGTCGGTTAGATCGAGCATCATGAGGCTAAGAGTGTGGCAGAGAATTATGGTACTATACAGTATACGTCTCAATTCTTAAGTAACATTTTTGATGGAAAGGTGTTGGGGAAGAAACCAAGAGGATGACCAAGAGCAGCGTTCTTTAAAGACGTGGGAAAGGATATGAACTTCCTGTCGTACTGCGATTTAAAGAGTACAATGATGGAGAAAGAGACGTAGGTAACTCGACAAGACATGGCCTTTAGATGATGATGATGATAATGATAGTATAAGTCTCGAGAGCAAGCAATGGAATTGTCACCAGTTCACCTAAAAGGTAATTACGATAAGCGTTACGTCCATATCAGGCGGTCGGTTTAGGAATCTGTTTAGGCGCAGAGACTGGGAGTTTAAAACTATCTACTGTTGATTAAAAAATAAGTAAAATAGATATTTTGAGCATTAAGGTGAGTGAGAATGAGATACATCTCGTGAACTTTATCATCCGATTACGTTGAGTAAGTCCTGGTGCAATTGTGAAATCTGTTTTTAGTTACGTAGTGTGTTTTGTCAGTTGAAAATAACAAAATGCATGGCTCTCAAAAAACTTGCTTATTTCAGGAGGTTATCATTAATTAAATACTACAATTGTCAAGATAATATTGTTGTTTAACAAATTATATAAACGTCACGTTGTTTATGACATCTTACGTTCTCAAATGTTTCGTTCGTTGATACCATGGGTCTGACTTGTTTCACCTTCTTGAGACTACTACGAGGCCTTGGAGGTTGTACGTACTCTCATTGAGATCGTACACATTGTTAACAGGCTACACATATTCTAACAAAAACATGTATTTCTAAATAAACTAACTGTATACCTAAAACAGATTAGTAGTAATTTTTCAATTTATAGCAGAATAATATATATTTATTTTAATAATCATGACATAAATATAATCTAAAATTAAATAAATAAACAGTTGGTATAATTTTTATTTTCCTGACATTGCTTCACCAGTTACGGGAGCTTCAGAGGTTAGATTTAAACCGACAGATTTGAAATGTATGTTAAGCGGGGGAGGGTTAGAGGTAGTGTATGACTAAGGGTGCATTGGAAAGTCCCAGATAAGAGGTTTGACAAAGATGCGGGTTTACTGTTGTTAACAAAAAGTATCGTTAATGGCTAATTTATTATGAATCGTATACAATACACTTTTGTGTGAAGAAAATTACAAGTCAACTACTTGCCACTTAAACTAATGTAATTATAAATATATATGAAATATGTATAGGGCAAAGGTAATAGATAAATAGGCCTACCATACAATAAGCTTTAGTGTCTGATTGACAGTAAAACAATATGAAATATCCAATAGGCCTATAATATAAACTGTAAAAAAAACATATATAATATAGCCAGTATAAATAAAATAAAACAACGGAAAGAAAAACCTTTCCAGAATTGCGAAAATCCGCCATTATAGCACTGTGATCAGGCCGGGTGGTCATGTACGGAGTGGAAACAATGTGCTTTAAAAATTTGGAACCACTTCTTAAAATTGAACGAAGAATTCTTCAAAAAATTTATGACCCCAAGAAAACCGAAGATACCCTACAGGCATAGACCCAAAAAAGAGCTGTACAGGGATCTGGAAGATCTGGAAACGGCTTTCCGAAGGAAAAGACTGAGATTTCTTGGACAAATTGTTCGGATGGATCGGTCCAGATTAAATAAACAAATTTTCAACTGTATTTGGCAACTTTCCAGTCTGAACGGATACACCAAACAACTCAAGGAAGAAATGATGAAACTGGGTATCTCTTTGAACGACTGTGTGGACAGAAATACATACAGAAACAAAATTCTAAATCTCGAGGTTCTCTGCGGTGAGAAGAAGACGAGGAAGGGGTGGACAGTGGAAAGGAAGGCGGCGCATAGTGTGTGAATGAGGGCATCCTGGCAGGAGAAAAAAAGGAAATGATATTCGCGTGGTCGTGTAAAAAAAAAGATAAAACAGATTTAAATTATTCACAGAATTAATGGTGAGATTCACCTCCGTATAAAACAATGTACAAATGTAGTCAGGAACTATACAAATGTAGTCAGGAACTATACAAATGTACAAATCTGTAGAACTATACCAAGTGTTTATTTATTCAAGTATTAATAAAAATGTTCTGCCAAGTGCCGAGCGACTAATCGATCAGTGTAATAACTATAATCTATTTTAAAGTGTATACATTTTTTTGCGTTATGGAATTTCAGTTTTCTTTTTTATACTAAGCTCGGTGGAATCAAGTTCCCCCCCCCCCAACGGTCGCGCCGGTATTTTGTGAAACGCTGTGGTTCAGTTCCAATAAAGTGTACGCTGAAACATGGAGAGAAGCGCGGAATGTGTACCCTGTCGCCACGAACTATAATGTCATTCAGATTTGCTGTCGCCAGTCTGTTACACACTGTGTTACATAAAGTTTGGCCTACTCTGCTTTAGATCGTAGGAATTTGCAACGTCAACAGATATGGAACTATTGACCTATTCAATTGAATAGACTTGCTGTTTGAACATGTCCGACATAATAGAAACACAATAATTAGCTGAGCATTTATAATAACACAAGGCCGGTCTCAGTTTGTGTCCACGAACTTGACGACAGAATGGAAGAAAACAAGACTCGCATGATGCATTCTACTGAATAACAATTAAACAAATATATAAACGTTAACTCGCTGTGTAACGATTGTTATCAATAAACTTCGATTACTACTGATTAAGGAGCGTATTTACGGGGGGGGGGACGAGCGAGACCGGACCCCTCCCCCTGAGGTTCGAAAAAAGTTAACAAATTTTGTAAATCTCTTAATTTTTAAGCTATTTTATTATTTTATCAGCTGTGGACGCTGATATAATAGTAACTCTTTTTAAATACACAAACAGCATTTATTAAACAGCATTTGGAATATGAAATACAGGAAGGTCAATTCAGTCAATAAGTATCTTCTAATCCATGTTGCAATAACTAGTATTTTTATTATGTTATTACTTTTGAGTTTAATGGGACTGATTTCAGGATGTTATTACACGTTTTTCAACCACTTTAAAGATAGCAATATTGATAAGTCTTAACTTGTTCTTCCTTTGTATGAAGTCGACTCGACCGGACCCCCTGGCCTTTTATTTCCATTAGTACAGAATTTCTTTATCTACTAAGTAATTAAATACAAATTGCAACCTCAGTGTACCGAAGAGCAGACAAAAAGGGTTGGGTCAAAGGCGTATATAGGCATGGGGAACAAAGAGACCGGACCCCCCGGAGGGTCGAAAAAGTTGGCGAATTTTCTTAATCTTTTCATTTATTATTCTCTTTTTGGAGCTGTTTAAGAGCTAATGTAGTAGTAACTTTTTTGTAATATACAAACAGGTTTATTACACAGCATTGGCGTGTACGTTTGAAATATATAAAAATCAATTCAGTGAATAAGTATCTTGTAAAGAATGTTTCAATAACGCGTATTTTTATTGTGTTATTACTGTATACTTTAATGGGACCGATTTTCAGCTACTTTAGAAATAGTAATGTTGATTGTTTTTTTCTTTTGTATGCTGGCGACCCGGACCCCGGATCCGCCACTGGGTTGGGTTGACAGTAAACACACGTACAACATACTATATGCAAACATTGAGATCGAGAAGTAACGCGTGAAATGCATTTGTTATAGAAGACTAGCGTTTTAAACAAGCAGATAATTTCGTTATCACTTCTAAAACAAAACAAGTAGGATGCTGATGAAATACAATCAAGGACAGCAAAGAGAAACATAACGTACATTGGACACAAAAAACCTAGTATGTTCAAAGTAATCATTCAGAATTGCGACTTTGTAAAAACCTAATACGACCTACAGCGACTTACGTGTGCGGGACGTGAACCGTCCAAAAGAAGGGTGAAAACGTTGCAGCGAAAAATATTAAGCTTATTTTTCGTGCTAGAAGGGAAACAAAATGATACCCGGCGAGATCGTACAAATAAAGATTATTCTGATTTTATTTCCCACCTAAAGACGAGCAAAAGGCTCGAAAATTGTCTGTAGTCTTGCAAATAGCGAAGCGCAACAAATTTGTGAAACCTTTTGAAGGGGGCCGAAATTTTATAAGGAGTGTTAACAGATATTCATTTTGTCAAAATTATATTAAAGGCCTAGTTTGTATTTTGAATAAAATTCCTCATATTTTCAAAATGATATTAAAGGCCTAGTTTGTATTTTGAATAAAATTCCCCATATTGTCAAAATTATATTAAAGGCCTAGTTTGTATTTTGAATAAAATTCCTCATATCGTCAAAATTATATTAAAGGCATAGTTTGTATTTTGAATAAAATTCCTCATATTTTCAAAATGATATTAAAGGCATAGTTTGTATTTTGAATAAAATTCCTCATATTTTCAAAATGATATTAAAGGCCTGGTTTGTATTTTGAATAAAATTCCTCATATCGTCAAAATTATATTAAAGGCCTGGTTTGTATTTTGAATAAAATTCCTCATATCGTCAAAATTATATTAAAGGCTTAGTTTGTATTTTGAATAAAATTCCTCATATCGTCAAAATTATATTAAAGGCCTAGTTTGTATTTTGAATACAATTCCTCATATTGTCAAAATTATTAAATACCGGGCTGTTAGGCCGTGGTCGGTGCCGTAAATTGTCGGCAAAGCGACCCGAGAAAAAAGCGTCGGGTATCGTTCGGCCGAAGACTTGCCGTAACTGTTTTCGTAGCACTCTGTCGCTTTTTGCGGCCTGAAGAAGATCGCCGAAGGTGGGATACGAAACGTTGCCGACAATGTCGAGATTATACAGCACCCGACCACGGCCTGACAGCCCGGTATTTAATAATTTTGACAATATCGACACCTGCCGTGTAAGCTTAAGACAAGAATTAAAATTCCTCAAACTTTGGTTCTCTAAATCTGCTTTTACAATTTTTTAAAGTTTTGATTTCCGTTGTTGGTTCGTAGTGTCCCTGAGGTTAAAACAATTTCAAAGTAAATATTGCATTCGGACTTATCGGACTTAGGTAACAATATTGCATTCGGACTTATCAGACTTAGGTAACAATATTGCATTCGGACTTAGGTAACAATTCTCTTTAGTACGACACCCGCCATGAATTTTTAAAATTTTACACAATTATAAGTATAATATTACTGACTCGGAACACAAAGTTTTTTATTGGTAAAAATGCAAAATTTTTGCCTTGTAGCCTGAACCAGTTTTCGCTTATTATAAGCTTCGTCAGAGGCCACTGGGAGCGCTGTCCGTCTTGTTCTTGGTGACGCCGCCGTCGTTCGAAAGATCGATGTTGTGTGTGTGTGATATGTTAGAATAGTATGTGTGATTTGAATTGTGTCTGTTTGTTTAGGATGTCGTTTTTATGCGTTTTTGTGTGTTTGCATATTTATAGTTGTTCAAGAGTGTCTAGTTTTCGGCCTTTTGTGTGTACGTGTAGAATATCCATGTTGGTGTTGATGTTTGTGTATGTGTGGCTTGCTTCAATGACGTGGTTTGCAAAGGTGGATTCACCACACATACACAAACTTCAAAAGTAACATGGATATTCTACACGTACACACAAAAGGCCGAAAACTAGACACTCTTGAACAACTAGAAATATACAAACACATAAAAACGACATCCTAAACGAACAGACACAATTCAAATCACACAAACTATACGAACATATCACACCGCGCATACACAATATCGATCTTTCGAACGACGGCGCCGTCACCAAGAACAAGACGGACAGCGCTCCTAGTGACAGCCTCTGACGAAGCTTACAATAAGCGAAAACTGGTTCAGGCTACAAGGTACAAATTTCACATTTTGACCATTACAAAACTTAGTGTTCCGAATCAGTAGTATTATACTTATAATTAGTTAATCAACGGACACGTAATGCACAACAAAATCCAAGAATCTTACATAATTTTGATCGGTTTTTTTGGGCTCTGGTGTTCCAGAATTTTGAAATTTCCAAAACTGAACTCTATATTCAGATTCTGGTTGAAAGTCTCGTTAATCTGATATGTCGTACAGATTCTTGCGATTTTTGTCCCAAAATTGTGCCTTTTCACGTTCTTACTTCCCGTCCTTAAATTTCGGGATGATCAACCTAAAAAATCGGTATGGAGAAACATAGATGACTTCCATGTCCTAAAATTTATATTTAAAATCATTTAAATATTAACTAAGTGGATGCTTGAGTTCTGAAGAAATGGCGTACCCCCATGTCAGGTGGGTGAAGACTATCCTCAACCTTCGTCAGGAAGGACTGTACTTTTGAATAAAATGTTTTTGTAGGTCGAACGAAGAGCTGGCCAAAGGGAGCTGCGATCTGATTCCTGTAATGAAATTGGATTCTCGCTGCGAGGGGCCGAGGGATGTTTATAGTGTTATCAAAGTATTTCTTGTCAATACTATACTAGTCATTTTTCTTTTTTAAAATCGAATCTTTCTTTCTTTCCATTCGTCTTCTGATTTCCTGAACGACGATTCTGTTCACCCGTATAATTATAAATTTCTCAGCAAAACATTTCTTCCTTAATACGTTTGTGTCTTCTGTTTAACACCCACCATTCTGATCCATGTCATAACGCTATACTCCACACAGGCTAGTAAATAACTAGTCATCAGGGAGGTCAAAATATTTTCCAGGAGGGGCAAACAATTTTCCAGAGGAGAAAAATATTTATATATTATATAACACATGCACATATTAGTTTGTAATTCTTATATTATAACAGAAATAAGTACACAGATTGTATTAATTTATTAAAATATTTATTGCTTCAAAATATGCATAAAATTAATGGCTTGTAAAAGTTAATGTTTGATCTCCATTAAGTAGTGCTCAAGTTTTCAAAGTTTTAATATTATTATGTCCGTAATCAAAACATCAGAGCAGGTTTTAGTGTGTATGAGGGTACACCGTGGAAAAAAAATTCAACATTCCCTATGGAGCGTTGCTCAGAGTAAAGCTGCGAATCTACAGTGTACGTTTCACAGAACAAACAAGCGGAAAAGAAGGATCGCTCCGAAGTCTCTCATGGATCCTGAGCATCTTGCAGAGGGTCACTCCCTAAAGTCTGTCTATGAACCGTTCGTCTGTAAACACGTGCAGTTACACTGGTGAGCGATCCACAGGAAGCAAATCGCTGTCCACGCTAGACACTTTTTCGGCTTGGACACGTTGTGTTGATGTGGGTTTCAACACTTTCCATTTAAAAAGCGTGCAAACGTAAGAAAATAAAAATGAGTGAGGCCAGAAATAACGCGAATTGTGTGTGTGTGTGTCCTGCCTGCCTTTTTATTGCAGTAATCACAATAATAAAACTTTGGGAACATAAACATTACATAATTGAGATATGCTTGCCTGCCAGGAACGATATGTTTTCACTCATATAAGATTTAAATCAAAATGAAAAAAATATAATTTTGTTAAAGTGAAATGAAATGTTTCTATAGAAACTACTTCTTTGTTGTCAATAACGTATTACACACACAAAACTTAAAAAATTTACTTCCTCCATCATCAAACCATTTTAATTTATTTAAAAAATCAGTATGGAGAACCATACATGACTTCCATATTCTAAGATTTATATTTAAAATCATTTTCGAAATGAAATATTACCATAGAAATTACTTCTTTCTACTTACTGCTTCAGCCTTAACCACAGTACTGTGGTCACTAACATATACCACCTCACGTTATCGCACTCGATTTTCACTGATGATGGAAGTCGATGGCATTGCCGAAACGTCTGGTTTTGTAGAAAACATTGGACTACGGCCAAATATCCCGGGAAGGAATTTTAACAAAAACTACTTCTTTGTTGCCGATAACGTTGTACACATATATATACAAAATATGCATAAAATTAATGGCTTGTATAAGCTAATGATTGATCTCCATTAAGTAGTGCTCAAGTTTCCAAAGTTTTAATATTATGATGTCCGTAATTAAAACACCAGAGCAGGTTTAGTGTGTATGAGGGTATACCGTGGACAAAAATTTTCAACATTTCCTATTGAGCGTTGCTTAGAATAAAGCTGTGAATCTACAGTGTACGTTTCACAGAACAAACACGCGGAAAAGAAGGAGCGCTCCGAAGTCACTCATGGACCCTCAGCATCTTGCAGAGGGTTCATTCCCTAAAGACGAAAAGTCTGTCTATGAATCGTTCCTCTGTAAACACGTGCAGTTACACTGCCCAGCGATCCACAGGAAGCAAATCGCTATCCACGCTGGACACTTTTTCGGCTTGCATGCGTTATGTTGGTATGGATTCGGCACTTTCCATTTAAAAACCATGCAAATGTAAGAAAATAAACATGAATGAGGCCAGAAATACGCGAATTGTGTGTGTGTGTGTGTCTTCCCTGCCTTTTCATTGCGGTAGTCATAATAATAAAATGGAAACGTAAACAGTACATAACTGAGAAAAAATACATAAATGAAAAAACTATAATTTTATTGCCTGGCAACAAAATTATTTTATTTTTAACAATTGCCATTGTTTGAAAAAGTTTAAATGAATTTTCAAGAAAGTTACTTTACTCTTGTTAAAACGTAAAAGGTTGCAGGTAAACTACCCCTTCCCCTTAACCGATCTTCACCAAATCAAAATTCCTAGAGTCCTCTACAATTCAGGGACGTATGTAAAAAATTATTTGATTCTGTTTGAATTTGCGGCTGTTATCGTTTGCCATAGAAAATACGCTTGATAAAAAAACGTTGCAGGTAAACTACCCCTTACCCTTAACCGATCGTCACCAAAAACAATAGGTCTTGAGTACTCTACAAATCAGGGCTGAATGCAAAAAATTATTTGATTCTGTTTGAATTTACGGCTGTTATCGTTTGCCATAGAAAATACCCTTGTTAAAAAAACGTTGCCGGTAAACTACCCCTTTCCCTTAACCGATCTTCACCAAAAACAATAGGTCTTGAGAACTCTACAATTTAGGGCTGTATGCAAATAATCTTTTGATTCTGTTTGAATTTGCGGCTGTTATCGTTTGCCCAAAAAAAAAATTCCCTTGATAAAAAAAAACCGTTGCAGGTAAACTACCCCTTTCCCTCAACCGATCTTCACCAAAAACAATAGGTCGTGAGTACTCTACAAATTAGAGCTGCATGCAAAAAATTATTTGATTCTGTTTGAATTTGCGGCTGTTATCGTTTGCCATAGAAAAAAAATCTACACACAGACAGACACACAGACAGACACACAGACACACAGACACTTTTCGGAAAACGTCTTTTTTTCATGTTTCGAGTGTAGTACAATCAGAATCTGCAATAATCTCGAACACGATTTTTTTTGCCATCACCATACTTCCATTCCTTAAGGAATATGGAAGTAAATATCGGTATGGAGAACCATACATGACTTCCATATTCTAAGATTTATATTTAAAATCATTTTCAGCCAAACAGCCAGGCTGTGTCTTACCTGCCTTTTTATTGCTGTATTAAATGAAAAATATTATATTACATTAAAATGAAAAATTATAATTTTATTGCCTGGCAACAAAATTATTTTATTTTTAACAATTACCATTGTTTCAAAAAGTTTAAATAAATTTTCAAGTACTTTACTCTTGTTAAAACGTAAAAGGTTGCAGGTAAACTACCCCTTCCCCTTAACCGATCTTCACCAAAATCGAAAGTCATTGAGACCTCTACAATTCAGGGACGTATGCAAAAAATGATTTGATTCTGTTTGAATTTGCGGCTGTTATCGTTTGCCATAGAAAATACGCTTGATAAAAAAACGTTGCAGGTAAACTACCCCTTCCCCTTAACCGATCTTCACCAAAAACAATAGGTCTTGAATACTCTACAAATCAGGGCTGTATGCAAAACATTATTTGATTCTGTTTGAATTTGCGGCTGTTATCGTTTGCCATAGAAAATACCCTTGTTAAAAAAACGTTGCAGGTAAACTACCCCTTTCCCTCAACCGATCTTCACCAAAAACAAAAGGTCTTGAGAACTCTACAAATCAGGGCTGTATGCAAAACATTATTTGATTCTGTTTGAATTTGCGGCTGTTATCGTTTGCCATAGAAAATACCCTTGTTAAAAAAACGTTGCAGGTAAACTACCCCTTTCCCTCCACCGATCTTCACCAAAACAATAGGTCGCGAGTACTCTGCAAATCAGGGCTGCATGCAAAACATTATTTGATTCTGTTTGCATTTGCGGCAGTTATCGTTTGCCATAGAAAAAAAATCTACAGACACACACACAGACAGACACACAGACAGACACACAGACAGACAGACAGACAGACAGACACACAGACAGACAGACAGACACACACACAGACACTTTTCGGAAAACGACTTTTTTTCATGTTTTGAGTGTAGTAGAATCAGAATCTGCAATAATCTCGAACACGATTTTTTTTGCCATCACCATACTTCCATTCCTTAAGGAATATGGAAGTAAAAATTACCCCCTCCTCCCTTCAACTAACCTTTTCATTTATAGATATTTCATCTACCTTTCTACAGTGGATTATTATGACCTTCTTTTCAGGATACTCTATTTATCAAAATTAAGCAGTTTACTCTTGTTAAAACGTAAAACGTTGCAGGTAAACTACCCCTTTCCCCGTAACCGATCTTCAACAAAACCAATAGGCCTCGAGTCTTCTACAACTCAGGCACATATGTAAAAAATTTTTTCATTCTGTTTGAATTTACGGCAGTTATCGTTCGTCATGAAAAAATTTCTCTTGTTGCAACATAAAATGTTGCTGGTAAACTATCCCTTTCTCTTAACTGATCTTCACCAAAATCAAAAGGCATTGAGTTCTCTATAATTTAGACATGTATGCAAAAAATTATTTGATTATTCGGTATGGAGAACCATACATGCCTTCCATGTTCTAAGATATATATTTAAAATCATTTACGAAATGAAATGTTTCCATAGAAACTACTTCTTTCTACTTATTGCTTCAGTCTTAACCACAGGACTGTGGTCACTAACGTATACCACCACACGTTATCGCACTCGATTTTCACTGATGGCAGTCGATGGAACTTCCGAAACGTCTGGTTTTGCAGAAAACATTGGACTACGGCCAAACAACCCGGGAAGGAATTTTAACAACAAACTACTACTTTGTTGCCGATAACGTAGTACACATAAAATTATCCCCTCCCCCTTCAACTATAATTTTCATTTATAGAAAATTACCACCACCCCGTTCAACTAGCCTCTTCATTTATAGATATTTCATCTACGTTTCTACAGTGGATTATTAAGATCTTCTTATCAGGATACTTTATTTATCAAAATTAAGTACTTTACTCATGTTATAACAAAAAATGTTTCTGGTAAACTGTCCTTCCCCGTAACCGATCTTCACCAAAATCAATAGGCCTTGAGTCTTCTACAACTCAGGCACATATGTAAAAATTTATTTGATTCTGTTTGAATTTACGCCAGTTATCGTTCGTCATGAAAAAATGTCTCTTGTTACAACATAAAATGTTGCCGGTAGACTACCCCTTTCCCTTAACCGATCTTCACCAAAATCAACAGGGATTGAGTTCTCTACAATGTAGGGACGTTTGCAAAAACTTATTTCATTATGTTTGAATTTACGGCAGTTATTGTTCGTCACAGAAAAAATTAACCTTGTAATCACATAAAACGTTGCAGGTAAACTACCCCTTTCTCTTAACTGATCTTCACCAAAATCAACAGGTCTTGAGTCCCCTACAATTCAGGGATGCATGCAAAACATTATTTGATTCTGTTTGAATGTGCGGCAGTTATCGTTCGTCATAGAAACAATTACTCTTGTTAAAACATTAAAGGTGGCAGGTTCACTACCCCTTTCCCTTAACCGATCTTCACCAAAATCAATAGGCCTTCAGACGTTTACAATTCAGGAACGTATGAAAAAAAATATTTGATTCTGTTTGAATGTGCGGCAGTTATCGTTCGTCATTGAAAAAATTACCGTTGTTAAAACATAAAATTATGCAGGTAAACTACCCCTTTCCCTTAACCGATCTTCACCAAAATCAAACCACATTGAGAACTTAAACATTTAGGAATGTGTGCAAAAAAGTATTTGATTCTCTTTGAATATGCGGCAGTTATCATTGGTCATAAAAAATTACCCTTTTAAAACATAAAACGTTGCTGGTAAACTATTCTTTTCTCTTAACCGATCTTCACTAAAATCAACAAACCTTGAGTTCTCTATAATTCAAGAAGGTATGCAAAAAGGTATTTGATTCTGTTTGAATTTACGGCAGTTATCGTTCGTCATAGAAAAAATTACCCTTGTTAAAACAAAACTTTGCTAGTAAACTACCCCTTTCCCTTAACCGATCTTCACCAAAATCAACAGGCCTTGAGACCTCTACAATTCAGGAATGCGTGCAAAATATTATTAGATTCTGTTTGAATGTGCGGCAGTTATCGTTCGTCATAGAAACAATTACTTATATATAATTTATAAATTACCTTGTAATTTCCGTCCAGTGACGTCGAGCGTAATTTGTATGGTTACGCGTTTCAGGCCATGTGGCCCATCCTCAGACCATCACTCCGAGAGGAACTCGTTAAACAATAAAATCCACACAAAACAAACACATAATAAATAAATACATAAAATATATTAAATAAACATATAAAAGCGTTCTATTACCCGAACACGGTGCACCGCGTGTAGCATGTCAGAACTGCGTCAATGAAACCTGTTATCTATTATTATCTGTAATCGATCGCAGCGCGGTATCATACAGTGGGTTGGACCTGAAGTTAAGTTTATCATTAAGTATGTCGTCACACACACCAGGGTTATTATGACCTCTATATATCTCGAATTCCTCGAGTGGGTCCATATAACGGCCTTTACTACAATAATGTACGGGTATGAGGTTAGTGTTGAAATTAGTATAAGAATGATTACACGAAATCAGATGCCTTGTAAAGTTAGATTTAATATTATCTATGGAAAAATCACCCCTGTTAAAATAGCTTTGTGGTGTGTGTTCACGGAATCTTTTGATAAACGGTCTACCCGTTTGGCCGATATAAAATCGGTCACAATCGTCACATATAAGCTTATAAATACCGGTTTTGGATTCAATGTTTGTCTGAACGACTGGGCGAACCAAGTTCCGTAGACGGTTATTTGTTTTAAAAATAACAGTATAACCTAATTTACTTAAAGTGGATGTAAGGATCCTGGGCATCAACTCAGTGTATGTTGTTGTGATGTATTTGTTGTTAGGTGTATTATCATGTGTCTGTCTGGAACGACGGGATTTGTGTTTTCTAAGAATATTGTCAATCATTTGGGACTCATATCCGTTGGCCATAGCTATGTGTTTAATTATGTTGAGTTCACACTCGAAATCATCATTATTTAGGGGGATCATCAAAAGTCTGTGAATGAAACTGTTGTAGGCCGCTAATTTTTGAGAGAAAGGGTGGTGTGAGTCCGCATGTATGGTCACGTTTGTGGTGGTAGGTTTTCTGTAAATTTTAAAGTTTAAGCTGTTAAGTTGCCTGGTGACAGTAAGATCGAGAAAGTTGAGTTCATTATTGGTTTCAGTTTCCATAGTAAACTGAATATTGTGAGTAACAGTATTCATATGGTTTTTAAGATTACTGATTTGGCGTAGAGTACCGTTAAAAATTAGAAATGTATCATCAACATATCGGCCATAAAAGATAATATTATTTCCAAAGATATTATTATTAAGGATGTAATTGTTTTCATAAAAGTCAAGATATATATCAGCCAACAGGCCGGATAACGGTGAACCCATGGCCAGGCCGTCTGTTTGAATATAGTAATTACCGTTGAAAGTAAAATAATTTTGTTGAAGGATGAGTCTTAGTATGGTAATTAGTTTTTTAATAAGTTGTGTGTCCAATTTGTCAGTATCATGGAGATTGTCATTCAAAATATCTAAAGTTTGGTTCACGGGTATATTCGTGTATAAATTGACGATGTCAAAGGAGGCTAGTTTGTAACTGGGTTGTAATTTTATGTCGTTGACCTTGTTTATGAAATCAATATTGTTGACGATAATATGGTTGTTTTTGAGAAAGATGTTGTCTTTAATTAGTGTGACAAGTTTCTTGGCTGTTTTGAAACCCGGCGCTGTAGGAAAATTGACTAATGGCCTGATAGGAATGGCATCTTTGTGGATCTTGGGTAAGCCGGTAAGTTTTGGGGCGCGCGCGTTGATAGGTTTTAAGGAACGTCGAGTGCGATCGTTAAATAAATTGGTACAATTGTTAATAGTATTATTTAATGATTTTACATATGAGTCAGTGGGATCGAAATTTATTATCTCGATATTGTTATCGGAAATGAATTTGTGTACTTTCTGTGTGTATGTGTCATTATGGATATTACCAAAGTATGACCTTTGTCTGCTTTAGCAATAAGTGCGTTGTTATCATGCAACTTAGGTTTTAACTTTTTGAGTGTCTTGCGTTCAGCCTGTGCTCTTAACTGTTTCTGTATGTTACGACCATCAGTATTACGGTTATTTAAAATTTTATTAAATTTATAGTTAATTATGTGACGTGATTGGTTTTGGAGTCTCGAGTCATCAATGGCTTTGACTGCGGTCTCGACATTAATGACTTCATCAAGAATATTATGTTTGTTATCAGGTGGAAAGTTATAGTCTAAACCTTTATTAAGTAGATATATTTCATCGTTAACAAATGCTATATCGGTGAGGTTGACCGTGCGTGGGTAAAACGTATGTTTACATTCGGGAATATGATGCGAACGTTGTGTTGAAATCAAACGTTTAAGTTTCATAGTTTGTTTTTGTCGTAATGTACGCATTGTATCTGAAATGTATGTGTTTACTTTGTCCATTATATTATCTATAATGGCAGGATGAATCTGGTTATAAATTAATAAATGCAGTTTGAGCAAAGCTTTGTTAAGAATGGCCTTTTTGGCGTATACTGATTTAATTTCTTGTTTAACACGATAAATTTCAGCGTGTTTCTTAGTATTTATTGCTGCCTTAGTATTAGAATTGATGTGTATAATGGCATATTTAGGAATGATTTTATATTTTAGACAAAAAACATTAAATTTGATGTGCGTGTTAGTTTTAAAAAGCCGGTTTAAATATGTTTAAACTATTACTCTTGTTAAAACATTAAAAGTGGCTGGTAAACTACCCCTTTCCCATAACCGATCTTCACAAAAATCAATAAACCATGAGTACTCTACAACTCAGGCACATATGTAAAACATTATTTGATTCGGTTTGAATTTACTGCAGTTATCGTTCTTCATGGAAAACGTTCTCTTGTTACAACATAAAATGTTGCTGGTAAACTACCCCTTTCCCTTAACCGATCTTCAACAAAATCAACAGACCTTGAGATATCAACAATTGAGGAAGGTACGCACAAAATTATTTGATTCTGTGTAAATGTGCGGCAGTTATCGTTCGTCATAAAAAAATTAACCTTGTTAAAACATAAAATGTTGCAGGTAAACTACCCCATTCCCTTAACCGATCTTCACCAAAACCAACAGGTCTTGAGAACTCAACAATTCAGGGCTGTCTGCAAAACATTATTTGATTTTGTTTGAATTTGCGGTTGTTATCGTTTGCCATAGGAAAATATCGGTATGGAGAACTATACATGACTTCCATGTTCTAAGATTTATATTTAAAATCATATTCGAAATGAAATATTTCCATAGAAACTACGTCTTTCTACTTATTGCTTCAGCATTAACCACAGTACTGTGGTCACTAACGTATACCACCTCACGTTATCGCACTCGATTTTCACTGATGAGGGAAGCAATTTTAACAAAAAACTACTTCATTGTTGCCGATAACGTAGTACGCATATAAAAAATTCTCGCCTCCACCTTCAAGTATAATTTTTAATAATAGAAAATTACCCCCACCCCGTTCATCTAACCTCTTCCTTTATTGATATTTCATCTACGTTTCTACAGTGGATTATTATGAGCTTCTTATCAGGATATTTTATTTATAAAAATTAAGTACTTTACTCTTGTTAAATCATAAAATGTTACAGGTAAACTACCCCTCTCTCTTAAACGATCTTCTCCAAAATCAATAGACCTTCCGTCCTCTACAATTCAGGGATGCATGCAAAAAAATATTTGATTCTGTTTGAATGTGCGGCAGTTATCGTTCGTCATGGAAACATTTCTCTTGTTACAACATAAAATGTTGCTGGTAAACTACCCCTTTCCCTTAACCGATCTTCACCAAAATCAACAGATCTTGAGCTCTCTGCAACTCAGGAAAGTGTGCAAAAAATTATTTGATTCTCTTTGAATTTTCGGCAGTTATCGTTGGTAATAAAAAAATTACCCTTTTTAAAACATAAACCGTTGCTGATAAACTACCCCTTTCCCTTAACCGATCTTCAACAAAATCAACAGACCTTGAGTTCTCTTTAGTTCAAAAAGGTATGCAAAAACCTAGTTGATTCTGTTTGAATTTACGGCAGTTATCGTTCGCCATATAAAAATTACCATTGTTAAAACATAAATATTTGCTGGTAAACTACCCCTTTCCCTTAACCGATCTTCACCAACACCAATAGCTATTGAGAACTCAACAATACAGGGTTGTATGCAAAACATCATTTGATTCTATTTGAATTTGCGGCTGTTATCGTTTAACATAGAAAAAAATTACCCTTGATAAAAAACTGTTGCCCGTAAACTACCCCTTTCCCTTAACCGATCTTCACCAAAAACGACAGGTCTTGAGTACTCTACAATTCAGGCAGGTATGCAAACAATTATTTGATTCTGTTTGAATTTGCGGCTCTTATCGTTTGCCATAGGAAAAAATTACCCTTGATAAGAAAAACCTTGCCGGTACACTATCCCTTCCCGTTAACCGATCTTCACCAAAAACAACAGATCTTGATTACTCTACAAATCAGAGCTGTATGCAAAACATTATTTGATTTTGCTTGAATTTGCGACTCTTATCGTTTGCCATAGAAAATACCCTTTTAAAACATAAAACGTTGCTGGTAAACTACCCCTTTCCCTTAAGCGATCTTCAACAAAATCAACAGACCTTGAGTCCTGTATAATTCAATAACGTATGCAAAAGAGTAGTTGATTCTGTTTTAATGTACGGCAGTTATCGTTCGTCATAAAAAAAATTACCCTTGTTAAAACATAAAATGTTGCTGGTAAACTACCCTATACAATTATTTGATTCTGTTTGAATTTGCGACTCTTATCGTTTGCCATATAAAATACCCTTTTAAAACATAAAACGTTGCAGGTAAACTACCCCTTTCCCTTAACCGATCTTCACCAAAAATAATAGGTCATGAGAACTCTACAATTCAGCGCTGTATGCAAAACTTTATTTGATTCTGTTTACATTTGCGGCTTTTATCGTTTGCCATATAAAATACCCTTGTTAAAATATAAAATGATGAAGGCAAACTACCCCTTTCCCTTAACCGATCTTCACCAAAACCAATAGGTCTTGAGTACTCTACAAATCAGGGCTGTATGCAAAAAATTATTTGATTCTGTTTGAATTTGCGGCTGTTATCGTTTGCCATGGAAAAAAATCTACAGACCGAAGACAGACAGACAGACACACAGACACACACACAGACACTTTTCGAAAAATGACTTTTTTTTCATGTTTTGAGTGTAGTACAGTCAGAATCTGCAATAATCTCGAACACGATTTTTTTTGCCATCACCATACTTCCATTTCCTTAAGAAACATGGAAGTAAAATTACCCTTGATAAAAAAAACGTTGCATGGAACATGGAAGTAAAATATCGGTATGGAGAACCATACTTGACTTCCATATTCTAAGATTTATATTTAAAATCATTTTCGAAATGAAATATTACCATAGAAACTACTTCTTTCTACTTACTGCTTCAGCCTTAACCACAGTACTGTGGTCACTAACGTATACCAACTCACGTTATCGCACTCGATTTTCACTGATAATGGAAGTTGATGGCATTGCCGAAACGTCTGGTTTTGTAGAAAACATTGGACTACGGCCAAACATCCCGGGAAGGAATTTTAACAAAAACTACTTCTTTGTTGCCGTGAACGTTGTACAATATATATAAATAATTGCATAAAATTAATGGCTTGTATAAGTTAATGTTTGATCTTCATTAAGTAGTGCTCAAGTTTCCAAAGTTTTAGTATTATGATGTCCGTAATTAAAACATCATACCAGGTTTAGTGTGTGTGAGGGTTCACCGTGGACAAAAATTTTCAATATTTCCTATTGAGCGTTGCTTAGAGTAAAGCTGCGAATCTACAGTGTATGTTTCACAGAACAAACACGCGAAAAAGAAGGAGCGCTCCGAAGTCACTCATGGACCCTCAGCATGTTGCAGAGGGTTCATTCCCTAAAGACGAAAAGTCTGTCTATGAATCGTTCCTCTGTAAACACGTGCAGTTACACTGCCCAGCGATCCACAGGAAGCAAATCGCTATCCACGCTGGACACTTTTTCGGCTTGCACGCGTTATGTTGGTGTGGGTTTCGGCACTTTCCATTTAAAAAGCGTGCAAATGTAAGAAAATAAACATGAGTGAGGCCAGAAATAACGCGAATTTTGTGTGTGTGTGTGTTCCCTGCCTTTTTATTGCTGTAGTCATAATAATGAAATGGAAACGTAAATAGTACATAACTGAGATATGCTTACCTGCCACGAACGATATATTATTTTATACATGTGTATTAACTCATACATAATTTACATTAAAATGAAAAAAATTATAATTTTATTGCCTGGCAACAAAATTATTTTATTTTTAACAATTACCATTGTTTGAAAAAGTTTAAAATAAATTTTCAAGTACTTTACTGTTGTTAAAACGTAAAAGGTTGCCGGTAAACTACCCCTTCTCCTTAACCGATCTTCACCAAAATCGAAAGTCCTTGAGAATTCTACAATTCAGGGACGTATGCAGAAAATTATTTGATTCTGTTTGAATTTGCGGCTGTTATCGTTTTTCATAGAAAATACCCTTGATAAAAAAAACGTTGCTGGTAAACTACCCCTTCCCCTTAACCGATCTTCACTAAAGACAATAGGTCTTGAGTACTCTACAAATCAGGGCTGTGTGCAAAAAATTATTTGATTCTGTTTGAATTTGCGGCTGTTATCGTTTGCCATAGAAAATACCCTTGTTAAAACATAAAACGTTGCCGGTAAACTACCCCTTTCCGTTAACCGATCTTCACCAAAAACAATAGGTCTTGAGAACTCTACAATTCAAGGCTGTATGCGAAACAGTATTTGATTCTGTTTGAATTTACGGCTGTTATCGTTTGCCAAAAAAAAAAATTTCCCTTGATAAAAAAACCGTTGCAGGTAAACTACCCCTTTCCCTCAACCGATCTTCACCAAAAACAACAGGTCGTGAGTACTCTACTACAAATCAGGGCTGTATGCAAAAAATTATTTGATTCTGTTTGAATTTGCGGCTGTTATCGTTTGCCATAGAAATATATCTACAGACAGACAGACAGAGAGACAGACAGACACACACACACACACACACACACACACACTTTTCGGAAAACGACTTTTTTTCATGTTTTGAGTGTAGTACAATCAGAATCTGCAATAATCTCGAACACGATTTTTTTTGCCATCACCATACTTCCATTTCCTTAAGGAAAATGGAGGTAAAACAATAGAGGTTCACACGGCAGAAGTACAGACACGCATGCTAAATCTTATAAAAATCTGTTGATGTATTCAGTAAGTATACATACCCTACACAGATAGGCAGGCAGACAAATGCCAAACCGCTAGTTAAAACTGATACCTCGCTCCGCTCTTCCAGTCGTGTAAGTGGCCTACTTTCATCTTTTACAACCCACTTTGGTCTTTTTGATTTTATTAACAACGACGTTCAAAATATTGAACTCTTTCCCAGTAATTTGTTTTTAATTCCCTCTGTAGCTCAATATAATTTGAATACATCTGTTAATAAAACAAAAGTAATGAAAGAGCATATGTTTTAACTAAAGATATTTACACCTCATAAAATCAAAATATCGGTATGGAGAACCATACATGACTTCCATGTTCTAAGATTTATATTTAAAATCATATTCGAAATGAAATATTTCCATAGAAACTACGTCTTTCTACTTATTGATTCAGCATTAACCACAGTACTGTGGTCACTAACGTATACCACCTCACGTTTTCGCACTCGATTTTCACCGATGATGGCAGTCCATGGCACTGCCGAAAAGTCTGGTTTTGCAGAAAACATTGGACTACGGCTAAACAGCCCGGGAAGCAATTTTAACAAAAAACTACTTCTTTGTTACCGATAACGTAGTACACATACAAAAAATTCTCCCCTCCACCTTCAACTATAATTTTTAATAATAGAAAATTACCCCCACCCCGTTCACCTAACTTCTTCATTTATAGATATTTCATCTACGTTTCTACAGTGGATTACTATGAGCTTCTTATCAGGATACTTTATTTATAAAAATTAAGTACTTTACTCTTGTTAAATCATAAAATGTTTCCGGTAAACTACCCCTTTCTCTTAACCGATCTTCTCCAAAATCAACAGACCTTCCGTCCTCTACAATTCAGGGAAGCATGCAAAAAAATATTTGATCCTGTTTGAATGTGCGGCAGTTATCGTTCGTCATGGAAATATTTCTCTTGTTACAACATAAAATGTTGCAGGTAAACTACCCCTTTCCCTTTACCGATCTTCACCAAAATCAATAGACCTTGAGCTCCCTTCAACTCAGGAAAGAGTGCAAAACATTATTTGATTCTCATTGAATTTTCGGCAGTTATCGTTCGTCATAAAAAAATTACCCTTTTTAAAACATAAAACGTTGCTGATAAACTACCCCTTCCCTTAACCGATCTTCAACAAAATCAACAGACGTTGAGTTCTCTTCAGTTCAAAAAGGTATGCAAAAACCTAGTTGATTCTGTTTGAATTTACGGCAGTTATCGTTCGTCATATAAAAAATTACCCTTGTTAAAACATAAAATGTTGCTGGTAAACTACCCCTTTCCCTTAACCGATCTTCACCAACACCAATAGGTATTGAGAACTCTACAATACAGGGCTGTATGCAAAACATCATTTGATTCTGTTGGAATTTAGGCTGTTATCGTTTACTATAGAAAAAAAATACCCTTGATAAAAAACCGTTGCTAGTAAACTACCCCTTTCCCTTAATCAATCTTCACCAAAAACGAAAGGTCTTGGGTACGCTACAATTCAGGCCTGTATGCAAACAATTATTTGATTCTGTTTGAATTTGCGGCTGTTATCGTTTGCCATAGAAAAAAATCTACACACACACACACACACACACACACACACACACACACACACACACACACACACACACACACACACACACACACACACACACACACACACACACACACACACACACACACACACACACACATTTCGAAAAACGACTTTTTTTCATGTTTTGAGTGTAGTACAATCAGAATCTGCAATAATCTCGAACACGATTTTTTTTGCCATCACCATACTTCCATTTCCTTAAGGAACATGGAAGTAAAATTACGATCAATGATAAAGTGCTGGAGGAAATATCTTACTTTCAATACCTAGGATGTGATATTATATATCAATTTGACGAGCACATCGAGAGAAAGATAAACAGATTTCAGGCGATTTGTGGCACAATTAAAAGAACTTTAGGAAGAAAAACAAGAAAGGAAACTCAAATGAAGTTCTATAAGGTTTGTACGGTTCTCAAACACGGGTATTATCTGAAGAATATACAAGTCATATACAAGCTGCAGAGACGAATTTCTTGAGATACATAAAGGGGCGTACACGAAACGACAGAATTAGAAACCATGTGATAAACATGCATTGGGTATATTCTCTGTAAATGCAAGAATCGAGGAATGTAAGCTGAGATGGTTTGAACATATTAGTAGAATGGAAGCGAAAAGACTACTTCAACAAGTTTTACAATATGCTCCTAAAGGGAAAAGCGATGTGGTAAGACCACGCAAAAGATAGCTTGAAAATAGAGACCGGAACAGGTGATGTCGCCTAATCCTGGAATGTAGAAGAAGAAGAAGAGGAAGAAGAAGAAGAAGAAGAAGAAGAAGAAGAAGAAGAAGAAGAAGAAGAAGAAGAAGAAGAAGAAGAATCCTTCCGTACTACGGGTTGAGTATAGGTATTTTTATTTTCCACATTGCGAATCTTGCTTTTTCAAAGCTTCGTCTAACTATAATGATTCTATACAAAAATGAACTAATTACCACTGCCAGTGGTACATTATTTTTTTTTAAGATACTTAATATCATATTTGATTTCTTTTTTTTTTATGGAATTGTTACCAATCTTTGTTAAAGAAAAAGCAATAAGACTCTCCTGTTAACGAGTTTTTATTGTTCGTCCGAATTATTTGGTTTCTATTTCTCCTTAGTTAGAATGTAACTGCAATTACTTCTTGGTGCAATTAATTCCACAACTTATGTTTGCGCTGAAACGAGCGTATCCATGGCCGGCTCTAGTAGAAGGCCGGAATATTAAACGTGGCAACGTTGCGTCTGAGGCCTATAACCATAGTGTAATAAAATAGCTAAAGTGAACATGTTATATTTGGATTTAATTTCATAGCATAACTAAAATCATGAGCAGGCCTATTTTTAGCTAAATCTAAAGTATAGGTCTGTGCGCCCTTCATAAGACAGTTTAAGTTGAAGAAATTAGTGAATTAGTGTTGGGCGTGATGAATTCATTTTTTTCGAATTATTGAATTCATATCATATGAATGAATGAGTTACTTATTATATTTCTCAAACAGTATAACAGTATTTTACATAATAAACTTTTAATATGGAAAAAACAAAGAATTATAAAACTGCTGTTAACCTGCAAATAAGAATGACGCGATTTGATTATTGAAATAGCCTATATACATTATGATATCGTCTAGTCGGACTCAAATATCAGGTGGTTCTAGTGTTGCCACGTTTAATATTCCGGCCTTCTACTAGAGCCGGCCATAGTGTAGGCCTATAATACTTTTTTCATAAGTGTATAACACTTTTTTCATAATGAAACATTTAACATCTTGCTTAATGACGTTTGTTTAATTAATCAGCGTTTATCTCGTAAAAGATGAGACACGTTCATTGCACAATCGACAATTTATTGGACACATCGATTAGAAACAAGTCCGAAAATTGTTCGTATCGGAACAAAAATGCCAAACCCTGTTCCAGGGACCATAAACTGGACAGATAAGATAACACGTGGCCGGTAGCCAATGCACGCAGTACACTAATCAACAGCACGCGTCCACTGTGATACAATCTTTGATACGCGTCCACTCATGACAAGCTTGCACGGCCGGTGTCAATATTTTCAAAACTATTTCTAGATACCATCCCCTCCCCAAAGTACTGGAGAGGATGAGTAATGCCTTATGGTCTCATTCCTTGATGAAGGGAAGTAGTCCAGCCGCACCTCCAAGTGGTCGGGGATGGGCAACGCGGCTCTGGAGACCGAGTGACAGCCGGTATAAGCTTGACACTGTCAAGTAGAGGTTAGGGCACCCTGTTGCCCTTGGGATGAGAAATTACCCCTAAAGACCGATGACCTTTTATTGGTCAACGACGTGGGATGTGGGAGGCAAGGAGAAACCACCACATTAAAGATCCTTATGAATATCTCAACATGGAAAACTGGTCTCTTTAGTCTGGTAAGACAGCCAGTTTATGGGAGAGCACCCAAACAGAAAATCGGGCTGGACGTTAAGTCTGAAGGTGGCAGCCCCACCATACGTCTTACCCTGCGATATGCTAGTAACATATCCAGGGGACATATTCATTACTAAATTGCCTCAAATAAGGAATAGCCGGATGGATCGTACGGCAGGAACTGAATATTATGAGTATACTCGACAGGATCGCCCAGTATCGGCTGAATTGGTGGGAACATCTTTGCCGAATGGATGACTGCCGCATCCCCAAACAACTATAGAACTATAAGCCGATGGGACGGAGAGGTGTGGGACGTCCGAGTAAGCCCTGGAGTGACCAGCTCTAGACTTTGCCTGTTTGAGACCGGAACAAACCATTCTTGGTTTAATCCTAGAAGATGATGATGATTTCTAAATACCGACTGTTAGGCCGTGGTCAGTTGCTATGATTTATCGACATCTGGTCGGCAGCGTTTCGATTCCTCCCTCCCTCGGGGATCTTCTTCAGGCCGCCAAAAAGCGACAGAGTACCGGTACCTAAAAAATAGCAACAAAACCCGACAATTTCTACCCGAAACAAATGTCGGGTATCGTTCGGCGAAGATCTGCCGCTACTGGTTTTTGCATGTCTGTCGCTATTTGGCGGCCTGAAGAAGATCCGTGGGGGGGGGGGAGGAATCGAAACGTTGCCGACCAGATGTCGATAAATCATAGCAACTGACCACGGCCTAACAACCTGGTATTTAGAAATAATATTTAAAATCTCAGATGTCTCTATACTAAACCCCCACGCACGAATAATTGCAAAAATCGTGTAATTACGGTGACAGTAATGCAATAACAACACGACAATCGAAATAAACCATAGATGGCGATAGAATTAGTATAAGATTATCGTACCGATTTCTATGCTTTTCCGCTTTGTATAATGATTTTTGCTGAAGGAATTATTGCGAAAGGTCAGTGGTGTGACCAGAATTTGGCCTTGAGGAGGGTCCGGTTGCGTAGACTTCATACAAGAAAAAAAAAACAAGTAACGACTAGTGAATATTACTATCTTTAAATTGGTCGAAAAACGTCTGATAATATCCTTAAATCAGTCCCATTAAAGTAAACGGTAATAACACAATAAAAATACAAGTTATTAAAACATTGTTTACAAGATACTTACTGAGTGAATTGATTTCCTATATTTCATATTTCAACAGTATACGCAAATACTGTATAATAAACCTGATTGTATATTAAAAAAAGAATAGTTATGGTATTGCAAATGTACGGGCAATTCTCTCAGGTGAGCCTAAGACACTATATTAGCGTACACAGTTGAAAAAAAAACCGCATAAAATTAAGAGATTAACGAAATTCCTCATCCTATTTTCTGACCCCCTGGGGGCCCCCCTCTGTAAATTAACTTATGTAGAGGTAAGGTAAATTACCTTAACCCTGGGAAAGGTAATTTATGTAGAGCAAAGTACAAATTTCAAAGAACGATTCTATGGCCGTCCGATGAAGAGCGAATGTGTAACCAAATTGGAACGTCATAATAGTTATAAAAATTGCTGTGAAAGAAGCGATTGTAGAGGGAAATGCCGCGACAACATTGGGGTTATTAGACACACACGGGACTAGCGCCGTGTGGTTATACACCTGCAGCACTCATTACGCAGTGACGTTCGTGTAGTTGACCGGGGATGTGAAGGCGTTCTGTCCTTATCTCGCTCTATAACATTATTTGGTAGTAAATGTAATTTAGAGATTTGAGTGTTTATTATTATTATTATTATTATATTACTAATAGTAGTAGTAGTAGTAGTAGTAGTAGTAGTTGTGATCTTACGTTTATGTTGAATTTATGTGTACGATATTTTGTATATTCCACTTATGGTTATGTTTACTAAACTCGGGCGCCATCTTTGTATACATATATTATAGGCCAGGAATCCGTTACGCGAAGTCATGAAAAACGGAAATTGCTGGAAATAATAAAACATCTGTTATACTTTTTACCAATGACATACCCTTTTTATTTGATCTACTTCTTACAGAACAGTTTTGAAACCAACTCTACCCCTCCAAAAGCTTAATGCAAATAAATGTACTTACGTGACTATTAATTATAATACAGTACTACATGTATAGTTGCTCAACCCAGCACTTAGGAATTATAACACACACACACGCAAACTCTCTCTCTCTTTCACGCTCATGGTACAATTTTTTATTATTAATGTTGGAGCTCCTTATAAATAATTGAAATTTTACATAATTGATTTCTGCAACCAAATTTTATACTGGGAAATAATGAAATAAGGATTTAAAATACACAAGAAATGTTCTCACCCATTTCGTGTCGGCCTCCTCGCACTTCTAGCATCGTCCCGACATCGGCACAATCGGTATAATTTTACGGCGTCTGATGGTGCAATTTCGTGTCGACCTACGTAACCCACCGTCGTGGGACCGATTCTATACACCGATCTTTATGGACGATTCATCGGCCGAGGACGCCTACACAAAGCCGAACTGTCTAACTTTCCTTAGTACATTTTGAATATATTTATATTGTTTATTAACCACCTACAGTGGTCTAAAAAGTTAAAATTCACCCGTAAGTGAACGGGTTGTCGGTCGGCGTTGATCACAGCTGCAGAAGAAATGACCACGAGTCTTTGTTAGATTTTGCGGAAGTGGGGTGAACCTACGTCACAATCCCATTGTTAAAACTGTTGACAGCGTCGTTGTTGATGTAAAACACATTCTCCGCCTCTGACGTAATTAAGGTTCGGCTTGCTTATCGCAATAACTGCACACTGTTTTTTGTGATGTTTCACAGTTTTTGCTATGAATTGGTTCAAATCCTGACAAATATTGTTATACACTCCACTCACTGTATATTCGTATCGGGTGTGTAAGGTTGGGTTTAGTATGACAAAAATAGAAAAATACAATAGTTATGTTCTATTTACCATATTTAAAGTTAATTATAAATGTACCATGATTGTACCATCACAAAACCCCCTCAATGAAAGATTGTGTGTCGAAGCACACAAACTTTCATTGACCCTTTCATACTTCCTAAAGGGATCAGCCAGGACAAGTCGCCACAACCCCCTTACAAATTTACATAAAAAATAACAACAACTCACCCTTGGTCTGGTGATGATGACCGTACCTACATGACCTTACTGGACTTCTCCTACGAGATCCCAACACCATAAGGCCACTTAGGCCCTTAACGCCCCTGCTCTGACTCGTTGGCCAGCTCAGGACCGCTGTCATATCACCAAACACTGAAACAATACATAATAAATATTAAAATAGTGGCTTAGTAAATCACTCCGTCCTCAACTGATCTGGTTCCCCTTAGCTAAGTGCTGGTTTGTGCCAATAAGCACTGGGTTGGCTTAATATATTTATAAAAGTTATATTTATTCAAGAATTAGAAAGAATTTCCCTTCTTCCTATTACAAACCCTGAATTGATAAATGGTTTCGATTCCTATCGATAATATTTATCTTCTTTCTTTTACAATTACTGTAATTGTAACATAAACACATTGATATAATAAAAAATATGAATAAAATATAATTGAAAATAGGAAAATTACCCCTTATAGATCTTCCAAACCTGGAGAAAAACAAATTAAGAAAAATCAATAACTCTGTATATTTTTACAGGATAACGAAGTTTACAGGATTTATTTATACCTTTTATTGAATGATAAAACAACAAAAAATTATTATTATTATTATTATTATTATTAACAGTTAATAATCTGGTTTATTGTTATTATTAACAGCGCCAGTTAAAAATTTTTTTTTTTCTACACATTATTTCCATACTATAACATCATGTTAAAAAAATTTTTTATAACATAAATACATAATACATTTATACATAATACATTGATACATTAATATTGAAATAAATTATTCATTTTTAATCTGGAGTTGCATATTCTATCTAAGTTGCATTTGAGTTAAAAATTTACAATTGCAGTTAAGTCATTAATTAGACATCAATTTTATTATAATTATAAAATTCATTTTAAATTTATTATCAATATTCATATAATTTCATTGTCTCATTATTCTCTGAACTTTCCACCTACCTAACTAACTAACCTTTCACCTTCTATCACTGTTTAGTCTGGATAACTCCTATATTCACTATGCTTCTATTTATTATAATCTTACTCACCTTCTTCTAACTGACCACCAAATTTACCTATCATGACACCAATATCTCAATTATAAACTTCATTACTAATTTCATTTAAATCCTATGGCACCGCTCGTCTTTGCACTGGGTTGGGTGTTCCCTAACTGGCTATATACATCCCTAATATTTTGCCCTTCCAAATAATTCGGCAAACACTCCCTTAAACTACGCTAATACCTGCCACAACACTATTGGTTGGCTACTCCTTATCACCTCACCCCCACTACAGAATTCATCAACAATAATTATATGTTTATACCTTTACTTAAACACCTTCTCTACAAATAATCACTAACTACTGTGTCCCTAAATATCTAATAATTCTCTTTGTATTTTCTTAAAAATTCTTATCTTTCTAACTCCATTTTCCTTAATTAAACTCACCTGCATTTTATCTATACCCAGGCTCTATTCCTGTTTAAACACTTACTGTAATCATTGACAATTCTCTTATAAAATTCCTCTCTTACCTACTTATAACAATATCTCTTTTCAAAATTCAAATATATATTCTTACTTAAACATTATTATTATTCATCAGTAATTACTTTCATTACCAATTAAAATTTAAAAATATTATTATTAAACATGTTATATATGTACAATATATAATAATACATACTGGTGTAAATATACCTGTAATACATAATACATATCAAAAATACATGGATAGATAAATACATATAAAACAATGAAAAATATACATTCCAACTCCTTATCTTGTTATATACCAAACTCAGTTCATAGCAGTCCAATTCAATACCACTTTTCATATTATTATTTAATGTTCATTTCACAATACAACAGTCTATCCACCATCGTTGAACAACAAACGAATCTTAGGTCTATATAAATTCTTATTTAATAAATAGATTTTATTACTAGCTACATTATATTCATATTCCTTTATGAAATTGTTATTAACCAAACATTTCCAGTCACGATCAAGTAGGGTTCCGTTTATCTCAGTATCATATGTCATTAATTGGTTTATACTATAATTATCCCCATAATATTCCACCACAGGTAAGTACCTAATGTCTTTATTCTCATTTCTTGTTATTTCCAATTTATTGTTATTATCAGGTAAGTATTCATCATTTTCATATACCACATCTAACCCTAACCTTTCTAACAATTGTCTGTAATTTCTGTTTACTTTAAATATTTCTGTTATTCTCTGACTCTCACAATATCTCTCTATACTTTCTCTCTTAATACATTTCTCTCCATAACACCAAAATACACTTTCTCTCTCCAAATATGCAGGGGTCCCTAACATAAAATTATCCCTAACATAAGTGCACCACTTCTTAGGTACACAAAAACATAAAGAAACTTTATTTTTAGACCTTTCGTCTACCAAATATAAATTTAAGGAACTCTTATCCTTATAAAAAATTCGTGAAGACTTTTCTTCACCCCCTAACACTACATCAAAAGAAAATTCTACCCCCTGCACTCCTTGTACTAAAATACTTTCTCTCAACTTTCTTTCTGACTCAATAAATTCAACATTTCATTTTCACTAATTATACTTTCATTATTATTTTCTAACACCACATTCTTACTACTTGTAATATTTGAGTTATCGGTACATTCATTATTTGAATTATTATTTTTAAATATGTTGTTATCCAGTACAGCATTTTGCTGGGTACTACTATTTAGTACTTTCTGACTTTCTAATTGATTTAAATTTACATCTAGTTTTGTGATGAGCTGGTCACATTTTTTAATAAGTTTGTCGTGACCTAATTTTATTTCATTCTTTATCTCATTGAACTTAATATCAGAATCGATTTTCCGTTCATCTAGTTTTTTGTCTAATTTTAATAGTAATTGCATCATTGCATTAGTTTCATCCTTATTACTATCTGACATAGTTGAAATGGATGTGCCAGTTTTCGTTATCTCTGCAGACCCAGGCGTATTTGCCTCATCAGTCTGACTAATTGGGTTTAATTGAACCTCCATTTCACTAGTTAAATTTATCTCAGATGTACTGGTTTCTATTACAATATTGTCACTGGTACTCATGTTGGCAATTTTGCAATACACGCATGCATACAATGGTATAACCTAACTATTGGGTTATGTTTACGTATTACAATTTTTAGTGTCTATTACCTCAAGCAATTTTTTCCGTTTTCTTTCTAGGCGTACACTATGTAATAATATATATAAATAATACTACATAATGTCCCTGTTCGCAGGCGACCATCTGTGATCTTATATAATAATAAGATTACAGATGTTTAAGTCTCTGTTCGGGCGCCATCTGTGATCTTACATTTATGTTGAATTTATGTGTACGATATTTTGTATATTCCACTTATGGTTATGTTTACTAAACTCGGGCGCCATCTTTGTATACATATATTATAGGCCAGGAATCCGTTACGCGAAGTCATGAAAAACGGAAATTGCTTGAAATAATAAAACATCTGTTATACTTTTTACCAATGACATACCCTTTTTATTTGATCTACTTCTTACAGAACAGTTTTGAAACCAACTCTACCCCTCCAAAAGCTTAATGCAAATAAATGTACTTACGTGACTATTAATTATAATACAGTACTACATGTATAGTTGCTCAACCCAGCACTTAGGAATTATAACACACACACGCAAACTCTCTCTCTCTTTCACACTCATGGTACAATTTTTTATTATTAATGTTGGAGCTCCTTATAAATAATTGAAATTTTACATAATTGATTTCTGCAACCAAATTTTATACTGGGAAATAATGAAATAAGGATTTAAAATACACAAGGAATGTTCTCACCCATTTCGTGTCGGCCTCCTCGCACTTCTAGCATAGTCCCGACATCGGCACAATCGGTATAATTTTACGGCGTCTGATGGTGCAATTTCGTGTCGACCTACGTAACCCACCGTCGTGGGACCGATTCTATACACCGATCTTTATGGACGATTCATCGGCCGAGGACGCCTACACAAAGCCGAACTGTCTAACTTTCCTTAGTACATTTTGAATATATTTATATTGTTTATTAACCACCTACAGTGGTCTAAAAAGTTAAAATTCACCCGTAAGTGAACGGGTTGTCGGTCGGCGTTGATCACAGCTGCAGAAGAAATGACCACGAGTCTTTGTTAGATTTTGCGGAAGTGGGGTGAACCTACGTCACAATCCCATTGTTAAAACTGTTGACAGTGTCGTTGTTGATGTAAAACACATTCTCCGCCTCTGACGTAATTAAGGTTCGGCTTGCTTATCGCAATAACTGCACACTGTTTTTTGTGATGTTTCACAGTTTTTGCTATGAATTGGTTCAAATCCTGACAAATATTGTTATACACTCCACTCACTGTATATTCGTATCGGGTGTTTAAGGTTGGGTTTAGTATGACAAAAATAGAAAAATACAATAGTTATGTTCTATTTACCATATTTAAAGTTAATTATAAATGTACCATGATTGTACCATCACATAGTAGTAGTAGTAGTGGTGGTGGTGGTGGTGGTGGTAGTAGTAGCAGTAGCAATAGTAGTATAGTAGTATTAGTATCAGTAGCAGCAGCAGCAGCAGTAGTAGTAGTAGTAGTAGTAGTAGTAGTAGTAGTAGTAGTAATAGTAGTAGTAGCAGTAGCGGTAGTAGTAGTAGTAGTAGTAGTAGTAGTAGTAGTAGTAGTAGTAGTAGTAGTAGCAGCAGCAGCAGCAGTAACAGTAGTAGTAGTAACAACTGTTGTAATAATAATATTTGTATTTTTCTAACTCTAGTAGAGCTATATTATATTGTAGTTATTGATCCTCATATTATGTGCTAAAATTATTATCACTGTTAAGTATTAATACATAGTATTAGTAATAATAAAACAAATCATCATTCTTAGTAATATACCGTTTATAGGGTTTATTTGAAGAGATTTTTAGTTTTATTTGCTAAAAAATTAGTTTTAATAACTCTATTTTTAATTTTAATTTGTTTATTTACATTTATTTAAAATTGCCTTGGCATTAAAACGAGTGCCACCAAAAATAACCTCCTAGGAACATATTCATACAAATTCAAATAAGTGGTCACCTACAGAAACAGAGTGTTTGTTTAAGTTGAAATGACTGTACTAAAAACACTTGGATCTACAGATCATCATTATGGCTGATGAAAGTGAAAGTATTTTATTGTAATGGTACCGATGTTTTCTTTCTTAGTATGATAAAACAAGTAATGTGTCACTTAAGAGATCTTTACTTTGTTTACACGTTCATCTTAATCTTCACTTGTGTTATGTAACATGCTCAACAGTTCGTTAATGAATATTGTAATAAGAATCGACTTTAATGGTTACATATTTTAATGTTTTTGAAAGACATTCATCATTGTCTGCTCCAGAAAATATTGGTATGGAGTACCATACACAAATCCATGTTCTAAGATTTATATTTAAATCATTTACTTGCTTTGGGTACTTACAAGTATTATAACAGCTATAGAGCCATTGGTAGAAGAGACGTGGGTTGTCCGAGGATGAGATGGATGCCAGAACCGGTATATAACCTAATCCTTGAAGAGAAGAAGAAGATCATTTACTTGAATTTGGTTCGATAATTTCTAAAAAAATATCTCCCACCCTCAAACTATTTTCACTATTTATAGATACTTTTGTTATTATGGGGTAGTCGTTTAATATAATGTTATTTTTGAGTCACTTTATCAATAAAAATTAGGTACTTTATTCTTATAAAGATACTGAACTAAGCAGATAATCATCCCTCCTCCTCATCCCCACCATTAATGATATTTACATTTTCATAGAGTAATAGTTTTATCATAAGTAATTGCTAAGGTATCTTATCATTCAAAATTAAATACTCATACTTTACTTGATATCAGCAAAGTAATTTTCAAAAAGTCACCACCTCCCCCTTCAACTACTCTCTCCATTTACAGATTACTTACCATTTTACAGTGGATTAACATGACTTTCTTTCGGGGCACTTTATTTATCAAAATTTAGTACTTTACTCTTGTTAAAACACAAAACATTGCCAGTAAACTACCCCTCCTCCTAAACCGATCTTCACCTAAATCAGTAGACCTTAAGTCCTCTACAACTTGGGCACATATACAGAAAATTATTCGATTCTGTTTGAATTTGCGTCAGTTATTATTTGCCATAGAAAAAATTCTACACACTGACACGTAGTTGTGGGAAACAGATGGTAAATTGCTGAGGAATAGAGATGACAGTCTATGAAGGAGATTTGATGTATTGGTTGTTTAATGTTTTATATGCCTGTGCTAGTCAGTGGCATATCTAGAAGTCTGCCCCCCCCCCCCGTTGAATCAGGTAAAAAAAAAAGAAAAAACAAGTTTTGAATAATGATCATGACTATTTTTAAAATGGCTAAAAACATGTGATAACATCCTGAAATTAATCCTATTAAAGTAAACGGTAATATAATAAGTATACAATAAAAATACATGTTACTGAAAGATTGTTTAGAGATACTTATTGACTGAATTGATTTTCCTATACAGTATTTTATATTTCAAACGTAAACACAAATGCTGTGCAATAAACCTGTTTAAAAAAACAGTTACAAAAATAATTTAAAAAAATGTTAAAAAATAATTACTACTATATTAGCATACACAGGTGAAAAAAATAGCCTAACCATTAAGAGAGTAACAAAATTTGTCAACTTTTTGAGCCTCTGAGGGGGCCTCATTCCCCCTCACCATAAATATACCCTGCTGGTAGTTCCGAGATGAATATAGGTAACCTCTTGTTTACATTACCACTGCAATATGAAGTATTACCATTCCAAAGAGAGAGTATTACTCAGCCATTAAGGAAGAGAGTATTTCAGCCTTTTTGAATAGCCTGAAGGATAACTTAAGTGAAACAGAACTGATCTTCTTACTTTTATCTGACTGAGTTTGAATATTTTCGTCTATGCTTAAGCGTGTAAGAAAAGCTGTCAGCTGAATTCATCATACTCAAATGGACTGCACTTCATTCTGTCCAGAGGCAACTCTTCAGTATTTACTTTAACGGTGTGACAAACTGAAGTAAGGGAAGACACAAATCATCAGTGATGCTGGGGGATGTATATACTTCCAATGATGAGCTACTCGGTTGTTGGTTGAATATTTTGGGTAGTCCAGGTTGCCGTGGAAACAAAGAAAGTAACGCCTAACACCTTACTCTACTCAGTTTTTGTTTACAGCAACAATGAAGGATCATTGGAATACATTTAATTAACAGATCCCATATTATAAAAAATTATTCACAATAACGATTATTCCATGCTCGGATATTTAATTTGTCATAAGAGTAAATAAAAAAAATATCGAAGTATGTAATTAGCTTTTTTCCTTTTAGTTTACTCAGTAAAAATAAATTAAACTTACATATAAACATACACGCAGTAAAATAATATTTAAAATGTTTAAAAAATAACTGCATTATAAAAATTGATTGTTATCAAATTTTGTTGATATAGTTTACAATAATTTTTACATTTCTTCTTTACTACAAAACTCAGTAGACATAATAACCTGAAACATGAGTAACATATTCTAAGCGTATTTAGATTAACAAATATTATAATTTTAAAACATCAAACAGTTCAAATTTATATTCTGGCGATTATTTGTATATTACTTAGTGCTGATTTTCTTAAGATACTGGTTTTTTTCTACACTGTGTTTAATTCCACTTTTTTTGGTTGAATAGATTAATTTTAAATACACTGATTAGCATGTGAGAGACTGGTAACACACTGTTTGAAGTAAAACATGAAAATTATGTCTGAGTAAAAAATCCAAGTGAATGAGATACAAAGAAAGATAGTCAGCTAGCCTGGACAGGCATCAATAAACAGCCGTTAGTTAACACTTACTTTTTACCTGTTTTGTAAATAATATTTGGAAGTATACATTACAATAGATATATTCTTCAAAAGAATCATTTTACTGAAGCAGTTAAAATTAGGACAATTATTGCAACACAATTATTGTGTGTGTGTGTGTTCGTGCATGCACACGCACATGGTTGGACTGAACACATTGGTTTGTAATACCTTCACTCATCTCTATAAGTGATCACAGCTTAATTTTTCTCTTGTCTAGGTCTTTGGCCTGAATGAATGAATATTTTTAAAAGAGACATTTTTTACTTCCTTGTTCCATAAGAAAATGGAAGTATAGTGATGGCAAAAAAAGATCGTGTTCAAGATAAGTGCAGATTCTGATTGTACTACCCTCAAAACATGAAGAAAAGTCATTTTCCGAGAACTGTCTGTGTGTAGAATTTTTTCTATGGTGAACGATAACTGCTGTAAATTCAAACAGAATCAAATAAATTTTTTTGCACATGTACCCGAGTTATACAGGACTCAAGGCCTATTGGTTTTGGTGAAGATCGGTTAAGGGGAAGAGGTAGTTTACCAGCAACATTTCATGCTTTAACAAGAGTAAAGCACACTACACTTTCGTTTATCCGGAATTGATGGGACCGGACCCTTTCCGGATAAATGAAATTCTGGATAAACCAAACTAATGGCAAAAATGCTGGTATTAGCGATGTTTACCTACCGCTATACAGAGAAGTTGCGTTTTTTTATGTTTTCTAGTCATTTGCAACTGATAAGATCATCTTTTAATGCTGACGTTAACAGATTGCCGAGGGAACTATACACCAGACTGTATTGTTTTTACTTTTGCAATTTAGATTAATTACGTTTATGTTGATGAGCTCTGAATGGGTATAATGTTGAATTTATAACAAAACAGGTTGTTTTTAGTACAAATCGTATCTTAAAATTCACCAGTAAAGTAGTACAAAATTTTACTACACACACCAGGATAAGCCGGAATTCTGGATAAATGAAGGCCGGATAAACGGGAGTGGAGTGTACTTAATTTTGATAAAAAAGTATCCTGAAAAGTAGGTCATAATAATCCACTGTAGAAAGGTAGGTGAATATCTACAAATGGAAAGGGTTGATGAAGGGGGAGGGGGAAATTTTCTATAAATGAAAATATGATAGTTGAAGGGGGAGGAGATAATTTTTTATATGTGTACTACATTATCGGCAACAAAGAAGTAGTTTGTTGTTAAAATTCCTTCCGGGGCTGTTTGGCCGTGGTTCAATGATTTCTGCAAAACCAGACATTTTGGCAGTGCCATCAACTGCCACCATCAGTGAAAATCGAGTGTGCTAACGTTAGGTGGTATACGTTAGTGACCACAGTACTGTGGTTAAGGGTGCAGAAAGAAGTAGTTTCTATGGAAATATTTCATTTCGAAAATGATTTTAAATATAAATCTTAGAACATGGAAGTCATGTATGGTTCTCCATACCGATATTTTTTTTGGTTTCTATAAACCTTAATTCTCTTTAAGTATAGATCTAACATAAGCAGAATAAAATCTCTAAACATATTCGTTTTCCCCTTTTTGTTAACGTTTTATAGAATCTCTGAATGAAAAATTCTCTAGTTGGACTATAATTTTCATTCTTGGATTTCGTTGTCCATTACGTAACTAAATATAATTAATTCACTACCGACTCGTAACACAAAGTTTTTTATAGGTAAAAACGTAAAAGTTTTAATAGCCTGAACCAGTTTTCACTTTTAAAAAGCTTCTTCAGAGGCTGCCGTTGGGAGCATTTTCCCAACCATCTTGTTGTTGGCGACAGTATCGGCTTTTTGAAAGATCGATGTTGTGTGTGTGGGGTGTGATATGTTCGAATAATGTGTGTTATTTCAATTGTGTCTGTTCGTTTAGGATGTGTTGTTTTTATGTGTTTTTGTGTGTTTGTGTATTTCCAATTGTTCTGGAGTGTCTAGTTTTCGGCCTTTTGTGTGTACGTGTAGAATGTCCATGTTAGTGTCGATGTTTATGTATGTGTGGTTTGCTTCAATGAGGTGGTTTCCAAAGGTGGATTCTGTAGTGGACTGTAGTGTCTTTGTGTGTTCAATGTATCTTTGTTTGAAGCTACATCCTGTCTGGCCTATGTAGAATTTATTGCAATCTGAGCAATTTAGTTTGTAAACACTATGTAGATTGACATTAAATTTGTAAACACATATGTGCTTTGTGTTTGTGTTTTGATAGTGTGTGTTCTGTTTTGTTAGTAGTTTTGTATGCGAACTGAAAATTCATGATGAACTGAAAAAATAGCCCACAAATTAAAAAAAAACAGGATACAGAATGGCAACCAAAACTACTAACAAAACAGAACACACGCTATCAAAACACACACACAAAGCACAAAACAAATTCGATCTACCTGGTGTTTACAAACTAAATTGCTCAGATTGCAACAAATTCTACATAGGCCAGACAGGACGTAGCTTCAAACAAAGATACATTGAACACACAAAGGCACTACACTCCACTACAGAATCCACCTTTGGAAACAACCTCATTGAAGCACACCACACATAACAAACATCAACAATAACATGGACATTCTACACGTATACACAAAAGACCAAACACTAGACACTCTTGAACAACTGGAAATATATAAACACATAAAAACGACATCCTGAACGAACAGACACATTTCAAATCACAGGCATTATTCGAACATATCACACCTCACACACACAACATCGATCTTTCAAAAGTCAATACTGTCGCCAACAACAAGATGGACAGTGCTCCCAACGGAAGCCTCTTAAGAAGCTTTTTAAAAGCGAAAACTGGTTCAGGCTATAAGGTAAAACTTTTACGTTTTTACCTATACAAAACTTTGTGTTCTGAGTCGGTAGTGAATTAATTATATTTATAATTTTCAGTCATAATTGGATGTACTCGTTGCTACTTGAATATGTATCGATATGTTATTATTTACTTGGTAACCGGCTTTCTGCTTTATTGCTTGTACAACAGAATGTATTAGGAATAACAGGAAATTGTATATCTTCTATTACGGTAGTTTAAAAGCTGTTTGGCAGTCTAACACTTAGTATTACTGTATGTTCAGTCTAAGACCTGTATTGATTATGTATAGACAACAAACTATTTATGTAATGTATACAACTGCAGACTGGTACATATAAACTTTGTAGGTTGCTGCAAAATATTTACTGTTTTCTGACACATACCAGTAACAAATAAATGTGGCAAACACATTTGTGAGGCAGCCTACAGTATTTACGTGTAGCAATCTGCAGATTTATGTGTTGCAAAGTATGTTATCAACAGACTGTGTCTTAGGATTCTTACACACGGGCCTCTGTGGCACCCCTCAGTGGCATGACTCAGTTGCTTGAACCTGCTTCTTTGTGGTGCCACACAGTGTCACCAATCAGAGCCTTATGTGAATGGGCTTGCTTCAGAGATGCGCCACTATTCATTTGCTCAGTGATGGAAATTGGTTTTGTTCAGAAGCTTGTTTTATTTACTTTTTACAACAGTTTATAATGCCAAATTAAAAAAAAAAAAAAAATAATAATAAAAATTTTCTTTTAGTTAAGGTAAGTGTCATTGAACGTGGTGATAATTGATGTATGAAGTTATTTGTAGGAGTGTGGCGAACAAAAAACGGGTGAAAGCTGTCCACTGCCGTCTACCGCCGTCTGCTGTCTGATTGACACGCCATAAATCTAGTGTAGCGAGTGGCCACGTGTTAGAAAGACAAGGTTATTGGGCTGGGTGTATCTAGAAAGGACGCCAGTGAATAACAGCTTACAATCCGGAGAAAAATATATACGAGGGTGTGAATAAATTCATCAAGTGAGAAATGTTTCGTTCTGACAAAGGATGAAAGGTTACAACAACAGCAGACAGAAAACAATGAAGGGTGTTCCTTGACTGAAACGCATCAACAGAGGATACACCAGAACAATACTATGGTACAAGGAAAGAAATCGTACTCGAGGTTAACGCTCGAACCAGACAAAAAATATACTTATGGAGAGAGTTGGCGAGACCTTTGTTCAAGAAAAGATAATACCATAGGCGCAACTAATTGGAGAGGCAGCTGTTGGAAGAGAAATCGAAGGGTTGTCTTTGTGAAGACTAAGAGATACAACAGCTAGATTTATTACCAGAGTATTCGGAAATGCCGTTGACCGAAGGGTAAAGGACCCAGGAGAAGAGTTTGGTGGGAATCAGAAGACCTATCAGAACTTACTTTTGAAAAAGTAGGTGGTCTCTGGAGTAGGTTGTACGAAAAAGAGCCAATTAGGAAACGGCATAGCGGAAATCAGAAGTCTAGTGGGGAAATTCTCATGTTCGATATAGGCAAGCGACAGAGACGCGAAAGCAGGGTCTTTACTAAATTTTCGAAGGGAGTGGAAGTAAAAGGCATGACAAAAGTGTTACGGAAGTTCGTAAAATGACTTAGAAAATATCGATACAATATGAACTGTTTAACATTTTCTAGCGTTCGAGTTTGTGATCGTATTACAGTAACTGCTAGTGAAATGCAATACAACGGTGGTATTAACAATTCGAACAATGTTGCATAATAATTTGTCATGAATGAATAACAGTAACTTACCGTCAAGTGTATCAGTTAAACAAACCATAAAACCGAGTGTAATATACGTCTTTAAACAATATCGCGAGTAAATTAAATGATATATTAACAGAATGTCAGTGAATAACCAAAGTAATAGCAACAATAATTTAGACTCGCAATAAATCCAATACGAACACGCGTTGTGTAATGTGCTGTATATGTGAAGTGCTACAGTGAGGTCCACGCAGACCACTCGAGATTCTGGAGGTGACTTATCATCAAAACTCCAAATACGGATCAAGAAGCATAGCTTACCACACCTGTGACCTCTACAAGATATGGATTATTCGTACTACAAGCAAATTTATCATGTACTAATTAAATTTTACACTCACTTGTCTGTCACTAAAAGAACTCACTAAAGAAATTTATTTAAAGTAGTAATTTAGAGACTTCATTATAAGTAAGGTCATGTTGAAACCCATTGACAAAATCGTAGGAAGCCTAGTATTTCATAAAATATCTATATTACAATCGCTTTGATTTTAAATGAATCCGTTATGATACAATATGTTGTACTAAACTTAAGTTGATCAAATATTGAAGAATGAAATATAATAAGAAGTAAAGTTTTAGAGATTGAAGAATTATTAAATTTGTTAAATGTGTATAAATTAATATTTATAGTAATAATTAAGTTTACAATGAAATATAATGATATAATGATATTTAGTTAATAAATTAACTACTAGAATGTAATGAAGTATTGATTTTATTGAATTGAACCCTGAGATAAACAAAAACAGCATATAAAAAGAGTCTTTATATTTGGCATCCCAAAACGCGGGACATTAAATAACTAATATAACAGTAATTGTTTAATCTTTATATTTGATGCACACAACGTCGGCCAAACTAAGTTATTATTATATTTGGCACCACAACAAAGTGGGGCTTAATTAATTAAAAAGAGCTGTAATTTAATTATTATAAGTTTAATAATTGACTTATTACACGAAGTTCTTCTCCTTGCTATTCCCGTACATAGATGTCGCCGTCGTAAACAACGTTGATTCATCAGATGCACCGTGTGAATGGTTGGTAGTGGGATAGTTCTATACATTACTGAGTGAACTGAAAACGGACAATAAGAAGTTTCTTAACTGTTTTAGAATGTCAGGAAACATGTTCAATCGGATTCTTAATTTACTGGAATTTCATATCCAGAAATTCTTTTTCTTCTTCTTCTGAGCAATGGAAAAAATTAAGATGGTAGCAGTCCGGGTAGACGATTTACCCATAAGAAATCACCCATCACTTAGAGGTTTTAAAGAATGCATTTAAAATGTAGTCATAAAAAGCTGTTTTTTTTTTCCATGTGAATAGCAGAGGCATTTATAGATCATACAGATAACATCTTTATAGATACAGATGTACATCTTGCTAATAATTTGTTTACTTTTTCCAATATAAATATATACTTTTTTAAGGAGCCTTTTTAACATATTAAACTAACAGTTGTACATGACAATATTTATCATCATGAAATTTCTATCATTGAATCTCTTTGCTGAAGGCGCTGTATGCAGGCCCGGCTCCAGGCAGGGGCAAACCATGCCACCGCCCAGGGGGGGGCAAATTTTAACGGGCGGCAGATTCTGGGATGTTAAGTTTTGAAGTTGAGGGACAAAAAAAAATTATTCACTTAATTTCATCACAATATGTAAGATCAGTAAGAATTATGTGACAGTGGCAAGTGGAGAAAGGACTTTTTCGAAGCTCAAACTTATTAAAACTTATCTCAGATCGAGTATGTCTGAGACTCGCCTCAGTGGTCTGACGACTATAGAACATCAGTTAGCTGAATCACTTGATTACAACGAAGTCATGAAGGAGTTTGGCAGTGCAAAAGCTAGACGAGTATTTTTTAACTAAAGTATATGATACATTACTTTTGTTATATTTAAATCATCATGAATTTTAGTTAGTATTTTAATTTTAACTCACCACATAGGCAAACATTTTTATTGTCTCACAGTTCCTTGTATTGGCTCTACAGTTTTTATTGTACCCATTCACTGCATCGTAAACGCAAGAAAGTTCTAGTTACTTGATAAACACAACAATGTAAACATTCCTAGTCATCATTGGAAGGCAATCGCCATATCTTTAGAGTAGGTCTAGTGTGCGTGAATGTGTTCAGAGTTAAAATAGGGAGGGGGCGGCACTCATAAATACTGCACAGGGCGGCAGAAGCGCTGGGGCCGGTCCTGGTTGTAGGTTCCAAATTCATTTAAAACAATTTGTATTCACTTCTTCTGTTTTAAAGACAACAAACAGTTAGGACAAATTCTTTGTAAGATCTGTGTGCATTCTATACTATGATTAAAATTTTTATTTGGGGACTCAGTCAGTTGTTCTGTTTAAACGAGTGACTAATATGAGTAAAACCAATGTGAAGGGAACAGCCTCTTAGAAAAACTAGTGTCTACTACTTGTACTTACTTTAAAAAACACTTAAACAAACAGGAATAAAAAACATGTGTTTCTGTTGACATGTAAAGAGTGTGCAGGAACGTATGCATTCAGACAGATAGACAGACACAGATACAGACACACACGTGGGTACGTTTAAACAAAAGAAAACACTCATGACATAATAGTAAATAAATTTTTATTTGCATAAAAATTATTTTTATTACAAAGCTTAATTACACATCATGTTATTTAGAACAGCATTAATCATAATGTTTAATATATATATATATATATATATTTATAATTACATATTTGCTTATTAATTTATATACAAAAATATGTTGTTTAGGCCTATATTAAATAAGTAATATTGTCATTGATTATTCAGTAATTTGACTATAAACGTTAGTGTTGTATAAATACAACATACGGTATACGGTATACAATATACGGTAATTGTATAAATACCGTTTGTACGCATGGTTAGACTTGCATTATTGTGTATCAGTTTAGGAACAATCTATAGAATTCACCAACAAACTTCCATCTTTAGTCTATACAGTAATTATTGTTGATATGTATTTCTTTTAATAAGAGCTGCTGTTTCATTCATATAGCCAAACGTACATTATTTAAAAATGCGAAACGTAGAAAAAATTGTAAATAATAACTAAATGGTAATAATCTGTCATAATAACTAATAATTCATTGTCATAATCTCTCTCTCTCTCTCTCTCTCTCTCTCTCTCACTCTCAGAACAGAGTGTTCAACTCTATGAGCCTCTTATGACATTATCCTTAACGTCTATGAGATTTTCTGACACATGCCTTCTTGAAATATGCTTTAAACTTGTAGATAATAGAAGAAACACAATTGAAATCTGGCAAGAAAATCAATTGGGCACAGAAGAATTAAGACATATTACTGTCTTCATTCTGCGTAAGAACGTTAGTGTTGAGTTTTACTACACTCATGTGTTGTTTATAAAAATGTGCATGTTTTGGCTTGTGAATACTCTGAACTCGCATTGTAATGGTTAACTTTTTACATAATAACATATATTACACACATGTAAGTAGTACATTAGTAACTATACAGGTAAGTGTTTGATGCTGATCATAACGTTTAAACCTGTCCAAAACAGTCAGAAAGTCCTTGGCTTCTCCTCCATGATGCAAGTCTCTCCGTGTACCATGCCTGAAACAAATTTTGCAGTCAAATACACTGATTTTGTTTCATATTATAAAATGAATTAATTAGTTGATGGAAAATAAGACTTTCCAGTCTTCTTTTTGTTTATAATTAAATAGTGTGATACTTTTATTTTTTTTTCAAATAAAATGAACTTAACAAATATCTGCATTATTTATGTACATAATATATCTTATCGATCTGTGAGACAATCAATCACATTTTTAGAAACAAGGTACGTTGGGATAGAAAATTGAAGCTTTACAAAGTTATGGCAGTCCTTGTACTATCCTATGTGTGTAAATTATGGACAACAACCAAGACACAAGACAGTAAAATAAAGGCCTCAGAAATGGCGTTCTTATGAGGAGTTGAAAGGTGTTCTAAACTTGACTGTATAAAGAATGAGACCATAAGAGAAGAGTTACAAGTTTCTAACTTGAATGAAAAATTAAAAGATTACAAACAACAGTGGAAAGGACACTTAGAAATAATGTCCGATTCCAGACTGGGGAAACAAGTCTGGAAGTACAAACCTATAAGACACATGTATGTGGTTAGGACCCAGCCCAGGAAGAGATGGCTGGAGGATCTTTGAAGGCGGAACAGGCAGCACTTTGCCTATGCCGTGTTGTAAATAAGAAGAAGAAGAAGAAGAAGAAGAAGAAGAAGAAGAAGAAGAAGAAGAAGAAGATTATGTCACGTACAAAATATTCTAGTTGGATAGCAATCAATTACAGATTTTGATACTTTACTCTGGTGTGATATATATTCTTTTGCTTAAAACAAGATATTTATAATATAAAAATTATTTTAAGAAACATAGAAACAATCCTGTAAAATCCATTTAAATTCAGCACACCTACTCCTTAAGATCTGTTTAACTTTCAACTGGGCATTTTTCAACCCTTTTATTTATATTTATAATAATAAATAACTTTTTCTTCTCTATTTTATTCACTACACTTTGGAAGTCTTGTTTTTATCAATCTAATCTATATTCTTGTCATTCCATGTTAACATGGGTGCATGGATTGAAAATTATGAGAAACATATTTACAAGTATATGTCAACAGTATAACTTATGACTATAACAATCACATATGATGATAGCAAAATAACTTATGGGTATACATTAATATTAATCCATCATTTTCTATATACATAACTCAAAGTTTCTTGCAGCAATTATTTATAATATTGTGATGTTGTTCAATATAGTTTCTTCTGCAAGTAAGTGTATTGCGTTTTAGTCGTTTCAATACCTGACACACATTTCACTGAAAAATATCAGCACCATCAGAGGCTTGTAAGTAAATCAATAAATTTTTATTGATATACTTACAAGCCTCTGATGATGCTGATTTTTTGTTCAGTGAAATGCAATATTGAACAATATCACAATATTACATTAATTAATATAACTTATGGTAGTTGTCATGTACATAACAGGGAACACAACGAACATTACAATCATATTACCACAACTGAGTATATCTGTTTATGTAACCACATTGTTAACATTAATTATTGAATATTTTGATTTCAACTACATTTTTTCTCCAGTAAATAGAATCCATAATAGAATGACACAACGTTACTAAAGATGTCTTTAAAATTATTTTAAAAAATGTGGGGCCTTTCAGTTATAAATAATATACCTTATTTAACTTTAATGTGTTAAATAACTTAGGGTGCTTCTAAATAAATGGCTTACATAAACTGCTTAATTTTTAATTTTAGAATTAAACTGTGTAATGATACAAAACTCTTATTAATTTAACTGTCATTTTTGTGTTTTAATTTAACTGTGATTTTATTTACACAATTGTGAGTCCAGAGTGAATTTTTCGGAGAATTTATGATGACTAAAACTATGGACTTAAATTATGTAAACATGTCACATGTGTTACTGAATGAAGCACTTAATTATATAAGAAGAGGTTTTTCAAATTTTTTATTTCAAAAATTTGAAATTCCATATTTTTACAGAGGCGTTTATGAATGTTATGAAAGTGAAACTTAACTTCCTAGAAAAAATTCTATAATTTTCCCTGAACAGGAGTATAGAAAACATTTTTCTTTGCAGAATTTCTCTTATTTATCCAATGTGAGTCTGTCCCTGATTTAACAAAACTAGTTTGATCTCTTAGGTATGAAATTCGTTTAACATCACATAACAACTTTGTCACTAATAATTATAATTAAATTATACGTAGACAAATTAATAACATTATTATAGTTGTAGTAAATAAATACAATTTTTGATTTTTTGAAGACCTTCAATTGATTATGTTAAAAAAAAAACAATTAATTAACCCTATTAGGTCAATTCCTAATAGTCCCTGTTATTAGTCTTCTAGTGTAGGCCTAATAACAGTACAAGTAATGAATCGTGTTCTTTGTACAAATAGTTACTGTCTTACTGCTTAACTTGTACACTATTATATGATAAAATGTTTACACTGAACACAGTGTTCCACAAACTGTTAAACAAAAATTACAAGTAAAATGTACCTGGACACAAAGATTCAAAATCTATTGCCACGATTGTTTTAAGAGTTTTTTCTATTTTCTATAAATAATAAAAACACCTTTTTTCTTGTCATATTATATCCTGCCATTTGTTGATTCTATCCACCCAATGAGTTAATCATTTTCCAGTTTTAAAACATTGAAAACAAATTTATGATGACACGTCTAAATGATGACATATTCAAATTTTATGTCAATATAAAATTTGTTGTAATACATATTATACTCATTGATGCATTGTTTGTATCCTTGTATAAAGATACTTTTTTCTTTTAAACACGTACCTACAGACAGATTTCTTTTGCACCTTAGTTCAGTAAACCTAAAAGTTTCTAACATCTGATCTGGTGCCTTTATGAACAAGTTTGCCTTTATGAAAACTTTTCTAATCTAAAGGATGAAACTAATAAATAACAAATCTGTTGTAAACAATGTGGAATTTGAAAATTCAAGAGGACTTGTCAATTTAAAACCTGTTGATGTCTCCCTATCTCTTTTATAAGAATGAGACAAACTGGTCTATCATGGTGAAAGTGTTCCATAACACTTATGGCGATCCTCCTATCCATGAACAAGCAGATTTACAAATTGTACAAAAGCTTCAAATACCATTCTGAATGGTTTGTTGACTGCGATGTTTAGATGAAAATTGTGGTTTCGTGCTATATGGATTTTTGTCATAGTGCAATGCAGGGGCAAACCTTGGATTTAATTTCGAGGGGGGGATTTTTTCAACCACATATATTCTTAGAGTATTGTTTTTCTCTTGTTATAATAAAAACCGTACCAAAAATTAAAACTAATAGGCAAATAATAGCTGTAATTCACTAATTTCATTAAAATAAATTAAAAACATATATCAGATAGGCTTCCAGTTTGTCTTACAAGCTTAATAATACATTTCTGTGGAATATAAATAGTTTAAAGAGAATTATGTTTTTAAAATCTTCCGGTATGGAGCATGTCACGTCTTGTATGGCAACGTTTCACTCATATTACAATGAGTATCCTTAGGTCATATTGTAATATGAGTGAAACATTGTCATACAAGACATTTTTGATGCGGTCCATACCGGAAGAAGATTTTAAAAAGTTAATAGACACCAGCCACGGAAGCCTACGTGAGATCATAGTTTAAAGAGAACGTTAAAATTAAGAAAGTGAGTGTTACCAGCATGTATATAATTGCTGTGGATATAAATGTATCCAACAGTGTTGTGGATATAAATTTTACAGCGTGTAAAATAATGTTAAATAATTTAGTTAAAAAATATAATGATTGTCAGTCTCTCTCAATTAATTACATTAAAAAACATGCAACCAGTTTAAAATTTTTGCTCCAACATTTTCGGATTTTGAGGGGGGATATATCCCCCATATCACCTCCCAGGTTTTCCCCTGGTGCAATGGTAAACAAAGACTACTATTTATACATTTATACATTTGTGTGAATGTGCTTATATATAATGGCTAGATTTAAGGAAGGATAATTTATGAAAATTGCATTTTGATGATACATCAGAATGCATGTCATTGCTTGTTCAAGAATTTTATGAAGAAAGTAAACATCATAGTGACACCGTAACTGCCGTATTTGTCAGGTATGTCCGAAAGTGATCTTTCCTTTTCCAATAATGACAAGTACCACTAAAGGAAGATGAACTGGTTTGGACCAAAATATGCATAGACAGAATGTGTATGGAACAAGTAAGACATTTCAACTATCTTGGACGTGATTACTTACGATCAAGAAAGATATAGAAAATAAAGTGACGAATTTCACAAGAATGTGTGGAACGATTTGGAGAACGTTGGGAAATAAAAGTAGAAAAGAAACCCAAATAAAATTTTATAAAACAATGGCACTACATACACTACTGTATGGTTCTGAAACTTGGGTCATAAAGGAAAAAGATGAACAAACAGCAGAAATGAAATTTCTTAGATCAGTTAAAAGGTGTAATAGATGAGATTTTATAAGAAATGAAGAGATAAGAAGTGATTTAGATACTTTTGCAGTTAATGAAAGGATTAAAGAATACAGAAGAAAATGGATTCAACACATAAATAGAATGGAAGAAAATAGAATACCAAAGATGGCGAAAGATTACAACCCTAGAGGCAGAAGAAAAGTTGGACTGTGAAATAGGAACAGGCCATAAAAGCCTAAAACTGTTAAGAAGATGATGATGATGACCACTTTTTGCAATTGTTAAATATGTATCGCTGAGCAACCTCAAGGCAGTACTTGAAGGCGTACTCGAGAAATGGTTTGAATACTGAAAAAATGGCAGTATAATTGTATTATGTTAAACTGAATCTACTTTGAAGTGATGGTAATATAAGTGTAGATGTATCATGGCATATTGTTTCAAATAAAGATAAAAGTAAGATAGCATTCAGAAAGTGCTTCCCATACGCTTTGTTGCCTCATTATGAGAAGACAGAACATTATAAGTAAATTTTTGTTTACCTGTACATCTTCTTCACTGGCAGCCATTTCTGCAGCAAGTAGCGCCAGATCTGTCAAATGAAGTGTTTTGAATTTGTTGAACTCAGCATCCAATGTAGATATCTGTTCTGGTGTCAGTCTATTCACATAGGATGACTTCGGACTGCGATTGCCTGCTCCTGGCAGTTGAACATTGGGTGACCGCAGCATTCTGTTAACAAAAAAATTAAAATTAAAACAGAAAGTCACTAATGTACCATATTATTTATACATGGTTATAACTGAATATTTGATACTAAATCTTGCAGGTTAGTCATGTCAGAATATTGTTTAGATATCCATTTTGTAGTTAGAGACAATAAAATAATCACAAGTTTCAGTAGCAATGTTTATTAAACTTCAACTTAATTATCAAGGTTTCAGAAGTACAAAAATTTATTACAAACGAATTCAATAAGCAACAATTAGTTGTAGAATTAAATACAAGTTTCCAATAATCATAATTCATAACTAATCACTGTTGAACACAGGCTGGTCCTAGCCTTGTCTGCATTCAAGTATGTAGTAGTTAAATTAATTAATAACACATGGCATAATCTTGGTGCCTGAAGAATTTTCTTGATAAATAAAGAAGGTTTGGAAATTGCTATGATATTCACGCATTCATTACACATTAAATTATAAGTTGGTGAGTCATCAGAATGATGACAATAATTGGGTTGAGAGAGTTATCGTTTTAAAATTGTGTATAATAGAAATTTTAAATTAATCATGTCGATGTTTTGACAAAATTTATTGTCGTCACCAGGACGATTGTTGCTGAGTTGTTATGGTGTCAAACACACAACTATCCTGTCACAGTTGTGTGTTTGGTGTTATAACAACTCGGTAACAATTGTCCTGATGATGACAGTAAACTTTGTCGAAACATCAACAGAAATAATTTAAAATTTCTGTTACACTTTTTTGACCAATCCTCACAAACCCTTCATTGAAAAAAATGTATTGATTAGCGGTCACTATGAAATTAAGGATTCATTTAAAATCATGCGTTATTGGTTTATTCATTATCTGCCGCAACACTGTGACAAAACATGGAATGTTAGCCAACATGTATGGGGGGTGGAAGAACATTTAATTTGTTTTACCACTCCTTCTTTTAATTATAATTATTGAATGTTGAAAGTTAATGATAGAATTTGAAATAAAACAACTTCTGATATATAATATAAAATATTACTTCTGACATAGTTCTTACAATTTTATTGTTAATATTTTTTTATTAGACAAGTTTAGCTGGGTACCACATAAATAAAATATGTATTGTAAATAAAGTAATTATTGTTGATGACCCTCCTTGACTATTTAGAAATAAAGACAATCAATTTAACATATTATGTGGTAGCATAAAGAATTTCCAATTATGAAAGTATATGGTACAAATTAGTTTATACATATTGAAGCAGCAAACTTTGGTAATAACAAAATACAAAATAATATTGAAAATAATAGAATAATATTTTTTCAATTATGTGAAAATCAGTTATTCTAAAACTCGTCCAAAGCACTTGGTTTTTTTAAACGTAACAGCATATTTTATTTTGTAGCCAGAGGAGTATATATATTTTTAGTATTCAAGTTGAACTGTCTGAAGATGTTTAAAGATGAACTGTCTAAGAATTGGTACATGGAACATACAGTTGTGGAATATCAGTGAACAAGAAAAGCCAAGAGATAACCAACCAAACGTCAAGAGGGGCATTGGTCAGCCAAGGAAGAAGTGTGGAGTGACAGCATGTAGGGCCATTGTTATAGAACAGGATGAGAAGAAGAAGAAGAAGAAGAAGAAGAAGAAGAAGAAGAAGAAGAAGAAGAAGAAGAAGAAGAAGAAATATAGTAAATCTAATTTGGTATATAAGATCTGAGTAGATCTCAGAGTTGATCAATGACAAATCATATTTTATACTATCCTGATGTTACTCACTGATTTTTAGCTTGCAGTGGTTCATTTGGGAACAGTGAAATATTTGGGAACTCGATACTGTCGCAAAGAACAAGATGGACAGTGCTCCCAGCGGCAGCCTCTGAAGAAGCTTTTTAAAAGCAAAACCGGTTAAGGCTATAAGGTAAGGGTAAAAGCTTTAGATACTTAACCCTCCCTATATTACCAACTAAAATGTAACATTGTCAGCCTCTAGTGAGTCATCAGCTGCCACTACGATACGTAATAAAATGTCAGTGATACTAGAACTAATATCAGTGATGTGGTGTGGGCACATAACACCTGTTGCCGGTTGTGATAGCCTAAAACTTGATCTAAAATTAATTTTAATTTTCTCTTGTACCAAATGTTCTTTTTAGAGCATTTTCTGCCATTGGGTGGGGGAAGAAGAGGGTCCCAGTTCAACGGGATATGACACTCATAATACTTACACAGAATAAATCAGAACAAAAATAATCGAATTAAAAATAATAAAGACAAACAGAGAAACACATGACTAAATAAACAAAACACAAATAGGTACGTAGTATCTGCTGCATATCAGTTTCAAAAACGAACACAGCTGCTAACTGAGCGTTTTGCCGGTTTATACAGCGGCAACACATTGGATGGATGAATGTGCTCCCCCTCCACAGTTTGTACAGTGACAACTACTACGAGGTCAATGACCATATGCAGTAAAACATCGCTGATGTCTGAGGCAGCAACACAAGACGGTGCAAGCGCAGCAGTTCGAAAGCAATTCTACGCTTTTCTTCAAGTTTCCCTACTAATATTGTTCTGATTTCAAATTGTTCAATAACAAAAGTATTCGTTCTGTGATATATTTAATATTATTTTCTCTTATTTTCAGTACTGTTGCAATCAGCAACAGCGGTTACATGAACGCCATGCTACTGTCTAATACAATCAGTAATACCAAAAGAATAACAAACATTTCATTAATTCATATAATGTACTTCTAATACTAATTAACTGAGGGTAGATCTTCACTTGTATTTTGACACGGTTACAAGTCGCAGATTTGCACAGTTCACATAATTCCTTTGTAGCTGACTTCTGAAGGACATAATGAATTAACAAAAAGTGAATCTGTATATCACAGTTATAAGTCTTTGGCACATGATACGTTTTGGCAGATGAAATGTTTCAACGCAACACCTGGTGAGGTATATTAGTTGTCATATCTATCTCACAGTCGATGCATCTGTTTATATAATTAGACCTAGATAAACTTTGGCACTGCCCAGGTGCAGCATACGTGCACACCAAATTATGCACTATACAGCAAACAAGCCATTCTGTGGCATTCCAATAAACATGCCAGTACATGTGAATGTTTATGTGAGTGCACACTACTATTTGCTAATGTTATTACTGTTAGTTTTTCTTATATTCTCAACTCAGTACCACAAATATTCTTGTTTGGTATTTACTTACGCTCCTATAAACATTTATGCTCCTAGAAATACATTTACGTTTAGTTTTTCTAGAAATTAGATCTAAACTAATATTTAAAACCTCTCTCTGAAATCTTATAAAATAATATGGTCCTTATTTTAAAATTTTTCATTCATCATCATCATCATCATCATCATCATCATCATCACACTCCAAGGACTAGGCCCTAGATCTGTTCTGGAACCCATGTCCTCCTCGGTCTACCGACATCTCTCTTCCCAGTAGGGTGATAACCCATGGCAGGCACAGGTAGACGGATATCAGGCATACGGTTCAAGTGTTCACTACATCTCCTTCTGTGGTCTTCAATTGTCTGGTGCAACAATACAATGTGTAATTCGCGTCTAATATCCTCGTTTCTTTTCTGATCCAGGGGAGAACAACCTTGTGTACCTCTTATAAATTTAATTTAGGCTGCCCGAATCCTGTGCACGTCCCTTTTACCAAGAGTCCATGTCTCACTAACATACTGGCATGTGGGGACAGCCACAGTTTTGTAAAGTTTCATTCGGGTACCCTTCTGTGTTTTATTTTTCAGGTACCTATGGATAGTTCCACAGATGCATCTAAATTTTGTTAGCTTACTATCCAAATCAATATCAGTTCCATAGGAGATATCACAACCCAGGTAATTAAAATGACTAACCTGATCCAAATCTGTTTATTCATGACTATCTTAGTTCTTATAAGATACTTACCCTTAAATGCCATCATTTTAGATTTTGTAGCAGAGATCTGTAGCCCATAGTCTCAATGTTTTCATTATTATAATAATAAATATAAGCTCCTAGGGGTTAATGATTAAGGGAAATTAATTATATATCAGTCATACATCAGAGTTATTGTTGTGCCTAACACATTCTTGCCTCCTCTTCTCAAGTTTTGCATGAGATCTGTGCATTGAAGTTCAATGTCTTGAGGCCATGTGGAGAGTTGCAACATATATTCTGGACTAGAAGATCAAGCTTCTTCTATGTAAGCAAAACAGGCTTGCCAATAAAGGCTACTTGAAATGCAGTAAGAGTGAAAGTATAATCATGCTCATGATGATTATAATTATTGCTGTTGATTGTTATTATTATTATTATTGATGCTTATTATTGACGATTACCACAGTTATTGCTGTTGTTACTGCTGCTGTTAAAATTATACATGTTACAGACCAAACAGGCTAATCATCACTCTGTGGATACACAAAGGGGCGTATTTACAGGGGAAAGGGGGGATGAACGGGACAATAGCCCCCTCAGAGGGACAAAAAAGTTGACGAATTTTGTTAATCTCTTAATTTTTTCAGGCTGTTTATTATTTTTTTTTCAGCTGTGTACGATAATATAGTAGTAACTCTTTTTTAAATATACAAACAGGTTTATTACACATTATTAGCGTATATGTTTCAAATATGAAAAAGGCCTATAGGAAAATCAATTCAGTCAGTAAACCTTGTAAACAATGTTTCATTAACGCGTATTTTTATTGTGTTATTATCGTTTACTTTAATGGGACTGATTTCACCTACTTTAAAGATAGTAATGTTGAGTAGTCTTAACTTGTTTTTTCATGTTTTTTCTTTTGGATGAAGCCGATCATCCCCCCCCAAGGCTAAATTCTAGATACGCCATCGAGCATTTCTCTCTTTCAGATCCTTCACACACACACACAAGCGCGCGCGTTATATTCTTAGGAACAATGATAAATTTTGCAGTTTTTGAATTATATAAAAAACACTATGACAACCCTCCTTAAAAGAAATTTCACACATATTCTAAACGCTTCCTAATAAAGCGTGGAAGCTGTTTTATCTTTAATAAGGCAATTGTATATTCTTTCATTTTCTCTTGCCTTGTTTTATAATTCTTCAGATTCCTTAATATGTTTGCGTTTTGTGTTTGTGTGTGTGACAAGTAAATATAAAGCCACTTGTCACAGCAGTGATATTTAAATCAGCAGTGAAGTTCGCGCTTGATTTACTGCGTCCTAAATCATTTTTTTTTGACAGCGAAGACATAAATATTGTTTATCGTGGAGCGGAGCAAGCACAGTTGTTTGAACAATCATCAGACCATCTCAAATAAACGTTTCCACTTGGTTCAATACGACTCTTATTAAAGAAACACGCTTGTTCATAGCAGTTTAATTTAGAAACCACATTGTAGGAAGGGAACCGCGCGCGCTCTCGTGTGTGAACGAGAATAAGAGAGAAAAAGAAAAAGGATAGTAGTGTATTTATTTAATTGGTTCTCCTTGTTCGCAGCAGAGTTTCTAATTCTCACTGGTCCCGTTTACCGATCACGTTAGTACGAATGGAATTACCTTTATCCGTTCATACAGTCATTTTCGATATTTCGATTATGCCATTGTTTGGCTTCGATCTTTAGTGAATATCGCACATAGTTTTATGTAGGTGAAAGAATTATACAAATTTTAATTTTGTATGTTGCAAAATAATTGGCTGGCGATTGCAGCTGGTGTCCTTAGTATTTTTTTTCAATGAAAAATGATTGTAGCAGTAGTATATCACAGTTGCGTACCTGTGGCGCCAAAAGTTGATGTTGTTAGGTTAACATGAGAAATGAAATTACACATGGTAAGCGACGTGTGTAATGTAAAACTCGTTTTTTTTGGCGGAAACTACGAAAAACTCAACTCTAAAGTAAGGCGGGGTGGCCCTTGCCTAATTACAACACATGTTACTTTTTTGTAGCAGAACTCGTTTTCTCGGTAATATTCGTTTTCCAACAAGTAGGCCTACTCGTTTTGTGGCTAACCAAAAAGAAACGTCTATTATGTAGGCCTACAATATGTAGAGCGTATGTTGTCATTCCTTAATACATTGTTTTTCTATGTTTTCCATTAACCATAAATATTTGTATTTTTCAGTTTACATTTGCTGTTGTAGTTTTGTTAATTTGTCAATTAAAAAACGTTAGGTTCTTTATTGTAAGTAGGTATTACTGTGTTATAATCATCGAATGTAACTTACACATTAATCGTTACGTTTTCGTAAACCATGGCTTTTATTTATTTCAGCAGTAAACTAACAACCCAAAACCGCTGACACCTAACCCCAACAAATGAAAACAACACGAATTTTCGCTGTGGATTAAGAAACAGGATAATTTACAATTTGTACAATTCTTCTTTTCCAAATCGTAATATATCGATACAATCGCATATTAAAAACATCGAAGATGTACAGGTACTGCAGAAACGGATAAAGGTACAGTTCCGAAAGTTTTTTGTAATCAAGTTCTGCCGATCACACTTGTTCGGGAAACAGAGAGAGAGAGAGAGAGAGAGAGAGAGAGAGAGAGAGAGAGAGAGAGCTATGCTTATTTTCGTAAGTATGAATGATTCGAAAGCTTGCAAAGTTTCGGTTGGCGCCTTAATGTGGCTGCAGATTATGTATAATTTATGTATTTCCATCGCTAAGATTCGCAAGTCATGGGTTAATAGTATTTTTAGCACGAGGAGCGAGATTAAAGCGGTCAAGTACTACAGCTGATCGTTACTTTCCAGAGTTATTTTTACAGAAGCGGCAAAGTGAGTCACAGCGTCGATTCATTACCTGACTCGACGTCGTTGGCCAGTTGTTTTCTCTCAGCTTCACTGTTTTATCTCTTTTTACGTGCTATTACACAGAAATACACGAATCTGTATTCTTTAAATTGGTACACTTTGTTTTCGTATGTTTTGACATACTGAATTTAGCCCTTGGAATTGTTATTAGTATAAATTAATAAATGAGGATTTTGACATATTTAGAGGTTTAGAAACCTTTTTGTATCTAACAATATAATTTATACACCTAGCATGTAACTGTGTAAATGCACCATTAGGGAAAGAACATATTGTTTTTCTTTATACAGTAAAGTCGGGAAAGAAACAAAATTGAAGTTTTAAGGTGACGTCTGACCTCAAGGCGCGGGAAGATACTCAGTTCAAGTTTTACAAGGTAATGGCTGTCCTTATGCTTCTTTATGGAAGTGAGTCATAAAATAAGAACTAGATAAAAGCCGCATATAAGCAGCAGCGGTGAAATTTCTAAGATCGGTCAAAGGTTGTTCTAAACAAGATCGATTTAGAAATGAAGAGATTAGAGAAGAGTTGTAAATATACAATTTAAATGACAAATGATATTAATTGATGACTCGTTGGGCACTTGGTGAAACATATTAATACAAAGGTTTTTTAAAAATATATAAACACTTGGTACGTTTCACAGTTTTTATTTAACTCTGACAGCTGTTTCAGCTTATTAAGCTATTATAGCTGACAATAGCTTAATACGCTGAAACAGCTGTCAGAGTTAAATAAAATCTGTGAAACGTACCAAGAGTTCATATATTTTTTAAAAACCTTTGTATTAAATGAGAAAATAGAGTTGCATAGTAGAAATTGGAAGGACCATCTGGAGCGTATGGATGATCGAACACTACCAAAAGCGGTAAGTAGATACAAACCTGCTGGAAGAAGAAGCGTAGGGAGACCAAAGAAAAGATGGGAATAAATCCTATGAAACCGGAACAGGCGTAAAACTTGTTGGGGCGGAGGTGACGTCTGTCCCACGATTAGTATACGGAAGTGAAACGTGGCTGTCGACACGTCAAGACTACAGTCGAATGAAGTGAGGTTTTTAAGGCTGGTAGAGCGGCGTATAAGAGACTGAATAGGCAAATAAAAAATCCAAATTATAGAAAAATTACGACTATTTGATTTTATATAGAAGAACAGAGACAACGTGTAGAGCATGAAAGTATAAAGACTACTATATGTTTGTCGACACTACAGACCATCGGGGGAGAGAAGAGTCGGTTGTCCGAGAAAACGATAGGCGGATCAGCTGTAGCCCAAATGTAGATGCTACTACATGCATAAATGCCTCAAGCATGAGGGAAGAAGAAGACGAAGAAGAAGGAGGAGGAGGATGAGTAGTAGAAGAAGAAGAAGAAGAAGAAGAAGAAGAAGTAAAGGAGAAAAAAGAAGAGAAGAATAAGGAGGAGGAGGAGGAGTGTAGGAGAAGGAGGTGGAGGAAAGCCACTCTGTCAGTATGCAGCCCATACGATTGAATAAGGGTTATCAGATTTTCAATAACTTTCCGTTAGAATCTGTATCAAATTTTGTGTCAAGTATTTTACTTACTTGTTGTTACATTTTAGTTTTTCCTAAAGGAGCCAGTGTTTTGACAACTGTTCTTCCATCTTATTTTGTCCGACGCAGAAGACTTTTTTCTTCTGAGTTCAATTCAAGTAATCGCATGATATGAAATATATACCTGATTAGTTACTAATTTTGGATCAGTCATCCTCGTACTACTAACCACAGTTCTCCTCACTGCGAGGAACGGTTTTAATAATTACATTAAATATGCTGCAGATTTATCTTTGATGGAGGGGAAGGGACTGTGTCAGCCCGTAGGACGTACAACTGGATATTCAGCTTTAACAAGGCGGCAAGGATAAACGTTTCAATGGAAAATTTGCGCAAGAAACTAAATAAACTAAAGCAACTTCCCTTATTTGGATTTAATAGCCATAGTCATCTGGGGTTCTTACGAAACTGATAAGCGTAGAAGAGTTCTCCTCATAACGAAGATAGAGTCTCAACTTTGTCGTGTTTACTTGGTAAACTGCTACTTGTCATGTTCCGGACGAGGCCTTTCAGTGTTTACACTATTTTCAAGTCCTACACTCAAATGGTGGAAACACTGAAAGGCCTCGTCCGGAACATGACACCAGTGTAGCAAGTGAACACGACAAAGTTGGAATTACAGAGACTCCTAATTCAAATAACAAGATGAAGATTCAGTTGATTACAAACATATAACTTCCGGACCATTTTTGGAAACAGAAAACTAAAGTTCATGTAATTTCTAAACAGTGTAACTTAATGTACTAACATGTTATCAAGATCCTTATTTTGTTTTGTCCTTATATCCTTATATTTTTGTTTTGTTTTGCGTTTGGTTCAACTGGTTCCTCCCTTCTTCTCCTCTCTCTTCCTCCTCTCCCACACCGTCTTCATTTTTGATCGACTTCTCTTCCTCCTTTCGTCAGTTCCGATAGCACCTGTCCTGTTCTTGGGGTTTCCTGAAAACCTTAGGAATTTTTAAATTTCTTTTGAGTTGCAAGCATTCTTCAATGTCTTCTTGAGTAATCTGGAGTTATTCTATGTCTTTTCTTGTTTCTTTGAACCACATATTGGACATTTTGAGCTTTTCGAAATAGTTAATAAGCTTCCCTGTTAGTCTGTCAGGATTAATTCTTTGAACATGTCCGTAGAAAGTAATTCTTCATTTTCTAATTACGTCTGTGATATTCTCAACACGTGTGCACAGCTCATTATTGTGGCGTCTTCTGCACTGTTCTCTATCTTTTATTAATCACAAGATTTTTCTTAATATTTTCCTTTCTGTGAATTCTAGCTCTTGTTCAGAGTTCAGAGTCATTCAACTGCATAAAGTGCTTCCGGGCGAATTATTTTTGAATGATTATATATATATATATATATATATATATTTTTTTTTTATCAGATTTACACATGTATATTACATATCTAATTTAGTATTTAATTCGTATTAGTTCCTGAGTATATTGTTTCAATGTTTATCTTTGCTTATCAACTTGTAGTTTAATATGTATTCATTGTCATAAAAATTCATTGTTATAATAATATTAATGGTTGCTAACGACCGATGCTGTCGCAGCGACCTGATAAATAAATTTAAAAAATTTCCTTATTTGGATTGTCACAATGACAATGATCTGGGCACCACCATCCGACTGCATAGATTGTAATGGGCAGGACACATCATTAGGATGGAAGGGAAACGAATACCTAGGAAGGTACTGTGTAGTCAAATCGAGGGGAGAAGGCCTGTCGGAAGACCAAAGCATCGCTGGATTGACGCAGCGGCGACGGATGCTGATACTTTACTTAAAACAAAACGATGGACATCGATCGCCAAGGACAGGGAAAATGGACGCGGATGACTATGGACGCTAAGGTTCGACTCCGAACTGTGACGCCATAGAAGAAGAAGAAGAAGAAGAAGAAGAAGAAGAAGAAGAAGAAGAAGAAGACTTAGATTGTCAAAAGAAGCTGGATCGTGATAGCTACAAACGGCTGCTACACAAAGCTTCCTGTAACATAATACTTGTCACATGTGAAACCGGTAACTTGGGGAGTCTGGCTGCGGAACCATATACGCGTATATCTGGTATTGTGACGCTGGGAGAAAGCGGTCACACGCTGATTGTTTTGCTTATTGTCATTGTTGTCGTTGTAATTGGCCTTTCTTTTCAGAGTTTGGCAAATAACGTAAAACTGAACAAAATAAATAAAGTAGCACAATACAAGCGTCTCACTCAGCATCCGATAAAAATTCTCAGACTTTCGCTGCAATGAGCGTATGTGTGTAGCCTATCGAGTGGTTTGTAGGCGGAAACGCTAACCAGGCAGTCGTGCGCAGAACGCGGATAATGCGTATTCCGTCTATAGTGATCAAGTCAGACCACTTTTTTCTCTCTCTCATCTCTTTCTTCCTGCTCCCTTTTCGGATGTTTTTAGTTGCCGTTTCAACTCACTCTCATCTGGCGTTATCGTCTGAAGTCGGTCACTTTGCAGGTGATAAAACTACGATGTTTTCCTTTGGTAATGAATGTTATGTTTTCTTATTTTTGTCACTATCAAGTTTGCCTTAAAGTCAGATCAGTTAACTTACAGTTAATGCATTCTTTCGTTTTATTCAGAGTTATACTAAATTTCCTGATTGATTTCCAAAAGACAAATTACTTTAATCCGATAATTAAATTTTAGTCCGATAGGTTAACTACTTTTTATCCGATCACTATGTAAAGGCAATTCTTGTACAGAGTGTAATGTTTGTCTGAGCAATGACGTATATAGAATTTGGCTTTGGGGGGGGGGGGAGAGGTCCAGGGTCGGGTCGGCATCATACAAAAGAAAAACAACTTAAGACTAATATTACTATCTTTATAGTGGCTGAAATCAGTCCCAATAAAGTAAACGGAGAGATATTTCTTTTTCTGTTCAATCCATAATATGAGAGTGTTTTGTGCACGCACCATAATATTCGCCAACGCCAGACATCAATTGGTTACCACCTGGGTACTCCTGGGTTACCAATTATGTAGCTCCATATAGGCCTACATATTTCCAAGACGGGTCACAACAACAGCATACGTATGGATCACATTAAGTGTCTGTGTGATTCTACATCTGCTTTAAACTTTTGTTCAGTTGCTGTAACTCGATTAAAGCGTAGAAAAAAAAAAGTAAAACACCTACGAAACGAATAATTGTTTTGTTTATGTGCATCGCAGGAAGTCGAAGCGTGTAACACGGATGTTCCCATGGCAACAGGTCCGTTCGCAATAAGGTTACTCTCGTGTCATCACCTTTTGGTTCCTTGTCGGGTTGATTTTTATCATTGTTGTTGCTATTGATATAATCGGGCACGGTGCCCTCTCGCTACGCTGTCCCTTCCCCGCCCCTGACTACTGTCCCTATCACAGAAATAAACTGGGACTCGCTTACACTTGCAGTGTAGTGCTTGCGTTAGTCACACGCCGTACCACCCGCCCCCTTTTCGCGCACTGCTGTATACTGCTGGGCGTTTTTGTTGATTTTGCAAAACCAAAACGAACTGTTCAGCTGTGTTTTTAAATATTTTTGTTAGTTTTGTTTTTTATTATTTATGTATGTGAATGTGGCCCATTTTTTATTGTTGCTATTATTTATGTGTTGTTCATTTTAATTAATTCTTAATTGTTCAGTTTTTATTTTATATTTGATTTTATTTTCTATTTTGTTTACCGTATTTTTATTGTATCCATTTTCATAAGCAATTTGATATATTATATTTCTTTCTTTGTCTGTTTCTTGTTTGTAATTTATAATTTGGCCACACATGCAATCAACACTGGACATGAATTCCCAGACATAACCAACATGACACTAATAAAACACATACCACACAAAGGCACTATAATGAACATTTGGGAAAAATTTGCAAATTTATAAACATAAAACACAGAACAAACTAATACCTGAACAAATACAAATCAATACAAAACACGACACAATTTTCAAAGCACTCAACATAGAAAATACACATAGTACTAATATAGACACCACAATCACACACAATAATACCAAGTCAAAGGATCAAAAGCCAATAGGAAACCACAGCAAAAGCCAACCAACACACAAATACCTCACAAGGCTCAAAATCAGGAATGCTGAGGATGGGAACACAAGGCTTCCTGAAACATGTCCCAAATAAGAAGAAACATCTTGAGGTAAAGTCTTTATAAATATTAAATTATTTTATACATCAAGAAACAGACTGTAGCAAAAAGTGTTTTATATATATATACTACAACATGTGCAATATTATTTATGAGATATAACTTAACTAAGCAACCACCTTCCGCTTACACGGACAGCACTAACTGACACTAACCCGTATTATTAATTATATTATTATTATCATCATCATCATCCCAATAATATATGATTTTAAGTTGTCTATTAATCTCAGACTCGTATTTTATAATTATTAGAATTGTTGAGTTCCACGCGATACTTGTAGCGTTAAATATGATTTGTAATCTGTCAGAGTAATACGTTAATAAATACAAAGTTATTCACTTTAATTTAATATATTCCCTCAAACGCGCACACTCACGCACTAGGAATGCACATATATTGGTAAAGGGACAAATTATGAACAATTTGAGTTGTCTCACTTCACAGTCCTAAGAGAATTTAGTTTATAAATACTCTGTAAATATAAACCTCCATAATTATGGAATTTTTTATCATTTATCTGTGGAACCTAAATGTTGTATTGCATAGATAATATTGCACATGTTGTAGTTATGGACATATATTATCCGTATTACATGCGCATCGAGACAGAGGCAGTAAGTGGTCGGCGAATGTGTATAGATTAGTTTTATCTTTACCGGTTAATCCGTGTTTGGAATAGTCTTGTTTCAATGTCTCCAGCAACTCGTGTTTTGGACTTTCTTTATCTGTCTACATACTGTGTGGATGATAATGTGCTTGGAAACACAGTTCAGAAGTACTGTGACCCTCCTTGAAAATCTGAACCAGGTGATTATATGGGCCGTTAGTCATCTGCCGAAGGACACACACACACACACACACACACACACACACACACACACACACACACACACACACACACACACACACACACACACACACACACACACACACACACACACACACACTTGTTTATAGGTAACTGTGTCAGTAGATACACAGCGTTCGTTCCGGTGATTCATAGAACGTGTGTTGGATAGACAATATGTAACGTGTGAAGATACAGCTGATTGGTTGTTACGGCGTTTTCTTTCTAATGTGTGCGTGTGTCACTTTCTTGAGAACACCACCACTCCTTCGCAAATGAAGCACAATACGTTTGGAATTCTTTTTTTTGTTCATGGGAAAATCAATTTGTTTGTTTCACTGAATGCAGTTGCTCGGACATATGAGCTCTTCAGACTCCACAATACCTACGGACAACTATCTGGACAGCAAAGCAAGTACTGTATCAACAGTGATACGAGATAGGAAATGGAATTCCCAAGGTTACAGGGCAGTTTATTGGCTCAAATTCTGCATACGGTCCAAGTTGGTTTAATGAAAATATAATGTTGCGATGTACAAAACGATAGTACGACCCGTCGTCACATATTGACCCATCGTCGTATGGTACAGTGGAAACAAAATACAGACACCAATGAAGTCACTAATCACCAGCTTTTTAATTAGTCACAAATAACAATTGTAAATCAACAAGGCACTCTAATACAATAATTCTACTTAAATTTATCCACACACAATAATAATGTAAAATATTTAGAGTTCCGTACTAATTATAACACAATAATCACTTTCGACTACACCGAACAATCACTTGATCCGCACTGTACAATGCCCCCAGGTGTAACTAACTTCTAAGCCGGGCGCTGTTGCTTATATAGGTCCCGCAGATGTTCCAGAACAATTTTCCATACTGTTGGCGGCGTGCTAACATAATATGCATAGTTAAGAGTGTTCGAACAGTGTTTACACAGACGCCACACGCTGGCAGGCCCGGATTTCCCACTAGGCACACTAGGCACGTGCCTATGGGTGGCAGTCTCAGGTAGCCGGCACGAGGTGAAAATTATTTGTTAAAATTTCATGTTTTAGGTTTTTTAATTACAGTATTTGTATTGGGCACTTGCATTATGGCCAAATTGAAGAAAATGGTTTTGAAATAACCTTTAATTATATCATTGAATAACACGGTATTGACACTGGGCCTATCAATAGCGGTGGTCGGAGCGGAGCACTGTCGTATATACAGGTCTGGACGCTCCGTTGACATTCTTGTCCGCTTTTTTGCCGACTAAAATAGTCTGTTTCGATATCGCTTGGGGCGCCTCGCTATAGAAGTCAATCCCTACTGCGCATGATCATAATATATTCAAAGCATAATAGAGAATGTTGTTTAAATGAAGGGAAGAACTTGATACATTTAATTTAGTTTGATATTTCAGAATTCCATCACATTTCCCTTTTAGATTTAAGATCAAATGAGATATTTGCAATAGAGATAGTTGAAATGACAATTTTCAGCAACTTTTTTTCAGCAGTTAAGGAGAATTGAATATATAGAAGTTACTTGTTGGGGGGGGGGGCTAACAATAGTGCTTAGGGGCGGCAGGACACCTAAACCCGGTGTTTACAAACTAAATTGCTCAAATTGCAACAAATTCTACATAGGCCAGACAGGACGTAGCTTCAAACAGATATACATTGAACACACAAAGGCACTCCACTCCACTACAGAATCCACCTTTGCAAACCACCTCATTGAAGCAAACCACACATACAAAAACATCGACAATAACATGAACATTCCACACGTACACACAAAAGGCCGAAAACTAGACACTCTAGAATAATTGGAAATATACAAACACACGAAAACAAATAAAAACGACATCCTAAACGAACAGACACAATTCAAATCGCACGCATTATTCGAACATATCTCACCCTCACACACACAACATTGATCTTTCGAAATTCGATTCCATCGCCCACAACAGGACGGACAGCTCTACCAGCGGCAACCTCTGAAGAAGCCTTTTAAAGGTGAAAACCGGTTCAGGTTGTAAGGTAAAACTTTATGTTTTTACTTATAAAAAACTTTGTGTTCCGAGTCGTTAATGTAATAGTTGTATTTAGTTAAATAACGGACACGTCATGGACAACGAAATCCAAGAAATTAATATCATCCTTCCTATCACAGCCAATATCATTTCACAAATAGTTAAAATGGCTTACCTGATCTAAAATTCGATCACTAATCATTATTTTTGTTCTTATTAGGGAGTCACATAATTAGTTAATTATTTAATTCGATTTACACGAATACATTTCTACTAGTACATACTGATATCCTTCTTTTCCGTCCATAGTTATAGAAATTGAATATAATTAACTTATTGCCGACTCGGAACACAAAATGTTTTACGGGTAAAAACGTTTTACCTTATAGCCTTTTTATAGTGAGGCTATAAGGTAAAACTTTTACGTTTATACCCGTAAAAAACTTTGTGTTCCGAATCAATAGTGAGTTAATTATATTTAATTAAGTAAGGGACACGTCATGGACAATGAAATCCATGAATTGTAGAAATTCTTAGTTGCGCTGGCCAGTAGACACAGGTGTCAGACTGTAATCCAGACAAGCAGAAGTTTGAACATAAAAATTGTTTAGGAGCTTTCCCATGGGTTTCACCTTCTTTCTCAATAAGCGTGACTGTCAAGGAAATAATAATCGTAAACTGTAGTTTATGTGCTACCAAAGATTTCTTAATCCCTTATCTGAACAAGCAGGTGTGGAGAGACCGAAAGCCAAGGTGTTAGGGCGACAGAAGACAGATTTATGAAAAACATAGGAAATCTGGCGAGACACATCAAGTAAGAATTAATGGTGACAAGGTCCAGACAGAACACATAAATGTCGCCATAAAGTTGATATCCTTTTGGAGTGAGTCAAGTAGTGGGTTACAAGTGTATTGTACTCCGTGAGAACTGTAATCTAAAATAGTAAAACTCCACCAAATCAGGACGTAGGGTTACATAATGCAGTCTTTGACGAGTAACAGGAAGTCTTATAAAAATGTTAAGAAACTACCCTCACGTCAACTAGTTTTAGCCAATTATAGTTAAGGTTTTAGAACAGTCTTACCACTGTTCTAAGCCTCACGATTTTTGTATAAAAGTCAAGCAAATGCAGGAGATAAGATTGTAAGATTGTAAGAGTTCTGAGAGAGCTTACGCCTGTCTCACTTTGACTTGTTCTTTGATCTGAGTTAGAAGGTGTTCTAAGAGACCCTCTCTAGCCATTGTCATACTTTTTGTTCTTTGTCAATATTTAAAGAGTAACTAAAGTAGTTAGTTTATTTGTTGAAACTAAGTACTAGCAACTGAAGATACATAGAGTTGAGTAAAAGTAATTGAACTATTTGAATTAAGTTAATTTAAAGATTTATAAAGGAAATTGAAAAATTTGTAATTGCAAATCATCAATAAATTGTCTTCAGAGAAGAACGGTTCATATCAATGATTTAAATTCAACTCCGAAGCCACAACAACTAACAGCTGTAGCCTGGCGGTCACTCGATAGGTTACAACATTAATACCGATATCTTGAAGTCACGACATAAGGTATGCAAGACATTTCTTTTCCGATTTTTTTGAAAAAATTATTTTTACAGATTTGTGTAAATGTTCGTTGTTTCTGTTTAAAAAAAGTCTGTTTAAGGTTATCTGTTGGCTGTGTGAAATTGAGGCAGTTGGCTGAACTCGATTTTGCATAAATTATATACTATGGACAAAGCTTATATTTTAATTAAATTATCTTCTGTATGAAAATTGCAATATCAATTATAATTTTACTATCAATAAATTTTATTTTTATAAAACATCCATTATCAATAGGATCAATCTTATTAATACAAACTATTCTTGCTAGTATTATTTGTATACCGATGTGGTCCGAGTAATAATCCAGTACTGGCAGAGATGTTTCAGCGTACAGAAGTTCATTGCATAACATTTGTTTTACAGGTGTCAAAAAAAGTATGATGTAATATACAGGTCAGCGCCTTTTTGTTCTCAAGTTGTTTATAACGCAAACAATAAACCAACCAGCCGGTCGCTGACGTCATCGTGGGCCGCGATGAAGGGAACGTCTCCGCGACCAATTGCCGTACATTATACACCCAGGAAGTGTTGCTGACTGACGCGCCAGAATCGCAAACGATCCGATGTCTGGTTCATACGACCGGTTGACAGACACCGTATAAACACTCGGTGGGGGCCAAAAATAGTCCGGTCCGTGATGATGAAACCGCTCGCTCTGCTCTAACACCTCACACAAATTACTGTTATTGTTGGCCGTTATTTCTTTGTCCGCTGTTTGTTTGTTTGTCTGTTGCTCGTTTCATTCCTCGTGTGGGTTGTTTTATTTTTGGAAAGTTTAAACTGTTTGGCGTTCATTGTTCTGAACTAGTCCGCGATAATGTGCCAACTAGCAATGGTACGACACTTTGGTAGAATCAAACGAAATGGATCATAGAAATTTATATCATCATCATCATCATCTTCACGGATTAAACCAAAGATGGTTTGTTCTGGTCTCAAATAGGCAAAGATTAGAGCTGGTTACTCCAGCGCTTCCTCGAACGTCCCACACCTCTCCGTCCTCTCGGCTTCCAGAGTTGTTTGGGGATGCGGCAGTCATCCATTCGGCAAAGATGTTCACACCAATTCAGCCAATACTGGGGGATCCTGTCGAGTATACTCAGAATATTCAGTTCCTGCCGTATATCTGTGTTTATTCTATAGAAATGGATACTCTAGATAATATTGAAGGATACGATACTAGAACCCGCCTTCGGGATCTAAATCAAAAATAAAGTAACGAACATATGTGAAAAGGGGATGGAAAGTGCTCACACCTTAATCCGTGTCAATGGTTGAGCCGTAAAGACAGACAGACAGAAGATGCACTGGGCGCCCTGGTTTGTTTGCGTTGTCCAGGCAGGAGCCTGATAAACGCCAGGTTCTAACAGTGCAGCTCGGTCATTCGCCCGAAGAAGGAATTATGGTGCGGTCCACGAACACACGATGAGCGTGTATGTCATGGGGTAGAAGTTCAATCTATTGCTCCAGCCAGTCGCCAGGCGTGAGGTGAGTCCGCATGGCCCCCTTAAGGCATCGCCCATAGGAGCTTAGAGACGCGCTGGTATGGTCGACAGGTTCGAATGCCCTGAGGCGAGTCGTCCGTAACGATGGGTTGCCATTACAGGGCGAATGACTCCAGCAATTAGGCAATTCCATACATCACGGTTTCCTATGCTCTGAGTTCAGCCCAGCCGAGACGGTAAAGCAGATGCTGACTGGCTGTTAAGAACACTGTGCTGTCCGTAGGCAGACGCTGTTTGCAACTCCAGCGTCGGCAAGCCGCTGTCTAGGCATGTGTCTGTCTATACAGGCAGGATGCAAGGAGATCAGTAAGGTGGAGAGGAAGGTTCAGAGGCGTTCTTGTAAAATTATTATGGGGGATCGTCTAGCAGTGCCCGAGGGTGCCTGACGCGGAGAGATGGCGGACCATTGTCCGTACTGTCGAGTCTTCGGAGATGCGGGTAGGGGAATTTGCCGGCCTTTGCGAACAAAGTAGTCGCCAAGGATCAAACGACCCCGGTGGAGAGCATAATTTCTGACAAACCACGGGGCCCCCGAGAGGAACGTGGGTGTGTGGTTTTGGAAGGCTGACAGCCTACGCCTGTTGGTGGCAGTCGAGGCGTCGCATACGTGAGTACTGTTCGAAGGAACAGGAGATACTGAGTCAGTTTAGCGCGGACAGCCAGGCGGCTGTTCCACGTAAGTCATGGGGTTGAGCGTAAAATTGTTCTCAAGGGGCGGCCTTTACTCACACCTAAATCTGATATTAAAAGTATGACGAAAGGACGCCCCTGCATGAGAATGTTGACAAGGGTTTCACAAGGGATCTCCATCTATGCCGAGGAGATATATGCCGTAGGGTATCATAATTCTTCTATATGGTCCGTTTAGTATTCCATAAGAAAACAAAAATCACTGGAGATGACTCGAGCGTTGAGTGGAGAGACCAAGTAAAAGAAATGATAAATAAATAAAATAAATACGTCTGCTATAGAAGAAAGGATTCATAAGATGGAAAGGGCATATGGCATAACTAAAGGTATTTACAATACAAAGTGCACATCTAAAAATGCGAAAATAAGGCATTATAGTACCATACAGTAGTGAAGCCAGAATGCCTATATGCAAGTGAATGTCTAGCATTGAATTATAATTTAGACAAACTAGAAATATTGGAAAGACGAATTATTAGGAAAATATTAGCCCCACGAAAAACTTCTGAAGGTTGGAAATTAAGAAGTAATGATGAAATATATCAAAGTATAGAAAATATAACAGAAACAATGAGAAAAAGAAGACTATTATTTTTTGGACATTTATATAGAATTTACGACAATAGGTTAACAAAGCAGATCTTCAAATATCTGTGGGGGGAAGAAGTCAACATCAAGTTGGATTAAAGAAGTCCAAAAGGATATAGAAAAAAATAATATACACGCAGAAGAAGCAATTGAAAGAGAAGTTTTTCGGGCAAAAGTGTTAAAATTGTAAGGAGTCCAGGGTAGGAGAGAGAAAAACGCAGGTTCAAAGTGACCTGAAGACAGGAAAAAGATACACAGTGAAAAGATGAAATAATATTGGAGACAAAGGAAAGAACAAGGAATAAAGAATTGAAATTGGCATGTGGTCCTTAGATGACCGATACAAAAAAAGTCAATCTTCTGAAAAGATTACACTCTTTGTGTCGTAACTATGTATCTGGTAGGGTAGGTCTTCACAATTTCTTGGAAAGTGTAGGGCAAACAATCAGATAGGCTATAACTGATAAAATCGTCAAATCATAGTATCATTAAAATCACTATACGATTCGATATTGTAAACGGGTACGTATTTTATGTTAAATTTGTTTAACATTCTTCACTTTCAGAAGTATAATCAGCTAATTATTTAATCGTTAATTATAAATTTTGTTGTAGTTACTCAAGTGACTGTAATTAACTCTTGTATAGGTTATATGTGTAGATTTCAACAGTCGACTAATTGAATAATGGATGTAAACTGTTCTTATGGTTCTAAATTTGCTTTGCTTGTCTGCTTTTTAAATCTATGTTTGCTTCGCAGTTCACTGGTATTTCGTAGGAGTGTATTTTTTATTATTCATGCTATGCCCTGTGTCCCAAATACTGAATTTGGCCTTTTAAATATTTCACATAACTAACTGTTTCATTATATAATCATAAGTTTTATTGTAGTTACGTGGGGGCTTTATTTCTTATATGTCGTTAAATATTATTGTATGTATATTGTAGTGTCTTGTAGTGCCGTACGGTTCCGAAACCTGGACATTAACAGCAGTTGATAAGATGGCTCTGAGAACTTTTGAAAGAAAAATTATTAGAAGAATCTACGGACTAGTATGTTGTAATGGAGAATATGGAGGATCAGATCTAACCAAAAAATATACTCCATTCTAAAACAGGGTGACATCGTCCGATTTATATCCTTCTATAAGTCCAGAAGAATCAGCTGGTTAGGACATGTAGAAAGAACGGACAACCAAAGACTCCCCAAAAGGATAATGAATGGGAGTAGAAGATGAGGCAGGCTAAGAAAAATTATGGCAAGACGACGTGGAAGAAGACCTGACAAGGATGGGTGTCGGCTCGTGGAAGACCAGGGTATATGATAGGACTATCTGGAGGCGGATTATTAGGGAGGCCAAGGTCCATCCTGGACTGTAGTGCCGGATACATGGTATGTAGAGTGTAGTGTAGTAAGATTATGGGTACAGTGTCACAATGATACTATCTGCTGCAGGAGATTACCGTCAAGACTTTCGATCACTTAAAAAAAAAAAAGGGTATGGAGAACCATATATGACTTCCATGTTCTATTTAATAATTAATTATTATAAAATCATTTTTAATTTTGTAGGCCTACAGTCAGAACTAAATCAAATATACCAGCATGCTTTTGGTAAAAACACTGAGAAAGATAATCATAATACAATAACCTAGTTAATATTTTAAAAATAAAGAATTAATTTAATTTAATTATCTTTTATTTAAACAACGCGAAAAAAAAGCGAATAGCGCCCGGCGTTTGTTATCTGTGAATATCTTAAAACGAAAAATTATTTTGTTTACGTATCCGTGGTTATGTAGCATGGAACGAGATATCAATTGTTAACATTTTACTGAAATTTTTAAGTTTTCGGTCGAATAAATTTATAACATCAATACAAAAAATTACACTCTCCCTCTTCAATTAACGTTATCATTTATAGATATTTCATCTACCTTCCTACAGTGGATTATTATGACCTTCTTTCAGGATACTTTATTTATCAAAATTAAGTACTTTAATCTTGTTAAAATGTAAAACGTTGCAGGTAAACTACCCCTTCCCCTAAACCGATCTTCACCAAAGTCAACAGGCATTGAGTCCTCTACAACTCGGGCACATATGCAAAACCTTATTTGATTCTGTTTGAATTTGCGGCAGTTATCGTTCGCCATAGAAAAAATTCTACACACACACACTTTTCGGAAAATGACTTTTCTTCATGTTTGGGGGTAGTAGAATCAGAATTAGCCCTTACCTCGCACACGATTTTTTTCGCGATCACCGTACTTCCATTTCCTTACGGAACATGGAAGTACCGTATTTCGTCGCATAATGGTCGCCCTCCCGTAATAGTCGCATCCTACTTTTGAAAGCTAAAATTTGTATTAAACATTTTTCAATACAAATTTTTTTTTCTTTTTCAGAGAAAAATATTTCTTAGAAAAAGAAAGAGTACACGTCGGGAAATTTACACTACATGTAGTTCAGTAGAGATGTATTTCTTTATCTTCCGTGCGATACTTTGGTAGGTGTTCTTAAACAATTAAAGCAAGGCTACTTCACAGAGGAAGGAGAATCTTCAGACACCGATGAGTGATTGCGGTAAGTCAGCATAACTTTGAATTGCTAAGAAATACATGAATTAATAAATTAATACATAGCAGTGCTCTTAACATTAAAAAAAAGTAAGTTATTAATTTTTTCCTTCATTTCATTTCAGATTTCGTCAATCTTCCCGCCTACGGTCCTTCCAGATTGTTAAATTAAATAAGTGAATAAATACCAACTTTTTAATTAATGAAAAAGACATTGTAAATAATGACAATTTATAATTAACTTTGTAAATAATTTTATTAATAAATCGTTCTTAAAAAAAAGAACAATATTTTTTTAAATCACCAAAAGTCTTAGTTTCGCGTAAAGTTCGCATCGTGTTTTTTCGGGTATATTTCGGGCATAAAAAGTGCGACCATTATGAGGGGAAATACCGTAACAGACTTTAAGTTACTTGAGGTGGGCGCTACTACTGTATATGCTCACCTATATTGTCTATTAAGCACATTTTACACAGTATCTTATAAACTTTTTCAAAATATTTTTATTACTTAAATGTGTTTGTAAATAGAACAGATGTAAACAAACGGAGCGACCGGTCCTGGTCGCCTCTTTTCTTTCATGCAGGCTGCGCCGCGGGCTTCAGTCAGTTCGGACATCAAACGTTTCTTTACATAAATCTTCTCAGAAGATTTCAAAAATGTGGACAGTCACCCGAGATTTTTTAAAAGCTTATTTATTTCAACTCAACCACTGTGAGTATGTTATGAACACATGCTTCCGGACACAGATCTACTCTCCTAGAGTAAACTAACTTCGTTTCTCACTACTACACTACAGAACACGTTCTGCAGTCTAAACTCGCTTGTTTAATCAGTCACAACATAGGGTTAATCTTCTCTCAAATCTCTCAACTCTTGTGAGGATGGCATCTCAGACAGGTCAACACAACACCTGTTAATTTTAGAATTTATACTGTGCATGATGTCGTCATGTCAGATTTTCACTGTTCGCTGGAAGTACAGTAATTCCTCCCCCCCCCCCTTATAACGGACTAATAGCAGGCCCGGATTTAGGTGTCCTGCCGTCCCTAGGCACAATTGTTAACGCCCCCCCCCCCAAAAGTAACTTCTATGTATTCAATTCTCCTTTACTGCTGAAAACAAGTTGCTGAAAATAGTCATTTCAACTACCTCTATTGCAAATATCTCATTTGATCTTAAATCTAAAAGGGAAATGTGATGGAATTGTGAAAAAGACTAAATTTTTTTAACTCTTATTAATATTTATTTACGTGTACACTTTAGTAACACAGATTAGTTTTATAACAAGTAATATACGTAGGCCTACTTTCTTTTTGTAGGTTTATTTATAGAAATTAAATGTATCAAGTTCTCCCCTTCATTTAAACAACATTCTCTATTATGATTTGAAAATATGATCATGCGCAGTAGAGAGTGACTTCTAGATCGAGGGGCCTCTAACGATATCGAAACAAAGTATTTTAGTCGGCAAAAAAGCGGACAAGAATTTTAACGGAGCGTCCAGACCTGTATATACGACAGTGCTCCGCTCCGACCACCACTATTGATAGGCCCAGTGTCAATTTCGTGTTATTCAATGATATAATTAAAGGTTACTTCAAAACCATTTTCTTCAATTTGGCCACAATGCAAGTGCCCAATACAAATACTGTAATTAAAAAACCGAAAACATGAAATTTTAAGAAATAATTTTTCACCTCGTGCCGCTCACCTGAGCCTGCCGCCCCTAGGCACGTGCCTAGTGTGCCTAGTGGGAAATCCGGGTCTGACTAATAGGGGCTCTTAGGCAGTGGCGGCGATAAGGCCCCCGCAGACCTCGCGGCGCGGGGGGGCCCCGACCCTCATGGGGGGCCCCAGTTGGCCCAGTCATGGGACATAACTTGTAACATGAAAAATAAGCGTAAACGAGTTGTAAAACGCTTCTTTGTTGAATTATCAGTTGACCATAGAATTGACGACCCAGTGAAATCATTTGAAGTAAAAGTTTTCAATGCAACACTAGATATTGTAATAGCTCAGCTACAAATGAGATTCGAAGGATTGCGTTGCATTGATGATAGGTTTTCATTCCTGACGCCTCAGAATTTAGTAAACTTCTCACAAGAGACAATAGTGGAGAAAAATAAGGCTCTGGTAAATGTGTATCCTGGTGACCTTTCCACATCACTGCCTGACCAAGTAATATCCTTCAAAGCTCCGATGGCCAAAGAAATTGTACACAAGAAAAGAATTCGAGAAATGATGAATTTACTGGTTGAAGAAAACAGCTGCCTTATGAGTTGCCTCCCAGACTTAACTACAGCTTTGCAGCTTTATTTAACCATACCTGTCACAACAGCTACAGCGGAAAGAAGCTTTTCAAAACTTAAATTAATTAATTTAAGTCATACTTAAGAAGTACCATGGCCCAAACTCGGTTGAGTGACTTGGCACTGTTAAGCATTGAGCATGAAGAGACACAGAAAACTAATATCAACGAAGTGGTTGAAAAGTTCTTAGCTATTAAAAAAAGAAGACTAGGCTTAGGAAAACAGTGAACTTTGGTTGATCCTCATCTGTAAATATTGTACATTACTTGAGTTCGAGTGTTATTGAATTGGATTAGACTTAAGGAGAACTTGTATAGAGTATATTCAAGAATTTTACAAATTCAGGTACAAACTAATTTAAATGTTTGAAAAAAGCTAGAATGTTACTTTGATATTCGTTTTTAAATAATAAATTTTTAACACTCTGTGTGCGGTACTGTTTCATAGTCTGAATTTAGATCTTTGACGTAAAAATAAATCATTCTTTTTATTTTGTTTTTTTTATAGTTTGTATAGAACTTTGTCTATTTAGTAACAATGAATTTTAAGAGTTTGTACACGTGTAAAACATCCTTTGCAAATTGCAAACGCTTTGTGATAGACGAGAAAGTATTCACAAACCATTGTTGTGAAACACACGTAAATAGAAACTCATTTGAGTGTTTTCCCCTATTACGTATACAAAATTTAACCATTTTTATAGGGCCCCCTAATTAGTTTCGCGGGGGGGCCCCCGTTACGTTAGCGCCGCCACTGCTCTTAGGTGTCCGTTAAATTAAAAATCCGTCGTAACTGTAGGCCGTATAATATGGATATGACAGACTTGAAGTACGTGCATAATAATAGAAACTATTTATTTTCCTATATTGATATAGCATAGACTAACTGTATAGCGGTACAGAAATAAAAAAACAGCTGTATCTTCTACAAAATTCAGTATAAGTTACATAATTCTAATAAAAACTTAGACCATTTTAAAAAATGGTTTTATATTTTACACAAAATATTCATAATTATAGAAAAAAGTTTGTCCAATGTCTATCTCCATCACAAACAAGATGGGTATGTGTCAGAATCACTTTCCGTTTTCACTGGCTTAAAAAAATTATTAATTAAATTAGTAAAAAAATTACTAATTTTTTGTTTGACATTGATTAGAGTTAATTTCTTTAGTCAATAACTCACGAAGGTGTCGCAAGTGATCATAATAGGGTGAGATGTTTTAAGTTTTTGATTGCTCAACATACTCAGTGACAAAGTTCAAGTGGTCTCGTACTGTACTTCGCTCAATTTAAATTTTGAAGCCTGATTGTCTTTTATTTTTCAGCATTCCATGTTTGTTAGTGCTGTCCGTTATAAAGGGGGTTACTGTATTTTCACTCTAAGATTAAACGGTGTGTTTGAAACATAACATTTATTAACAAATACGCACCGACACAGGAGGCAGAAGATGAAGCAAAAAGTAAATTTTGTGAACAACTACAAGCAGTGCGCAGTGATCTGTAGGCAGCGTGAGTTACTTTATAGGTAATTCTTGATGTTTAATGCAGATGTGTATGTGTGTGTGTGTGTGTGTGTTTTTGTTATAAATAACATTACTTTATGTTTCAAAACAAGAATATATTTTATTGTTTTTTTCTGTACAGTGTTTCGGTAGTTTTTTATTTTACTGTCATCACCAGAAGAATATTTTATAATAAATTATATAATTATGTAATAATTATAAAACAAAAATATAAAAATTGCATATAATAGTAATAAAACAGATTCTGATAAAATCAAACCTAAACACGTAACGTAATTCATAATTTTATTTAATTTTTTTTAAAATTCAGATTTGTGATCTGTTCGACTAAGCGAACAATGAACAAACATGAACACATACATGATTATGAAGAGTTGACCATTGACAGCTCTTCTTGTTTTTTGTTAGCAGATTAAACAGATACACAAATTACAAGACTAAATAGCAAAAACATCTGAACAAAAGGTCACTACCACTTGCTGCTGGCATGAACTGAGTTCATTACTTCAATACATTAAACACTGGGCCTGTAGGGCAGAAATACCAGTTTACATTAACGCTCAATGTTGACATGAACACAAATGATACACATATTACAGTACAGATAACACAGACATTACAATACAGATAACACGTTACTCGTCTTTTCAGTCTATAAATATCTTCACTGTTTTCGGCTAATAGTAATAGTGTAATAATAGTGTTTCGGCTAATAATAGTGTAATTTCGTCATTAGAAATCAATGGGAAAGGGGTTAAGACGGTATTCTAATTTAGATATGTGGTTCCTGCAGAGGCGCACGATTTCTTCTCTTACAGTAGGAACGTTTAGGTCTCGGTGTATAGAATTGTTGGAGACAAACCATGGAGCGCCGACTATTGATCCTAAAGTTTTGGACTTAAAGCGCTGTACAATCTCAATGTTACTTGAACTAGCAGTACACCAAAGTTGAATACCGGAAGTCCATACCGGTTTAAGAACTGCTTTATATATTCAAAGTTTGTTGACGAGACTTAACCGCGAATAAGCCTTCAGCCAGTAGATATATCTGACCTTGAGGTTAAGTTCAGTATTCTTGTGTTTCTCCCACGTTAGTCTCCTGTCCAGGTGTATCCCAAGGTACTTACCACTTTATAATTTAAATGGTGAAAGATTTAAATAACAACAGACAGAAGAAGAAAAGAAAAGATAATAGCAATAAACTTATAATAATAACTTATATAATATAAAAATAACAGAACTTAAACAACATAATTCAGCGTATTCTATATATATCATAAAATATCATTCGTGAATATAAAGTATTATTATTTATTATAAAATAGAAGAACAAGAATAACGTAAGTAAATATGTATAAACATTATATAGCCTATAAGCAAATAGTAATTACTTCTTATATATTTAAATATTATTCCTTAATAAGTAACTCGTTGAGTTTCCTGCAGGTCTTCCATGTAATACCTTCAAATAAATACACTAAAAGTAAATTTATTTTCACCTAACGCACGTTACACAGAAATTATTCTGTATCTTCAGAGGTTTGTCTGAATGGTAACCGAATGTTTCGCTTACAATATAGTTGTACAATATATAGAACTATATTGTAAACGAAACATTCAATTACGGAAGATGAAAATAATGTGTATGTAATTATTTATATTTGTTTATATACTCGTAAATTAAATAGCCTATATCACTTATGGTAAACATTGAGTCTATGAAACGGTGAAGATTGATCGTTTTTGCTGTCTACGGGGGCTTTTATTACAAGGGGAATCCAGTCTGGATACAGTAAATTCGTGCAAAGTAACGTAAAATGATATATAAAAGAATATGAATATAGAAAAAACGTCGACATTAGAGACGGCGATGTGCGCACGCATAGCGGCGGTCATGGTTAACCCACGGCTTGTCCAAACGAAAACATTCCCATAATTAACACATAAATAATAATTATAAAATTCTTAAGCTTTCACGGCCCGCTTCAGCAGTGTTGAAATTATTATTATCAGCCGCGGGCTGTCAGGCCGTGTCGTTATTGACAACATTACGCAACAAGAGGAGAAATGAAATGAACGTATTGTGCGTGTGCGCTGGAAACCGTGTCAGTTATAAGAAGAGAGTATATAAGATAGGTCGTGGTTTAGGACTTGAAAATGGTGGAAACACTGAAAGACCTTGTCCGGAACATGACAAGTAGCAGTTCAGCAAGGAAACACGACAAAGTTGGAATAAGAAGGGAGGATGATTTGCGAAACAGAATCAAGAGAATGGATAGAGAGGAATGAAAGCAACTACGGGACATCTATAAACAACGATGTCCCGTAGGCTATGTCTGATTAGAAAATAAACGAGAAGAAGAAAAATACGATCTAATGTCACAAAACATTAGTTTTACCGAGCACCATACGACGGGACGGTTCTATCTAAGAATCTTTCAACGCGTACATAATTTTATAATTCTGTGCACCAAAGCCATAAGACACCATGTCACATACACATTACTTTACAAGACAGCTAACAAACATTTTGTTTGCTTCTAGACGCAATATGAGATAGTGTTATTTTAAACATGCGTATTGGCTGCATAAAAATAAATAGGAGATAGTGTCATATACTACTAGAAAGAGAGCAGCCTGTACAAAGTAAACTTTTCAACTTGATTGTGTACAAAAATTGACAGATTGTTTACGGTAAGCCTCCACATTAATGGTCGTAACCAAACACAGCAGTATACTCAGTAATGTTGGCCTCTTGGCGCTGGAACGTGGTGTGGCCATCATCACTTCTGTGCTAGAGATGGGCCGATATACCTATAACATGTATTTTAGAACTATTATTTTTGTGGAACGGATATAACAGTGACTGAAAAGTTGAAATACCTGTTCCGATTCAACGATCACTGAAAACTGAAAAGTCGAAATACGCGATCCGATTACTCGCGGCCTCGCGGTTCCGAGTCGCGGGACCCCCGTTCGCAACTAACGAATAATTATTTACTTGTGTAAACGAGTAGGCCTACTATGAGTACAAAGTCACTTTTTGGTGCTGAATACTTTATTCTGCGCATGTGCCGGTTACCACACAACTACAAAACGAAGCAAAACAGCGTGCTTCAGAATATCTCTATGCCCAAGAGACGAAGCTGTTTTTTAATAAATGAAAAAAAATTCATACTGATGTTAAATTTATTCACTTCTGTTATGCAGATATATAATACAGATTATAATAACAAATTATATATTATACTAGTCACCAACTTGGTAAATTTTGAAAAAGCGATTTATATTGTGTTGTAACCTATAGAGTGGCTGATAGGCCATATAGTACTTTGTGTTAATGTGATTTCGGAGATGATTTTAACTTCACTGCACATCTTATGTAATTTTTTTTTTTGACATTATTTGGTGTGGTATTACGTGCACTCTAAATGTTATTGCCTGAGTTTCGCAAGTGATTTGTCTAACCAAGATGGAATCAATAATTTAATATTAAATCTATGTCAGTTTGTTTACTCCTAGTGAAAAATTAAATTAGTATTCCCAAAGTGAGAAAGGCATATAAATTCTCTTGTTTCTTATTTTCTTTTAAACAGTAACAGCTTAATAAAGTCACAATGTAAAGTAACACTGTTAATAATTTTATTTTCAATTTATTTCTTATAACAAATTATATAATACAGGTATATTTGTAATAGGTATATAATAACAGGTATTTGTACGTGTTATTTTTTAACGGTTACGTTGGTACCTGTTATTTTCAAATAGTAGTTTAGCACACCTCTAGCCGTAACCTAATAGAGCAGTAGGCTATACACAGTAATATTGGTCTCTTGGCGCTAGAGCGCGGTGTGGTCACCAACACCTATTCTGTGCCACTAATGCGTTTCCGTTTAACTAGAAGCTTTTGCCCTCCGCATGACCCGGTCACGATCACGCACGCACGCTGTTATCTGTCCCTACTCACTTTCTCCTGTCAACTGAGTTGATAAGTTTTCTAAAATAAAATGCCAGTTGAATCTATTTCACACCTCGATACCGCTGATTCCTCGTTCAACACACTCTCACTAATTCTCTCGTTTCTCATTGGCCTGATGATCGAACGTCAGTGGGCCATTATTCCACAAGCAAGTACATACATATATATATATGGATACCTCCGTCTCAGAGAGCCGAAAAAATTGACAAATTTTGTTAATCTCTTAACATTTAGGCAATTTTTTTCAGTTGAGTACGCTAATATAGTAGTAACTCTTTTTAAATATACAAACAGGTATTACACAGAATTTACGTATATGTTTGAAGTATGAAATATAGGAAAAACAATTCAGTCAATAAGTATCTTGTACACAATGTTTCAACAGTATGTATTTTTGTGTTATTACCGTTTAATTTACTGGGATTGATTTCAGGATGTTATCACACGTTTTTCAACCACTTTATAGATAGTAATGTTGATCAGTCTTAACTTGCTTTTTCGTTTGTATGAAACCGACTCGACCAGACTGCCCCTCCACGGCAAAATTCTAGATACGCCACTGCCTTCTGTAAGATATTTTATTATATTATTAAGAAAGTTGCGAATAATTACGTTACCGTATTGAAGAACGTTATGAAAGGAGAGATGATCTAATATAAATCTGAAATAAACACTCAACGAAAATCATCATCATCATCTTCAAGGATTAAACCACGGATGGTTTGTTCCGGTCTCAAATAGGCAAATATTAGAGCTGATCACTCCAGCGCTTCCTCGGACGTCCCACACCTCTCCGTTCCCTCGGCTTATAGTTCCATAATTGTTTGAGGATGCGGCAGTCATCCATTCGGCAAAGATGTTCCCATCAGTTCAGCCGATACTGAGCCATCCTGTCGAGTATACTCATAATATTCAGTTCCTGCCGTATATCTGTGTTTCTTCTATAATCATGGAGAGTATACCCTGGCACGTGCCTGAGAAATCTTATTTCACCCGCTTGGATGCGACTGGCCTGGCCTTTCGTTAAAGTCCAATTCTCAGACCCATAAAGAAGAGTGGGAAGAGCCACCACCTTGTAGAATTTTAGGCGTGTTTCTCTACTTGCTAACTTAAGAATTCGCCTGATAGTCCCGCACATAAGGCTGAACTTATGGAAAATTATTCACAAACTCTACGAAAATGGCAACTAAATTAGTACAATAAAAAGACCATTAACTATTTGGATCAGAAATGCAGTGGTAAAAACAAGAGAAAAAAAGAAGTTACCGTATCGGGTACTTAAGAGGAAAGTATACAGAACACTGAAAACGTTCAGAAACTTTTGAAAAAGTGTGTCTCGTAAACAGCGATCAGTGATGAGTTTATCTAAAGTGAAACACATGGATGTACTGCGACCGTATACAAGGAATCAATTCATCAAGAACAAACTCAAGAGTAAATAAATTGAAGACTGATTAAAAATTGTAAGAAATCAATAATATCAAAACGGTTGTATCTGAGGATCTGAGGCCCCATTGCAAGTAGTTATGAGAAGCTTTCTTCTTCTTCTTCTTCTTCTTCTTCTTCTTCTTCTTCTTCTTCTTCTTCTTCTTCTTCTTCTTCTTCTTCTTCTTCTTCTTCTTCTTCTTCTCCTTCTCCTTCTCCTTCTCCTTCTCCTTCTCCTTCTCCTTCTCCTTCTCCTTCTCCTTCTCCTTCTCCTTCTCCTCCTCCTCCTCCTCCTCCTCCTCCTCCTCCTCCTCCTCCTCCTCCTCCTCCTCCTCCTCCTCCTCCTCTTCTTCTTCTTCTTCTTCTTCTTCTTCTTCTTCTTCTGTAGCACTACAGTCCAACGTGAGCCTTGGCTTTCAATATCAATATTCTCCAACGTCTCCAACCATTGCCATCTCAGTGTAACCCCTCACATCCATTCTTCTTAGATCTTCTAGCACATCATCCAACCATCGTATTCTAGGTCGACCCCTCTTTCTGCTTTTATAGACTTGTGCCCTCAGGACTTTCTTTGGCATACGCTGATCACCCATCAGCTCTAGGTGACCTAGCCATTGTATTCGTTGAGCCTTTACGTATCTTGCAATGTCCTCATGTTTCAATAGTTCATCTACCTCCTGGTTATTTCTCATTCTCAATTCTTCATCTTCTTTAACCGGGCCATAAACACGTCTTACAATCTTTCTTTTAAACCTTTCTTGTTCCATTGTTGTCAATGTCCATGTCTCGCCTCCATAAGTAACAACGGATCTGATACGTGCCTTATATATTTTTATTTTTGTGTTACGACTAATAAGTTTCCATATGAATAGACTACTGTTGGCACATTATGCCTAATTTCCTATTTGTATCGTGTCATGTATTGTCCTGCTTATGGACCCTTCATTATCTGTCATGTTATCCATGTACCTGAACTTATTAACTGCATCAAATATGAGAAGCTTTACTGATTTAAATTATTTTTTTTGTACATATACCACATCAGTTACAAGTATTTTGTTACTAACTACTAAAATTTTTCTATTTTTATTTGATCAAGAATGCGAAACAAGAAAAATATTAGTTCGTTTTAGAGAAAAAAGTAAGGTCTTATCCGATGGGGCAAAGTATCTTCGGAGCAAAATTGGCTGGCTGACTGGCAGTGAACTGGCCAGCTACTCAGTTGCTTGATTGACGGCTCTCGCTAACCTATTTGTTTTATTGTACTTCATTTTATTTTTTATAACGACAACAACGGTCGACACGTCAAAGATGAACTTATGTACAACGGTGGAAGACCGGAAAGAATTGTCCGAGTCCGATGTGTCTATAAATATTTATTTTGAAAAGATTTGTTGCCTATGCATTCAATAACCATGTTCGTATATGCGCATAATAAAAATCAAAAATTGTTTCAAAACAGGAAGGTATTATTATAGGATATATTTTATTCTGCGTTTTGCATGTATGTCAATTTATGACGAATTATTTATGATTTGTTTTGCAAAATAAACAATCGCATTTGTTTAATTTTTTTGAGAAACTAATACGCAGTCACTTGCCTGAATCGATTCTATGAAAGTGTTTCTATTCCAGAAATTACATTCGTACATTGCCGCCACGGATGAGGCGTGCCATTTTTTTACTTTGTAGATCTTTCGACTATGACCTGCGTCCTACCTGTGTGTATTAGTTTTGTGACGGCAGCGAGGCAAACATCTGCTCCCCGGTACCAGTCAGTTTTGGCGTTTCTGATACTTGTCAGCAAGGCTATGACCCGCAAGCTAGGTAAGTTGATTGTCAACGCGTACATGTTGCCGATCATCACCTACACCATTCCCGTCTGGGGTTACCTTGGATCTATTCATAAAAGAAAGTTGCAAAGCGTTCTCGATAGGGTTCTTCGGCTAGCGGCCAAATCCCCCTATCGGTTCCCTTCTCGACTTTTGAGAAGTGGACTCGGTGTCCGGGGGCCCACTGCATCGCCACTCCATCGGACGATGCGAAGCCAGCCGGAAGGAACAGGAAGAAGAGAAAAATGGACTTTCTTCGGTTTCTTGCCCTGTGAAGAACCAGCGATGGATATCGCCTGGACGGCAGGCAGCGGGCTCTACATAACGATGGACGACTGCAGTACGCCCCGAACAGCGGGCGCAGCCGCCGAACATCACAGCGCGGCTCGGGCGAAACATACTTCGCAGTTAGCGTTCTCACCACACGGTCCTTCTAAGGGTCACAAAAAACGAAGAGGTGTACGATTGTCTTGTGACATTTTATATGTATGTAATTTCAAATATGCTGACATTATAAAACTCGTTCATTGTGAAAAAGTATTCATAGAGGGAGAATCGTACCTTCAGGATCATAGAGTCTCAAGCGTTGTGGATTGACAAGTATGCTCTGTATTATCTTGGATTAACATCCTACTTTGAATCGGTGCAATTGAGAAATCAGTTTCTTGCTGATATGTTCATGAATCGTGTTTCAAATATTAAAGAAAGTACCTATATTGACACGAAATGAAGAAATGGATATTGAGTTAAAAAAAAATTGTGGATGGGATTATAGAATTATGGGGTACTTAATTATGTCAATATGACTTTATTAGTTTTCTTTTTAACCACAAATGATTTCCGCAAATAGTGTCAACCTTAAGAAGAGAAATACAGTATAAAAAGCAATCATCGGAGGGAGAAAAAATGTCTAGGCGGCTTACGAGAGAATTCGTTACGATAGCATTCGAGTGTGTAGGAGACCCTCCTTAAAACCTTATCTTCCAACTGCATCTAAACAGAGGTCATTCACATCGCTCTTCATGAATGACTTCACTAGATCTGACCTTATCTGCTTTCATTTATCTTCTAATGTCGTTTAACTCTGTAAAGCTTCACAATTACCACACACACACACACACACACACACACACACACACACACACACACACACACACACACACACACACACACACACACACACACACACACACACACACACACACACACACACACACACACACACACACACACACACACACACACACACACACACACACACACACACACACACACACACACACACACACACACACACACACACACACACACACACACACACACACACACACACACACGCACGCACGCACGCACGCACGCACGCACGCACGCACGCACGCACGCACGCACGCACGCACGCACACACACACACACACACACACGTCCGTTGTCAAGAGTTTCGAGTATAGTCAAGTCGCGTTATGTTGTTTATCGTACGAGGTTTCGTCTAGTATTGGGCTAGACATCGTGCATCGTCCGTCATGCTTAAACACTTGATATTCTCTGCAAGCAGCCTACATAGGCCTAGACAAATAATCACCTAAAATCATCTTTAAGTGTATTAGTTCAAAATGTTCTGTGCTGAAGGCATTATTGCTGTTTGAATATGAGAAAGAACGGATTTTGTACGTGTTAGCAATGGTGTATGCAGAATTTCACCTGTGGAGAGGGGTGCCGGGGTCGAATCGATTTCATACATACAAAAGGAAAAACAGCTTAAGACTATTCAACAATCCTCCTCCCTCCTCCTCCTCCTCCTTCTATGGCGCTACAGCCCGAAGTCGAGCCCTGACCCTCCACCTCTCTCTATTAGTAGCAAAGGACATCCATCCTCGCATTCCCAACATCTCTCTTGCATCTACAGCGACAGCATCTTCCATTCTTTTCTTTCGACGGCCTTTTGGACTTTTTCCATCCGTACTTCCCATTAGGACTCTTTTAGCTGTTCGTTTGTCAGTCATTCTTAAGACATGGCCAGCCCATTCCAGCCTCCTCAGTTTTACGTACACTTCTACCGTTGGTTCGTTGAAGTGACTATATATCTCATCATTATTACTAATCAACATTACTATCTTTAAAGTGGCTGAAAAACATGTGACAACATCCTGAAAACAGTCACATTAAAGTAAACGATAATAACGCAATAAAAATACCCGTTACTGAAACATTGTTTACAAGATACTTATTGACTGAATTGTTTTTCCTATATTTCATATGTCAAACGTATACGCTAATGCTGTGTAATAAACTTGTTTGTATATTTAAAAAAGAGTTACTACTATATTAGCGTACACAGTTAAAAAAAAAAAAATTGTAAAACAGCCTAAAAATTAAGAGCTTAACAAAATTCGTCACCTTTTTTGGAATCTCTGAGTTCCGGGTCTGGGGTCTGAGGGAGGTCCGGTCCCGTTCTTACTCTCCCCCGTAAATTTAATTTAAAACGTAAAATTTGGATGAAACCTATGTTTATGTCTACTACATATAAACTCTGCTTACCATATATGACACGGTCATAAAACTTTCCCGATTTCATTATACTCTGCAGCGACCAAAAACCGCGTGTATTGTGATTTCCCTGTACCGTCGTTGCATTCGAGTACTTTTAGGAAGATTTAATGTACAACGAATTCCATAAGATGAAGGTATTTCAGTGCCATATCGCTAGCACCATTACTGTCTTCATCCCCGAGCTATTCAATCTAAAGTTATATTCGAATAATCCGCTGCAATTTCTTTCTTATATGACACTTTGCTCTCCTAACGACTGTGTTTCTACGTATTATTTTGTTTAATTTAAAAATGGTAAATTTAATTTAAAATCAATTTAAACATCTCATTTAATTGATCTGATTTAGTAAGGTAATGAATCTTGTTTTTCATGTAATCGTTTTTTTAAAATATATCAGCGTTAACTGGTACCTTAGGCTCTCACGGCCGGGCGGCGCCAACTTTGTTAATATTCCGGGCTATTAGGCCGTGGTCTAATGCTGCCGCTTGAAACAGACGTTTCAGTACGGGTAGATACGTAATCTTGTGCTAAACTGGTGAACAGTGTACCAGTTGCCCTACAAATCGAAACGCTGAAGATGGTCTCCAATGGTGCGGCCGAAACGTCTGTTTCAAGCGGCAGCATTAGACCACGGCCTAATAGGCCAGGGAGTAGTCACAATATTAACAGAGTATATCAGTTTTGCAGAGTAAAATATCGCTATGGAGAACCATACATGACTTCCATGTTCTAAGATTTATATTTAAAATCATTTTCGAAATGAAATATTTCCATAGAAACTTCTTTCTACTTACTGCTTCAGCCTTAACCACAGTACTGTGGTCACTAACGTATACCACCTCACGTTATCGCACTCGATTTTCACTAATGATGGAAGTCGATGGCACTGCCGAAACGTCTGGTTTTGCAGAAAACATTGATCTACGGCCAAACAGACCGGTAAGGAATTGTAACAACAAACTACTTCTTTGTTGGCGATAACGTAGTACATATATAAAAAAAAATATCCTCTCCCCCTTCAACTATAATTTTCATTTATAGAAAATTATCACCAGCCCGTTCAACTAGCCTCTTCATTTATAGATATTTCGTCTACGTTTCTACAGTGGATTATTAGATCTTTTTATCGGGATACTTTATTTATCAAAATTAAGTACTTAACTCTTGTTACAACAAAAAATGTTTCTGGTAAACTACCCTTTCTCAGTAACCGATCTTCACCAAAATCAATAGACCTTGAGTCCTCTACAACTCAGGCACATATGTAAAAAATTATTTGATTCTGTTTGAATTTACGGCAGTTATCGTTCGTCATGAAAACATTTCTCTTGTTACAACATAAAATGTTGCAGGTAACTACCCCTTTCTCTTAACCGATCTTCACCAAAATCAACAGACCTTGAGGTCTCTATAATTTAGGGATGTATGCAACAAATTATTTGATTCTGTTTGAATTTACGGCAGTTATCGTTCGCCATAGAAAAAATTACCCTTGTTAAAACATAAAGTGTTGCTGGTAAACTACCTCTTTCTCTTAACCGATCTTCACCAAAAACAATAGGTCTTGAGTACTCTATAAGAAAAAAAATCTACACACACACACACACACACACACACACACACACACACACACACACACACACACACACACACACACACACACACACACACACACACACACACACACACACACACACACACACACACACACACACACACACACACACACACACACACACACACACACACACACACACACACACACACACGCACGCACGCACGCACGCACGCACGCACGCACACTTTTCGAAAAATGACTTTTTTACTTCCATGTTCTGGAATGGAATTGAAATACTTCAATGGAAGTATGGTGATGGCAAAGAAAATCGTGTTCGAGATTATTGCAGATTCTGATTGTACTACACTCAAAACATGAAAAAAAGTCGTTTTTCGAAAAGTGTCTGTGTGTGTGCTGTGTGTCTGTCTGTCTGTGTGTCTGTCTGTAGTTTTTTTTCTATGGCAAACGATAACAGCCGCAAATTCAAACAGAATCAAATAATTTTTTGCATACAGTCCTGATTTGTAGAGTACTCACGACCTATTGTTTTTGGTGAAGATCGGTTGAGGGAAAGGGGTAGTTTACCGGCAACGGTTTTTTTATCAAGGGTAATTTTTTTTTGGCAAACGATAACAGCCGGAAATTCAAACAGAATCAAAAGATTATTTGCATACAGCCCTAAATTGTAGAGTTCTCAAGACCTATTGTTTTTGGTGAAGATCGGTTAAGGGAAAGGGGTAGTTTACCTGCAACATTTTTTTATCAAGGGTAATTTTCTATGGCAAACGATAACAGCCGCAAATTCAAACAGAATCAAATAATTTTTTGCATAGCGCCCTGAATTGTAGAGATCTCAAGGACTTTGTAACGAGCAGAAAATTTTAAAATTTTTAAAATTTCACCTCGGCAGAGTACGTTCACACGAGGCAAGTGTCAACGACTTATGGTGGAGCAATAAATAAGGAGTAATGAGAATGTGTCAGTGAAGCGTTGCTGACTTGACAATAGAAACACATTAAGTTTAATCCAACTATAGAATTTGGTGGCGTAAGATGACAGGGAAAGTTTCGTCCAGAATTATTGCTCTCCGCAGCTGTAACAAAGTAAGTAAGGACATTCACACCCGTACCGAGAATTGTAGCAGATGTGGCCATATTACGTCAGTAGACGATAAGCGACAAAAACGAGTGAGGCTCCATACTACAATGAAACGGATGCGCTGCACCTTAAGGAACAATACTGGAAGATAGGCTGACAAAGACTACAGTCATGTTACACAGCTGAAGGTATCGTCTAATTGACAGACAAGAATTTACGAAGGGAAAGTTGGGGTGACTTCAACGACCAGCAGATGTTCGAAATTAGTAATAGCCAGAAAAAAGGGGTTAGAGCATAGAACAATACGCCAGGAAGACTGTAAGTACAGATAATGGGAATCTATAGAAACGCAGAGTTTACTCAGACAATAGGCTGATAGACGAGTGTTTAATAGCCGTAGTTTCTTCGAAGCGGGTCAATGATCGTCAGAGCAGAGAGCAGGGAGACCTAAGGACCTATCAGAGGCTTTCAACCAGCGAGAAATTTGATGGTGAGGGATGTTTCCATAGCAACTGAAACGAAGAACCTATCGGAAGAACTATGACGTAGGATTTTGACATAGTGGGACAGTATTTTCCGAGAAAATCAAAAACTGACCAATCTCGAAAAGAAGTAGGCGTGAAGCGCGCCAGAGACAAAATTTTGAGTAGGGACGAATTAATAAAACCAGCTGTCCAGGAAGACGGAGAGACAGTGATACTTAATTTTCAGGCAGTGATACTCAATTTTTAGTCAGTGATACTCAATTTTTAGACAGGCAGTCAACACTCAAATCTTGAATCGTTATACTAAAGTTTTACAGTTAGAATTTTCAGACAGTTTACATTTAAAATATCAAGTAGTTTAACTTCAAGTGCGAGAGACGGTATATCATAAACTTTCCATTGTTTACTCAAATCATTCGGAAGTTAGATAAGTAACAAGGAACTTAAAAGACTTAATAATACATTCATATCGCGGTAGTGAAACTTTACCGGTGTGCGCAGTAACGGACTTAGTGAAAATTACACCAAGTGAACAATCAGACCGTTACACCAACAGACAGCATCACTTAACGATATACAAATTAATTGAACTTAATATTGTGTATCAACAACATAATGAACACGAAACATTAAACAAACTAATAAATTATAGGAACATTTGTTGAAGCAGCGACTAACGAAACTAGACATGTATATTGACTTTAAAACGAACTCACAGCATACACAGTAAGATGAAACACTAATTGAACACTGAACTTCAATTACTCACACATATACAAACGCCTCCGCGAGTGATCGGAAGAATAAAGTGATAAGTGGCAGTGATAAAACAACTTACGACGGAATGTATCTACGAGCCATCTCCATCACCAGAACGAGACTTCGTCAACAACTAATGGATATTCAATAACCAAGTAACCATTACTATTAATTGTTTCTAATTAATAACTTCTACTGACCTGGTTTCTTTCAAAGAATTCACACCTGAGAAAATTGTTAAGAAAAGTAATGATTAAATCTGAATAGAGTAGTTAATGAACACATAAACAAAAGCTTATTTGGGATTTAATGAACGAATTAAATAAGTAGAATATTGAATTGTAACATCATTTGATTTATATATGTATGTATGTTTTTCTTTGTTTCCAGCATATATTGAGATATGTCTTTGTTTATTATAAAATATGTATGTATTTCAGGTACAGCGACGTAACCTATGTACTATTATAATATGTCATAAATGATAATTAAACTAGTATTTTAGTTGATCAGAAACATGCGTTCATTATTACCAATGCAACCCAAATATTTACCTAAAGTTTGAAGGAATGCAAATAGATTTTAAGAGTTTCTTATGTTCAATTAAATAAATGATATCACGTATGTGTTGATGAGCATAGATAGTTAGAATCATCAATAAGATTAAATTATACACATACATGTCAGAGATCGATAATTTTATATATTTAATAATTAATTTATTGTGCAATCAATACGCATATAAAATGATATTCATAAATGGTATCCAACTTAAGGGCTAGATACACTTGAGAAATTATTAAATTTACACATTAATTAATTCAATCACGGTTAGCATAATAAATAATCCCCATTGATAGTTATAAATGACGCTTCCAACGCGTAGCATAATAGATTTATAAAATTATTCATTTATAACTTTTGATTTTGGTGAAGATCGGTTAAGGGGAAGGGGTAGTTTACCTGCAACCTTTTACGTTTTAACAACAGTAAAGTACTTGAAAATTCATTTAAACTTTTTCAAACAATGGTAATTGTTAAAAATAAAATAATTTTGGTGCCAGGCAATAAAATTATAATTTTTCGTTTTAGTGTAAATCATGTATGAGTGAAAATATATCGTTCGTGCCAGGCAAGCATATCTCAATTATGTAATGTTTACGTTTCCATTTTATTATTATGATTACTGCAATAAAAAGGCAGGGAAGACACACAAACCCACACCAACATAACGCGTGCAAGCCGAAAAAGTGTCCAGCGTGGATAGCGATTTGCTTCCTGTGTATCGCTGGGCAGTGTAACTGCACGTGTTTACAGAGGAACGATTCATAGACAGACTTTTCGTCTTTAGGGAATGAACCCTCTGCAAGATGCTGAGGGTCCATGAGTGACTTCCGAGCGCTCCTTCTTTTCCGCATGTTTGTTCTGTGAAACGTACACTGTAGATTCGCAGCTTTACTCTAAGCAACGCTCAATAGGAAATGTTGAAAATTTTTGTCCACGGTGTACCCTCATACACACTAAACCTGCTCTGATGTTTTAATTACGGACATCATAATCTTAAAACTTTGGAAACTTGAGCACTACTTAATTAATGGAGATCAATCATTAACTTATACAAGCCATTAATTTTATGCATATTTTTTATATATATATGTGTACTACGTTATCGGCAACAAAGAAATAGTTTTTGTTAAAATTCCTTCCCGGGATGTTTGCAGTAGTGCAATGTTTTCTACAAAACCAGACGTTTCGGCAATGCCATCGACTTACATCATCAGTGAAAATAGAGTGCGATAACGTGACGTGGTATACGTTAGTGACCACAGTACTGTGGTTAAGGCTGAAGCAGTAAGTAGAAAGAAGTAGTTTCTATGGTAATATTTCATTTCGAAAATGATTTTAAATATAAATCTTAGAACATGGAAGTCATGTATGGTTCTCCATACCGATATTTTCATGTTTTGAGGGTAGTACAATCAGAATCTGCAATTATCTCGAACACGATTTTTTTTGCAATCATCATCCTTCCATTTCCTTATGGAACATGGAAGAAGAAACGATGGATGCTTCAAAATATTCGCGCCCCAAGTCTGTGCAAATTTTGTTCAGTAACGTGTTCAATAACGTCTCAACAGAAATCATACAGAAACATTTCGCATTACGTCTTCATGCTGTATTAGTCGTGTGATACTCTCGGGTAGGCTACACGGATAATTTGTGATTCTAGTCTTAATTCAGCCTTACGTGTCGACTGGGCTCGGGAATTTCGTAAGTTTATGAGCGATTAACTGTTTGTGTTAATCATTCGGTACCTCGCTGTATTTATTGATGTATCGAATCAGGGGCGAACGGAACCGATCCCTCCCCTAAAGGGCCAAAAATTTGACAATAAATTTCGTTAATCACTTAATTTTTAGGTTTTTAAAAATTATTTTTTCAACTGCGTACTTATCGTTTCAACAATATAGTAGAAACTCTTTTTTAAGCACATACACAGACATATAACACGACATTTGCGTATACCTTTGAAATGTGAAATACGAAAATCATTCCAGTGGCCATGGAAGAAGGTATTAATTAAATGGCCAAAAATCAAGGCCAACTAAACGCTGAAACATTTTTGAACAGTGTATTTTTTGTGTGTATAAAACATTCTTGGTTTATCTTGTTTTAAATTAAAACTGTAGTTATCATTTTCAAATGTTATACGTCAATAAATATCTTGTAAAGAATGTTTCAATAACGCGTATTTTATTACGTTATTACCGTTTACATTAATGGGACTGATTTCAGCCACTTTAAAGATAGTAATGTTGATTAGTCTTGACTTATTTTTTCTTTTGAATGAAGCAGACCCGTCTCTGGACCCTCCCCAAGGCAAATTCTAGATACGCTACTGCTGCTAATCGACAATTTGCTTGGTAGTTAATTCTTCCATCCAGAAACAATTGCTATAACGTGGTTTCCAAGCGGTCATTTTGGGTTTTCGTTGTCACTTTTTGGTCTTCACTGTTGTGTGCTCATAAACTGTACAAAAACAAACAGCGACACCGCCGACCTTCACTCTATATTACGCAAGACTGTTTCTCACATACTGAAACAAAGGTTCCCATAATTACCCCACTCTCCTTTGTTGCCGTACCTACTGGAGCATTTTTAAAAATATTTTCTTTGTTTTTGGTTATATTTCATAACTGTTGTTATGTTCAATGTTGAGTCTACCTTTCTTCCTGCGCAGAGCCCCCCTTGTCCTTCTTCTTCTGTTACCAAATACTGTCGCTTGAAATCAAATCTCATTGGTCTGTGCGTCCTCAACCTTGGAGTATCGCTGCATATTGTTTGTTGTTCTGACGTCAATCGCTGCAGGATCAGTTTCACCTTATGTAACTTGAAAATAATAAATAAACAGACCTCGATCAAGTAACCTGTTAATTAATACTTCATTTTACTACCGTAATTATCTTTACAGTGGTAGCAGGAAATAGACATGCGTACTTGCAACTTAGATTGTTGACAACTAAGCGCTGATTCTTCCATTGTTTACTCGGTTCGCAGCAAGGAGAGTTTGGTGGTTAAAAGATGGACAATGCAAATAGAAACGTCTTCTTCTTCTTCTTCTTCTTCTTCTTCTTCTTCTTCTTCTTCTTCTTCAAGGATTAGGTTATATAAACCTGTTCCGGCATCCATCTCATCCTCAAATGTTACCAAATGTTACCCACACCTCTTCTACCAATGGCAAAAAGAGAAACGTAAACATTTAAAACAAAAGGGCCAGTAAAATGTAAAATTAAATAAAAGTCTATATAAAATAATTAGATTACTTAGTTATGTGATAGAATACATAACAGGGTACAAATAAGAAATAGAGCATATTATGGCAACATCACCTATTTAGAAGCAAACTCATTAGTCGTAATACAAAAGTAAAAATATATGACAGTTATCAGATCGGTTGTTACTTATGGAGGCGACACATGGACGATGATAAAAAAGAGACACTAAGAAGGTATGAAAGAAAGACGCTAAGAAGATCTTAAGACGTGTTTATAGCCCGGTTACAGAAGATAATGCTTGGAGAATCAGAAATAGATGAGGTATTGAATCACGAAGACAGTCTAAGATTGATAAAGGCTCAACGAATAAATAGCTAGGTTACCTAGAGCGGATGGATGATCAGGGTATGCCAAAGAAACTCCTGATGGCGCTAGTCTATAAAGTAGAAAGAGGGGCCGACCTAGGATAAAATGGTTGGGTGGTATGCTAGAAGATCTAAGAACAATGTATGTTAGGGGTACACTGAGATGGCAATAGACAGGAGACTTTGGAGAAGATTGGTGTTGGAAGTCAGGGTTCACTTTGGGCTGTAGTGCTGAAGAAGAAGAAGAAGAAGAAGAAGAAGAAGAAGAAGAAGAAGAAGAAGAAGAAGAAGAAGAAGAAGAAGAAGAAGAAGAAGACGAAGAAGAAGAAGAAGAACTTTATGTAATGTAAGTAATGTAAGTGTGTAATGTTATGTAAGTACAAACATTTTTATTTGCGGTGCACTATAACCGTCTTACGAGTAGGACATCACTTCATGTAAAGAGTTGTCCGGCAGTTGAAGGGTACTTCAAATTAATGCTTCTTTTGAGGTTGTATCCTTTTAGGCAGTAAGAAAGAGATAGTCTCCAAATGTTTATTCAGCCCACAAAGTATTCAACTCGGTTTACGATATTTTTAGTGCAGTAACTTATTCCACAACGATTTAAAAAAAGTCAGTATTAATCGGTTTTTGCTTCTTCGAATCGTGTACAGACTTACCTACCCCCGTACACGGTGTTTCGGTCCGTATTTTATAATTTTTTCGTATTTTTTAATTTATCGCTTAATTACCATTTCGGAAGGAAATCAACAATTAAAATCTAAAAACGTGTCCTTTATTTGGTACATACACGAACGACGATTACAAGCATAGCCGTAGCCGTGGGGAATGACTAGAGACCGTACAGAACATTTGTTACTGTCAGCGACTGTTGGAGACGGGAGAAAATTTGTGTCATTTTGTCTATTTGGATGCGGTCCTGATTCAATTGTTCAATTCCCTCTGTTACGTCAGGTTCACACTCAGAATCTGAATACTTGGACTGATTCTGCTACCGGCGTGTTTCTACATAGCCATTTTTATTTAAAATAATTTTTACTTCCATGTTCCGTAAGGCGAAAAAAATCGTGTTCGAGATAAGGGCTGATTCTGGTTGTAGCCTACTACCCTCAAAACGTGAAGAAAAGTCATTTTCCGCGAAGTGTCTGTGTGTGTGTGTCTGTGTGTCTATGTGTAGAATTTTTTCTATGGTGAACGATAATTGCCGCAAATTCAAACAGAACCAAATAATTTGTTGCATTTGCGTCTGAGTTGTAGAGGACTCAAGGCCTGGGAAAATAGTTTAAGGAAGAGGAGTAGTTTATCTACAGTGTTTTACGTTTTAACAAGAGTAAATTTTGATAAATAAAGTATCCTGAAAAGAGGGTCATAATAATCCACTGTAGAAAGGTAGATGAAATATCTATAAATGAAAAGAGTAGTTAAAAGGGGAGGGGCTAAATTTTTCACTTTTGGTATTGATTTAATGAGTTTGACGAAATTAAATAAAATATCGGATGGAGAACCATACATGACTTCCATATTCTAAGATTTATTTTTAAAATCATTTTCGAAATGGAATATTACCATAGAAACTACTTCTTTCTACTTACTGCTTCAGCCTTAACCACAGTACTGTGGTCACTAACATATACCACCTCACGTTATCGCACTCGATTTTCACTGATGATGGAAGTCAATGGCATTGCCGAAACGTCTGGTTTTGTAGAAAACATTGGACTACGGCCAAATATCCTGGGAAGGAATTTTAACAAAAACTACTTCTTTGTTGCCGATAACGTTGTACACATATATATAAAAAATATGCATAAAATTAATGGCTTGTATAAGTTAATGATTGATCTCCATTAAGTAGTGCTCAAGTTTCCAAAGTTTTAATATTATGATGTCCGTAATTAAAACATCATAGCAGGTTTAGTGTGTATGAGGGTTCACCGTGGACAAAAATTTTCAACATTTCCTATTGAGCGTTGCTTAGAATAAATCTGCGAATCTACAGTGTACGTTTCACAGAACAAACACGCGGAAAAGAAGGAGCGCTCCGAAGTCACTCATGGACCCTCAGCATCTTGCAGAGGGTTCATTCCCTAAAGACGAAAAGTCTGTCTATGAATCGTTCCTCTGTAAACACGTGCAGTTACACTGCCCAGCGATCCACAGGAAGCAAATCGCTATCCACGCTGGACACTTTTTCGGCTTGCATGCGTTATGTTGGTATGGGTACGGCACTTTCCATTTAAAAACCGTGCAAATGTAAGAAAATAAACATGAATGAGGCCAGAAATAACGCGAATTGTGTGTGTGTGTGTGTGTGTGTGTGTGTGTGTGTGTCTTCCCTGCCTTTTTATTGCGGTAGTGATAATAATAAAATGGAAACGTAAACAGTACATAACTGAGATATGCTTGCCTGCCACGCACGATATATTTTCTCTTATACATGACTAGCAGAATACCCGTGCTTCGCTATGGAGTTTCACGTTGTACGTAATGAAAATGTTAGTTTAATTAATAAAGTTTAATTAAAGTAGGCTTCTTAAAAATAAATAGCTGTTGCCCACAACTTCGTTCGCGTGGTCTTCAATTTAATGCGATAATATATTTAGAACAGAATCTATTCTATTGGGTTGCCATAGTAACCAGGTCTAATAGTTTTTTAAGACCGCAAAGGACCCCCCAGAGGATCGTATCGAAAAAAACACCTGTCCTATGTTGGTTCTCCCGTTGCGTAAAATATTTGTGCCAAGTTTGGTTGAAATCGGTCCAATGGTTTAGGTGGAGACGTGGAAGACTCCAAAGGACCCCCCAAAGGATCGTATCGAAAAAAACACTTGTCCTATGTTGGTTCTCCCTTTGCGTAAAATATTTGTGCCAAGTTTGGTTGAAATCGGTCCAGTGGTTTAGGAGGCGATGTGGAAGACCCCAAAAGGACCCCATCGAAAAAACACCTATCCTATGTTGGTTCTCCCGTTGCGTAAAATATTTGTGCCAAGTTTGGTTGAAATCGGTACAGTGGTTTAGGAGGAGATGTGGAAGAAACCTTCGCGGACGTGCGCACAACAACTCACCGAAGTTTCATCGCAATCGGATGAATGGTATAGGAACGCATACGGGACAAACAAAGAAACATTCATTTTTATATATAAGATGTAAACTATACCACTTACTTGACATAAACCGTGATAGCTAAGCTAATGTACAACATATATGTATTAATTATACACATAAATGTTCCTCGATAGACACTCTATCTATTGGCGAAAACTTGAATAAAATCCGTTCAGTACTTCCTGAGATTAGCGATTTCAAACACAGAGAGAAAACGGACCGACTTTACTTTATACTATGTACAGATTTACATTAAAATGAAAAAATTATAATTTTATTGCCTGGCAACAAAATTATTTTATTTTTAACAATTACCATTGTTTGAAAAAGTTTAAATGAATTTTCAAGTACTTTACTCTTGTTAAAACGTAAAAGGTTGCAGGTAAACTACCCCTTCCCCTCAACCGATCTTCACCAAAAACAATAGGTCTTGAGTACTCTACAAATCACGGCTGTATGCAAAAAATTATTTGATTCTGTTTGAATTTGCGGCTGTTATCGTTTGCCATAGAAAATACCCTTATTAAAAAAACGCTGCAGGTAAACTACCCCTTTCCCTTAACCGATCTTCACCAAAAACAATAGGTCTTGAGAACTCTACAAATTAGGGCTGTATGCGAAACATTATTTTATTCTGTTTGAATTTGCGGCTGTTATCGTTTGCCAAAAAAAAAAAATTTCCCTTGATAAAAAAAACCGTTGCAGGTAAACTACCCCTTTCCCTCAACCGATCTTCACCAAAAACAATAGGTCGTGAGTACTCTACAAATCAGGGCTGTATGCAAAAAATTATTTGATTCTGTTTGAATTTGCGGCAGTTATCGTTTGCCATAGAAAAAAAATCTACAGACAGATAGACAGACAGACACACACACACAGACACTTTTCGGAAAACGACTTTTTTTCATGTTTTGAGTGTAGTGCAATCAGAATCTGCAATAATCTCGAACACGATTTTTTTTGCCATCACCATACTTTCATTTCCTTAAGGAATATGGAAGTAAAATGCATTTAATTTTTTTCAAACAATGGTAATTGCTAAAAATAAAATAATGTTGTTTCCAGGCAATAAAATTATATTTTTTAAAATTTTAATTTAAATCGTCCATGCGTGAAAATCCGCAACCACGGCCCAGCAGGCCACAAAATAATTTGTGGCTACATAATTATATAAATATGTAATTAAGGCGTGATTATCTGCGTAGTTCAGTTTCTTTATAAGAATAAAGTACATAATTTTTATAGATAAAGTGACTCGAAAATAACATCATATTAAACGTCTACCCCGTAACAACAAAAATATCTATAAATAGTGAAAATAGTTTGAGAGTGTGGGATATTCTCAGAACATGGAAGTCATGTATGGTTCTGCATGCCGATTTTGTATTTTTACTTAAATTCCTAGGAGCTTCTCACCCGAAGCCAATTATACACTCTCTTCTAGGCGTGTGTGCTGAACGTTTTGACTTTGTGATTTTATATGTTAGAATATTTTATAACTGTTACATATTACGTAGGCTCTCACGGGCGGAGTCATTGATAAAGGAATTCATATGCGGGCTGTTTGGCGGTGGTCGATTGCTTTGTTCTGTCATTGTCTAAACATTTCGCCCACCCACCGGAGGCCTTCTTCAGTGGAAATAGTTTAAAATGTTCGACAAAATGCTGCAGAGCTGAACGTACCTCTAAAGGAGGTAAAATGAATGCTGTTAGGGGTAAGTTAAGCTCTCCCCCCTTTTGCCGAACTTTTTCTACTGAAGAAGGCCTCCGGAACGTTTAGACAATGACAGAATAAAGCAGTCGACCACGGCCAAACAGCCCGCATATGAATTCTTTTATCACTGTCACATATATTATGGACCTGGGATAGTACTGAACTGTTTTTATTCTGATAGACGTATCAACTGACATCTTATTCCTATAATTATAATAGTGTTCCATTCCGGTCTTCTGGACATGATTACTTTGGGAGAGAATGTGAAGAACGTTGTAAAATTAAAGTATTGGAAAATCTTTTATATCATTTTTGATGTGTCACTTCAGAGGTATATTTACGGGGGGGGGGGGGGGGGGCGAACGGGATGGGTCGACAAAAACGACGAATTTTGTTAATATCTTAATTTTTGGGCTCTTTTATTATTTTTTCAACTTTGTTTCCCATCCATTAACTCTTTTTTAAATACACAAACAGGTTTATTACACAGCATTTGCGTATACGTTTGAAATATGAAATATAGGAAAATCACTTCAGTCAGTCAGTCTTTTCTAAACAATGGTTCAGTAACGCATATTTTTATTGTTTTATTACCGTTTACTTTAATGGGATTGATTTGAAGATGTTAAAACACGTTTTTCAGCCACTCTAAAGATAGTAATTGTTGGTTAGTCTTACCTTATTTTTTCTTTTGTGTGAAGCCGACTCGACCGGACCCCCCCCCCCCAAGGCCAATTTATAGATACGTCACTGTGTTACTTTATTACAAAATGTAAATAATATTTAGCAGGTCAGAGATGTTATTATGTAGCTTAGTAATGTTACAACATAAATACGTCTGGTCATGTTGACAGTTACGAAACACTATAAAATAATGAAGTGATATAAAAAGATATTATCATAATACTACGATCACAAAGTCTACTATTTATTATATTTCCGCTTACGATACGATCGAAAACGAGTACTCAAGGTTGGTCTGGTGAAACTTGAAACGGATTGACCTAGGTGAGCCGCTCACAACACCAGTGGGAAGCCAGAACTAGAATCGATTCGAAACGTTTAGAGTTATGTAGACGGTTAATAATACTATGGAGGCGGGGGGGTTAACACCAAGGGAGCGCGATACTTTCGGAGGGGAGCATAATAGTTTCCGGGCATTACATATTTATTAACTCAATCTACGAGGTCTGTAAATTAAGTAATGAGACTAATTCAGTAAAACCTTTTATTTACAATCAAACTATGTCTACAATCAATCCAATCACCTTCAAAATAGTTCCCGTAAGAAGAAACACAGCGCTTTCCTAGTTTAAGGTACTGTTTAGTCAAATCGAGGGTAGACGGCCTGTCGGAAGGTCCAAGCATCGCTGAATTGACGCACTGGCGAGAGATGCTGATACTTTGCTTAAAATAGATAGATGGACATCGATCGCCAAATCGATAGCAAAATTTTTCCACAGGGGAAAAATGAAGGCGGATGATTATGGAGGCTAAGGTTCGACTCCGAACTGTGACGCCTTAGAAGAAGAAGAAGAAGAAGAAGAAGAAGAAGAAGAAGAAGAAGAAGAAGAAAGAAGAAGAAGAAGAAGAAGAAGAAGAAGAAGAAGAAGAAGAAGAAGAAGAAGAAGAAGAATATAATTGTGTGGTTTTTCATCACGTTAAGATGGTTATTATTGTATTAGGAAGATTATACTCTTATGGTTTTAGAGAGTAGAATCCATATGTAATAATATACATATAACATTTTGTGTGTAATATGCTACCGCCGGATTAAGCCTGACTGTATTATCAGTTCAATTACGACTCTGGTAATTGATATATTTAAATATACATAAATATATTTAAATACTCTGTGTCGCTTAATACTTGAATTTTAATTGACAATGAGACTGTTGTGAAGAGAGAAAATCGTAATTTTATACTACAGTGGACTAAAAGACTGTGGACTACAAGTGGACAAAGCAAATCTTCACGTCTCACATCGTTAATTACACACATCTTCAGGTGTACTGACTTTGAATTTGTAAATAATTTGTAATAATTTGACAACAGATTCTCATATTTTGTGTGAACGAAACGTCCACCGGACAGTTTAAATTTGGTGGTTTGGCAACAGCGACAATGTTTACCCTGGCTATTTTTAGATTCAGAGACGGTTTTGAGAAATGCGTGGGAATTATTATTATTATTTTTTTGCATCTGGCTTTCAAACTACAGCGGGATCTTTGCGGGCGTTTTCTTGTCAACAAAATCGGCAAACAAAGTATATATGTGACTTCTCACAGCCAAGCGTTCAGAGTAAGTAATCTGAGTTACAGTGTAAGTTTCGCTCTTTACTTTTTTAGCTGATATTCAGTTCGTAAATATGTACGAGAAGGAATCTATATGCTCAAACAATTACTTCTAAAAAAAATTCAATAAAATATTAAGTTTAAAACAATTACAAGTAAACCAACGAAATATTTCAGACTGTTAAAAAATGTTAAATCATATGGCGTAATATTTCTGTGGTCTTATACACATGTCTGTCATCCTTTTACAATAAAAACCTATTAGTATTATACACATATTGTATATACATTGTGAAAAGTATTCCATGTAAGCCTAAACATGCCTAAGGGAGCTTACTAGTTATTTATAGCTTGTAGTAAATGTAGATTATAGGCCTATGTATTGTTGTATTGCCTATGTTTGTACATCGTCATGTAACATGTGGTACTGCACATTGTACTGAGAATTATGTTGCTAAGAAAATTAAGTTATCTGATTCCGTAAGTACGGTAAGCACATAAAATTTTTTTAAACGCCTGATCGATAAATTACACCGAAACGGAAATGAAATTAGTAACGCCTTTGATTTTAGAAGTCTCAGAAATTTGCTTACGTAAGAACGTTGCACGAATATTTGCCGCACGTGTGGGTGTTTCGCCGTAGATTGTTATAATTTTAGATGTATAGATTTTAGAAGTATTCGTCACAAACAGAAATCTGGCTTCCTGCCTTCAGTTATTTAGGGTAAATGAAATAAAGCTTCACGGTTGCCAAACGTTTTCGATCCACGCATATCGCGCACTGATAATGAAGCTTACGACGTTTTACACGTATTTTTGGGATCACAGGCGAAAGTTATCCAGTAAGAGTACCTCAGACGTTTGTCCATCGTTTTCAAAAAAAAAAAGCTTTAATAAATTGGTATATAAATCTGTACGTATCAGTCAAAACCTTTTAAGATCTGTAAACCAGCAGATGTTTACAAACTTAAATAAGGAAAGATCACCACTAGATTTTTACGAGACTGTGCCCGTATCTACACATTCATGTGTGACAGCGAACTTAGTTTATGAAGACGCACGAGGGTCAGTTGAAAAGTTCGCGGAGCGACATCTGTAGCTTAGCGGTAAAACTACAATTTTTCGTGTGCTGCAACATTTGTATTCTACAGTTTGTAAATAGGCACTTGAGTACAAGCATTGAAAACGTGGTCGCACTGGACGCCCAAGAAATACAACTCCAGATGCGGCAGCCATCTGGACAACGCTTTTTCACCAAGTTCTTGAGTTAAAGTATGATGCACACACTCATATGAGATGCCTATGATTTCAGCAACGTCATCCACTCCTCAATCAGCGGTCTTCCAACACCCTATGAAATTTTTTTAATAATTCCATTTTTGTTGCACTTTTTGGACGTCCACTGCTGGGATAGTCTTCAGCGCTTGTACGACCACGTTTAAACTCAAGTGTACCCCACTTACCGTTGTTTCTGAAGGTGCATCATATCCTAACACATTTACAATTTCGTTTTGAGTTTCCATTGGCGCTAAAACGTTTTTAACAGAGAATTCCGTGATATTCACAACAGAGAATTCATCACAACACGATGTTTGATTTTGTGCATTTTAAAAACACGCGTGACAGGAAGATTTCAAACAGCTGGCAAAAAGTGAATAAATTGACAGATATATCTGGAAATTAACAGGCGTTCACGCGAAATATTTTAGTTCTACCACTGAGCTATAGATGTCGCTCCGCGAACTTTTCAACTGACGCTCGTACACGAAAGGATCAAAACATATTAGATGAGACTTGTAAGAAAAGGATGTAAGGATCCGTTTGAAGAGACACAGTCATAACTGAAGCTTAAATGTATAGGGAAAAAATGAAGCTTATGAAATATGCTTGATTATCTGTAGAGGGTGCAACCTATAGGTTGCCACTAAGGTTGCCACTAAACGCGAGATGATACAAAGAAGAGAGGAGCGGGATGGTCATGGAGGAATATGATCATGAAGCGAGAGGAAGAGAAATGGTAAGGTAGGAAACACATGATGAATAGTCAGGAAGGAACAGGTAAGAAAATAGGTAAGGCGCCTAATACATGAAACGGAAATAATAATATCGTGCGAATGGGCCGATGAGTTTGTAACGAAGACATAAGAGTGAAGAAAAAAATGAAACGGAGCTTTTTCTATTAAAACGACAACGAAATATGTAACATGTTTTTGAACATGCTTTGGAGATGAGTAAAATTCATGTAAGCGTAATTCAGTATTTTCGGCTATATATGTCTCCGTGTTTCGTTCTTGAAACGTGTGTATCACGAAATATTTAAATTCTGTTTAAGGTAAACTCAGTCAAACGTTAATACACACAAGCAAGTTAATACGCAACGGAGTTAGCAGTGAAGAGCGAAAAGTGAGTTGTGACCTATATAGTGATGTGGCAGCGTGCGACAGTTCAGGCGAAATGGAAAGGATTCAAAAATATGTGAGAAATGAGGCCAAGGTTGCTGCTGTATACGACCTTGCACCAAGGAAGAAGTAGAGTACGTTTGCCAATGGTTGTGTCGACAAATATCAACAGGGTCGGGACAATGTGCGCGCCCACACACACACACACACACACACACACACTACTAGTTTTGTATTGTTTTAAAGTTTTTTCCGTTTTAAATTTAGTTTGTTTTTTTTGCGTATGAGCTACTGTGGACTACGTTTGGTTCAACTGGTTGCTCCCTTCTTCTCCTCTCTCTTCCTCCTCTCCCACATCTCCTTCATTCTTGACCAATGTCTCTCCCTACTTTCGTCAGTCCAGATGACACTTGTCCTCTTCTTGGGGTTTTCCTGAAAACCTTGGGCATTTTTAATCTCTTTTTTTGTGGCAAGCATTCTTCAATGTCTTGTTGAGTAATCTGGAGTTCTTCTATGTCTTTTTCTGTTTCTTTTAACGAGTATTGGACATTTTGAGCTTTTTGAAATAGTTAAAAAGCTTCCCTGCTAGTCTGTCAGGATTCATTCTTTGAACATGTCCGTAGAAAGTAATTCTTCATTTTCTGATTACGTCTGTGATTTTCTCAAAACGTGTGAACAGCTCATTATTGTGGCGTCTTCTGTACTGTTTTAAATGTAGTTTATGACATTTTTCTTCGATTTTCATCATTTTAAATACATTGACGCTGATACCAAGTGGAGCTTATTTTCAAAGAAAACACAGCCCTCCTCGAAAGAGAAATTTAAACCAACATCCGATTTCAATGTTTACGAGGTTTGATTAAAACGTTTGTGCAATTTTCCAATTTCCACAGTGCGATTAAAAAACTGTTTTTATGTGATGTTGGTGCACGTGTTAGTGGCAATCGTCTAAAATTTTAATCCTATTTCATGGTTAGTTTAGATTTCACATTTTACTAATTGGAAGTCATCCTTAGGTGTGTTAGGCGATTTTGTGTCATTCTACAATGCAAGATTAAAGAACATGAATTAAATGTTGTATAAACTGAAAGATAAACTGCTCTGTCCTGGTAAACGTGTTCAGAAGGCTTCTGGCGAGACTGCTGTGTGTGAACAAGCGGTTAACAAGCTTCAAAGACTGCCGTTAATGAGTTGAAGATCGTAGTTGTCAGATGAAGATTATGTTTTTGTGTTCCACGACATTTTATCGCTATGCGCAGTGGTAAATAAAGCGTACTATTCGGACATTTTACGCCACTTGTATCAAACTATTCGTAGAAAACGGTCAAATTTACGGAAGAATAATTTATTAAAATTGAAGCCCGATAATGCGTCTGGACGCACGTCATTGGTTGTTAAGAATATTGCCAGGCTAGGCAAAAGAAAACGTCATAATGATGACACGGCAACTGCCGTATTCACCAGATGTGTTGGAACGAGATCTTTACTCCTCCCAGTAGTAATAATTTCCACGAAAGGACAACGTTTCGTGACAGTTGAAGACGTAAAACGAAAATCGCTAAGCGAGCTCAAGGATGTAGCAAAAAGTGCACGGTTGAAATATTTTGAAGACTGCAAAACGGCTGGTTGAATCGTGTTATATTCGAGAGAGAGAATACTTTGAAGGGGGTAGTATAAGTGTCGATGAATGAAGGGATAATTTTGAAATAAACAAAAACTGCCCAAGATTTTCAGGGAAACCTCAAGAAGAGGACAGGTGCCGTCTGGACTGACGAAAGGAGAGAGGACATCGATCAAGAACGAAGGAGATGTGAGAGAGGAGGAAGAGAAAGGAGAAGAAGGGAGCAACCAAACGTGGTCCACAGTGGCTCATACGTAACAAAAAGCTGCATGAACTTACTGATCTAATCTCGCAGTACACCCCGCGTCGTAAGCCTTGCGATTCTCTTGACGTAATAATTTCTTTTTCGTGGACCTATTCTTATTACTACCGTGTTTACACATAGCAGTTGCGCCTGCCAGTGAAACCAAAGTTTAATCTATCTTTCGCAACTTACTTTCCGGTTCGAAATGTTATCGAAAATTGTGGCACGCAGTAACGTGTTTAGCGTATTTAGGGTTCCTCAGCCGTATCTTAAGATTCGAATTCTGTGAACTTGAGCTTTGTCTGATATTGCCTAATTGCATAACTAGGAGACAACTGTAATATGAGTGTCATTTACGAAAAATGTTACTGAAATATCTTGGTATTGTGTTCTCTGGCATTTAATAATTCATTACTATTCGGATGACGTACTTGAATGAAAAGTTAAAAGATTACAAACAACGGTGGAAATAACGCTTAGAAAGAATGTCAGATTCTAGACTGGCCAAATAAGTCTGAAAATACATACAAATCTATGGGACACAGGTGTGTGTGGGTATACCCAGGAAGAGATGGCTGGAGGATCTCTGAAGGCGGAACAGGCAGCATTATGCCGTGGCGTGTTGTGAAGATGATGATGATGAAACTTGAATACTTGATCTGTGCGTATCAGACAGAACATTCTTACATCTTCTTTTATCGTGAATCTCAGTTTTAATACGGGCGGAGAGAATCTCATTCTTTAGTGATATACGGGGGATGGTGAGACGGATTTTTATTATACTGACAGAGATAAAAAATAAATTTACATGTAACGTCTCCTCCGACTATAGCCAAGGGGTAGATGGTGTAGATCGAAAACTTGGAGTGTTTAAAATGTCACACAGGTGGCATTGTCAGCAGATGTTTACAAACTTAAATGAGGAAAGATCACCATTAGAATTCTCAAACATATCGCTAGAAGCTATATTCTTTTGTGACAGCGATCTTAGTTTATAAAAGCCGTACAAGAAAGAAGGATCAAAACGTATTAGACAAGTTTTGTAAGAAGAGTTAAATGATCCGTTCGAAGAGGGCGCAAGTCTATAAAAGCAGAAAGAGGAGACGACCTAGTATAAGATGGTTGGGTGGTGTGCTAGAAGATATAAGAAGGATGGATGTGAGGGGTTACACTGAGATGGCAATGGACAAGAGGAGACAATGAAAAGATTGCTGTTGGAAGCCAGGGCTCACGTTGGGCTGTAGTACTAAAGAAGAAGAAGAAGAAGAAGAAGAAGAAGAAGAAGAGGAAAAGGAAGAAGTAGAAAAAGAAGAAGAAGAAGAAGAAGAAAAAGAAGAAGAAGAAGAAGAAGAAGAAGAAGAAGAAGAAGAAGAAGAAGAAGAAGAAATGAAACAATAAAAGTAATAAAGTTTATATGTCAATAAAAAAAATGAAACTTATGTAATATGTCTCGCAATTAAAAATACTACGTACGGTTCATTATCGCGAGAAAATAACCTGTTTATATGGCGGGGGAAGTACGACTTTGCAGCCAGAGGGTAACGAAAGGGTAAACCTCCGCAACCATAGTACGATGGGCCAGCAGACCGGCGACACACACACACACACACACACACACACACACACACACACACACACACACACACACACACACACACACACACACATCAGTAATTCGTGTTTTTGTTTCCTGTTCGTATTAGTCACGCCTTGTACATCTGCAAAGTTACGACGTAACAAAATGGAAAGCATAGCATACACCCGAGTATCGGAAACGAAGCATAACCGAATTATGCAAATTGCATTGGCAACGGGCTGTTTGTTATTATTGAAAGCGGGCGGCGGAGCATGGAGTAGCGGCAGCGATTAACCAAGGGGATTAGTCTCAGTTTATGCCAGTGTGTGTTTAAAATTAGAATCCCAACAGCCTACGTTCGTTTGCTAAATCGATGGATGAAATAAAAGCGGCAGCGACAATAGAAACCGTAAATTTTGCACACGGCAAAGTCCGTGGACTTGTGGATTGTCCACACACTAAAGACGCGTCTCTAATTCACGGCATTACGTTAGGCCTATGAACCAATTTTCTATTGATAAGAGCAACAAAAATAACAGAAATGAATATTCAATTTATAAATTAGTCAACGTAATTCGTTCAGCTGTTCTTTAAATTTACTCCTCTCTCTCTATGTATCCCCTGATTCTCATCCACGCGAAATGTCTTCTCCCTTGTAAACGTCCAACAGCAAGGGAGACCTTCCAAGGGCAAGAAAAGACTCCAAGCATTTGAGACCTGGTGCTACAGAAGAATATTCAAGATAAGCTGGAGGGAGAAGATAACGAAAGAGGAAGTCTTTAGAAGAGCTCAGAAGGAGAAGAGCTTTCTACGAAAATTAAAAAGCAGAAGAGCTAAGTTTATAGGGCACATACCACGACACAATTGATTGGTTAAGAGAATAATAGAAGGAACAATTGAAGAGAAGAATCACAGAGGACGACCCCGTTTAGACTACATGAAACAACTTATGGTCGATATGAACTGCACATCATATTGTGAGTTGAAAAGAAAAGCTGAGAAGCGTGAAGAATGGCGAGCTGCTCCCAACCGGCCTATGTGCTGCTAACCTAGAAGAAGAAGAAGAAATTAGTAATAAGCTCCACGGTGCAGATCTCCTCACTCCAATAAGCAGATTTCGCTCATTATTTCCAACGGAATACATTTATTAGTAGGTTAACTCCAACAAAAAATAATTTGTCATGTATCACAGAAATTGCGAAAATCTCGAGTACTCTACTATAATTTTTTTTAGTAAAATAACAATTATAAAGTAGACAGTCGTTCAATAAATAGGGCCTACTTGAAGTTTCAAACTACTGTATTGGTTTTTAGTAAAATAACAATTATAAAGTAGACAGTCGTTCAATAAATAGGGCCTACTTGAAGTTTCAAATTACTGTATTGGTTTTTAGTTACATTTGTAACCATACACTAAAAGACAAATAATTTAGTCCAAGCCTTTAACTTAATGTGTTTTCATAGATATCTAGAGGACTATATGCAATAGTTTTTAAAAATATACATAACTAATAACAATACATAATATTGTTTTGTTAATATATTTTACAAACAGAAACACTAAGAAAGTTTGAAAGAAAGATTGTAAGACGTGTTTATGGCCCGGTTAAAGGAGGCGACGAATGGAGAATAAGAAATAACCAGGAGATAGATGAGCTATTGAACCATGAGGACACTGTAAGATTCGTAAAGGCTCAACGAATACAATGGTTAGGTCACCTAGAGCGGATGGATGATCAGCGTATATGCCAAAGAAAATGCTGAGGGCGCAAGTCTATAAAAGCAGAAAGAGAGGCCGACCTAGAATAAGATAGTTGGATGATTTGCTAGAAAATATAAGAAGAATGGTTGTGAAGCGTTACACTGAGATGGAAGTGGATAGGAGACATTGGAGAAGATTGCTGTTGGAAGGTTCAAGGGAGAAGACAGTTCTGGTGGATGAGAATCAGGGGACGTGTAGAGAGATGGGAGTAAATTTAAAGAACAGCTAAACGAATTACGTTGACGTATCTTCATAATCAATTTACACTTATACTAAAATAATTATATTTTCTTTCTTAACGTGGGATAATTTTACCCTAAAGTTTGCTGATAAAATTAAATTGTTTATCAGATCGTGCGCGGCACGTAATATAATTCTTTATCAAGATTCGATAATGTATAATGATAAGTTATTGTTTATCGAAAGTATGTTTTGTTTTTACCCGAACAAAGTAAAGCTGACATTAAAAAAAAAAACTTTAAAAAAACTGTGGTAAGATGAAATTGTTAAGATTGGAATCAGTAATATTGAATTCCAAAAAAACTGATACTGAAATCTTCCGACGTTTTGATGCGACCGTTACTTTTGTACGTCTTATTCCAACGCTCGACACAAAATGAATTGTGTAATTAATGCTCCTGCAATACGGAAGCCCAAGAAGAGCCTCTTAAAATGTTGTGGATAGAAGTATAATCTTGACACGTCAGTTTTCACATCATTATTTTAAAGATATATTTTTCGCTCTGTGAACTTCCTATATTTTTTTAGATAATTCTCGAAAGTCTGTTTGAACTTATTCAGTCTAACAATCTGTCGCGAAAGTGGAATAATCCGCAATAGTTTTCGCGGTAGAGGAGTAACGGCCCTATTCTAGATGAGACAGCTGACACAGAGAGACGGCTGAGGGGCCCAGCTACGTTCCTGTCCAAGACATCCATGTACTCATAACGAAGAATTAATTATTCCTAGTCCAATCCTTCATTTGGGTAGTGTTCTGACCCAATTAATAGATTAAAATTTTAAAAAGTTTTGACTTTTTAAAACTTTAATCGATTAATTGGGTCAGAACACTGGTTAAGTATCACTGGTTTAATTTTTCAAATTATATTGTATCATGGATGATTTTGTAACATAGAAAATAATGTAATTAACACGGTTCTTTTACGAGGGAGACTGTGGAAAACTAATGTTCGCCGCAGGAAAATCCGCACTCCTACGGGTGTGTGGGACTCGCACCCACCAAAACTACAAACCCTATTGCCCGCGGCATGGATCCACCTCAGGATTCAGCTTCCGCAACATTTCAAGGTGGTGTCATTTGTTCTTCGTCCTATGGGCACTCATCTGTTTTAAACCTTCTGCGGGTCCACGTTACCTGTTTTCCGGTATTCCGTCAGCCGCCCTAGCAAGAGCATCTTCGGCTTCCTTCTTTTGCCTTACTACCTTCTCTATGTAGGCTGCTACCTAATCCCAGAGGTGTTCGCTACTATAATTAACACATTACAATCAACAGAGCATAGAATAATAAGATAAGTAACAGAGACAAATTAAATCACTGATGCCTAATATTTGTGTTAATTCAAACACCAATAGTAGGCCTACAGCACTGTCAACGTTTAAAGTTACCCTAATCTATATTTTTCTGCTGTGCATTTGGATCTATTCAGGGATTAATTTTTTCGGCATACAAAGTTACCGGGACGCAGTGAACTTGTTAGTGCTACAGCGCGGTATCTGACGGCTAAAAGACGCAAAGCACCTTCAGTGAACGATCAGTTTAATTAGTGGGAATGTCGACTGCAAAAAGCTGAATTTTTCTTTTCTTCATCAGAAAGTACAGGTTTTCCTTACCGCTGAACAAGAGAGCAACAGAAGTTGGGACTGCATCCGTTTTTAAGTAAACATTCCTTGATGAAACAGGTTACGTAGGTGGATTGTGTTCAGGGGCGTATTTATGGGGCGGGGGACGAACGGGACCTGACCTCCCCCCTGAGAGTTTACCACACATGAGAGTGTGAGTTTGTCAATAAACTTTCCTTACGGAAATTATAAGTGGACGGCAATGTGTAGCACCAGTTGGACTAAATTACTACTACCTATAATTATTAATAAGTATATAATTATACTAACTATAATTACATTTATTCTCACACCTAACCGTCAAAGACAGTGTTATTAACCGTATGGAATGACAGCAAGTGAACCAGACGTTTTCTCCTAACCATGATCTCCTGTCATCTCGGTGACTATCTGAAGAGGACCAGACCTGCCCCCCAGAAGGTCGAAAAATTTGACGAATTTTGTGAATCTCTTAATTTTTAGGCTGTTATTTTTTTCAGGTGTGTACGGTAATATAGTAGTAGCACTTTTTTAAATATAGAAACACAGCATTACACAGCATTAGAGTACACGTTCAAAGTATGAAATATAAAGCCGTGTCCACACCGGGCGCACTGCGCTGCGCCGAACCAAACAAATTGGCAGGGTGCGGCCTGTTTGGACGGCAAACTGCGCAACTTCGAGCACCAACGAACGCGATCCAGAGTGTCGGTACATCAAAGGAAACTGTTCGTTCGTGGGCGTTCTATTTGAACAGTGTTTCTCATTTACTTAATCTGAGCGGTAATGACTGTTTTTAGTTGACTGTGATTTTAGCATAGGAGACAGCAGGGTAAAGCGGCAAGCCTCAGCAAAAATTATTTGTTATTCTTTGTGTATAATATGGAAAAATTATTTAAATATTTTTAATTAAACTATATTCAGAATTTAAACATGCGAAAATATTATTTTTGCACCAGCCCGATTTAATATTTTGTAATAAATTTTTACAAAATGTCATACATAATGGCCACTTTAACCTACCTAACACTTTAACCTTCAATAAAATACAAAAACAAATTTAGATAATGTCCTGTGGATTTACTTTTCATAAATGTGTTACAGATATCACCAAATTATGACTTGTACTTTCACTATATCTCAGAAAATAATAGGCAAATACAAAAAAAAAAGTTTTGCACAGTTTTTCACAAGGAATTACAAAAACCAGATTATTGACGACAGTGTTAACACAAAAAATCATCTTCTTCGTCGCAGCCAGTCAACTAAAATCAGTCAGTACCGCTCAGATTCAATAAACGAGAAACATTGGCCACACAGAACGCGCACGAACAATTGCCTTTGATGTACCGACACTGTCTGGATCGCGTTCGTTAGTGCTCGAAGTTGCACAATATGGCGCGGTTTGCCGTACAAACAGGCGGCGCCGCGCCACGCCTGTTTGGTTTGGCGCAGCGCAGCGCGGCCGGTGTTGACGCGGCTTAAGAAAATCAATTCGGCCAATAAGTATCTTTTAACAGTGTTTCATTATGGGACTGATTTCAGGATGTTGTCACGCGTTTTTCAGCTACTTATTGTGTTTCTTTTTTATCTCATCGCAGGGTGATAACTGGGCCGCTTTCGTGGAGGTCGCACTTGGAGCACGCAGCTATAGACTAAACACACGGAAACAACATACATAGAGGCTGACAACATCCCAACTGCTATCGTAGCTCTGTAAAAATACTGTAAAGTAGGCTAATATGGTTCTGTTACATGACCCCGTGACCTCTTTAAAATACATACAGAATTAACACTCTTGCACACCACTATAGGAAAATTATTTCGATTAGCGGTTTCAAGCTTCACAGCGCCAATCGGAATACTTTTTCTATAGTGGTGTACAACGGTATTAATTCTCAATTTCTGTCCGAGGCTTTCACGGCCGGCTTCAATGTTATGAGGACTTTGGCTGTAAGGCCGTGGTCAGTGTTTTGCACTTAAGACGGCCGTCGAAGGCGTGGCCGAAACGTTTCCACCAAACGATCATGGACCACGGCCTTACAGCTCAGAATGCTAAAGTCCCCATAATAGTGTTAATTCTGTTTGCGATTGCAACCACTAACACAACTTTATTAATTAAAAACTCTTTAAACTACGCAGGAATAAAAGAGGTTAAATTAAATCTCAATACTGTTTTAATTGGGCGCGAAATAACAGAACGCGAGAGAAGCGCAGGAAGATGGATTAATTGTATCATGTGCGTACATGACGTAGCTCTTGGTCTATTATTTGCAGTTTGTAATTTATATCAAACGATAAACCAATTTCTATTGCGTACCATTTAACACTTGATCCCTTGATTGAAGGAACCCATCATAGGATTGAGAGTGTTGTTGTTCCTGTTTAGAAAGTTCGTTGTTCCAATTAGAAGAAACAGTTACAACAACAAACTCAATCCGGGTCAGTCCAGTGACTGTGTGTACCACGTGACAACTTTTATCAGCCGGGATAGATAACTGATCAAAAGTGCAGCGACCTTATTAATTTCCTTAGATGATAGCGTTGCAGTGTTGTCAATGACTGTCTTTAATCACGTACATATGTCTTTAATAACATGTGTGTGTGTGTGTGTGTGTGTGTGTGTGTGTGTGTGTGTGTGTGTGTGTGTGTGAATTTGCGCGCGTAGTGGAAACGATGACGAATTTAGGTCTAAAAGTAAACACTGAAAAGACCAAACACATGTTAACAGGCAGTAAATTACAAGAGAGAAGAGCACCCATGGTAATTGGAAGACACATTTCAAAAGGTTGAAAAATTTAAATACCTGGGCTCACTAGTTACATTACTGAGGACAACTTTATGGGCGAAGATATAAAAGAAAGGATATCTGCTGGAAACAGATATTACTTCTCCCTACAAGGAATATTTAAGTGTAAAAACATAAGCAGAGCAATCAATATTCATCTCTATAAAACAGTTCTTAAGCCAGTGGTCAAGTATGGGCCCCAAACTTGGACAATGACAATGACAGTGGAAGACTGGTTGCGCAGGTGGGAAAGAAAAGTCTTCCGGAAGATAGTTGGTGTCCAAGGAGCAGGGAGAATAAGGACGAATGCAGAAATCCAGCAAATCTATGGAGAAACAGATATCGTCACTGACATAACGAAAAGTAGAATCCGGTGGGCAGCGCATGTCCAGAGAATGTTAGAGACATCCACATTGAAGAAAATTTTTACGGGGAGACCTGGTGGAAGAAGAAGGAGGGGTCCACCACCCAGAAAACGATGGGTGGATGATCTTGAGGACGACCTACGCAGGCTCGGTGTAAGAAGGTGGAGATTGAGAGTAGAGGATCGAGACGACTGGAGGCGGATTATCCAAAAGGCCAAGGCTCTCCAAGAGCTGTGCGCAAATTAAGAAGAAGAAGAAGTGGAAAGAGATGTGTTCAAGATTTCTTCAGTATTGGAGAAATGCTGTATGCAGGTCTTTGTAATATAAGCCTACATTTACATGATCTAGTTGAGGTATACAAGTATTTGAATCAAATACCCACTGGAATGGGACTCAATGTAAATATCAGCAAAACTAAATATATGCTGATTTCTGCATCAGAAAGAAGAAAAATCTATATAATTTATGCATAGATGATAAATCATTTGGAGTTTGGAGTAGTTAATATGTTCAGATACCTGGGTAACATGGTATACAATGAAGGGTTCATAAACACGACAATACACGGCATGATACAAATAGGAAATAGAGCATATTATGCCAACAGCAGACTACTGAGAAGCAAACTCGTTAGTCGTAATACATAAATAAAAATATATAAGATAATATCAGACCGGTTGTTGCTTATGTAGGCGCGACATGGACACTGATAAAAAAGGAACAAGAGACCCTAAGAAGGTTTGAAAGGAAGATTGAAAGACGTGTTTATGGCCCGGTTAAAGAAGATGACGAATGGAGAATAAGAAATAACCAGGTGATAGATGAGCTATTGATTGATGAGGACATTGTAAGATTCGTAAAGGCGCAACACAGTGATTAGGTCACCTAGAGCGGATGGATGATCAGCGTATGCCAAAGAAAATCCTGAGAGCGTAAGTCTATTGCAGAAAGGAGAAACAGGGGCCGACCTAGGATAAGATGGTTGGACGATTTGCTAGAAGACCTCAGAAAAATGTAAGTGAGGAGATACACTGAGATTACAATGGATAGGAGACTTTGGATAAGACTGGTGTTGGAAGGCTCACGTTGGGCCGTAGTTCTGAAGTAGAAGAAGAATATAGGCGTACATGATACAAAGAAGTTACTTGGTTTTTGCATTCGTAGCGACTTTTATTCTATGTTTATCATCTTTATATATTAACATCTATACATAAAACGATACTTGAGGGAAAGAGTGATGGGAAAAGTGCCAGAGAAGGAAAGTTATATGATCTGAGAGACGATAGGTGACATAGAGAGCTGAGGAACAGTGCACAAGGATATAGAGGGATGGCGTCTGTGATTCTTTCTCACCTGTCAATAGAGAAGTTCACTAAGGAAGGTATGCAAACAATACTATATTTAAAAAAATAATGCACGAATGTCTGATGGAAAATAATGGCGCTATTTGTTTGATTATAATAAAGGTGAGCAAGACTCTTTCTATAACTTTTGTGCTACCCCCCTTTTAATATGTTTTTGTTATCAAATTGGCTGGAACATGACAATTCTGTCTGCTTGTAGCAATAGCAATCATTAGTACTAATTCGCTGAAATACCTTGCTAAATGTAAAATCAAATTAGAGATGTATTTCAGTGTTTTCCTGAAGATAATAAAGGGTTCGTTATTTCTAACAATAAATTTGTAGGAATTTTGAAGTTAGAATTTCCTCATTCGTCTGTTCGCCACCCAAGTCGTATGTTCGTCTCAAGTATCCTAAAAACGATCCTAAACACAGCTGTTAGCATTTTGGCAACGTGAACATGACATTCTGCCAGATACTTTAAAATTTGTAGCGTTTTGTATTTGAATCATCTAAAGTTTAATTTTCACGTTTGTCTAAAAACGAAGTAGAAAATATTTTAAACAGAAGTAACACTGTTGCACGCCACTATAGAAAAGTTAGCGATATCGGAATAATTTTTCTATAGTGGAGTGCAACAGTGTTAATTTTGTTTGTCATTATAACCACTAACACAACTTTCTTAATTAGAAATGTTTTAAATAAAAATACGTTTTCAAACAGCATTTTAAAACTCTGATTTGAGATAAACGAGAATCACAAACTGAGTCCTCAACGTTGATACTTGATTGTGAGATTAAGTAATTGTAATTTTAAGTGAAACGTGTTTCTGTACAACACGTAACAGAATTAACATGTTACGTGTTGCCTGTGGTTATTAATTGTTTTACCCCCGTTACCTTGAGTGTTTAAATGTGCCAAGTGAGTCTTTAATTTTTACAAACAGAATTATCACTGTTGCACACCACTATAGAAACACTATTCCGATTAGCGCTTTCAAGCTTCTCAGCTCATCGTCAGATCGGAAATCTCAAATCGTTTTCCGATCTGACGGTGAGCTGAGAAGTTTGAAAGCGCTAAGAGGAATAATTTTTCCTATAGTGGTGTACAACAGTGATAATTCTGTTTGTGATTATAACCACTAACATAACTTTCTTAATTAAACTTCTTTAATTTTTGTTTGACAATTTTAATATTTGGAGAAGGCAGGCTCCAGAGGTTACAGACACGCATGAACACGCTGAACGTGTGTTCCAAGTAGTATTTTAGATCATTTCACGGTGTCTCCTGAGAGTTATAACCGAGTCTTCAGTAAGTTCCATACGAGTTTTGGTCTCCTACACTTTAGCTGGCCGTACTTTCATAAACGAAACCATAAACACCATCTTTAAAAATATGTGTTACAAGCCTTAATCATATTACAAGAATTCGTGCATTAAAAGTTTGGAATGCATTTTTCCTATGAGGAGATGAAACGGAAAGCACCGAGAAGATCGGTGTGGAGAACTGCTACAAACCAATCTGCGGATTGCTGACCGAAGAAGAGTATTACTTGTTTACTCAACCGGTTTCTTAACAATTCTACATCTGTTTAAGATTTTTCGGAAGCTGCAAAAATCTGCCAAGCAACCGGTTGATTAAATCCCATTAACAGAGGCTATTAATAATGTGTGTGTCTGCGCGCACCTCTGTACGAGTATAATCTTACATGGCCGGCTGGAAACACTAGTTTACAAGGTAACAAAAAGAACTATAAAAGCAAATATAAAGTCGTTGTTTCAACCAATCGACCTCATAAACGTTGGTCGATGATTTAAGATAGCGATAATATGTAATTACATCACAAACAAATGAAGTAATCACGTCTGATGTAATGCGTTACTCACAGCGACCTCGTCACACACGCACAAATATTGGAGAGTTATCGGCAGGCGTGAACAAATTTTCGTGCAAAAATAGAAGAAGACGTTGGAGACGCCCACTCACCAACTAATAGGGTGCTTCGACTCTTCAGACGTTAGTTAAACAAAAATCTCGTTCATTTATTTTATGCATATTTCAAAATTCCTATCATTCCTAGCATTTCTATAACAAAATAACGTTAATTACCGTCTGCCACACCGTCAGTTCTCCTCCCTTGTGTGCGCTTTCTGTTTAATCTCCTGATAGGAATTACATAGAGTCCAAAATAAGTCAACAATTTTTCAAAAAAAAATTTAATGCACTAATTCTTGTAATATGATTAAATCTTGTAATACTTATAGTAATACATTATTTCAAGCTGGTGTTTTGGTTTTGATTCTGAAAGTACGGCCAGCGGCCCGTCTAGCAGACAACATGCCCAACAATCATATGGAACCTACTGAAGACTCGGTGATAATTCACAATTACCCTCTGATAACAAAATAAATTTTGTTGCCCTAACGTATATCGATAACAAGCTACTGACACACTCGATAAATCCTGATAACTTGTTGTGTGCTACAATAATAGCGGAAGTTGTTACAGAAGGGAGAGGCTAATATTCGATTACGAACCAGCATCAACAATAAAATTGGAAAATTCAAATACGTAAATACGTTTCTGGTAGCGGAAATTAGACTACTTTTTTTGAAATTGTTTTCTTCTATACTTTGACGACAAATAGGGATTGCATATGCTTAGTAAACGTACAATTACTCGGATCAATGTTCACGCCCACAGTCATATAAGCACCAGTTTTGAAACATAAATAATAAACATTCTCGTACTACAATTTTGAATGGCATGATGTTTCGAAGTATCTTGTCAATATTTGTGGTAATAATCCAGGAGAGCACTATCACTTGTGAAAATAGAGGTTAAGAGAAGTATAATAGCTCTAGCAAAGCAGGCGTTTCACAACAAAAGGAATTTACTTACAAATAATACTTAAGTATGGAGGTAAGGAAAAGGTTTGTAAAAACACATTTGAGGAGTTTCTTAACTTATGGGTGTGAGGCGTGGACCCTCGGACCTAGAAAGAAGGAAGCTGGAAACAACGGAAATATGGGTCTGGAGGAGAACGGGGATGACGAGTTGGATGGATAACAAAAGTAATGAGCAAATCCTCTCAGAAGTGAACGAAGATAGATCACTTTTAAAAATGATTGGAAGAAGAAGGGGAAAATTGATCGGGCACGTATTATGACATAATCAATTCTAAAGTAACATTTTTGAAGGAAAGGTGTTGGGGGAAACCCCCAACAGGACGACCAAGAGCAGCGTTCTTCAAAGACATGGAAAAGGGCATAAACTTCCTATCGTACTGCAATTTAAAGAGGACGATGATGGAGAGAGAGACGTGGCTAACTCGGCAAGGCATGGCCTTTAGATGATGATGATGATAATCGAAGTTTGATTACTATACCGTGAATAAGAACAGAAACACCTACCGACTAGTAAAATTTAATTTTAATATCTACCCATACTTAATGGTTGTTAAGTCTGTTGATAGTTCAATGTACCTTACATCATCATCATCTTCAGAACACGGCACAGACAAGGTGCTGTCTGTTCTGCCTTCAAAGATCCTCCACCGATCTCTTCCTGGGTCTACCCACACGTACACACCTGTATCCTATAGGTTTGTATTTCCAGACTTGTTTGACCGGTCTGGAATCTAACGTTCTTTCTGAGTTTTCTTTCCACCGTTGTTTGTAATCTTTTAATTTTGTATTCAAGTTAAAAACTTTTATTCTTCTCTGACGGCCGAATTCTTTATACGATCAAGTTTAGAACAGCTTTTGACTCCTCTTCAGAACGCTATTTCCCAGGCCTGTATTTTACTTACTTGTTTCTTGGTTGTTGTACGTAATTCACACCCATAGGACAGGGATTGCCATAACTATGTAGAACTATAATTTTGTACCTTGACGTACCTTGTTTCTAAAATACGGTTGATTGTCCCACAGATCGTCTGAAACTTACCTAACTTAACATCAATATCATAATTCCTAACATAGCCTATATCATTTTCCAAATAGCTGAAATAGCTCACCTGTTCTACAATTTTGTCATTGATAATTATTTTTGATCTTATTGGCTCCTTGGCTCAAACTACCATTCCCTTTGTTGTTATAGTGGAGATTTTTATGTTTTATTGTTTGCAAATCTGATGAAGCTTAAAAACAGATTTTTTTGCAAATCGGACTCTGAATTTTGAAGTACAAGCTAGTCGTCAGCAAACAACAGCACATTCAAATATCTGTCCCGTGATAACTTAATACCAGGGTTCACTTCCTTACGTGATCGTCAGTATAAATGTTGAAAAGATTAGGTGATATACTGCGCACTTGTCTAACACCTTGATTGACAGATATTTGTTGAGATATCCTACAATTATTTTTAACAGCTATTCTTGCTCCGTAAGTTGTTGAGGGTGTCCCCGGTCTTCTAATTATTGCAACAACAAATTTCTAACTACCCTATAAAAGGCCTTTTCAAAGTCAAGGAAAGTTCTTTATTGAACGCGCGATGCTTCTCAATGATTTGTGTAATAATAAAAGCATTGTCTTTCAAGTTACCACCTGGGTAGTGCCTTCATTTAGCGGACTTTCCATACTGCAATTGAAATTGTATAGAGTGCAAAAGTAGGAATTAAATTCCGCTATAAGATCGGATTTTTAGTCCGAAATGATTGTTTTTCGTGGTTTACTCCACTAGGTTCATCCGCTTTCTCTGCCGTTGGGAACTGAGAAAAACGCAGGTTCAAAGTGGAATGAAGACAGGAAGAAGAGACATAATAAACAGATGAATGAATATTGGAGAAAAAGAAAAGAACAAAGAATAAAAAATTGAAATTGGTATGTGGTCCTTAGAAGGCCGATAAAAAATAAATAAAAAAAAGCATTGTCAGTACTTCCCTACCGTCCCCCTGATAATAATTATTTTGAATCCAACTGATTTCTTCTCGGAAACTCCTCTTCTAACGTCACTTAGGTATAGGAATTTAGAGTTTTTGTTACTTTTCGTGTCACTGCGATTAGATGTCTAGTATTACTCGGGTTCATTTTATTGTGTGTACAAAGTAACTGCGTACGCAACACAAAATAAACTCTTTGTTGTACACGCTAGTTAGTAAAACTTTCTATTTTTGTATATTATGTTACACGTGGTAAAGTGATATAATAAAAATGAAAGTGACCGAGTAGGCCTACATCGAAAAGAATGGAAAGATTGTTCATGCTTTCGAGCGTGCCTGTGTGCGTGCGTGAAACGGCAACATTACAAAGGAGATTTCTGCTACGGCTTCAGGATGAAATTGTATCTTTCGCACAAAAACACACTGCCAGTAATGGGAATAATATTTGCATTGCATTGTGTGTGCGGGGTGACTTTGCACCCGTGGCTTGTCTGCAGCATCTGGATCGAGTCCAATGGCTGCCAGTATATAGGCCTAAACATAGTGCTGATACTTATCTACTGGTAACCTAAAACTGCAGAAGGAAACCGCCAACCAGTTAACTGAGGAGGCGGGGGAGAAACAAAAAATTTCGATTTTTGTAGCACTGCCCCTGGTACCGATTCAAGCAACAGATGTTGCCTGTCTCAAGTCCAGCCAGCAGACGCCTTGAGGTGGAGAGCCTCCGTGCCGGTGACCAAGGTAACAACAACAAACAGCTGACTCAGCGTATTAGGAGGCGGTCAAGAAGGAAAGAAGGACAATTTTATTTTACTGAACTCCTGGCTAAGGACTGATATTTTTGTTTTTAAAGAGGATCGCTTTATGGCGGGTCATCAAGAAGCGCCCGAAGGCGCTTCACCCGTATGGGCAGTGGTGGTTCTGACGCGCTGATAGTTCTTAGGTATGGGAAGGTGGAGGGTCGAGGCTGCAGCAAAGAGAGTTACAGCCAGCGACCGGACAAAGGCAGACAAGGTAGGAACGCGGGGACCCCTTCGAATCACGTCGCTCCCCTGACAAACCAAGGGGACCCCGACAAGGATCGGAGGGTTCGGGATTGGAAAGCTTCCAGCCTACATCTGTTGGAGGTTGACAAAAGAGACCACCATCCGGGAGCCGCATAGGTCAGTACTGACGTGATAAATAGGGAATAATACTGTATAATCGATAATAGCAGTAATGTTATAGTTATCGCATATAGGCCTAGTTATTATTATTCCGGCTGTATAATGTTTACACATTTTTACGGAACCAAAGTTTGCAGAATTGGTTTAATCCACTGCTGCTGCTGCTGCTGCTGGTGCTCCTGATTGGATCCATAGTTTTGAATAAAATCTAAGTATTTTTTTTAAACGTATTAATTTTATAAACTCGCGCGCGCACGCACACACACACATTCACGCCAGTGTCTCACAAATACGTGCGTCATGACACTTTCAAAAATTTGCTAATTTGATTTTATTTAATAATAAATTTATTTCGTTCAAACAGTGAACGACTTCTGCATCTCAGGTTCTTACTACTAATAGCAACAACTACTACTACTACAGTACAACTACTAAGTTAATAACATTAATAGTAATAATAGGAGGCAATACTTTATTATTAATACGGGTGTACAATGTTTACACATTTTCCGGAACCAAAGATTACAGAAGTGATTGAATTCTCATCTTCCACTGCTGCTTGTCTATCCAAAGATCTTCCTCAATTTCTCTTTCCCTAAACATAGTCTGAGAATTTCTTCTATCCAGGTGACACAGATGGTCTTCCTCTTTTCCTTCTTCCTGGTGGAGTCCATTCCATAACTCTTCTTGACAACCATTTCCTGTGCCATTCTTTTTGTGTGTCCATTCCATTGTAATTTTTTTTATTAATAAAGTTGTGTTAGTGGTTATAATTACAAACAGAATTAACACTGTTGCACACCACTATAGAAAAACTATTCCGATTAGCGGTTTCAAGCTTCATGAAAACTTGAAAGCGCTAATCGGAATAATTTTTCAATAATTGTGTGCAACAATGTTAATTCTGTTTGTAATTTTTTTGTTTGAATTAAATCAACGATTGAATTTTTCACATTCATTCTGTCCTTAATAACTTCATTTATAATTTGCTCACGTCTAATTTTCTCAGTAATATATAGTAATAGTGTTATTTATAAGTTATAATTTTTTAGCCGTATTATTTATCTCTTAATTTACTTTCACATTTTCGGTAAAAACTGTGTACAGATAATTGTTCAATTCTTTCGCCCCGTCTCTTCACACGTTTCAGTGCCTCTTCCTCTCATGTCACGTAGTTTATGTATAAAGTCATGGCTTCCAAAGCTAGTATGTGACTGTATATACAGTGGAAAACGTTTAACACGAAATATGTCTCAGGTCCCAATCGTTGCTTCTATTTTATAATTACAGTTTGTACCGTTAACACGAAAGTTTTACCTACAAAATGTCAGTTAGCACGAAAAAGTTTGTTACAATAATATTGTTGCTGGCTTGCAGTAGCTGCATAATAAATAAATCCATACATGCATATGCCTCTAAACAATGCAAGTTAAAAACTGTGAAAGTGATGAGTGTAACTATGAACTTGACACGTAAAATGACAGTGAAATGTTCCAAGTTCTTATCTGAGCCGTGTTCGTCGATATTTAAAGGTCAACTCGGAAGCTGAAATTGTTGACCACATTGATAAATTAGAACAACTTGTTGGAAATAATATAGTGCAGAAATGTATGCAAAAGAAAATAACGGGCTATTTTAAAAAGAATTGAACATTGTCACTATAGGAACTTTGAAAGACACAGGCCTACTACATTAGTGCACAAGAAAAACTAAATCATAAGACTAAGTGAAGAACAGCTACAGTGCCTGTATAGGCCTACTATAATTAAAAAAATTAAACATATTTTTTTCCCAATATTAACCATAAATTATTCAGAACGAAAACAAAAAGGTTTATATGTAAGTAAGTTACTTTCTGAACATTCTTTATTGCTTTATTTTATTACACAACACAGTAAATAATCTATACAGTATTTGTTCATTTATCTCATTTTGTTTCACTTTTTTGTCCGTTTAACACGAAATTTGGTTAACACGGAAAAAACAGCTGGTGCCCTCGTTTCGCGTTAAACGTTTTCCACTGTATATATATTTTTTAAGGTGGTTCGTAAACGGATGTGGACAGTAATCCATGTGATTGTAGGTTTACTGGGTGAATGAAATCTTTATCTCCCACACTCCATATGCCTTAGGACGCGCACGGACATATGTAGGCCTACACCAACGCGATGGTATTTTAGTAGGTGAACAGGTTACTAGGCGATCGCACATCTTCGTAACTCTTCCGTGTTTACAGCAGACAAGACAAACGACAGTAATAACACAAGAGGAACATCTTTTATAAGTCAGTTCAAATTCTCGCTTATGAAGATGACATCGATATTATAGGAATAACAAAAACAGCTATGATGGAAGTCTTTGTGAAATTGGAGAAAGCTACAACAAGAATGCATCTGCAGATCAATCAGGGTATATGCCAGTGACAAGAAAAGACTGTTGTGTGGGCCCTAAAAATTTAGAAATAGTATCTTATAAAATTCGAGATAGTAGGCCTACATAGCTTTACTTACCTCGGCTCAGCAGTTAACTGTAAAAATAATATTAGTGTGGAAATTCTAAAGCGTATTTAGTAAACAAATAGGTGTGCGCAGGGCCTCAGAAAACATCTAAAGTCTCAGTTAATTCAAAGGAAGACCAAGGTATTGATGTATAAGGTCTTAGGGCGCCCAGTACTGACTTATGCATTAGAAAAATAGACACTACAGATCAGAGGCAACTAAATTTAATTGAAAGGAGGATCCTCAGACAAATTTGTTATCCACTGGAAGAGGGGGAACCTCGAGGAAAAGATATAATTAAGAGCTCTATAATTTCTATGATGAGCCTGATGTGGTCACCTTGATTAAATTTAAAAGATTAGATTAGAATGGGCTGGACACATTATACGTGCTTGTGAAGGCAGAGTTATTTGGAAGATGTTTGACGCAAAGCCAGAGGGTAAAAGGAAAGCTGGAAGGCAAAACTGAGATGGAGGGACGGGGGGATCACAACATGAGTATTCTTGAAATTAGAAACTGGAAAAATATGGTTATGAATAGAGAAGAACGGCGAAATCTTCTGAAGAAGGCCAGGGAGGCCACAACGGGCTGTCGAGCCAGTGATGATAATGATGATGATGATGATGATTTCATACATACGTATGGAAACATACATAAACTTAAACACTAGAATTCAATTATTTGTCATTTATTTATAAATTCACAAAAAACAATGGTGTATTTAGGAATTTTGAGTATTTATTGTATGGTTGTATTTATTATGTAATTAGCATATTATATTGCCCACAATGGCCTGTCGAGGCAATGATGATGATGTTGATGACGAAGAGAAGCGATAAGACAATGATAATGTGATGTATTTATAATATACACACACTTCTTGTTTACTAATGGTACCTATAATCTCAATTTTCTATTGTGCACAATCATTGGTCACAGTATCGTAAAACAGCCACTATTTACAAAAACGAATTCGTAGACATTGATTAATGAACGTGATACTTACGTCGGTGTCCAAAGTTTCTCGGGAACTTTTCGGAAGTGCGTATGCAAGTGCACTGTATATGACCTGACGATGGTCTATGACCGAAATCGATCGTGTTTAAGAATGTGAGTAATTAAAATTTTATTGGAAATCATATGTATGGTACCTTTAGGCTATGAACAATAAATACACTACAATAGAAAATTGATAAGACAATGGTTCCGTTGATATGACTGTTCTTTGCTCGCGTCAAACCGGAGATCGCTAAAAAGTAACAATTGTCTGTCGTTACAACTTAGTGTAATATGTATTACTGCGTTACATACTTAGTGATACCAACACATTACTTAACGAGGCACGGGCCGGCCTTGTTATACGATGTACGAGAAGTTACAAAGTCTACATTGTGATAACGGTTGCAGTTGCAACAGTATCTACAATTCGATTGTTTTTTTTAGTACGTCTATTATGCAAACCGTTAAACAAGTCTATGTATGGTGTTACTTTTAAATGAAAACAAAACAAAAATCACCAATCTGTATAAATAAATTGAGAGTAGATAAATACTGAGTAATTATAAATATGTAATCTCGTTCGTATGACGTAACATTATTTGGTTTTCTGCCATAAGGCAGGTCTTCAAATGGTAAAAGCTCTCCAAGCTTTCCTATCGCATGCCAGTCTTTTCGTTTCTTCGTAACACCCTCTGATTTTAATGCTATCTATCAACCTCATTCTTCTAAGCCCTCTTCTTTTTTCTCCTTCTATGACACCCTCCATGGCAGTTGTAAGCAAGCAGTCTCTTCTTGCTAACCAATTCCTTTTCTATTTTCTATTACCTTCAGGATTCTTCTCTCTTCCCCTATTACTCTTAAAACTTTATCATTCCTTGCTTTAATCACGTAATAGAAATACTTAAAATAGTTCTGTCCTTCGTGTATAAAGCAAAAATCGATCTTAAGTATCTATTTCAGTACGCACATTAAATTTGATTCTGTTATCAACATTACTATCAAATTTAACCGGTCTGTACATGAGTACAGAAACCTTTATAGTTGACCACAGGAAGTTCGGTGGGCGAGAACCACTCGAAAGGATAGACAGAGGGAGATGATTGAGTAATTAAAATTCTACAGAAGAAATAAAAATACATGTAGCTATTACAGTAAACACTCTTGGAAACCTTAAAGAATATTGTGGCCTGTAAAATCCCATGATCTCTTTAATGGATCCAATTTTTGTGTGTGATTTTTTCCTAACTTGTGTTGCAACCTGGAAAAATTTAACTGAGCTGAAAAGTTTCACGTCCGCAAAATCTTCAGCTGCCACCAATCTAAATAGATCATGCGTATACAGTTAGTGTGTATGGATCTCTATCATCCTGTCTATCTCTCGTAAATTGTTCATCATCATCCTCTTTTTCTTCTCTTTTTTCCAACTATAACTTACGGTGTGGGTCCTCCAACCTTCTTCTGCCTTACTATTTGCTTCGCTTCCATAATGTCCTTCTCTCCGCTGTTTTCCAGATCTCTGGTACTATATTTGCATTTCATTCTGAGTCGGCCCATTGGGAAGTCGTGAAATCATCATACGAATGAACTTTTCTAACCTTATTTTCTAATAACACAATCGCGTGAGAAAACCTCTTTTTCTTCAACACTATCTGCGTCATTTTGTTTTCATTTATTTACATTTCTTCATGATTCCGAATTTTATTTATTGAAACAAAAGACCATTCTATGACCAGGTACTGAAAAGTAAGTTAACAAAAAATCTTATCTGAGCCGAGTAAACACCACTGGTGTAACAAGAAATCGAGGCCAGCGAAAAGCGTGTGTAGAGATAAAAAAATCTTGAAAACTTTGTAAAGAATATGGTCAGGACAGGCTTTTGAAATATGCCGCCTCTAAGCACATTTTTTGTAGTCTCCCCCCAAAAAAATTCCTTTAGAGAGCGTTCCTCCATTCTAGACAGGAACGATAACAGCTTAACGTTCTCGTTCCTTGGTTTACTTTAGTACCATAAATAATTTCTAACAAGTAAACTACTTTTTTTTTAATTTTGTTAAAATATTTTTTCTTTCTGCCGCCGCCCATCAAAAGATGCCGCCCCTAGGCACGTGCCTAGTGTACCTAATTACAATTCTGCCCCTGAATACGGTGGTTGATTAAGATCTTTCAGCATAAAAAAATTTAGTTTTATGCTAGAACTTCGCTATTCTTAACAAGAATAAATGAATTAGAGTGGACTAGATGAGTCCACTATTTCTCTAACAAAAATCGACGGTACAGTCAATAGCCCGTACGCTTATAAAGCTGTGGTTTACTCATCTGACAGGATAAAAATGGTGGTGAGCATGAGCTAACAGAACAGAGGTATCTGTCATCGGTACCGGTAGAACAATAAATGTGTGACCGAACAAGTGGACGTGAAAGTATGGACTGGTGAAGGGCAGGTCGGGGACTGTGTTGCGAAGGTGAAAGCTAACACACGACCGTGCTGACCCCCGGGAACGTTGTCGCCCTCCACTGTCTGGGTCACGTAACAATGTATTGTAATGTGCTCGCTACGGACCAGTTGCATGTTACATGTAAATATAGTTGTCACGTTGGATTTAACTAACTCATTATACTGATCTTGTTATTTGAATCAGCAGTCTCTGCAATTCCAACTTTGTCGTGCTTACTTGCCAAACCGCTACCTGTCATGCCCCGGACGAGGCCTTTCAATGTCTCCACCATTATCAAGTCCTAAACCACAAACAGGTAACAGTTCAGTAAGTAAGCACGACAAGGTTGGTAAGTTACTGTGATCTGCGTTCTGATTCAGTCCTCTTCATCTTTAAAAGAATGTGTGGACTTGAAAAGATAGCAATTCGAATTGGTTAAACATTACGCAAGTTGACGATTGTATAAACAGTGAACAAAGTGTCCTTAAGTGTCCGTACTTTCAAAGGCGGATGTGGAGGAAAAGTGATAAAAAACTAATGAGGCGCTAAAGTAACGTGGAAATAACCAGACACGGGCATGAAAATATCATACCAAAGCGTCGGTTTCGTCCAGTTGCGACGCTTAGCCGTTTACCCGTTCTTACCCTGTCAGATGCCCGGCACCTTTCACTTGGTCTCAACTGAGCGAATACATCTAGTCTCCCATCTAGTAGAAACGTTTCTGTTCCAAACTTCCGTAATTTTATCGTTTATGCGAGTAACCTCTTTCTTACAATATTATTGTTAGGTTGGGTTAGGTTAGGCTGGGTTGGGTTAGGTTAAAGTGACAACGCAAAGTTCACTCTGCGATAGCATATAGAAATTTGATTGTTCGTAACATTATACCAACGGCGATCCTGGCCTCGCACGCAGATGCTGCCTGCGCCTCACGTAACCTACAGATCAACCTTAATGAAATCCATCAATGGTTAAAGAAGTGGCGGATAAAGGTGAACGGAACTAAATCATCACACGTTACCTTCACTATGAGACGTGACAGATGCCCGCCGGTAACACTCGATAACTGCGAACTACCGCAAAAGGAAGATGTAAAATACCTCGTTATACTGTATATCTGGACCGCCGCCTTACCTGGCGAAAGCACATAATTACCAAAAACAAACAGCTCAGACTACAGTACAGGCAAATGTATTGGCTACTCGGAAGGAGACCCCCTGTAACTCTGGAAAGCAAACTCCTTATCTACAAAGCCATACTTAAGCCAACCTGGACATATGGCATCCAGCTGTGGGGGACAGCGACTACTTCAAATATCGAGATTTTACAACGATTCTAGAATGTGGTGCTCCGAGCTATGGTCAACGCTCCTTGGTACGTACCGAATAATGTCATCGAGAACGACCTCCAAGTGACTTCTGTCCGTCATGAAATCAAACGATTCTTCGTTAACTACAGTAAGAGACTAGCAGCCCACCCCAACGGACTAGCTCAAAAGCTCATGGAAGACGCAGGCACCAACACAAGAAGACTCAAACGCCACAAACAAGTGGACATTCCGGCTAGATTTATGTAATATTAGTGCTTAAGGGGAGTGATCAATGGACCACCCTCTACATGTAATATATATATTGTCACAAATTTTGCCAAATGTTTATTTTGTAAACAGATTGTAAAAATAAAAAAAATTAAAAAAAAAAAATTATACAGAACTGGAAATTGTTGTACCGCATTACCATTCTAGGCGTGAGTCTTCACCTCTTCACACACCGTTGATAGATGCAGTCTATGTCTGTAGCTTATAGGTCGATATTTTCGATGGCAATTACCGGTTTAAATTTCCACCTCGGCCTCAGTCTACAGCCTTAATGTCATACAGCCTTAACCACAGTACTCTGGTTACTGACTGAGAGATCTGTGTCAGTGTGTGGCCTGGTTTAAGCACTGAAGTTGGCCGTCGAAGGCACGGCTGAAACGTCTGCTGCAGTCAACAACTTTGGACCACGACCCTACAGCCCGGCAAACAACAATTTTAATAACATGTGTTTATTACATAACAGATTCACAATCTCAGGCTCTCGCGGGACTTAAACCCCTTCAGCTTCCCGCCACACTGAAGGAGGATGTTCTGGGCACGACCGAAACGTCTGGTTTTATTATTTTTGTGAATTTGTTTAGGGTTTTATATATAATTTATGTTGACAGGGTTGCTGTCATGAACCGGCTTATGTTGAGAGGGTTTCTGTCATGGACCGGCTTATGCTGACAGGGTTGCTGTCATGGACCAGCTTATGTTGACAGGGTTGCTGTCCTGGACCAGCTTATGCTGACGGGGTTGCTGTTATGGACCATCTTATGTTGACAGGGTTGCTGTCATGGACCAGCTTATGTTGACAGGGTTTCTGTCATGGACCAGCTTATGTTGACAGGGTTGCTGTCATGGACCAGCTTATGTTGACAGGGTTGCTGTCATGGACCAGCTTATGTTGACAGGGTTGCTGTTATGGACCAGCTTTTCGATAACAACTATAATTTTAATAATGTTGGACCACGGCCTAATAACCCAGCAGTTGTTCTCCAGTGATTAATAATAACAACTAAAGAATAATGACTAAGTTCATCATCATCATCATCATCATCAGCTGCAAGGATTAAACCAAGTATGGTTAATTTAGATCTCAAATAGGCAAAGAATAGAGCTGGTCACTCCAGCGATTCCTCGGACGTCCCACACCTCTCCGTCCCACCGGTTATAGTTCCATAGTTGTTTGGGAACGCGGCAGTCATCCATTCGGCTAAAATGTTCCCACCAATTCAGCCGATACTGGGCAATCCTGTCGAGTATACTCATAATATTCAGTTCCTGCTGTATGTCTGTGTTTCTTCTACGATCATGGAGAGTATACCCTGCCACGTGCCTGAGAAATTTCATTTCAGCCGCTTGGATACGACTGGCCTGGCCTATCGTTAAAGTCCATTTCTCAGGTCAATAAAGAAATGTGGGAAGGGCCATCACCTTGTAGAATTATTATTATACCTTGTGTGATTAAATTATTTTTCTTAAAACCTTTATTAATTTTCCTGAATAATTTAATGTTGCTTTTAGCATTAGTTGTATCATGTTTTTCCATCCTCGGTTAAGTGTAAATTAAACACGCCCAGCACGGCGATTGCAGTTCTGTACTGTAGACAGACGCGCTACAGTGCGGAGTACTCTACAATGGTACCTATATGAAAAGTAGTACAAGTTTCTTTTTTCGTTTTAATGAAAGTCTTATATCTTATATAGTAATAGGATAGGTGCAACAATGAATCACCCGTTGCAGTTCACGAGTTGACTGCAAGACCAAATCAAGGCTGTGACGGAACGGCGCCGCGCCGCGCTAAACCTGATTGAGCGCGCGTGCGCGCGCGCGTGTGTGAAACCTGTATGGCTGTTAACAGACCAGCGTCCATACCACTTGCCCATTGTTTTCCAGTTGAAAACTACTTTCTGTTTGTACGTTCTGGAAATAATGTTAATACACATGCCAAATTCTATGGAGGAATCCATTACACAGAAGGACCATTGTTAGATCTTTCAACCGCCACTCACAGCTTCTGAGGACAATCCCAGTTTCTGAGGATCGAAATGTCGAGTGTAAAATATTATGATAGGCTACGGTTTAGATGGTAGATAGAAGCAGGCGCGGATCCACGGGGGGGATATAGGAAATTCCCCTCTCCCAAACGATCACTTCAGACGACATTTTTTCATCGTCTTGTGAATGTAGAATGTTTTTGTGATTGTAAATATGATACAAAAATTCATATCACGTTTGTATGTTCATGGTTTTATTCTAAAATAATTTTAAGTTGTATCTGTACCTTACCACCATATTAATTTTTGATTTATACATAACTTAAATAAAAAGTACGTATTTTAAGCTTTAAGTGAATATTATTAAAAAAAAATGAACTGACAAACACAGATATGATATTGTACTTGTACGTGAATAAACTGAGAGTGCTAGGAAAATGTTAAAAGTAGCCAACGGAAGACTGGAAGACGTGTAGAACTCGTAATTAAATCTCTAAATATTTTACCAAAATGAAATCAATGAAATTGTTTAATAAATGAACGCAAGGTTTAACGGCCGGTGTTCACATTATCACGTGAACGCAAGGTTTAACGGCCGGTGTTCACATTATCACACGAACGCAAGGTGTAACGGCCGGTGTTCACATTATCACATGAACGCAAGGTGTAACGGCCAGTGTTTACATTATCACGTGAACGCAAGGTTTAACGGCCGGTGTTCACATTATCACACGAATGCAAGGTGTAACGGCCGGTGTTCACATTATCACACGAACACAAGGTGTAACGGCCGGTGTTCACATTATCACATGAACGCAAGGTTTAACGGCCGGTGTTCACATTATCACACGAACACAAGGTTTAACGGCCGGTGTTCACATTATCACATGAACGCAAGGTGTAACGGCCGGTGTTCACATTATCACATGAACACAAGGTGTAACGGCCGGTGTTCACATTATCACATGAACACAAGGTGTAACGGCCGGTGTTCACATTATCACATGAACGCAAGGTGTAACGGCCGGTGTTCACATTATCACATGAACGCAAGGTGTAACGGCCGGTGTTCACATTATCACATGAACGCAAGGTGTAACGGCCGGTGTTCACATTATCACATGAACGCAAGGTGTAACGGCCGGTGTTCACATTATCACATGAACACAAGGTGTAACGGCCGGTGTTCACATTATCACATGAACGCAAGGTGTAACGGCCGGTGTTCACATTATCACATGAACGCAAGGTGTAACGGCCGGTGTTCACATTATCACATGAACGCAAGGTGTAACGGCCGGTGTTCACATTATCACATGAACGCAAGGTGTAACGGCCGGTGTTCACATTATCACATGAACGCAAGGTGTAACGGCCGGTGTTCACATTATCACATGAACGCAAGGTGTAACGGCCGGTGTTCACATTATCACATGAACACAAGGTGTAACGGCCGGTGTTCACATTATCATATGAACGCAAGGTGTAACGGCCGGTGTTCACATTATCACAATTTTCCGGGTTTCGTCCATACCGATTTTGCATCCGTTCGCCTGTGTTCTAATCCGTGTTCCCCGTGCCACTGAAGATGTCCACCATCGGTATGGGTGAAACGTCTGGTGATAAACATGAACAACCTAGGACCATGGCTTAACAGCCCCTTGTGAGTGTGTGCGCGTGTGTTGTGTATTTTTTTAACACGAAATAATTAATAAGCCGGACTTCTGACGTCAAGCCAAATAAATACTTTTGCGAGAGAGCGGATATTGACGAAACACGATTAGAATATTTGCCAAGTGACAGGCATCATAAATTTTAGAAAGCAATGAAAGTTTAACTAAAATAACCAGAGACTGGATAGCTCAGAGACTTAAAAATTCTGTGTGATCGCAAAATTCCGGGAGAGGTGGACGCAGAACTGGAAATCAACGTCAGAGATTGTGAAGAAGAATAGACATGTTCAGAAACATGTCTAAGGTACTCAGAAGAAGAAGAAGAAGAAGAAGAAGAAGAAGAAGAAGAAGAAGAAGAAGAAGAAGAAGAAGAAGAAGAAGAAGAAGATGATGATTATGATGATGACGATTATGATGATGAAGGAGAAGAAAATACCATTAAAAAATTAAGGAGAAAAGTTTGTTGCAGATTTCTTCTTCTGCGGGCAATAAATCTGCTTTACGTGTTCTGTTAAATTTATTTTTTCTGTTAGTTTCGTTCGGAGGTATAGAGGAGAACGGTGGTAGTAAATATTAGAGATCTGAATATCTCTTGTGTGACGGAACGGTACGTGAATTGAAGTAGATAAGAAGAGTGGGTCCATGAAAAGAAAGAGGACAATGATGCTTCAGGTGGACTCAACACGGGTGTCCTGCATCATCAATGACATACCGCGGCTGGAAGCAGTGTCTGTCTATTGAAAGCAAAGTTTGAATTTACACTTAAACTGAAAGCGTTGTGATTGAACTTGGAGTAAACAAACAGTCGGCTGTACAAGAGTGACGCAGCCTGTACTGCTCGTGGCTAATTTCAACGCTTGCTATTCGGCAGGACCTAATGAATGTTACTTCTTAATATAGCCACACTGCTGTGTCTTATAGCCTAAACCATCGTCAATTGTATTCGCAACTGTGAGTCTACTGATCTGAAACGTTAAATGTTTACCTCACCGGCTTACGGTATTAACCCCGTCCATACGACGTATTTAAATCACTTATTTGACATTTAATCACTGAAATTGTTTATTTCATTTTGAAGGTTTTTAGAATGCACCTCGGCAGTACTAACACGCACCAGGGTATGAAACATTTTCTCTTCATTACACATGAGTTTGTACCTCTCTCTCTCTCTCTCTCTCTCTCACACACACACACACACACGCGCACACACACACACACACACACACACAGCTCAGCCTTGTTATATATAAAGGGAGTTGAATTCACAGTTTATCCTTACAGTACCATTGTGTCTAAGATTTTTAAAGTTAAAGCAGCTAGACAATTGCAACGGTCAGATCGAACGGATATTAATTATCCGTAGCATATTTAGTACTTAGGAACCAATAAGAATAAAAGTAATGATTAATGATTGAATTCTAGACTCCATGAGCCATTTTAATTATTTGGGAAATGATACTGGCTATGATAGGAATTATGATATTGATGTTAAGTTACCTAAGTTCCAGGCGATCTGTTGAACGATCAACCGTATTTTTAGAAACAAGCTACGTCGAGATATAAAATTAAAGTTTTACAATGTTATGGCAGTCTCTGTACTGTCCTATTGGTGAGAATTATGGGCGACAACCAAGAAACAAGACAGTAAAATATAGGCATCAGAAATGGCGTTCTTAAGAGGGGTTAAAGGTATCCTAACCTTGACCCTGTAAACAATGAGGCCATAAGTGAAGAGTTACAAGTTTTTAACTTGAATGGAAAATCAAAAGATTACAAACAACGTAGAAAGAACACTTATAAAGAATGTCAGATTCCAGACTGGCCAAACAAGTCTGGAAATACAAACCTATAGGACACAGGTGTGTGGGTAAACCCAGGAAGAGATGGCTGGAGGATCTTTGAAGGCGGAACAGGCAGCATCTTGCCTATGACGTGTTGTGGAGATGATGATGATGATATTTAGTGCTTAGCATACAAATGATACTGACAAATGATCGGTCGTGCGACCTTTGTGTGGTCGCGCTGAACGGTATGATGAAACCTCTCTGTGTAATATGACAGGATGAGACTTAGCACAGATGACTACGAAACTGAAGAAACTTACTCTGAGTGCTGTGCTTACGTAGAAATATAATTCCCGATGATTTATGGTACTTACGAAGAAAGCAATACGAACGAATTTCAGTTGATTTAGCAGGAATAGCGTTCGTATAAACAAAACGCGGATGCAAAAGAAATCTCCACGTTTTTAGAGCGTCTTACGTACTGAGACGGACTGGTGAAGCCTGTAGACAATGTACAAATGCGATACAGTACCTGTTGCTAGATTTGGCAGCTGTTAGATAAAATACGTAACCTATTGATAGCCCTGTCGATTTAAGACCCATGTCATCAGATTCTGATTACTTGACGATGTTGTCAGTGCTCTTGCCACAGAGTATGTGTAAGGTAGGTAACTTTATTCACCTCATTAATCGTAACACGAAAATAAAAATATATAAAATACTTATCAGACCGGTTGTTACTTATGGAGGCGAGACACGGCCATTGACAAAAAAGGAACAAAACACACTAAATAGGTTTGAAAGAAAGTTCGTAAGACATGTTTATGGTTCGGTTAAAGAAGATGACGAGTGGAGAATAAGAAATAACCAGGAGATAGATGAGCACTGAAGCATGGGGACATTGTAAAATTCATAAAGGGTCAACGAATGCAATGGTTGGGTCATCCATTGAGGATAGATGATCAGCGTATGCCAAGGAAAATCCTGAGAGCACAAGTCTATAAAAGGAGAAAGACGGGCCGACCTAGAATGATGGCCTAGGACCTAGGAGGTGGACGGTTGTACGATGTGCTAGAAAATCTCAGAAGGATGAATGTGAGCGTTTACACTGAGATGGCATTGGATAGGAAACGATGCGGTGGACTGTGTTGGAAACGAGGTTCAGGTTGGGCTGCAGTGCTGAAGAAGAAGAAGAAGAAGAAGAAGAAGAAGAAGAAGAAGAAGAAGAAGAAGAAGAAGAAGGTATCTTCATTCCTAATTTTATACTTTAAGAAAAAGTGACGACAATAACAACAACAGAAACAACTAAGAATAATAATAATAATAATAATAATAATAATAATAACAATAATAATAATAATAATAATAATAATTTATTATTATTATTATTATTAAATCCTTAAATTGGTAGTGACCGTCAATCAATGAATTTTTCAGTGAAAGGTTAGTGAGGATCGGTCAAAAATAACACAAATTTTTAACTTATTTGTGTCGACGTTTCGACAATGTTTATTGTCACATCAGGACAATTGTTGCTGACGCCAAATACGCCAACAGTTGTGTGTTTGGCGTCAGCAACAATTGTCCTGATGATGACAATAAACATTGTCGAAACGTCGACACAAATAAGTTAAAAATTTGTGTTATTTTTGACCGATCCTCACAGCTTCACTGAAAAAAAAATAATAATAATATAAGACAACAAGTACGACGTGAATAAATATTATTCTTATCAGATGGTAGAATACTTTGTAGTAATGTCACATTAAACGATTCCATAATATTATAAAGTGTAACAAAATAACAACAATAAATGCGATTACGAAAATGTTGCCAACACTATGATGACGATTATTCAGAAAACATTAATAAGACATTAAAAAAAAATACTACGAATATAAGACGTCAAGAAACAATATATATTTTCACTTAATGAAAATTTATAACAAATAAATCGATTGGGTGACAAAAGTTCAAATCCAAAAGTTCCAAGACAAAAGTTCCAATTCGAAAGTTCCAATTTTTATTTTTCCAATTGCACAAAATTCCATTAGTATAAAGTTTAAAAAGTACAAAATTTCCAAATAAATTTAAAAATGTAAATAATAGCCTATAGCTTTCAGGTAATCTATGATTGTATCATTTTCAACGTATTCTTGATGTCGCTGAATAATGTTGAAAATTCTTTCTTCAAAATTTCGTCGACGAGTTGACGTTGGAATTTTTATTTTTTGTCCTAGATTGAGTTGTCGTATCATGTGTCACCTTGTTCATGTTGTAGCTCGTTCAGAAAATTATATAAGCTTGGATGGCACCGTCCCACCACTACCTGAAAGCGATTATGCCACCCTTCAGATGAATTATTGGTTCGTGTCATTCTTTGAAGAACAGCATCATATTGATTCCACAGTTCTGGAGGCATAAATCGCTCTCCTTCTACCTCTGGCTGGTCTACCACGTACATATGTCACTTCGAAATATTCGGCTACTGGAAAAAAATTCTCTGGAACCCCATCAATGAAAATATCGAAAGTTTCGCGTACTTTCTCAGTAGGGACAAAAGCTAAAGCACATATCATTTGAGTTACTTCTTTAATGGTCCTGTCATTCTCATCGTTATATTGTCCCTGCAAACCTTCGGATTGTACTCTACGAAAAACGCTTTGACATAGATGAAATAAAGCATAGATGTAATACAGGAAACCACAGAAATGTAAATAAACTGTCTTGCCCTTCTGAATGAGTTCGGCCATATCGGATCAAAATTCAATTTTTAATGAAGTAATGAAATACAAAATAGTAATGAAAAACAATTATTTGAAACGGGAACTTAAACTTTTTGGAACTTTTGTCTTGGGACTTTTGGATCGGAACTTATGCACTATTTCCAATAAATCAAATTGAATAGAAGAGATTTTTTTAACCAAACGCGCCGCATTATGCAATCAAAGTTTCTAAAATCGCCGCTCTTATTTATTAATTGTTAAACAAACACGAAGTAACAAACCTGCGATTCTCCAAGCGTTGCTCTGCTTGTGAAATACGAAAACAATTTAATATGAAGCATGCAATGCAACGCGCGTCTTGATTTTTTGAAACTTTATACAGATATAAGAAACAATAAAAATTAAAATTATATTAACCTGTCGTCGAAATTTAAGCAAACGGATTATTAAAATTAACAATTCGGATGTCGGTTACGTTAGTAGAACACTTAAGTCTGTTCTAACGGAGAGTTACGTCTATTAGTTTTGTTTGTTTTTGGTTTCCACAACTCTCCTCACAAAATCCATTAAATGTGCTGTTTCAACAGGAAAGCAGAACACCTAAAACGTAAAACTACAGTAATACGAAAAAACAGTAATGAAGTCTCGATATACATAAATTTGATTTATCAGTGACCCATTTAAGGAGAAATTCGATGTAGTAATTCAGCTAAGAAAATAATCCCAAGACATTCATATGAAATACCCATATACAGAAATCGCACAAATATAACTGACATTGTTTATATTTGTACAATGGTTTGTACTCAAACTTTGCTATAAGTAGCAGATAAATAATGAATAATTATCATAATCCAATTTCTGAATCACAAAGTAGCCTCTGCCTCACAGGCATTACCACTGTCAACAATCACATCTCGTTAACAGCAGCTTTATTAATTCTGTCAGTATTAATTCTCTAAGAAATCTATATAATTTACATTAACACATTTAACACAGTTAATAAGTTCAGATACCTGTGTAACATGGTAGATAATGCCAACTCTAGACTATTGAGAAGCAAACTCAATGTTAGTATATCTTGCATACATGAAGATTAATAATAATAATAATAATAATAATAATAATAAAACAACAACAACAATAATAAAGTAACAGGTATAATAATAATGAAAATAAAATGATAAAAAGTGTATTATTACAATTTTTTAGGATAATATTTTATTTTAATACTTTGAACAATAAACGAAAAGTTTGATACTTTAACAATAGCAATTAATGGCGGGAGCCCGTGACAATCAGTTGTTTGGAAAACGATATCTTCACGTGAGCGTTACGCCGCTAAAAACGTTTCCAATTAACTAAATTTGCCCAAAATTTTAATAGCTTTAAATACGAAGAAGATTGTTCAAGCAAGAACAATAAACCGGCAACGAGAAGATGAGTTTATACAAAGCAAAAACATCAAAAGTAAACAGCTTATTAACATTGTGTTATGTTAATTCTGTAACAATGGAAAAACTCGGATTTGTATTGCATTTCTAATTAACTATTACAGTGCGCATTAATTAATAAGAAACAACTGTACAAAAGAAGCGGTAATGTTTTAATATAAATTAAATTAATTTTTATATGTAAATTAATATTATATTCATATACGCTCAGATTTTCCTTGTCATTTTATATTATTATTAATAAATAAAAACCTTTAACAAGAATATATTTTTTATTTTGTAAATTACAAATGCTTCTATAGTAATCCAATTATTAATGATTATTATAATAATTAATAATTATATCTGATGATGATAGTTGGATTACTATCGAAGCATTTGTAATTTACAAAATAAAAAATATATTCTTGTTAAAAGCTTTTTTTATTATTGATAATAAATTAACATTAATGTAAATTAATTAAACTTGCGCCGATAAGACAATTAATTCATTAATGCGTTTAATCGTACTTACGTTGTCGGGTTTCGTAGTCTATGTAACAGCTGACAGCCACCGATTCGAAATGGAACGACGCCAAAAGTTTAAAGTGTGTGTGCGTGTGTATATACAAACTTTCTAACACAAACCAACGAAGAAAACTAAAAACAATTACACAGCAGTGTGCGGTGTTTTACTTTTCTCTGCGTCTCGTCCCCACTTTCGTTAAGTTTACCGCCGGCCAGCTGAGCATGCGCGCCATACTTCTCCGCATCGTGCTACTTTCCTACGAGCGCGCTCTTACAAAAACTGATAATCTTACGTATCCGTCTATTGGTCACAGTCATTTGAAAACCCGCGATGCATATTGTGACGCGCAGAAATACTAAGTCACAAACATTTCATCCGTTACTTTAGACAATAAATGTCCAGGCAATATATAGCATAAATATAATAGTGTTATTTATAAACTCATTCTATAAACTATTCTGTAAACTTTTTTTTTATAAACTATTAGTTTTCGTTGGGTACAGTCGGTATTCTGAAAGTGTAGACATTGAGAACCAAATGCAGCGAACACGGGGGTACTGGCATCCCTCGGCTGGAAGCAGTCAAGGGGTCCCCTGCAGCTACACACACAAATGCGCACCCGCGTATTTATGTGCGTATACTTTTTTAAATTGTTTATTTACTCCTTATAAATGCATGGTATGTAGAGTATTTACGTAAGTGAACGTTTTAATAACAGATACTGAAAACAAACATTGCTCGCCGGGGACCACTTAACCGGTAATGTGAGTTGAGCAAACAGTGAGTTACCACGTACTAGATTCATTTATTTGGTGTCCGTGGAAAAACACTCGGGTGTGGGACTCTAGTCTCGCTGTGGCTCTGCAGGTTACTGACAATAAAATAAAACAACCTTGACGGGGTTAGTCGTCAAAGTAAATAATAGACCTGTAATAACATTAGGCCCAATATACACGTTTCTCTACGTTGTTGTTGTTTTCCGTTTACTTAAAGAGTTAATTTTTTGTTTCTACTGTAAATAACATTTATACCCTACAAATCTAGATAAAATCCCAATTAAAAACATTCCACAGTGTATTACGGCGCTGGAGCCCCCTTGAGCTCGGCGCCCGGTCCATTGTCACTCCGTCCCACCAATCCATAGTCCCAGTAGCGTAACTTGTTTTAACCTGCTGCAAGTTTATGCCATGGTCCCCCTTTTGAATCTTGACATAAGGCCCTGAGGCTTCCCAGGCCTTTGGGCCTCCCATTCCTGAATACTGCAATGACATTCAAACAAAAATGATAATAGCCTACTACTCGTCGCGTCAGTCTGTTGCCGCGCGGCGCGTCTCTACAGTAACCTCCTTCGCTTTCCTCCATTAGTAAATACTAAATAGGCTGTATATAAACAAGGCTGAGAAGTGATCACTTCCAATCTGACCAAAATAAATCCTGAAGTTTATTTCCAACAATATTTAGACGAGAAAAGATTTTTAATACCGGCAAATATATATATATATATCTATATATATATATATATATATATATATATATATAGTTCTAGTTTTTTCTAGCAATAAAATTTTCATGGCTCGGGCGCCCGTGAACCTCCTCAGGGCCCGGGACCCTCGGGGATCGCCGACCAGCCGACCTGGCCAGTCCGCCCTTGGCAGCGAACCAATTTGTTTCGATAATTTTACTCAGAGAGTAAGTCAAAACATTTGTCACCCCCATTCTCTTTACTTTCGTTCGGTTTTTGTATGTACACACGTACCCGGGCATACAAACAAATCCATCACCAAGTCTCCAATATTATTTCCATTAGTAGCTATGCAACATGCGCCGTTAAGTGTCAACTGTTAAGAATCGAAGATGTGTCTGTGCTTGAGAAGCAATGATGCTGGAACTTTCGTGGTAACTTCAACATTTATGAATCCATTATAAACTCTTAAATTATAGGCCTAAACGTTTTTATACTTTTGACAATTTATAGCGGTATCAATTTAGCTTTAGTTAGTTTAGAGTATGGCGCCTGGCCATTAATCTAAAGGTCCCGGGCGCCCCATAAGATCAAGGTGTGTTTTTCAACTCCGAGGTCGACTCGACCTGTGGAAATGAGTCCTCTGGGATAACTTCTTACGCTGATAATTGGGTAGTGAAGTGAAGTGCTGGCAAACAGCTTACATGCGGCAGCTTACCCTGCCTAACTTTGACTAGTCTAGACTCTCTACGTGGAATCGCATGCAGAAGATATCCAAGATTCGCTCTGTCTTCTGCAAGCATTTCATGGTTGTGTAGCAGGGGCAGCTGGTATCTTCCAATATCCGGTTGATGTACTCCGGCGTCTGTCTGCCCTTGGTTTCTTTACCACCAACCATGCCGTCGATGATCCATGGTGTAAAGTTTAGTATCGTGCCTCAGGAGGTGTCCTATCCAGGAGTTTCGTATCTCCTGTAACGTTTCCCACACAGGTAAGGTTGTTGCTTTTACACCCTTATTGTTCGTCACTTTATCCACTCAGTGAGTATTTAGCAAAACTCTGACGCGAGTGTCTATGTTGTCTATGCACACAACCATATAACTTAACAGCATACTCCATGCAAAGGTCGTCACCAGTTGTTTCTTAAAGCTGTTGATCTAAAAAGACAACTAACCATATACAGTTTCAACACAGCCCCAAAATATCATCAAAGTTACATTGTATATTTTAAGAAATAATGTTTAGAAATGTTTAAGATTTTTTAATCAGAATCATTATAAACAAACATAAACAAGACAAAAAGTAGCCGAGTTCGAAGCTCAACCTACAAAGGTGAAATAAAAATAGATCCTAAGGCTAGGACTTCGTCGTCTTCTTGGATATGACCCCAAGTCCTCTAGACAGGTCGATTCTCTGCACTCCTCTTAATGTCAATTAGGCTCTCGTAACCAAATCTTCCTCGCCGGACATATTATAGCGGGGGAGGGGTAATGTATTTCTTCTGCTTACCGTATGACGTTTATTGTCTCCTCTTGCATCTCCATTCTGATATCTGATCTTCCTGGATCTTATTCAATGCATGCGTCCAGTATATAGAAAAAAGTAAAGCACATCCTCGTCTATGTCTTATTCATATTGCTTTTTCTTCTTGTTTATTCCCAATTTTAATAACACCAGTTTCATTTTTACACATGTTCCAAATGAATCGTCTATACTGAACTCCTGTTTTCTGATGACCTCTAACTTTGTCCGCTTTAACACTGTCAAACGATTCTTCTACCTCGACCACACTAAGTACGTAGGCCTATATTTGCGTTTTTAAAACGTTTTCTAATAAGTGCGATAATCCTACAGCGGTGGTAAATATATCCAATAAAATATCAAATATCAAACTTTGCATTTCAATGTTGTTGGAACAGTTTTGTCGTCTTGCTAAAAGAAGTCATCTTGACTTGATGGATACGGCTAACGACATCTGTTGTGGATCTCCCATCGGATGTTATTTCCCTTCCTAGATGAAGAACTCCACACTGTCCGTACGTTCTTCATTCCATCGCCTTTCCGTGTCTGCTCACCACAAATATTTTCGTTTTTCCCTGTTCAGATTCACGTGGTTGTCGGAGGTGAGGATGACCTCTATCTCAATGAGGATCGCTTCCTGTTGTTCAGCACTGCTTATGTCTCCCTTACACCTCCAGCTTCGCCTCGTTTTTCTCTCTCACTTCGTTCGGCCTCTGGATGTACCCATTAAAGACAGCTTAGGCGGTAAAAAAAGAACAATTATATTATGTTAACTATTTCAGAAAATATAATTCGTTGATTATACGCGGAATTATTGTTAAACCTCTCTTAAATTTCTTCATTTTACCCTCCAGTGCAGAGAGAAATTTTCATTCTGTTCATTCGCTTGAATGAAAGTCAGGCAGCGTGCAGTCTGTCTGTTAATTAGTATCTGCAAATAGACTGTACAATTTGCATGCAGGCTAATCATGCGTGCCAATAATAGATTTATTGTTACTTTTTTCTGATTTACCGTTAGGAAATGTGAGCACAAATGACACTCTGTTGAAAGTGTTGTTTTGTTCTCCACGAATTAGGCGTTGGAGCTGAAAACAAGAAATATTCTACAAACTTTAGCCAATTATTGAGTTCTGTCATTTTGTTTTTCGGCTGATTCTTAAAATATATACATTGTTGTGTCTCAGCTGTCTCATTTTCTTTGTCGCATTCGAGTATGAAAACATAACGTCTAGTGTCTAGTGGACTATAGAATTCAGGAGAATAGACAACCCGCAACACCTTTGTCAATTAATGTAATAGAAAAATATTTATGTTTTCAAAACTCTTGTTTCGATTTAACAATAAAGACAAAGTTGAGACTTTTACGCTGCTACGCATTCTCGGTCCTCTTCTACGGCGTAGAATCTTGGACTTTGACTGAAGCCACAACTAAAAAATTGGAATCTTACGAAATGTGGATTTACTGAGATGTAGAATGTAGAATACTGAGCATTTCATGGACAGCATATATAAATAATGCTGAAGTTCTTAGTAACACAGTGAAGATAAGAAAGCTTCAGTATCTGGGACATCTCATGAGAAATGAAAAGAGATTTTACTTATTGCAGTCCATACTACAGGGAAAAGTACTTGGAAAGAGAGGAGTTGGGCGACCGAGAATATCATGGCTGAGAAATTTAAGGACCTGGTTTGGTATGAATACAGCTGACTTATTCCGTGCAGCAGTACAGAAAGTTAAAATAGTCTGCATGATATCCAACATCCGAAACGGATAGGAACTATCAGAAGAAGAAGAAATTCTTGTTTGCTTTCGAAAAAATTCAACTCGATTTATATTCTAATTTTTTCTTTTTATGTAATTTTAAAACTAGGCGTGTATTAAGAAATTGTATTAGAAAATAACCTGTCAAACTTACATTGAGTTATAGTAATTTATCTCGTAATAGTAGTTTTAGAATGTAATTTAACACTGGTGTATTCTCGTAGGTTTGGTTCAGCATATATCTGTGAACAAACAGTTTCAATTGTCAGTTCTACTAAAATTTACCGATTCATTTAAAATTAACGAAAATGTATCTGAAAAATTTGATCTTCTTTACTGGTTTACAAATTAATCCAAACATTGACAGAATTATAAAAATACTCAGATCCAAACCACGCGTTAGATAATTTCTACTCTAAAAATTAAACAAAATTCTTGTGTGCAAAATGTTAGTTATAAAATTCAAGAAACTAAATTTTCTTTTTCTGTTAATCTCAGTCACGTAAAAGTAAACAACCTACTTGTGTGCCTACTTTTACCCGTTTTTTTAATAAATGTCTACAACGACAAAAATTTTTATTTGATATTTAGTAACTTTAGTCTTTCTAAACACCAATGTCAATGTGAAAACTGTGTCATTCTTTGACTTATGGATGACATAGAATGATCGCAAATCACTGTTTATGGATTCAATCTTTTTACAAGAACACTGCAGTAGTAAATACCACCGATACCGATACTTACTTTACTTTTTTGTATCTAGACATATTCACGACTTCTAGACCCCAAAACGTGCGGTGTCTTATTTCAGAATAAAATAATGAATTCTCTAAAAGCCATGAGAAAGAAAATATTGAGTAATATTATAAGTAATACTATTACAAAACACTTAAAAGCAGAAACTCACAGTCACACTTAGTTTTCATTGTTATCATCATCATCTTCAAGAATTAAACCAAGGTTGGTTTGTTCCGGTCTCAAACAGGCAAAGATTAGAGCTGGTAACTCCAGCGCTTCTTCGGACGTCCCACACTTCTCCGTCCCCTCGGCTTATAGTTCCATAGTTGTCTGGGGATGCGGCAGTCATTCATTCGTCAAAGACGTTCCCATCAATTCAGCCGATACTGGGAAATCCTGTCGAGTATACTCATAATACTCAGTTCCTGCCGTATATCTGTGTTTCTTCTACGATCATGGAGAGTATACCCTGCCGCGTGCTTGGGAAATCTCATTTCAGCCACTTGGATGCGACTGGCCTGGTCTTTCGTTAAAGTCCAATTCTCAGACCCATAAAGAAGTGTGGGAAGGGCCATAACCTTGTAGAGTTTTAGGCGTGTTCCTTTACTAGCTGACCTAAGGGTTCGCCTAATGGTCCGCACATAAGGTTGAGCTTATGCAACATATTCACCACGTCGTTGCTTGCATTATAAGACACACTGTAGCCCAGGTATTCAAAATTGCTAACTTGTTCCAGGACAGTACCATCTATAACAATTTTTGCTCGTATGGGATCAGTTCCAAAAAAGCCATCTTAAGTGTTCCACACCTTGGTCTTAAGTGTGGATATTTGAAATCCAGAGTCTTTGCAGATTCGATTTGACAAATGTATACACACTTAGTTTTATTACATTTATTAGGCTGCAGTCTTAATAACACCACATTATAGTTTAATGTTTGCCTGTACACCTATACGTTACGGCTATACTTTGCGTTTTTGGAATATTTATGAAGACGGTGTTTTGTCTGGATGATGATATCTTAAAACAAAAGACGAAATCTTTGAAGAAAATCACAATAAAAAAATTATTTAACATTTATTAGTCATTTGATATTTCAATTTGTTTAACGCAATAAGTTATAACATTATCATAATACAAAGAAAGAAAATATTAAACAAAATCACACAAATCACATGTAAACGTGGTTTATTTAAAGCGGTCTCGGTCAGCTGCGACGAAACAATGTTTTTACCTGTTCTTACGCGGTCAATTGCGCCCCGCACTTTTACTTACTGACCAAATCTGCATATAAAAACGTTTCTATTCTCAATATTCATGATATTTCAATTCTACAACTTTTTGTTTGTGCGAGCAACCTCTTTCTTCCAATATTTTTGTTAGGTTAGGTTAGGTTAGGTTAGGTTAGGTCAGGTCAGGTCAGATCAGGTTAGGTTATGTTAGATTAGGTTAGGTTAGGCTAGGAATGAATAGAATTAAAATGGCAATTTCTGTATTAGTATTTTAATAATAACATGAAATGCAATCGATCGCAATTGACCGGATTCAAATTTCCACATAGTCGCAACTGAGGATTGTCGTTCAAATCCGACAGTGAAGAAAACTAAAACTTTCTCTTTTTCTGGGTAAGCCTTATAACATCGACTGTGGTCCTCACTACCACTTAAACCGGACCGTTCTGTTCACTGTCGGATTTGAACGACAATCCCCGTACATACAACATCCATAAGTAAAAATGTTTATCTACATTTCTGCTACAGCATAATAACATTTCGGTATTTGCAATGTAGTATATATAATACGATTATACGTTTATTGTGTTAAGACACATTCATTTAATAGACATGATCATCAGTATTAGAAATTGTGTTAGGTTATTGTTTAATTATGTGATTATTTTATCGTGTGAATTAATTTCTTTGTACATAGTAGCTGCAAGTTTTTTAAAAATCTGTGGTTCCATCGATGATTAAAATAATGGTAGCGTGCTCAGAGTGCCCGTGCTCTGAGCGCCGATACTGATAAGCCCGTGTTCTGTGCGTCGAGCTTATCTATGCATCATTAGACAGCAGGCTGCATATCTGTCCAGCCACTGTTCGCCAATTCCGCAGCCAACACAAGCGGTCCAATGAAAATTTGTACAAGTTATTGCAAAAGTCATTATCACAGCACTAGTAAGCTCCCAGAACAAAATACGTTTATTATTAAGTTAGTTAAATTCCATGATCAGAAAATTTTTCATGTTATCAGAAAAATTACGAAAACCCAACTACTCTACCGTTTTATTAGTAACATAGGCCTAACTGTAGAGTAGACATTCCATAAAATAAATACTAAAAGTTTCGAGCTACTGCGTTAGTTTTTTAGTTAAATTTGTAAACATAATACCTAAACGACAAATAATTTAGTCATAGCTTTTCAGTGTATGTATGTTTCCATCAATCTCTATACCTAACGTTATTCACAAATACACATAACTGATAACAAAATATATATATATATATATTTTTTAAACATAGTTTACAAATTTTTTGAAAGCGATCCAAAACTTGCAGTGAGTATTGAGTAATTCTGTGTAATTACTACACATACAAAATACGGAGACTACAGATACAGATTTTGTATTTTCACTAAAATTCCTCATAACTCTACCCCAAAATAAACTTTTACCATTTTATTAAAATTTTGAGTTCTATTTTCGGGCCTTGGTGTGCCCAGAATTAGCTCTTTGTTTTGATGTACCGTTGACTGATGTTTTACCTTTGTACAGACCCAGAAAGTAATATACTCATTTGAACGTTTCATCGTGTACTGATATCCCTCGTGAATTAGAGGGTCATCCTTACTTACTTTCTTGGAAGTAATGACTCCATTTAGATCAAAATTGACGACTTTATAAACACCCTATTTACAAACACAAACAGAAGACATTTATTTGTACAGTGTCTTTTTTGACATGTAAAGGTAATTAAAAGAACACATGTGTCACAACGATTATCAAACCAAAAGTAAGGAAAGGTGCGAGTAACAAGTTCATTTACGAGTCAGCAAATTTAAGGTATGCGGCTATCTAGTACAGATGACCAATCTAGTAAGATTTGCCTTCTTATCAACCTTCTTACATTGCACATCCCGTGGCAGCTCAGCTCTCCGTCTCATAATCATATTTTGATTTTCTTATTTATAGTTGTATTTAATCATTTTCTTTTATTTCTCCTCAGACTTGTTCGTCCCAACCAAATGTGAATCCTGAGATAATAAATATGATTATTACCTAAACATACATGTGCAAAGGCACTATTACACTTTAAAAAATTTTAAATTGTAAATTTCAAATTGAATTTCATCCGTTCCCTTCAAACAGTAGTAGATCTGAAATAGTAAACTACTTTTAAGACTTCCGCAGAAATAAGTTTATTTCTCTTTTACTGGCGCGCGCGCGCACACCCACACTTTCTCTCTCTATCTCACGCGCGTGTGCATTTATGTATGTGTATGCACGTGTAAATAGAGTAGGTCTTAGTATGTGTAGATGCGTGAAGCAGAGGGATCGTTTAGGCCTACGTGGATGCTAAAACGTAAAGAAACTGCATGAACGTATTATTTGTAGGCCTACCTACGATATGTATAATACGTGTAATCATGATTAGGATGTTCTGGGGGGGGGGAGATTCTTTATATGTTGTGTTTGAGAGAGAGAGAGAGAGAGAGAGAGAGAGAAACAGAGAGAGAGCATGCGAGTGAGAGGGAGGAAGAGTGTGAATGTCAACGTCTGCATAATTTACAATAGACTATATTACTCTGTATAGACGATGTACTCGGTATTATTTTACAACAGTATAAAATACCACCAGAGGGAGGAAGAGTGTGAATGTCAACGTCTGCATAATTTACAATAGACTATATTATTCTGTATAGACGATGTACTCGGTATTATTTTACAACAGTATAAAATACCACCAGAGGGAGGAAGAGTGTGAATGTCAACGTCTGCATAATTTACAATAGACTATATTACTCTGTATAGACGATGTACTCGGTATTATTTTACAACAGTATAAATAATAAGTAATAACCAGTCACATGATTGATTTGTTTACCATAATTTTGTGTCTGTAATATCAGTAGTTCTGTTATTTTGTACATAATTCTCTAATTTATGGATAAGTGTGTTCAGTGCCAGTAGTAATATTAACTTATAATAATATACATTATTGAACACCTTACAATCCGCATTCAGCTATAACACATTTTACTTCCATGTTCTTTAAGGAAATGGAAGTATGGTGATGGCAAAAAAAATCGTGTTCGAGATTATTGCAGATTCTGATTGTACTACACTCAAAACATGAAAAAAAGTCGTTTTTCGAAAAGTGTCTGTGTGTGTGTCTGTCTGTGTGTGTGTGCCTGTGTGTCTGTAGATTTTTTTTCTATGGCAAACGATAACTGCCGCCAATTCAAACAGAATCAAATAATTTTTTGCATACAGCCCTAATTTGTAGAGTACTCACGACATGTTGTTTTTGGTGAAGATCGGTTGAGGGAAAGGGGTAGTTTACCTGCAACGGTTTTTTTTATCAAGGGAAATTTTTTTTTTTGGCAAACGATAACAGCCGCAATTTCAAACAGAATTAAATAATGTTTCGCATACAGCCCTGAATTTTAGAGTTCTCAAGATCTATTGTTTTTGGTGAAGATCGGTTAAGGGAAAGGGGTAGTTTACCAGCCACGTTTTTTGTTTTATCAAGGGTTTTTTGTATGGCAAACGATAACAGCCGCAAATCCAAACAAAATCATATAATATTTTATATACAGCCCTGAATTGTAGAGTTCTCAAGACCTATCGTTTTTGGTGAAGATCGGTTAAGGGAAAGGGGTAGTTTACCTGCAACGGTTTTTTTTTATCAAGGATAATTTTGTTTGTTTGGCAAACGATAACAGCCGCAAATTCAAACAGAATCAAATAATATTTCGCATACAGCCCTGAATTGTAGAGCCCTCAAGATCTGTTGATTTTGGTAAAGATCGGTTAAGGGAAAGGGGTAGTTTACCGGCAACGTTTTATGTTTTAACAAGGGTATTTTCTATGGCAAACGATAACAGCCGCAAATTCAAACATAATCAAATAATGTTTTGCATAGTACCCTGAATTGTAGAGTTCTCAAGCCCTTTTGGTTTTGGTGAAGATCGGTTAAGGGAAAGGGGTAGTTTACCTTCACCGTTTTATGTTTTAAAATGGTATTTTCTATGGCAAACAATAAGTGCCGCAAATTCAAACAGAATCAAATAAGTTTTTGCATACAGCCCTGATTTCTTGAGTACTAAAGATCTATTGTTTTTGGTGAAGATCGTTTAAGGGAAAGGGGTAGTTTACCAGCCACGTTTTTTGTTTTATAAGGGTTTTTTGTATGGCAAACGATAACAGCTGCAAATTCAAACAAAATCATATAATATTTTACATACAGCCCTGAATTGTAGAGTTCTCAAGACCTATCGTTTTTGGTGAAGATCGGTTAAGGGAAAGGGGTAGTTTACCTCCAACGGTTTTTTATCAAGGGTAATTTTTTTCTATGGTAAACGATAACAGCCGCAAATTGAAACAGAATCAAATGATGTTTTGCATACAGCCCTGTATTGTTGAGTACTAAAGATCTGTTGTTTTTGGTGAAGATCGGTTAAGGGAAAGGGGTAGTTTACCTGCAACGGTTTTTTTTTATCAAGGGTAATTTTGTTTGTTTGGCAAACGATGACAGCCGCAAATTCAAACAGAATCAAATAAGTTTTTGCATACAGCCCTGATTTCTTGAGTACTAAAGACCTATTGTTTTTGGTGAAGATCGTTTAAGGGAAAGTGGTAGTTTACCAGCCACGTTTTTTGTTTTATCAAGGGTTTTTTTGTATGGCAAACGATAACAGCCGCAAATTCAAACAAAATCATATAATATTTTACATACAGCCCTGAATTGTAGAGTTCTCAAGACCTATCGTTTTTGGTGAAGATCGGTTAAGGGAAAGGGGTAGTTTACCAGCAACGGTTTTTTATCAAGGGTAATTTTTTTCAATGGTAAACGATAACAGCCGCAAATTGAAACAGAATCAAATGATGTTTTGCATACAGCCCTGTATTGTTGAGTACTAAAGACCTGTTGTTTTTGGTGAAGATCGGTTAAGGGAAAGGGGTAGTTTACCTGACATGTTTTTTGTTTTATCAAGAGTATTTTATATGGCAAATGATAACAGCCGCAAATTCAAACAGAATCATATAATATTTTGCATACAGCTCTGAAATGTAGAGTTCTCAAGACCTGTTGGTTTTGGTGAAGATCGGTTAAGGGAATAGGGTTGTTTACCAGCAACATTTTATGTTTTATCAAGGGTTTTTTTTTTTGACGAACGATAACTGCCGTGCATTAAAACAGAATCAACTACTCTTCTGCATACCTTTTTGAATTATACAGATCTCAAGGTCTGTTGATTTTGTTGAAGATCGGTTACAGGAAAGGGGTAGTTTACCTGCAACGTTTTATGTTTTAATAAGGTTATTTTTTCTATGACGTACGATAACTGCCGTAAATTCAAAGAGAATCAACTAATGTTTTGCATACAGCCCTGAATTGTAGAGTTCTCAAGACCTATTGTTTTTGGTGAAGATCGGTTAATGGAATAGGGTAGTTTACCAGCAACGTTTTATGTTTTATCAAGGGTGTTTTCTATGGCAAACGATAACAGCCGCAAATTCAAACAGAATCAAATATTTTTTGCATACAGGCCTGAAGTGTAGAGTATAACTAAGATCTGTCGTTTTTGGTGAAGATCGGTTAAGGGAAAGGGGTAGTTTACCTGCAACGGTTTTTTATCAAGGGTAATTTTTGTCTATAGTAAACGATAACAGCCGCAATTTCAAACAGAATCAAATGATGTTTTGCATACAGCCCTGTATTGTAGAGTTCTCAATACGTATTGGTGTTGGTGAAGATCGGTTAAGGGAAAGGGGTAGTTTACCAGCAACATTTTATGTTTTAACAAGGGTAATTTTTTATATGACGAACGATAACTGCCGTAAATTCAAACAGAATCAACTAGGTTTTTGCATACCTTTTTGAAGTAAAGAGAACTCAAGGTCTGTTGATTTTGTTGAAGATCGGTTAAGGGAAGGGGTAGTTTATCAGCAACGTTTTATGTTTCAAAAAGGGTAATTTTTTTATGGCGAACGATAACTGCCGAAAATTCAATGAGAATCAAATAATTTTTTGCACCCCCTGAGTTGCAGAGAGCTCAAGGTCTATTGATTTTGGTGAAGATCGGTTAAGGGAAAGGGGTAGTTTACCAGCAACATTTTATGTTGTAACAAGAGAAATGTTTCCATGACCAACGATAACTGCCGCACATTCAAACAGAATCAAATATTTTTTTGCATGCTTCCCTGAATTGTAGAGGACGGAAGGTCTGTTGATTTTGGAGAAGATCGGTTAAGACAAAGGGGTAGTTTACCTGAAACATTTTATGATTTAACAAGAGTAAAGTACTTAATTTTTATAAATAAAGTATCCTGATAAGAAGCTCATAGTAATCCACTGTAGAAACGTAGATGAAATATCTATAAATGAAGAAGTTAGGTGAACGGGGTGGGGGTAATTTTCTATTATTAAAAATTATAGTTGAAGGTGGAGGGGAGAATTTTTTATATGTGTACTACGTTATCGGCAAGAAAGAAGTAGTTTTTTGTTAATATTGCTTCCCGGGCTCTTTAGCCGTAGTCCAATGTTTTCTGCAAAACCAGACTTTTCGGCAGTGCAATCGACTGCCATCATCGGTGAAAATCGAGTGCGAAAACGTGAGGTGGTGGTGGTATACGTTAGTGAGCACAGTACTGTGGTTAATGCTGAAGCAATAAGTAGAAAGACGTAGTTTCTATGGAAATATTTCATTTCGAATATGATTTTAAATATAAATCTTAGAACATGGAAGTCATGTATAGTTCTCCATACCGATATTTTATACATGTATTGCTATTTGCACCAATTCCAATAAACATTCAATGATTACTGAATTTATAATTATTTACAGACGTAATTAAGGGATTATTATATTATGAATAATTTAAATTGTAATACTGTATTAAATTAGGTTTTTGGGATATTGTATTATGTCTATCTATTTAAGTAAAATAATGTGTAAGAAATGTTATTATTTTGCCGATGTGAAACAAAACTGTTTCACCGCCCACACACACACACACACACACACACACACACACACACACACACACACACACACACACACACACACACACACACACACACACACACACACACACACACACACACACACACACACACACACACACACACACACACACACACACACACACACACACACACACACACACACACACACACACACACACACACACACACACACACACACACACACACACACACACACACACTCACACTCACACACACACACACACACACACACACACACACACACACACACACACACACACACACACACAGAGGTATATACTTATAAACTCTCTACGTAAGCGTAAAATATGAAAGACGCGGATTGACAACTGCACCGAGTTTAAAACTGATCGAATATGTGTCATTATTAATTACTCATACCTACTTTGAAACTAACTGATACTAGATAATATTATGACTGTCTACAACTGTAAGGTGCCTACAACATACACTCTATTTATAAACACAAACATAAGATATTTGTACAGCGTCCTTTTGACCTGTGAAAGTAATTAAAAGAACAGATGTTTAGAAGGCAGTAGTAGGGTATTCTGGTTGGTAGTTATGTGTTTGATTTTTCTCTATTGTTCGTACACAGGCCCTGATGATGACAATAAATATTTCGATACAAACTTTGTAAAATTTGTGTTATATTTATTGACCTATCCTCGCTAAACCTTCCATCGTTAAAATTTATTGATCGACGGTCATTACTAAAATTAAGAATTTTATTATTATTTTTATTTAGTATTTTAATATTTTAATGATTATAAATCACACTTAACTGCAGAAATCACAGGTTCGTTCTCAAACTACAGGTGTGTGTGTGTGTGTGTGTGTGTGTGTGTGTGTGTGTGTGTGTGTGTGTGTGTGTGTCAATGAGAAATAAAATAACTTATATCCGCCGAAGTTAAGTATTTCAGGTCTCCTGCTGTTTAAAGGTAACGGATGAATATTGCCTTACACATTTTTCAGAAGCCTGCAACTTTCACTCAGAAATTTTGTATTATGGATGTAATGGTGCCTTTGCACATGGATCATTAGCGAATAATCCTATTTATTATCTTAGGATTTCTCATTCGGTTGGGACGAACAAATCTGATGAGAGAATAAAAGAAAGTGATTAAATACAACTGTAATTAAGAAAATAAAAATACGATTACGAGACGTGGTTATCTAACCCACTAGCGTGGTTATCTAGCCGCATACCTTAAATCCGTTGTGGTTTGACAATCGTTGTAACAAAAGTAGTATTAAAGTCGTAAATTTTGATCTAAATGGAGTCTTTACTTCAAAGAAAGTAAAGTCTCTACTTTTTCACGAGGAATTGCAGTACAGGGTGAAACGTTCAAATGAGTATACTGTATTACATTCTGAGCGTGTACGAAGAAAAAACATCAGCGTGTCAAGAGTACATCATACAAGAAACTAATGTTAGAAGCACCAAGGGCCGAAAATAAAACTCAAAGATTTAAAAAACTTATAAAGGTTTATTTTGGGTTAACGTTATAAGCAATTTTAGTTAAAATACAAAATCTATATCTGTAGTTTGTATGTGTAGTAATTTGACAGAATTAGCGTCTCAACACTCATTTTGGATTGCTTTCAAAACGTTTGTGAACTATGTCTCAAAAAACCTCATATTTTATTATCAGTTTTAAGTATCTGTGATTAACGTTAGATAGACCTACAGATATCCATGGAAACATACATAAACTGAAAATCTATGACTAAATTATTTATCATTTTGGTTAATTATAAGTATTATGGTTACAAATGACTAAATTATAAGTATTATGGTTACAAATTTAACTAAAATCCAATGCAGAAGTTCGGAAGTTTTAGTATTTATTTTATGATTTTTTATGAAGAAAGTTGTGTTAGTGGTTAGGCCTATAATCACAAACAGAATTATCACTGTTGCACACCACTATAGAAAAATTATTCCGATTAGCGCTTTCAAGCTTCTCAGCTCATCGTCAGATAGGTATTCATCGTCATAATACCGATCTGACGATGAGCTGAGAAGCTTGAAAGCGCTAATCGGAATAATTTTTCTATAGTGGTGTGCAACAGTGATAATTCTGTTTGTTGTTTTATGATTGTCTGCTTTAATTGTTATGATACTAGTAAAATAGTAGCGTAGTTGGGGTTTCATAATTTTTCTGATAATATAAGAAATTGTCTAATATTGAAATTTAACTAACTTAATAATAAATGTATTTCGTTCAAAACAGTTAGAGAGGTCTGCAGTTCCGGGAGCTTACCCCCGGAGCGGGGGTGGGATAATGTCTTTTAGCAATGAATTGTACAAATTTTCGTAGGACCACTAATGTTGGCTACGGAGCTGACGAACAACAGACACGCAGATATGCAACCATGTGTTAGCGCGTCTAATGATGCACAGATAAACTCGGCGCTCAGAACACGGACTTATCGGTATCGGCGCTCAGAGCACAATTTCAGCGTTGGCGCTCAGAGCACGGAGCAAAAATAATCGAAGAAAACTTGTAACGGAAAATTTGACCTAGTTATAATTTTAAGAAATAAGCTATGCTAAAATAAAAATAAGGGTGTGCGTGAGAAAGCAGAGAGGCGTGAGAAAGCTAGGTGGGAATAATGTGAAAACAGAATTACTTGCTAAAAGCTTAAAAATGCATGTACGGTATGTTGAGGCACGATTTGGGACACTACTGGCATAAACTGTATTATGTTCAGATAGTAAGGGTGTTTTTCAAATGTTGTAAAACCTAAGTGCATATAACAATAACTGGCGTGGGAAAGCGATGTCGTTGTGCAAGTGAGAGAGAATGAGACGCTACTTTCTGTAAACACGTGTGCGCGAAGAAACGTTAGGCGAATAGGAAAAAGCGTCATACGTTACGCGGGAAGTTTTAGTTAAGCGGATTGGTTGAATTCTTATTTAGCGGTAGTTTGCACCTATCAGAGCATTTTGTTGTAGTTCGTAAGTAAGGGAAATTTGAAGCATGTATATATTGTGAACTTAGAGGAAATAAGTCAGTCTTCTTTGGGCAGTCTTCTTAATATCGGCAGAATTGTACGGAGAGACTCGTGCACGTTGTTTTCGTCAAATAATATAGATATTTTAATAATTAGAGGAAAGAATCAGTAAATTTCTCAGAAATAACAAAGTACGAGAACACTATAATTATTAATATTAAAGTTATAAAGTAAGTTTCAGAAATCATAATAATTCAAAGAGTGTATAATCGAAGTTATAATAAATAATAATAAATAATAAATACATACGAAGTTCTGTTAATTTTGTACGTGGCGGTAATTCGCGGAAGGAGGCGTTGGAGTTCGGAAGAAAGTTGTGACGGTATAAATTAGTCGGGCCAAACGCGACGTAGAGTGAGTTAAATGCACTTAAGTCAAATTCTGTCATCTTTGTGTCCAATGTAATTATACAACATAGTAGAGGTCTAATCCATATGTTAGTGTAGTGCACTTGTGATAAAGTGAATTGTGCAAGTTTAACCAGAATCAACACGACGACGGCTGCTGACGAACACCGATCTACAATAGCTTCAGGACCACGCACTTTGGAGGGATGTACGCAAGTAAAGAATACTGAACATTTAAATTATATATTTGATAAATAAACATATGTTGTTATCCAACATAGTGACTCAATCTGTCATAAAGGACTCACTGCTAGTTAATTATATTTAAATTTTTTCAATAAGTAATTCAATTCATATAAGAAGATTTTAATTTTGTAATATATAAATACAATTTGTAATTAAAGTGATTATCATACTTTAATTTGTGTTTATTATTACTGGCGCCCTGAGGTAAATCAAGAGTCGGTACACTAGAATAAGTACCATAAACTATTATAAAAATTATTATATATCATATTTGATAAAGATAGTTTGTGATCTTATTTTTCACATGCTCATAGGCCAACTTAATTTTCAAATCAATAATTTTAACTTTTTTACAAAGGCCTAGCAAGAAGTGTATTACAAACTTTGTAGCATTTTACGCCGCAGACATTTTACGAGAACGTGTTTCCAGCTGTATTTCCATTGTTTATAGCGAGAAAATAAACTCTGGGGTAATTGTCAAGTCTAAGCCCAGTGTTTTCCCGTTGAAACGGGGCCGCTTTATATATCAACGAATCCCATTTGATTAAGAAAGTTGTGTTAGTGGTTATAATCACAAACAGAATTATCACTGTTGCCCACCACTATAGAAAAATTATTCCGATTAGCGCTTTCAAGCTTCACAGCTCATCGTCAGATCGGAAATAGGCTAACAATAACAGGACTATCGATCTAAACTAGTTTAGATCGATGAACAGGACTAAACACTTTTTCATAGCCTACTCCCACTTGCCTATTGTTATTTCCAATCTGACGATGAGCTGTGAAGCTTGAAAGCGCTAATCGGAATAATTTTTCTATAATTGTGTGCAACAGTGATAATTTTGTTTGAATCCCATTTGGTGCGATCTTGGCTTAGGCGACTGGTTAACTGTGTCCTTGAAGATTTCGTTTACTGTATTAAAATATATTAAAGTGTTATTTTTATATTTTAAATTCTTACAATAGTGAGAAAGTTATGTCAACTTTCATTACCGTACCGGGAAACGTAAACATTTTTCATGCTCTACATATTACTGGACCGATCAAAGGACGCGCTTTACTTCTGGAATAAGATTACATTTTGTAATATAAATATAAACTATAATAAGTTTTAGTATGAGTATGCAACCTACTGAATATTAAAACCGAAATCACCATATTGTATATTTCTTTATTAATAAAATAGTACGTGATGCAGATTATTTGAATAAATAATTTTTAGACGCAACTAGTCCGCGTTATCTGACATTACTTTCACTGCCTCCATAATTATGATAATCGTAAATTGTGTTGACAATACTGCTGAATAGCTGTTTAAAAACGGAGTATGAACAACTATTGTTGTATTTCATGAAATTCTATGATGACTGCGTACGTAATACGTGTAAAACTAGTACGTACGTTTTTCTTTTTATAACTGGTTTTATTGGAATACCAATGTATTATTTTAATTGTTGACAGAGACGGAACGGTGTCATTTGCCTCATTTCTCTTTATTGATTCCCATGTCTGGTACACTGTTGCCAAGTTAAAGTTTCATTGTTTCAAGTAGGTCGTTATAAATAAATATTCTGTTTATTACTATTGTACGATTAAATGACTAAATAGTAATTTGTAAAAAATGTGTACAAAAAAAGTTTATACATTCAGGGGAATAACAAAGAAGTTTACAAACAAGTTTACAAAGCTGGCAACAGTAAGTGGGATTAAGACCTGCCCCTTTCTCAATCTAGGTTGCAGTGGCCTGACTAGCGGTCTGACAAACATGTGATTTGTTTATTTGCTACGATGTCGGCGCCGTTGAAAAAACGTACAATACGCGTAGAGAATAATTCAAACGAAGACGGATCTGGTAATGAAGGACTTTCTGATAACGAAGATGTTGCATTGTATGAAGGTCAAGAGGTATGTATTTATTTTATGTGACACTTTATTAAAGGTTAGTGAGTTTTCTCTTCAAGTGCTTTCACCTGATAAAATATGTAAATTATTAAATTTAAACGTAACGTTATTTTATAAATATCATATTAACGAAATATTATGAATTAAGTGCGTTACTTTACTGTACTGCGCCTGTTTAAGGAATTTGTGAATTTATAAACATAATTTACAGCTATACTTTTTGTTTTATATAGTTTCTTAGTACATATTTTAAAAAACAGATCTGACTTAAAAGAAGATACCATAAAATTGTTTTGTTACCGTAGTATATTTTTCAAATATATATACGAGATAAAAGAATTTTGATAAATATGTCCTTGACAAAACGTAGTTTGAGGTTAGAATGCGTAACGTAATAAAAAGATATATAAAAGTAAAAATAGTAATCTGTAAATTTTTATTATGTGTGAATCATAATAAATAAGAGTTTTTAAAATTTATTTTGAAACGATTTGATATCTTTACTTTCTTTTGGATATTAATTGTCATACAGAATAGTAATTCCGGTAGAATTGGATATAATTTTATATTTAAACTGCTTTATTGTAAAGACTGGAATGTGTTTAAAAAAAAAAAACTCATTTTTTAACTGTGTGCTTAGCTTAGAAGTAGGCCTAGTGTAGTGTATCATAATTATATATTATCTGTACATCAAGCCCTAACCTTCCTCTCAGGATTACATACTAATAAATTGTCAGTGGCATATCAAATTAAGGTGTGATAAAGTGGTATGGTTATCCTGGATAGTTTGCTAATAATTATTTTAGATTTCATTGTAGTTTTGTTTAAAGTTCTTTTAAGAATTTATATTAAGTTACAATATTTAGTTTCTGTTTTGTATTCCAAACTACCAAATTGTTTCTTGTATTATATTCTTACAACTTATTGTATCATTTCTTGAAACTTCCAGGTTGTGTTTTTTTTAGTATTCATAAAAACTGCTATTTTAATTTGGTTGGTTGTGTTATTCATCTTAATAATAAAAAACCTGCTGCCATGACTTATGAATAATTTTATTTAACTGTGTGTAACGTGATATTAACATGTGCATACAGTCAGTTTTTATATTTTATAACTGAGTAAGAAGGAATCACTAGATGTGAAAACATGTACAGATAAAAGACTGTGAAATGTGAAACATATCACATAGCTATTAACATTAATAGGTATTGTTGAAAGTTAAGAAACATTTTGGTGTAATATTAGTTATGAAGTAAAGTATGTTGTGACGTAATGAAGAAAAGTATGAAAGAAAACAGAGTGGAGTCATTAAAATAGAATTTAAGTTAGGCTTACAGTGTCTTGATCGTATACCTTTTTCTTGATTTGTAGTTTAATGGAGACTATTAGAAAAATTTGTGACCTATTTTGTCTTTTGTAATAAAAAAATTACAAATATTTGTATATCTTTTGCCAGGAAATTCAAGTAGAATTTGAAGGACGTAGTCCAATAGATTCGGATTTTCACGGCATCAAGCAGTTGTTACATCAGTTGTTCCTGAAGGCACACATCAATTTGTCAGACTTAACTGATCTCATTATAAGTCAGAATTACGTTGGCAGTGTTGTTAAGGTGAGTGATGTGTAGATGTATGGTTGTATGTATCATGTACTCCTCTGTTAGTTCTTATTACACACAATCTTGGATATATAACGTACTTCGGTACTTTCCCAATATGAATCCACATTACATTTTCGATTATGCGATTGTGTCAATATACCACGATGTGTAGAAGAAGAAGTGTACTAATAGTAAATTATTGTATTTCTTAATGTAAACCGAATATACATAGTGTTTTGGTTTGTGAGGTTAGGTAATATTCTTTTTGCTTTTTAGTTTACTGTTTAAATAAATAAAAGCCATGGTTGGAAAAAACATGACGTTTAATGTGTATATACAATGCTTGTAACAGAGCAACATTTATAATACAAAATGTAACATTTTAAAACAAAGACAACAACAGAAAACGGAAAGTGAAAAATACAATTATTTATGAATAGTAAGATTAAACCAATATTTGTTATTCGTTAAGTGGCCAATATTCTTTTATGTTATTCAGTAAAATCTTGAAAACTTCACTGGAAACGAATTTTGTGCAAAACACAAAGAAATAGGATACAAGTGCTGCCCTGCCGTAGTTCAGTTTGGTTGCTTTTTCTGTGATCTGTTGTTAGTGATCACATTTTAAATAAATGTGACATTTTATAAAATTAAAAGGCCGATTATAGTGAAAAAACAAGTACTAGGGGAAAACGAATTGTGTCACAAAAAAGGGAGACATGTATAGTAACAGGCAACCCCAGCCCAAGGGCTACTCCACCTTACTTTCAGTTGGTTTGTTTTACGTGGTTTTCATAAAAAAGCTAGTAGGCCTATTACATTAAAGGCGTATTGGTTTTCATATGTAATTTTTATTTACATGTTAACCTAACAACATCAACTTTTGGTGTCACAGGCACACATCGATGTTAAATTAGTGCTAGAAACATTTTTAATTAAAAATATGACAAAGGAAAATGATTGCAATTGTCAACAAAGTATTTTATAACATACACACATAAATTTTAATGCATTCTTTCATCTATCTAAAATTATATGTGATATTCACTCCATATCGATGCGAATAATTGCATAATCAAAATATCGAAAATGAGTGCGGGTATGGTTATTGGTACAGAATCCATACTTTTTATAGTTTCTGTACTATATGAAATTTCAGCAAAGAGATCTGCATCCTGCATTGACAGAAAAGAATTGAATGTGTCCAGATGTGACTGCATGATGTTGCAGACCCAAAGTGATCTTAATAAGCCGTTGAATTTTTTTATAAGTAAAACCATCAGTTAAAAATTACCAGTTAAATAGATAGTAATGACAGCAGTATTAGTCATGTGGAATATCTAGTATGTGCGGGTATCTAGTTAACAAAACAAGAATAGCATATGAGATATAAGCTAGAAGGTGTGTCACAACCTCTTGCAGTCCACATTTGTGTACGAAGTGGAAATACACATACTCAAATGGCTGTATATTCTGTTATGATACCTCTATAAGTTTTTTATTATTATGTAATGTAGACATCTGAATTTGAGTGTATACCTTAACTATTTACCATGATGTTAACTAATCACAGAGTAAAGAGGAGTATAATACATTGTCAGAGTATAATAGCAGTATCTGTGTAACAGATTGTGTGTAAAGTGTGTGAGCTAACCTTGTAAATAGTCTTTTAAATTTATTCATCAATTATAGAGAACAGATTCGGTTTTAAATAACTTTATTTTTTAATAATTCGTGTAAGTTACATGCCAGTAGTTACAAGTAATGGTGTCTGATACTGACGAATGAAAGGTACACACACACACACACACGCGCGCGTGTGCGCACACGCACGCATGCACGCAGTGTCATTGATAAAGCCATCACCTCCTTAATATACAATGTCATACTGAAAGTGGGCAAGTCCAAGTAGATTCTTCCTAAGAATAGATCCTTTTCTCTTTGAAAACTACTATACAATTCTCAATGTGACATTTATGGAAAAATCAATAATTAATAATAGTTTACAGTTACAGAGGTTACTGTGTTAATAATTTTATAACGAACCTAGTTACAGAGGTGTTGTCCTGACTGTGTACAGTCCAGATTGGATACAGTTTGTTACCTGGAGAGAATCAGATTATGTGACAGTTAAAGAATGTACCAAATTGTGAACAAGCCAAGGACATTACCTGTTTATGATTCATTATAACATACTTAAGTAAAGTATTAAGTAAAGTCAGTAAAAACCTACTTTTAAAGCACAATTTAATTAGCTGACTGAAAGTGCAAGAGAAAAAAGTCTGTTTTTACAGCAGCCAAAACATACTTCTAAAGCACAATTTAATTAGGTAACTGTAAGTGGGTCGGTCATTCCATGTCAAACCAACCAGTGACTCAACCTGACCATTTTTAAATTTGATGAAACTTGCAGGATTTATTCTCTCTATAAATGTAAGTACAAAAAATTTTTTTTTAAATTTTTATGTGATCCCATTTTTTAGTTTTTATTTTTTAAATTTTAAAAAAGTTCATTTTTTTGGCTTGCGGAACAAGCTTTAATGCATCATAACTTTTGTTCTATAGGTCCTACAGACTTGTTCTTGGGCTCATTTTTTAGCTCTTTTTAGTGGCTTTAATTTGACACATTTTATAAAAAAAAAAAGTTTTTTGAAAAAAGTAAAACTTTTTTTTTAATATGAAAGTGTTCTTTAAAAGTTAAAAAAAAAATATGTTATTCTACTGTTTATTATCTACATTTCCTGAAAATTTTAAAGTGGGATCACAAGTTATGGACAAATATGTAAGATACTTAACTGTACCTTTCGTAACTAAATAGCGTTTAGGTAAAAAAAACTAGTTTTGTTTAATTAAACCAAATGTATTATATAAACTAATGAAAACATACATGACTGAGCTCTTTTAAAGTGGCTATGGTTTTAAAACTGTCGGACTTGAGTAAGCCAATTAGTTTTTATTTCTTCTTTGAGCAAGAATTTTGCTGGCTTTTTCCATTTCATGAGTTGTAAGTTTATAAACTCTTCCAGTTTGTGTTATGGGATCAACTTTAGTTAGGACATCTGATCTATTCACACCCAATATGTCTGGAAACTGGGGGTACTTGAATGAAGGGGAAGGGCCATGTGGTTCCAAAAAGCTTATATTTACGAACTCATTTTCGATCCCGAGCACACAGCCTAACCACCACTGATTTTAATAGTTACAAGTCACAAACCCAACTATTTCACTAAGTTCTAACTGCTCATTTTTTTCCTCAAGAGGCACAATTTTTTCTTTTGTTTCAGTTGAAAAACTGTATTCCTTAACGTTAAGTTTTGTAATACTTCCGACAGGTATAAAAGAATGAAGCTGTTGGGTCCCTTTGATGGTTTTAGCATTCACCAGTCGTTGTTCCAAAAAGGTGTTCTCAGTTTCATGGTCTTCTTGTGTTGTATAGAGGAAGTTAACAGATGGAATATTCTCCTTTGCCCAATCATAAAGCTGGCGAGGAGTCATTATTTGATCATTGTAGACCATTCGCAAACTAGCTTGGGCAGCAAGGCGCTTAACCGTTCCCCCTACCCCATCACAAACATTTTTCCCGTGTGATGAAGCGAAGAAATTCCATTCTGCTTCTACATCAAAGTCTACCTTATGAAAACAAAGGTTGAGGAAGTTATACTTATTTTTGTATTGGGATGCTGCTCCGTCTGAGAAATAATGAATTTTTTGCGGCTGTGATGGAAGTTTCTGCTTTAAAAAATCAATCATCATGCGTTGAAATAGGTGCACAGCTACTGTATTGTGAGACATACAACCACTAATGATAACTAGGTTTATGTGTTCAAGCTTTTCTTTATCTTCACGTCTATAGTATATGATAATTGGATGAATGGTTGCTTGTGCGTTGTTCCAGTGAAATCCTTGTACAGCATCTTGTAGGACAAAAGAATAATTTTCAGCAAAATCGTATATCACTATGTACTCATCTGGCAGGATATTATCCTTAAGCTGCTTCAAATAAGCTGATTGTTGTTTGGCAATGAAAGAGTGGCGTAGCAGTTTTGGCAGACTTTCAAATAATCTGTCCACAAAATCATTAACTGGCATTGTTACCGTTTCTAAAGTTGTTTTGTTGTCAATTTGCATCCATTGCTTGAATGTCACGTTTTCAATACACTCCTCCTCAAAACAATTTTGAAAATGTTCTTTTAGCTTTTCACTACCTGGGCACTTTTCACATTTGACGAAGTGGCATCTAGGTGTTGAATCTTTGCAAACAATGCTGGAAGTCAAATCTTTATAGGTCTTTATTGAGGGCTCTCCAGAAGTTAGTTGGGGTATTTTGCACTGGTCCATCATCAGCTTGGCATTTTGGTGAGTCATACACACGCATACTGAATGTGTTCCACTTGATCCAGCTAGGACACATTGTTTTGGCCTAAGTTCGCAGAACTTTGTAAATCCAATTTTTCTTTCCAGATATCTTTCCTTGAACAGTACATAAAGTTCTCTTAGAGTACAAAGAAGTAAAAACTTTTGAACATGAGTGCGCTTTCCATCTATTTTGACTGATACAAAGTCTTTCAGTCCGGGCATTTGACGGCTAACGTCATCGTTTTCATAAAACTCTTTTACTAACTCTACGGTTGCTAGATCTAGAGCTTTTCCTGGGTGTGGATCTGGTGATGACGTTATACCCTTTTCCTTTACAAGTTTTTTTACTTTTCTTGCAATAAAGTTAGACACACCAAATTCAGTTTCAATCTGGATCGAGGTCCAACTTTGAGGTAAAGTAGTCGGAATTTGCATTTTTAAGATTTTATCAGAAGCACTGTGAAATTTTTCTTTAAGCTGATTTATCATTTCTCTACCTATATCAGGTTTTTCTTCAATGTGACTGCATGGACTAAGGCTCATAAGTTTGGTTCTGAAAGCTTCAGATACTTTTTTTAGTTTTTCCTCAGGGTACTTCTTCTCTGTTAAACGCTTTTTTTTATTGGAGTTTCATCAATTGCAACTAAATTTATGTTTACTGCATCAATAGCTTCTTCCTTCTGTGGAGTTGATATTTCTATTGTTTCAACATTGTTATCATTGTCTTCATATTCTGAGCTGTCAGACTGCCATTCTTCTACCTCATCCAGTTTAGGCAACTTAAGTATTGCCTTGCAACAACTGTCACATATTCTATCCCCAAGCTTTATAGTATTAGAACAGCTGACAATATTTTCATTAACAGGTCTTAAACTCTTTTTAAAATAATCATGGTTTGATTTTTTGAGTGGATTGCAACAATATACTTGAAAACTACCTTTAGATGTGGTTGCTTTAGCCGCTTCCATGTTTTCTTCTAAGTTTGAATTTAGTTGCAGTAACTAATATACCTAATAGCTAGATCTATAAAATTTTAATGCTTGAAAATGTTCAGAGGGTTTTAAAAAAGTTTTACCTTATTAATTCCAATGACAAAAACCACTAACAAAATTCTACAAAAAATTTTAAACCACTTTTTAAAAATATAGAAACACTAAAAAAATGATAGTCACCTAAATTTTGTACTTACTCAAATTATTGCCATTAACAAAAGACACATAATCGTATTTTCAACATTGCATGAATTCACAAACACCTACCTTTTATGGGTCCAGGATCCTTTTACACGAACTCACAGTCTGTAAGAGAGGTTACTGGGTTTGTTACACAATAACTACGCTGTTCTACTACATTAATCAGATCTGTTTATTTTCTCAACTTTAACATTTAATTTACTTCTCTTTAAGTTTACTGAGTGTTCATTTTCTTCTAAAATTTTATTCTTATTGATTTGATTGTTTCTTCCTTGAATGTACAAAACATTCCTTTGATATGATACATATCCTAATAACTAGTACCGTAACGAATATTTTATTACATCATATTAAGACAGCCCAGTAATTGCTCAAACACACACACACACATACCGATTAACCTCTTTTAATATAGCATAAGAATAAATTTAATTGGATACTGTTACGTTTAGGGCGTCGTTCCTGTCGATCGCATGGCACGTTACACACAGTTCTCTGATTTGAGGTCCAGAAAAAGTTGTTGTTTCACTGTATCAAAAAAATTCACTGTTCCATAGTTATTTTAAATATTTTTACACTATTTATACATTCTCAATGTGCACTGGTTGGGTCGGCCAACCTTGATTAACTCGAGTAAAGATTTTTATTGACCACGCGTGGCCTGAAGGTGAAGTCGACTGTCTGACGCCATGCTAAGCGTCCGTAAAGTTCACTTCCGTCAGCTCACTCTCTGATTCTTCGATTTCGTCACGTGGCAGGTTAATTAGCCACGTGGTGGTAACTTCCGCCAACAACTTTGGGTTTAAGATTATCGACAACGGCACACGAGCGCACACTCACAGCCACATTCCAATGTTATCGTTTTTTGCGTACCAGCCTCGGCCTGGTACCAAGTGAATATAGGGTGTTACACAACTCAGGTTTTAATGGCCTTAAAGGGTGCCCAAATAGTTGGCCTCAAATAATTATTAAATGAAATAAAAAATAGACCCTTCCAAATTGTCCCATTACAAGACCCCCCCCCCCAATGAGAGGTCTTCTGTCGCAACAGAAGAACTCTCATTGCTAACCCTAAGAGGATCGGTGAGGATATGGCGCCTACAACCCCCCGTTAATTCTTAACACATCATGGGTAAACTACCCCCCTAGCTCGGCGACTATGGCTGCACCTGAACGAGATTACTGGGCTTCTCTGTTTGAGATCCCAACACCATAAGATCGGACAGATACTCACCATAGTACCCCTAACCTTCTATCATTCCACCCAAAAAATCAAAACACTGGCCTTATACCATACCAGATCCTCAACCGATATTTTCCCCCTTCCATGCATACTGGGTTGCCTTTAGCAAGTACTGGGTGCGTACACATACTCATTACTACTGACTATAATATCTGCCTTCCATTTCTTACTTTCAAATTTCAAAATAATTTCTTTTCGCAAATTAACGTTACGTTTTCAAATCAAAACACAGCAACTAATTAAATTCAAATCATTTAAATTTTGTTCAAAAATTAATCTAAGTCCAAAATCAAACTTTTATATTACCATTAATTTCATTAAAATACCAAAAATCTTTTACATGAATCTACCATTTTTCTTCACCAACTACTAACAATCCTAAAAACAAATAAACTGAACATTTTATTAAACCATAAATTCACTTATCCTAACATTTGTTTATAACACATATAATATGAATAACCTAAATCAGTTAACACATTAAAAATACATACAATCCACAAAATATTCTGAACATCAAAACACCATCTATATGGCAGGCAAAAATAAAAAATTAATTTTTGTTTTTTTTTTTCAAAAAAAATTCCGATTCCCAAAAGAATCATTTTGTCCACAAAATTTATTCTTTAATCATTTCAGTATGAATACACAAATAAAATCTACGAATCAATTGTAAAAAACACACTATATATCAAACATCAGTCATCAGCTGATCTCTCTGGGTCAAGTGAATGACCTTGTCCTAGATACATCTCAAAAATTATACAAAGTAAAATTCATCACATATTTATGATTTTTACACTCAAACATAATACAGCGTAATAAAATAGAGAATAAAATTCGCATTTAAGTGGACCAAAATTTACACACTTTATAGCTTTAATTTATTTCCAAATTCTACTCAATTTTCTACTGGTTTCGTTTATTATTACATTTTAACTCTGACTTTCTCTCTAACATTTTCATTCTCAATTAGTTTGGGTGACTCTTAGTTACTCATAACATTTCGATTTACAACTTGGGTGTTTAAATATAACCTCACCCCCCTTCTAACTTTAACACTTACTAACAGATTTACCTAGCATGACACCACTCTCTCAAAACATTTACCAATAATTCTCTAACTCCATTCACATCATTCTAACCTTATAACGAAATACTCTCTACCCTCTTTGTACTTAGGACGTGTGTTCCCTTCCCAATGCTCATTCCCTTATTGGTCCCTGGACTCTCCCTAGGTAACCCCGCCAAACCCCATTTAAAACTATCCACCTCCCGCCACAACGCTTTTCGTTGAGGACTCCTTATCACACCACCCCCTTACAAAATTCCACCATCATCCAATTATTCTCCCATTACATCACTTTCATATTCTACATATACTCCCTATCGCTACTGTGTCACTATTAACACTCAGTTTTCTATCTTACTTTTATTCACAAAATCTTATTCTGGTTTAACACCCCTTTAATGTTAACTCTGATTAATTCAAATGTCTTATACAAATCTTTATTACCCAAACTTTAACTTTACAACATTCCACATCTATATGTTTATTGAAAAATCCCACTATAAAATTCATAACTACCTTCAATTAATTTAATTATTTTAATTTAACCTTTGAACACATTTAAAATTTATTATTCACACATTTAATTATATTGACAAAATCTGCAAATCAATTATAAAGGACATACTACCTATACAACCCCAACAGTCAGCTGATGTCTCACTGTCATGTGAATGACCTTTCTCTCAACATTTCAAAATTATACAAAGTACACCTGTTTATAATCCTTATCCCTAACATACTGCATGCAATTACCGCAAATACACAAAATTATATAGTTGCAATCATAAATATTCTCTAAAATTAACATCATCATAATTGACCCTAACACTTAAAATTGTTTGCTCTCATGCGTGAAATACATCACTAATCATCGAGTCATAGTTATAGCAACAGTTACTGAACAGCCCTCTGGGGTTGTCAACCCCCAACTCTCTCTATAGAGCCGGCTAAATTGGCCGCCCGCTGTTTACAGAGGTCGGCACCCTCTCACTGACTTTTCAGCTACCCTCCTGCTTCATCCATTACTTAAAATCCCCCCTTATACCCAGTTACAATTAGGTAACCACCCGCCGGGTAAACCAGATCGAGCGTTTGCCTTATGCACAGATGCGTTATCTGTGCCCCTGGCTTGTAATGGCCAGCTCCTTTTCCACACACACTATGGTTCCTGGTGTTGGACTGTGGCGCCCATTTGCATCCCCAAGAACTGAAGTTTACATATATATGGTATAGATGCTGCCTATACCGTTCTTGGTTCAGCGTTATAAAAAATTCGGCATTACTGATGTCCGAGGACACCAGTAATCCTACTAAAATGATTCACACACCCTTAAAACGGCACTATCACCCCCTTTGATGATAGCCGCTGTTCCATAGTTATGTAGTTCCCCCTGAGTTACCTCCCTGTTAATTTCAATGCTCACCAATTTAGAATATACTTACATAAATCCACGGTCAGGGTTCGGTGAAACCGTGACCGCCCGAAAATTGGGAAAACTACCAAAAGACATATAAAACTCACACTGACACCGTTACTACAATTCACGGATGGTCAACTCTTATATGTTTGGTTATTTTATTATTCAAATTTTCATGTTTAACATCTCTGAGACTCATCTACACTTTTAACTTTTTAAACATCAAACATTTCACTTTCTTTAAATTGCATTGTAAATTTCACACTTACAGTACATCACTCATATACTGTCATAGACACAAAATATAAACACCAAATAATGTACATTACATAACTCCATGTATCTTCTGAAACATTTTAACAATCATGTTATTTCACAAACTAAACACATTTTACATGTATTTATTTACTATTTATTATCAAGTTTAAATCTCATAAAATCATTTAAATCCATTATCAAAATCGCTTTATTTAACAATTTAAATCAATCAAAAATATTTAAACATCTCAAATTATTTTAATTCCATCAAGTATTGAAAACACAACATTTTTAATTACATTACTCCAAAACAATTACAATTTATTTATTACCTTTATACTTATTTCTCATTATTTATTTAGTCTGCCAAAATAATATTATTATTATTAAGATCAATTTCTACTACATACAGACATTGTTTACATAAAATACATTTTACAACATAGACACAGTTAATTTCACTATGAATTTATTTACAATTTTATATCATTACTTTTCTGTTTACCACACCTCATTTCATAATCTAGCCAGGTCATTACCATAAACTAAAATATTTAAAATGTCCATTCTCTTATTTTTATTATAACCGCTATCATCATATATTAGTCTTATATATTTATAACACAAGTAATTCTTGTCAACATGCATTACATTGTAATGATCATTATAATGACTACTTTCGTTAATTACATTAACACAATAATTAACTACATTTTTGTCTACCATTAATTCATAAAGCCCGTCTACATTGGTAATTTTAGTTCTGTCTCCGTCAGTATTTTTGGTTAACATAAGGTAAGTTATTTTGTCATCATATTCCTCCACTACACTCATCACATCATAAGGTAAGTGTCTATCATCTACAACAGTATCATCAACATAATCATCAATCTTTATTTCACAAGATAAGTATTTTATATCATTTATTTCCTTCAATTCTAACCTTTCTTTCAACTTTTTATAATTTCTCTTTAACTGATATAATTCTATCTCCCTATCTACACACAACTCTCTCTCTAAATATCTCTCATCATCATAACACCTGTCACAACCCCCCTGACCTCTTTCATACCACGCAAAGGGCACAACAAACTTACTACATTTCTTGGCACTTCCAAGATTATTACAACAAATTACGGGACTACTTGAAGACACCTCGTCTTCCACACACTGGAGGAAACTCTGTCCTCATAAAATACCTATGAAACCTCTGTTTCACCATAAACTTGGGGAAAACTTGCCCTTTGTCCATCTAACCTTTCATCACACTCTCTCACAACCTCATCAACACTTTCTATGCTCACAACCTTACTTTCTAACGCCACATTCTTAATTATATCATCGTAATTCTTACCCCTACTTACCTCACTATATGTCATCTGACCGTCTTTATTTTCGTCGAATTTATCGAACTTTTCACTAGTCTCTACCCCCCTTTTAATCTCGTAATTTTTGTTTACTTTATTCTTTGTAAAGTTATTAATTGTGTCACCTATTCTGTTTATTTGTTTATCAAACACATGATCTATTGATTCTATTATCTCATCTTTCATATTATCCAAACGTGTATTAATTTCATGTACTTGCTTACTAAAATTAAAATTCTGTTGTTTGATTTCATCTCTGATCTCGTTGAATTTATCATTAAAATTATTTTTAATCTTATCATTCTGTTCATTTAATTTCTCATTAAAATTGCTATTTTGAACGTCAAAACTATGATCTATTTTATCGAATTTACTGGCATCAAAACGTTTATTTAACTCATTAAATTTGTTGTTCTTTACTTCGAAATTACTCTTTACTTCGATAACGTCATTGCTCACTTTATCAAATTTGGCATTAAGATTACTATTTTGCATGTCAAATTTACTTAACAATATCTGCATCATACTCCTCATATCGTTACCATCATCTTTTTTGTTTTCATACCAAGTTGAGATGGGTGTTACTTGTATTGTATTTAATTCGACTGATTCGGTGGCACTAGATTCACCGATCTGACTAACTGGTGTTGAGTGAATGCCCATCTCACTCGTAAATGTTTCGTCAGTGACGCTGACGTTTTCGTCATTATTTTTATTAGTACTCATATTTATTTTTTATATTATTTAGTTGTTGACTTGTTCATAATACAGCTATTACTCATATTATAACATACTCTTATTTCGATTTTATTCTATACATACTTCTTGTAGTTAATTTTAATTCATATGTAACTCCCACCAGCGTCTCTTACATTTGCGAGTAGGCATAGCCTATACGAAATCTGATTTATATAGACTGTCCCTGTTACGGGGGCCATTTGTACTTACTCAACTTATTACCATTAACAAAAGACACATAATCGTATATTCAACATTGCATGAATTCACAAACACCTACCTTTTATGGGTCCAGGATCCTTTTACACAAACTCACAGTCTGTAAGAGAGGTTACTGGGTTTGTTACACAATAACTACGCTGTTCTACTACATTAATCAGATCTGTTTATTTTCTCAACTTTAACATTTAATTTACTTCTCTTCAAGTTTACTGAGTGTTCATTTTCTTCTAAAATTTTATTCTTATTGATTTGATTGTTTCTTCCTTGAATGTACAAAACATTCCTTTGATATGATACATATCCTGATATGACACACACACACACACACACACACACACACACACACACACACACACACACACACACACACACACACACACACACACACACACACACACACACACACACACACACACACACACACACACACACACACACACACACACACACACACACACACACACACACACACACACACACACACACACACACACACACACACCGATTAACCCCTTTTAATATAGCATAAGAATAAATTTAATTGGATACTGTTACGTTTAGGGCGTCGTTCCTGTCGATCGCATGGCGCGTAACACACAGTTCTCTGATTTGAGGTCCAAAAAAAGTTGTTGTTTCACTGTATCAAAAAAATTCACTGTTCCATGGTTATTTTAAATATTTTTACACTATTTATACATCCTCAATGTGCACTGGTTGGGTCGGCCGACCTTGATTAACTCGAGTAAAGATTTTTATTGACCACGCGTGGCCTGAAGGTGAAGTCGACTGTCTGACGCCATGCTAAGCATCCGTAAAATTCACTTCCGTCAGCTCACTCTCTGATTCTTCGATTTCGTCACGTGGCAGGTTAATTAGCCACGTGGTGGTTACTTCCGCCAACAACTTTGGGTTTAAGATTATCGACAACGGCACACGAGCGCACACTCACAGCCACATTCCAATGTTATCGTTTTTTGTGTACCAGCCTCGGCCTGGTACCAAGTGAATATAGGGTGTTACACAACTCAGGTTTTAATGGCCATAAAGGGTGCCCAAATAGTTGGCCTCAAATAATTATTAAATGAAATAAAAAATAGACCCTTCCAAATTGTCCCATTACAATTTATAAAACTAAAAACACTAAGATTGGCTACTTCACTAAAACTGTATCACTACGATTGGAAAGCAACTGAAGTGAACTGAGCATTCAAGCAGACTGACTTGGCTGACCTGTGTACCTAGGCTTACATGTACTGACAGGAACCAAGCCTGTTGAGACTTGCGCATCTAAATAGCTGCTGTCTAGTTACTGTGAAACTCAATTCATTTGGGAATTGGAAAATTATTCCATCTAGGACTATTAGTTTTACACAGTTTATTTATGATTAAAGTTTATTTATTTAAAATTTTAATTGAGTTAATTAAAATTTTAAAAATATATTAGTTTAAATGTATTTATGTTCTTTTAGAAAAACAAATTCTTATTTAAGTGTATTGTTTTAGTTTTTTAATTAAAAAAAATTTTTATGATTGAAAACTTACTAAAAATTCTCTGAAGTACCGTACATTAAACACACAAATATAAAAAGCCAAAATTAATTTGGTATTGATTTGCTAAAAAAAATTCTTGTTCAAAGAGGAAATAAAAACTAATTGGCTTACTCAAGTCCGACAGTTTTAAAACCATAGCCACTTTAAAAGAGCTCAGTCATGTATGTTTTCATTAGTTTATATAATACATTTGGTTTAATTAAACAAAACTAGTTTTTATTACCTAAACGCTCTTTAGTTACGAAAGCTACAGTTAAGTATCTTACATATTTGTCCATAACTTGTGATCCCATAGTGATCCCACTTTAAAATTTTCAGGAAATGTAGATAATAAACAGTAGAATAACATATATTTAAAAAAAAATTTTTAAAGAACACTTTCATATTAAAAAAAAAAGTTTACTTTTTTCAAAAAAGTTTTTTTATAGACTGTATGAAGTTATATATGAAATTAAAACCACTAAAAAGAGCTAAAAAATGAGCCCAAAAACAAGTCTGTAGGACCTATAGAACAAAAGTTATGATGCATTAAATCTTGTTCTGCAAGCCAAAAAAACGAACTTTTTTAAAATTTAAAAAATTAAAAACTAAAATATCGGTATGGAGAACCATACATGACTTCCATGTTCTAAGATTTATATTTAAAATCATATTCGAAATGAAATATTTCCATAGAAACTACGTCTTTCTACTTATTGCTTCAGCATTAACCACAGTACTGTGGTCACTAACGTATACCACTTCACGTTTTCGCACTCGATTTTCACTGATGATGGCAGTCGATGGCACTGCCGAAAAGTCTGGTTTTGCAGAAAACATTGGACTACGGCTAAACAGCCCGGGAAGCAATTTTAACAAAAAACTACCTCTTTGTTGCCGATAACGTAGTACACATATACAAAATTCTCCCCTCCACCTTCAACTATAATTTTTAATAATAGAAAACTACCCCCACCCCGTTCACCTAACCTCTTCATTTATAGATATTTCATCTACGTTTCTACAGTGGATTATTATGAGCTTCTTATCAGGATACTTTATTTATAAAAATTAAGTACTTTACTCTTGTTAAATCATAAAATGTTTCAGATAAACTACCCCTTTCTCTTAACCAATCTTCTCCAAAATCAATAGACCTTCAGTCCTGTACAATTCAGGGATGCATACAAAAAAATATTTGATTCTGTTTGAATGTGCGGCAGTTATCGTTGGTCATGGAAACATTTCTCTTGTTACAACATAAAATGTTGCTGGTAAACTACCCCTTTCCCTTAACCGATCTTCACCAAAATCAACAGACCTTGAGTTCTCTACAACTTAGGAAAGTGTGCAAACAATTATTTGATTCTCTTTGAATTTTCGGCAGTTATCGTTCGTCATAAAAAAATTACCCTTTTTAAAACATAAAACGTTGCTGATAAACTACCCCTTTCCCTTAACCGATCTTCAACAAAATCAACAGACCTTGAGTTCTCTTTAGTTCAAAAAGGTATGCAAAAACGTAGTTGATTCTGTTTGAATTTACGGCAGTTATCGTTCGTCATATAAAAAATTATCCTTGTTAAAACATAAAATGTTGCAGGTAAACTACCCCTTTCCCTTAACCAATCTTCACCAACACCAGTAAGTATTGAGAACTCTACAATACAGGGCTGTATACAAAACATCATTTGATTCTGTTTGAATTTGCGGCTGTTATCATTTGCCATAGAAAAAATTACCCTTGATAAAAAACCGGTGCAGGTAAATTACCCTTTTCCCTTAACCGATCTTCACCGAAAACAATAGGTCTTGAGTACTTTACAAATCAGGGCTGCATGCAAAAAATTATTTGATTCTGTTTGAATTTGCGGCTGTTATCGTTTGCCATAGAAAATACCCTTGTTAAAACATAAAACGTTGCAGGTAAACTACCCCTTTCCCTTAACCGATCTTCACCAAAAACAAAAGGTCTTGAGAACTCTACAATTCTGGGCTGTATGCAAAAGAGTAGTTGATTCTGTTTGAATTTGCGGCTGTTATCGTTCGCCATAGAAAAAAATTACCCTTGATTTAAAAAAAAAAGTTTCAGGTAAACTACCCCTTTCCCTTAACCGATCTTCACCAAAAACAATAGGTCTTGAGTACTCTACAAATCAGGCCTGTATGCAAAAAATTATTTGATTCTGTTTGAATTTGCGGCTGTTATCGTTTGCCATAGAAAAAAAATCTACAGACAGACACACAGACACTTTTCGATTATTTTCAACCTGACCATTTTTAAATTTGAAGAAACTTGCAGGATTTATTCTCTCTATAAATGTAAGTACAAAAATATTTTTTTTTAATTTTTATGTGACCCCATTTTACTTCCATATTCCTTAAGGAATGGAAGTATGGTGATGGCAAAAAAAATCGTGTTCGAGATTATTGCAGATTCTGATTCTACTACACTCAAAACATGAAAAAAAGTCGTTTTCCGAAAAGTGTCTGTGTGTCTGTCTGTGTGTCTGTCTGTCTGTGTGTCTGTCTGTCTGTGTGTCTGTCTGTCTGTCTGTCTGTAGATTTTTTTTCTATGGCAAACGATAACTGCCGCAAATTCAAACAGAATCAAATAATTTTTTGCATACAGCCCGGTTTTGCAGAGTTCTCGCGACCTATTGTTTTTGGTGAAGATCGGTTGAGGGAAAGGGGTAGTTTACCTGCAACGGTTTTTTTTTAGCAAGGGTAATTTTGTTTGTTTGGCAAACGATAACAGCCGCAAATTCAAACAGAATCAAATAATGTTTCGCATACAGCCCTGAATTGTAGAGTTCTCAAGACCTATTGTTTTTGGTGAAGATCGGTTAAGGGAAAGGGGTAGTTTACCTGTAACGTTTTATGTTTTAACAAGGGTATTTCCTATGGCATACGATAACAGCCGCAAATTCAAACAGAATGAAAAGATTATTTGCATACAGCCCTAAATTGTAGAGTTCTCAATACCTTTTGTTTTTGGTGAAGATCGGTTAAGGGAAAGGGGTAGTTTACCTACAACGTTTTTTTAGCAAGGGTATTTTCTATGGCAAACGATAACAGCCGCAAATTCAAACAGAATCAAATAATTTTCTGCATACAGCCCTGATTTGTAGAGTACTCAAGACCTATTGTTTTTGGTGAAGATCGGTTGAGGGGAAGGGGTAGTTTACCAGCAACGTTTTTTATCATGCGTATTTTCTATGGCAAACGACAACTGCCGCAAATTCAAACAGAATCAAATAATTTTTTGCATACAGCCCTGATTTGTAGAGTACTCGCGACCTATTGTTTTTGGTGAAGATCGGTTGAGGGGAAGGGGTAGTTTACCTGCAACGCTTTTTTTTATCAAGGGAAATTTTTTTTTTTTTGGCAAACGATAACAGCCGCAAATTCAAACAGAATCAAATAATGTTTCGCATACAGCCCTGAATTGTAGATTTCTCAAGACCTATTGTTTTTGGTGAAGATCGGTTGAGGGAAAGGGGTAGTTTACCTGCAACGTTTTTTTAACAAGGGTATTTTCTATGGCAAACGATAACAGCCGCAAATTCAAACAGAATCAAATAATGTTTTGCATACAGTCCTGATTTGTAGAGTACTCAAGACCTGTTGTTTTTGGTGAAGATCGGTTAAGGGGAAGAGGTAGTTTACCTGCAACGTTTTTTTATCAAGCGTATTTTCTATGGCAAACGATAACAGCCGCAAATTCAAACAGAATCAAACAATTTTTTGCATACGTCCCTGAATTGTAGAGGTCTCAATGACTTTCGATTTTGGTGAAGATCGGTTAAGGGGAAGGGGTAGTTTACCTGCAACCTTATACGTTTTAACAAGAGTAAAGTACTTGAAAATTTATTTAAAATTTTTGAAACAATGGTAATTGTTAAAAATAAAATAATTTTGTTGCCAGGCAATAAAATTATAATTTTTTCATTTTAATGTAATATAATATTTTTCATTTAATACAGCAATAAAAAGGCAGGTAAGACACAGCCTGGCTGTTTGGCTGAAAATGATTTTAAATATAAATCTTAGAATATGGAAGTCATGTATGGTTCTCCATACCGATATTTACTTCCATGTTCCTTAAGGAAATGGAAGTATGGTGATGGCAAAAAAAATCTTGTTCGAGATTATTGCAGAATATGATTGTACTACACTTAAAACATGAAAAAAAGTTTTTTTTCGAAAAGTGTCTGTGTGTGTGTGTCTGTCTGTCTGTGTGTCTGTCTGTGTGTGTGTCTGTCTGTAGATTTTTTTTCTATGGCAAACGATAACTGCCGCAAATTCAAACAGAATCAAATAATTTTTTGCATACTGCCCTGATTTGTAGAGTACTCACGACCTATTGTTTTTGGTGAAGATCGGTTGAGGGAAAGGGGTAGTTTACCTGCAACGGTTTTTTTTATCAAGGGAAATTTTTTTTTTTTGGCAAACGATAACAGCCGCAAATTCAAACAGAATTAAATAATGTTTCGCATACAGCCCTGAATTGTAGAGTTCTCAAGATCTATGGTTTTTGGTGAAGATCGGTTAAGGGAAAGGGGTAGTTTACCTGCAACGTTTTATGTTTTAACAAGGGTGTTTCCTATGGCAAACGATAACAGCCGCAAATTCAAACAGAATCAAAAGATTATTTGCATACAGCCCTAAATTGTAGAGTTTTCAAGACCTATTGTTTTTGGTTAAGATCGGTTAAGGGAAAGGGGTAGTTTACCTGGAACGTTTTTTTAACAAGGGTATTTTCTATGGCAAACGATAACAGCCGCAAATTCAAACAGAATCAAATAATTTTTTGCATACAGCCCTGATTTGTAGAGTACTCAAGACCTATTGTTTTTGGTGAAGATCGGTTAAGGGGAAGGGGTAGTTTACCTGCAACATTTTTTTATCAAGCGTATTTTCTATGGCAAACGATAACAGCCGCAAAATCAACAGAATCAAATAATTTTTTGCATACGTCCCTGAATTGTAGAGGTCTCAAGGCCTTTTGATTTCGGTGAAGATCGGTTAAGGGGAAGGGGAAGTTTACCAGCAACCTTTTACGTTTTAACAAGAGTAAAGTACTTGAAAATTCATTTAAACTTTTGGAACAATGGTAATTGTTAAAAATAAAATAATTTTGTTGCCAGGCAATAAAATTATAATTTTTTCATTTTAATGTAAATCTGTACATAGTATAAAGTAAAGTCGGGCCGTTTTCTCTCTGTGTTTGAAATCGCTAATCTCAGGAAGTACTGAACGGATTTTATTCAAGTTTTCGCCAATAGATAAAATGTCTATCGAGGAACATTTATGTGTATAATTAATACATATATGTTGTACATTAGCTTAGCTATCACGGTTTATGTCAAGTAAGTGGTATAGTTTACATCTTATATATAAAAATGAATGTTTCTTTGTTTGTCCCGTATGCGTTCCTATACCACTCATCCGATTGCGATGAAACTTCGGTTGAGTTGTGCGCACGTCCGCGAAGGTTTCTTCCACATCTCCTCCTAAACCACTGTACCGATTTCAACCAAACTTGGCACAAATATTTTACGCAATGGGAGAACCAACATAGGATAGGTGTTTTTTCGATGGGGTCCTCTTGGGGGTTCTTTGGGGTCTTCCACATCGCCTCCTAAACCACTGGACCGATTTCAACCAAACTTGGCACAAATATTTTACGCAAAGGGAGAACCAACATAGGACAAGTGTTTTTTTTTCGATACGATCCTTTGGGGGGTCCTTTGGGGTCCTCCACGTCTCCACCTAAACCATTGGACCGATTTAAACCAAACTTGGCACAAATATTTTACGCAACGGGAGAACCAACATAGGACAGGTGTTTTTTCGATACGATCCTCTGGGGGGTCCTTTGCGGTCTTAAAAAACTATTCGATCTGGTTACTATGGCAACCCAATAGAATAGATTCTGTTCTAAATATATTATCGCATTAAATTGAAGACCACGCGAACGAAGTTGTGGGCAACAGCTATTTATTTTTAAGAAGCCTACTTTAATTAAACTTTATTAATTAAACTAACATTTTCATTACGTACAACGTGAAACTCCGTAGCGAAGCACGGGTATTCTGCTAGTCATGTATAAGAGAAAATATATCGTGCGTGGCAGGCAAGCGTATCTCAGTTATGTACTGTTTACGTTTCCATTTTATTATTATCACTACCGCAATAAAAAGGCAGGGAAGACACACACACACACAATTCGCGTTATTTCTGGCCTCATTCACGTTTATTTTCTTACATTTGCACGGTTTTTAAATGGAAAGTGCCGAACCCATACCAACATAATGCATGCAAGCCGAAAAAGTGTCCAGCGTGGATAGCGATTTGCTTCCTGTGGATCGCTGGGCAGTGTAACTGCACGTGTTTACAGAGGAACGATTCATAGACAGACTTTTCGTCTTTAGGGAATGAACCCTCTGCAAGATGCTGAGGGTCCATGAGTGACTTCGGAGCGCTCCTTCTTTTCCTTTTTGTTGCCGATATTTGGCCATAGTCCAATGTTTTCTACAAAACCAGACGTTTCGGCAATGCCATCGACTTCCATCATCAGTGAAAATCGAGTGCGATAACGTGAGGTGGTATACGTTAGTGACCACAGTACTGTGGTTAAGGCTGAAGCAGTAAGTAGAAAGAAGTAGTTTCTATGGTAATATTTCATTTCGAAAATGATTTTAAATATAAATCTTAGAATATGGAAGTCATGTATGGTTCTCCATACCGATATTTTACTTCCATGTTCCTTAAGGAAATGGAAGTATGGTGATGGCAAAAAAAATCGTGTTCGAGATTATTGCAGATTCTGATTGTACTACACTCAAAACATGGAAAAAAGTCATTTTTCGAAAGTCGTTTTTTTTGGTTGGTTTGACATGGAATGATCCAAGCGGGAATGAAAAATTCTATTTTTACACCAGCCAGAACTGCATGCCCTTTTCTTAGCGGGCAACGTGATTATTTTCGAGGTGGGTCTGTATTGAAGTGTATTGAAGCAAGTGCACATGGTTTGTAAAACCATGCTTCACAACAGGGAGTCGACAGACTCACAAACACTGTAGATTCGCCCTCAGCCTTCTTATTTAAGGCATAGTCCCAGCACCAGTATCTCTATGTTACTGTGTCAGTTTATTTTATTTGTTTACTTTTTATGCTATGTAGAGTTAACTAATACACATACATGTAAACTAATAAACTAGGTTACACGAAGTTAGGTGTCAGTTATTTTATTTTATTTATTTTTTCTTTGTATATTACACAGAATGCTAATACTCATATACATAAACTAATGAAGTTTGCGATTTTGTGTCTGTTTAATCTAGCATATGAACGATTTAGCTATAGTTTTTTAAGTTTAAGAATAAAAGGTATAATATTTGTTATTTTGTTTATTGTAATTTCCATATGTGGAATGTCATATTGCCACTATGTGCAACTGTGTGTTCCACTGCAGGTAGGTGAATGGATTGTTTGTTTAGTCTAATGACAAACTGTCCCATAATTTAAGTGCTTCTTTTAATGTGGAGATGTCGCCCATGAATCTACCCAATCTGTAACTCATTTATTTGTCCCTGCCAACTACATTCTACGCTTTCTTGTACATTTTTATTTATGTGTGTTTTGTGCTCTCTCTCAGTTAATGTAATTTTCAGATTGGGATTGTTTATGTGATGTGCAAAACAATGTCAATCTTTGTGAAGATACTATTATTTTATATATAATTGAGAGGCAAAAAATGCTCTCTCTATGTTGTATCACTGCTTATTGCTGGTTTTATAACAGCTTACTTATGTTGTTGGTTAGTAACAGTAAACTTCAGAAATTAACTCTGGCACATACCAGATGTCAAGTTGTTCACTGTTTGCAATCTAGACACTGGATATTTATGTAGCAGTTACGATCTTTTAAATGGTTTATAACTGTTTAGTATCTGGATGGATTTTGACATGTGTGAACAAAATAACAAAAATGTAATTTGAATTGACTTTTAATATTATGTAGACATGTTGTATTTTTGTTGACAGCAAAGTGAAGTTGATGTAGAGAGTGAGGATGATGATGATGATAATACAAACGATGTATTTGGCATCACCACTGTTATCAACTTAACAGAAAAGCAGGTATATTGTGTTATCAAAATTTCATAATAAAGTAGGCTAGTGTAGATGGTTACAATCCTTTTGCTACTTACCTATATAAATAATTACTTCGCTATTAAAATTAAAAATGAAATCGACATACCTAGTAATTTTTTAACGTGCTGTATACCTGTTTTTAATAAAGAGGCAAGGTTTGGCTTTTATTTCAATATAATATGAATTGATGTACTTTTTGACTAGTTTAATACTTTTGTAATTGTAGTTTTTAGTTTTGTTTTAGCCTTTTAGCCTTTTAGAATGTATTGAGTTAAAGAAATAGAAATTCCACGTAGCTACAGTATGTTGTCAGGACTTGCAAGAACAAGTAAAAAAAACCTGTTTGAAGTATGTTTCATAGATTTCCGAAAGTTCATAACTTAAGGAAAAAGTGGGTGCAAAGATGCCAAAGAGCTGACATTGTTTCTCTGGGTATCGCACAAATATGTTCTGTACACGTCAGTAATGCAGATAAAAATGAAGCTTATGAACTTAAAACCAAAAGGAGACTTAAAATAAGTGCAATGAAGCTGAGAAAACTTTGTCGACGATACATTACACAGTGCATGGAGTTTTGTCTTTGTGTGGTAAGAAAATAAAAGCCGAATAACGAGACAATAATTACTAGTTATTTTTCAGTTATAATTTTTAAGTTAGGTAAGTTCCAGATGATCTGTGGAACAATCAACCATATTTTTTGAAAACAATATACTTCAAGACACACAATTAAAGTTCTATAAAGTTATGGCAGTCCCTGTACTCTCCTATGGGTGTGAATTATGGACAACAACCAAGAAACAAGACAGTAAAGTACCGGCCTTGGAAATGACATTCTCATGAGGAGTTAAGAGGTGTTCTAAATTTGACCGTATAAAGAATGAGGCCATAAGAGAAGAGTTACAAGTGTTTAACTTGAATGAAAAATTAAAAGATTACAAACAGTGGTGGAGAGGAAAGAATGTCAGATTCCAGACTGGCCAAACAAGTCTGAAAATACAAACCTATAAGACACAGGTGTGTGGGTAGACCCAGGAAGAGATGGCTGGACGATCTTTGAAGGCGGAACAGGCAGCACCTTGCCTATGCCGTGTTGTGAAGATGATGGTGATGATCTGAAAATTCTCGGCTAAATAATGTTGTACAGAAATACAAATCCATGTGTTCTGTACACACTATGTCCATTGCTACCAAAACACAAATTCTACAGTATTTACGTACTGTAAATGCTTAGAAATTATTTTAAAGTAAATTAACATTTTCAATATAGCACTTAAAATGAATATATATTTGGAATAAATAATTATGTGTAAATGTTTCTTTGTTGTTTTAGGTCTGCTAAACCAGAGTAGGTGATAATGTTGTGTTTTGTATGTTCAGAATGTGGAATGTGTCCAGCAGTTGCGCCAGCTGCTGAGAGAGCTATGTCAGGAACATGGTTCAGACCAGAGTAATGTGTTGGTGAATTCGTTACTTGCTGATGATTCACGGCCAGTAGGCTTGCTGCTTAACGAGCGATTCATTAACATCCCAGCGCAGATTTCTGTGCCACTCTTAGAAAGTTTAAGGTACAAAACCTGATTCATCATGAAAATCTTGAAGATTTGTTTTGTACATTTACATCATGAAAATCTTCAAAAGCGTTTTGTAATGTTATAGTAATGAATAGTAATAGTAATTGTTACTTGTGTTTAGTAAATGTTTTCCACTTGAGCCTAATATGCAAAGAATATCAACCCAGAAAACAAAAATTATGGGCTTTAGAGGAAAGAATCTGATATGTTCCAAGATAATTATAAACAATCAGTATATAGAACAGGTATCTCATTTCAGTTTCCTAGGGTGCGATGTAACTTATGAGTGTGACAACGGCATTGATGTAAAAATTAATAAATTTCAAATGATATGTGGTACTATACACAGAACACTTGGAAATAAGACAAGGAAGATACCAAGATAAAATTCTATAAAGTATGGCAGCACGTGTTTTAACTTACGGAAGTGAAACTTGGATGATGATGAGAAATGATTAGTGAAGAATACAAACAAGTGAAATTTGGGAAGTTCTTGAGAAAAACCGTAGGTTGCACCCTTAGAGATCAAATACAAAATGAAGATGCAAGAACCGAGTTAAATGTATATTATATGGAAAGAAGAATAAGGGAAGGACAAATAAAATATTCTGAATATACTTTATAGGATCGCCCAGTATCGGCTGAATTGATGGGAACATCTTTGCCAAATGGATGACTGGAACATCCCCAAACAACACTGGAACTATAAGCCAAGGGGACGGAGCAGTGTGGGACGTCCGAGGAAGCTCTGGAGTGACCAGCTCTAAACTTTGCCTATTTGAGACCATAACAAACTATCCTTGGTTTAATTCGTAAAGATGATGATGATAATGATGACAAATAAAACGGAGGCAGCATATCGAGAGAATGGAAGATATGAGACTGCCTAAAAAGTAAAAAGATACAGACCTCAAGGAAGACGAGATATAGGTAGACCAAGGAAGACATGGCTTCAGTGAAGGCAGAACAGGCTGTAAATCTATACCTTGATGTGGAGAAGAAGAAGACGTAAATGTTTTTTCATGTTTCAACTAAACTTTGTTGCCACTAATTAGATGAGATGTTTTTGTTTTTTGTAAGATATTTATTTAGGCGAATAACAAAATAACTGAAACATTGAATATTTATTGGTTTGCTTATATTTCTGACACCTTTGCCTAACAGGTAAAGACAGAGGCCTAATATGAAGATTGCCCTGTATCCACAAGTTTTTGTAATTTTGCAAGGTCCTGTGAAGGAAATTTTGTGCTCAGGATGAAGTCTGAATTTGGTGCCTTATACAAAACATGAGTGCGTGTGTGTGTGTGTGTGTGTGTGCGTGAGAGAGAGAGAGAGAGAGAGAGAGAGAGAGAGAGAGAGAGAGAGAGAGAGAGAGAGAGAGAGAGAGGTGTAGGAATGTAGTTCAGTAGTACAAAATGTAGTTCATAATCCAAGTTTATGAAACATGAGACATAGTTCAGTTTTCGTATTTAATTATTTTAATAATTCATTTTTAATCAAGTCATATATTAGATGATTTTGGCAGTCCAAATTGTGATGCCTAGAGCAACTGCTCCCATAACCATTTCTATCACAGTGGCCTTCTTACAGATCTACTCAGTATTATTTTAATTTGTAATATCACTTGTCACTTCAAAATCAAGCTTCATCGAACACCATATGTATACAAGTGTCACAAAAACCCTGTCACATTTTAACGGCTAATAAAAAAAAAGAGAAACAATCTATAATTTGTGTGTAGAGAATAATTAATTTGATGGTGTTAATAAGTAATGTTAAAGGCTACACTGAGATGGTAATGGACCGGAGACTTTGAAGAAGATTGGTGTTGGAAGCCACGCTATGATATGTGGTGAAGAAGAAGAAGAGCAGCAACAACAACAAAATGACCAGTTTACTGATAATTTTACCAAGTAATGTTAAAGGCTACAGACTGCAGTTTTTTTTCACTTAGTTTTGAAGATGATGTTCAAGTAGTGGGTTTTTTATGCAGTACATGTTTCCAGTTAATTTCTGAAGTTTTGCTTCACTTGCTGAGTGAGTTGTCGTGTTGCTGCAGTTTCTTGGCATCCAGCAGCCTTCACTTCTGTGGTCGATGTCTGTAAACTTTAGACTTTTGTTGGCTCCAAAGAAAAAAAATTGCAAGAACCAAGATAATGTGGGCACTACCATGTAACGAGATAGGTGCCTGGGAAACATTTCCCTTAAAACGTCCATTCAGTTTTTGGCTTCATCCTGTTGAAACCATATATTCTGATTACCGTGTGTGGTGAGTCATTGTCACAAAAATGTCTCATAATATTTGCACATATAGAAGGGAATTCACTGTAACCACTTGGCTGTTATCCTGAGGAAAGTAACACCATAAACACTACAATTTCCAACAACACAACAAACAGTAACATGTCTACTGTGTAGAGGCCTTTCATGAACCTACTGAGGACTGTTTTTAGCCCAGTATTGTAAATTCTGCTTGTTCATAGAACCATTGAATTTTAGCATATCGTTTGCAGAAATATTTTCAAGGATAACCTCACAACATCCAATTTGGTTCTGCCAGTCACGGTTTTGTTGGCAAACAACAATCATTTTGTAAGCATGGGATTTAAAATCAGCAAGTAAAGTTCTCCTGACAGTTTGATCAGACATTTCCAAAGCAAAAGTGTGTTTATGGGCTGAACATTTAGAAGACTGTATAATGGACTGTCGGACAGTGTCAAGATATTCTGGTGTCCAACACTTTGTGGTTTCCCAGGTGGTTTTCGTTTTAGCGTAGACCAAACATTTTGTACCCTTAGCAGTATGGATTTTCTTCTGGAACAACATCATGGCAATTAAGCTCAAAATGTATTAAAAAAAACTCTGTGTTGTGGCGATCACAGATTCATTATTTTGGATAAACGATTCTATTAAACAAGATCTATAATTGAATAATTATAGAAGTTTGGAAGTTTGTTAATTATGAAAATTTGTATTTAAAGAAATTTGTTTAAAAATATACTACCTGTATATACTCAATTTAACATGTAGCAAAAACGTACATAGCATGTGCGATGTTTTGTCACATGCCCACAGAAGTAAAAACACTATATTTTGTGTGTTTAGAATCAGGACAATGAAGAATATAAAGTTTCTTAAATATAATGTACAATTTATAAAAAACCTATTTTTTATACTATGGGATGAAATATTAATTACCATTAAGTAATCTAGCTTCCATATTTTTTTCTAGTAAAGAGATGAAAAGGGCGAAAGAAAAGAAACTGTCTTTTGCTTTCTCATATTACATAATAATATGCAAATTATATAAAGTGGATGGAGCAGTTGACAACAATAAGAAGAAGGGAGGAGGAAAAAACAGAACAGCTGTGCCACTGGATCCTGATGTTCTTTGGTCCAATCCGGAGGAAGAATTATTTGATCAGGTGGGTTATTTACACCTTAGTGTAACTTTGGTATTGTATATGTGACTTTTGTTTAATTGCAGCAGCGTAGACATTATGTGAATTTCCTTTTTGGTCTAACGGCTGCTGGTTCTCATCTGTAGAGCAAAAGGACTTAAGTTATGAGCTCCGTAAAGGCTTGTTTAAAGCTGCCCCAGAATAAAGAGGTAAAACTTGGAAGCTGCAGTGGGTAGTATATCCTAGCTGAGAAGGTTAGTGAGAAAATGAATAAGCAGCATTTTTCATAAATTTAACCCTCTCCATCCCCCAGCCCATTTAAAGAAAACAATTTACCGGTTTGGCCCAAATATAAGACGACCCTAGATTTTTGAAGGTGTTTTACAGGAAAAAAGGACCTGCATATAAGACGACACTGAATTTTTTGAGGTGTTGTATGAGAAGACAATTAAATGGTCTAAATATCATATGCAATGGTCGGAGTCAGTGCATGGTTTCCATTAATTAACCTGTCACTAAAGTTCTTCCGTAAGTAGTCCTTAAATGGTTTATTAACAACCACACGTAAAACTTGAAACAGAAGTAATTCTCCCAGGGATTATAACAAGATCAGTGTTCATTTCTGCAATCAGCTTCTTTATTTTCTCACTTGTGTGACCATGAACGAACTACCTCTCTACCCTAGTAAAGTGCCTGGACGACATCCCCAAACAACCTTCAGCCAGTCTGCCATGAGTTCTTCAGTCATCCAGCCCTTTTCCTGTGCTCTAAAAACAGTCCCAGCTGGTAACTGTTCCTTCGGAAGTATTTTTCTCTTCAAAATAACGTATGGCGGAAGTTTTCTTCTATCGGCAGTTACTCCTAGCACCACAGTAACATGAGACTTTTCATTGCCTGTCGTTTTAGTTATAACTGATTTTACACCCTTTCTGTCCACAGTAACATATGACGGCATATCGTAAAACACTGATGTTTGGTCAGCATTTGCCATTTGGCGAAGAAGGTAATTGTGGACTTTCCTCAGTTCTATAATATATCACTCATAAGCGTTTAATTTGTCAGTATAATCTGCAGGTAGGCGTTGCACTAGGGTAGTTCGATGTCGTAAACACAAACCCGAAGGCTGCATCATGTGTTTAGACCAGTTATTGGAATTTTCAACTCACATGCCACTCCAGTCATTCTAATAACTTCCCAGGATATGATATCCTTGGTTTCGTTTCTGTTCAACACGCCAACAGCACCCTCTGTTCAACACTATCCTTTACTTGTGGATTGGCCATGAATATTCACTTTGTTGACTTAACCTTAGGCCCCATTTATGCATCTGGTTTATATCGTACGATAACCAATGATAAAAACTCGTACGTCATGTAGAACAACAGAAACAAATGGGCCGTTTTATGCACTGTTGTACGATAAATTTATTGTCTGTACTCAAAAACATATTGCGGTGTCGTAGGAAATGCATCCGATAAATATCGGATGAGTTGTTTAGATATATGGGCCATAATGGTTTTGTTTATGCACTCGCGGGAGTTATTTATCGTATGATTTTTAGAGATCAGTGCTGCCAACCTTCCTGCTTAGCGTCAGCGAGGCTAGTTATGCCAAGTAATCACGTGATGGTGTGATTTTATTAATTTGTTTTGTAAATATGGAAGGCATTAATACAGAAAGGGTAACTGACGAAATCCAGAAAGGAGAGCACTATGGGATCCCGCTTCTGAAGCTTATAAAAACGAACCGATAAGCGTCATACAACACACAAGGATTCATTTTCAGTACTGACGATGGCAGCAACACTGAAAGAGTTTGTTCACACCCACTTCCAATGTTTTTGACATACGATAAAAATCGGAGTCAACTGGAATGCAAAACTTATCGTACAATTTGAATCGGATGCATAAAAGGTCTGTGACACGGTACGGTACTTCAGCACAGTGGTGCAAGTATGCTTGGGATTTTCACCTTGAATTTGACCTTGAACTCATTATAAAACGCACGCGTGTTGATTCAGGCTATGCATATGGTAAGCCTGTGCAGTTTGTGAACGTTACAAAATATGCTAGGCACTGAACACCAAATTTTTAAATTTAGGTCGCACATATAAGATGAGTATGGTTTTTGGAAGGGCATTTTAAGGAAAAAATCGTCTTATATTCAGGCCAATACGATACTTTTGATCAATATTACTACATAATTTTATTTTATTCATTTGTGGGGTGTATTATGTATGTATATTAGTATTATATGTTATTACCCAGTATTTATGGGGTGTACTCACAGGGAAGCGACCATTAAAGGCACTAATTTGCTTTGACTGATTCTTAAATTATTTAAAACAAATTAAATTTTGAGTGAAATTAAAATGAATTCAAAATAATTATTGTTAAAAAGGAAAGTACAATACAAAATGTACAGTTTTATTATGATTTTGAGTTATGTTATTTCAGATGTTATCTTACCATATTCGAATCTGTATTCAATAGGTTTGCCTACTTGATTTCTTTTAAGGGAGATTGTTGTTAATTTGTTGAAGGGACAAAGATCAGTTTCTGCATACTGACTTTACAAATGTGGATGCCAGCTCTGGAATTTTGTTTTTATGAGGCATTTCTTTCTTATTTTTTTACCATTACACAGTAATGTGGTAGGTGAACTGGAAAATAGTATCTAAGGAGAGAAATCACTGCACAATGATTGGAAAGGCCTAGGGAATTTTGTTCACAGCAGTTTCAGAAAAATTATGGTTGTGTTTGTGTGAGCAGACCACATCACATACTAGATGCCAGTTGAAAGCTGCTTTAACACATTCTTCTCTGATGTGGCTGTCCATTACACACAGAAACCTATGAGGCCAGACTACTGGCTAAAACATAAATTGCACCCTCTTGTGATGCCAGTCACTTCACTAACTCCACATTTCAACTTAACAACATGTAACAGAGATGTACATTTTACGTTTTCAATGCTTTTAACTCATGGTAAAATATCTTTTAATTCCGAGACTTTTCCTGTTTATTAATCTGTGATCAATGTGCTCATCAGTTTTGTACAGCAGCAATTTATATTCGTCAGTTTTTGCTGTCATAAATCGATTCAGTTCATGATTATTTTACTTCCACATTTTATTACATAGATATGTGGACGTTATTGGGAATGTTAAGAGGTCATATGAGGGAGGCGGTTGACAGGAGGTTGATTCACATTGGTGAGCATCAGGGCAATAAGGTTGTGTGTGAAGTTTGGTCAAAAAGTTCATGCAACTTTGTAATTTCCACTGTTAGAACTGTCCGATTAAAAGAACTTGTTTTAATATGATGTTGGTACACGTGTTAGTGACAATTGTCTAAAATTTTAGCCCCATTTGAAGCATAGTTTAGATTTCACAGCTAATTGAGCAAGTCGTCCTTAGGTGTATTCGGTGATTTTTTGTCATTTTACAATGCAAGATTGAAGAACATGGATTAACTTTTGTGTAAACTGAGATAAACTGCTCTGTCCTGGTAAATGTGTTCAGAGGGCTTCTAGCGAGACTGCTGTGTGTGACCAAGCAGTTTACAAACTTCAAAGACTGCCATAATAATTGTGGTTGTCACATGATGATTATGTTTTTGTGTTCCACGAAATTTTATTGCTAGGCGCAGTGGTAAATAAAGAGTATTGTTCGTACATTTTATGCCATTTGTATGAAGCTATTTGTAGAAAATGGCCATATTTACGGAAGAATAATTTGAACACACAAAAGCACTCTCCACACCACTACAGAATCTACCTTTGCAAACCACCTCATTGAAGCTAAACCACACATATAAAAACATCGACAATAACATGAACATTCTACACGTACACACAAAAGGCCGAAAACTAGACACTCTAGAACAATTAGAAATATACAAACACACAAAAACAAATAAAAACGACATCCTAAACGAACAGACACAATTCAAATCGCACGCATTATTCGAACACATCTCACCACACACACACACAGCTTCGATCTTTCGAAAAACTATCCCGTCGCCAACAACAAGATGAACAGCGCTACCTACGACAGCCTCTGATGAAGCCTTCTATAGGTGAAAGCCGGTTTAGGCTGTAAGGTAAAACTTTACGTTTTTATTTATAAAAAACTTAGTGTTCCGAGTCGTCAATACTATAGTGATATTTAGTTAAGAATAATTTATCAAAATTGCAGCCTGATAATGCGCCTGGACGCAAGTCATTGTTTGTTAAGAATTTTGCTAAACTTAAACATCAAAATGATGACACCGCTACTGCCGTATTCTCCAGATGTGATAATTTCCATGAAAGAACAACGTTTTGCAACTATTGAAGAAGACATAAAACAAAAATAGCTAATCAAGCTCAAAGCTATACCAAAAAGTGCTTGTTATTTAGGCCACTATAAAGCACGCTCGAAATATTTTGAAGACTGCAGAATTGCTGGCTTAATCATGATAGATTCGACTGAGACTACTTTGAAGGGGGCAGTATAAGTGTCGATGAATGAAGGCATAATTTTAAAAATAAACAGGAACTGCATGAACTTTATGATGAAACCTTGTATTTGCAAGGCAGTAGTTTTGTATTATGGAAGTAGGGCAGTAGAGTCACATATTATAGGCACTCACATGTATGTGACAGTTCACTTGAGAATGGTGTAACTGCAGAGAAATATTATAAAGTGTAGTAAAAGAAGAAATAAAATATTTGTAATAATAAAATAATTAAATGCTTTGCTTGTAAATGTAAGACATTTTTTTAAATCTGACTCTGTATGAACTTATGCTAACAATTTCTGTATTATTTAGGAGGCAGACTGTCGATTTGAATTTAGTGTAAAATCAGAAAGTGACACAGGATTGAGCGGGCAGTGGATGGAAGATGATGTCATAATGACACCATACAGACGGGTACTGCTGTTGTCTGCAGAGAAGCTTGATCCATTGATTCAAAGAATCAAGGACTATGTTGTTCGCTAAACACGACATAATAATTTGTAACTGTATAATGTAGGCCTATATCCTATATGTTCAAACAAGAACAGTTTATCACATTGATTATTAAGATAGGCCTAAAGGAAATTTGATGATCAATAAGTATATGATTATTTTGCTAAGAAAACTTATACACTTTTATATAACACTGATGTGAACAGTTTTGAAATGTAAAAATATATAGTTGATAACTGAAATATTATATATAAAAAACTATTAATTATTTAATAGTTTACACTATTAAACAAGAGTCATGTTTAGTTGTATTATTGTTTTATATAGCAAGTGACATTTAGAAAGTTAAAATTGTTATTATTAAAAGAGGGTTTTAGAAGTACACTATTCTCTTCTCTTTTTATTGTTTTCAAACAAGCCCTTAAGAGTATAACATATATTAAACCTCACTTGTTGTGACACTTCTTTTTTTCATAAGTGAATTATTTAATATAATACTAGTTACATTCAAGATGTTTTCCTTACTTTAAAAAACTTTACTTCTTACATGTTTTCTGTATTAAAAAAAAAAAAATATTAAAAATTGTTATTTTGGACACCTAAATGCGTAGAGAAAACGAACCATTTATAAATTCAATTTAGCCACACATGTAATAAATACAGAACATGAATTACCAGACATCAGCAACATGACACTGATAAAACATGTACCACACAAAGACACTATAATGAGTATATGGGAAAACCTACAGATATATAAATATAAAACACAAAACATCGTTTTTAAAACATTAAACGCTGGAAACACTCAAAAAACAAATTTTTACAGCACACCTGTGCACAATGCACAATAACAGTAATATAACCAACCAAAAGCCAATTGAAACCAACAACAGCAAGCTACCAGGCACAGTTGTGTGACAAGTCTTACAACAAAAATGGCTGATGAAAAGCAAACTGCCTGATGCTCAAATCATTGTAACGAAAAGCCTATCGAACAACACAGAACGTTCTGCACTCTTCCCCCCCCCCCATCATGAGAGCCCCATACTTGAGAGCGGCCCTGACTGGGGCAAACCTGCCACACTGGACGGTGGGGAAGAGTGGAGAATGTTGTGGGTTGTTCAATAGTTCGATGGGTTCTCGTTACAATATATTCTAAGAAAGAAAAACACCTTGAATGTAAACTGTGTGTGTGTGTCCAGATTGGTAATCTGGGAACTTATCTACTATTGCCACTTAAACTTTCTGGTAAAGGGCTAAATATATTGGTCAGAAACTCAATCCTGAACAGCACTTGTCCCAGAAAACAATTGGAAAAATAATCAAGTAAATAGAAATGATGATAACTCAGAATTTGAATTTGTGTGGCTATTAATTATTTATAGGTATTGAGTGGAAGTTATTTAGCTCCTGCAGCATACTGTGCTCTAGTTTACAAGAATAATTCAAAAAGTTCTCAACCAGACACAGAGATAGGGCCAGGACTATCAAATGGAAAAATGGTGTATTATTTACTATTGTTCAAAAGTTTTATCGATCATATGATGTACTATAACACTGATGTGGAGTTTTTGGGTGACAAAAAAATTATATGAATTTTTACATCTTTTGCCATTAACATCATGTAATGTTAAATTTTATATGTTAAATATTTAATCCTGAAGCTGTACGAGTTTATATTAAATATTAAATAAATATTAAAGTTTATAAACCTGTTGATACTGTATAACTGAAACTCTACTTGCTTTTTAAATCAAAATATTTAAATTTATCTCACTTACCTTTATCACTAATAACCAGGATGTCGTCTGATATACTTAGGCAGAGAAAAAACACAGGTGAATGCAAATTAATACACATATTTTACAAACACAAATAAATGGTACTTTATTTTTCTAGCATGACAATTTTTCTGTTTACCTTCCGGTTTAAATTTACTAAAATATGCCTTATGACTGAATTGTGAAACTACGTCAAATTATGATTTCTACTGTAGTTATGCTTTTTCTACAAATAACACTCCGAACAATATTTGATTCACCTAGCCATGCTATCAAGATTTATTTATTACTGAATTTATATATATATACTTACGACTAACTTATTTTCTACTCAAAAAACGACCCAGATTGCTCACTCTCACATTCGCACCATTTAAAAACCCCTTTTATTTTAACATAATTGAAAAACAAAAACCCTTGTAATAAAAATTTGGATTCATTTTGATGGGTTACCCAACAGCGTCATTTCTCTCGCTGCCATGTGCTTCTTATATTTTAAGTGTTCAAAATTTTCGATTCCCCGTTTATTTCGCCCGCTCACTTCACTGATTCTGTTTCTTTTACTTTAAAGCATTTTTTAAAACTTTTGTTCACTTTTTTACATGGTAAATTTGGAAACTTGTGTGCACACGTTTTAATTCACACCCGGCCGGGCTAAGAAATTTATTTAACTGGGGCGAGAGTCACTGGCAAAATCTCCCACCAGAAAACTAGGCATAGCGGAATTACCATGCCTTCTGCTCTGAATTGTTCGTCACTGTTTCAAGTAACCCGTGTTTTGGACGTCGACGAAATCTGGTGTCCATTGGTTTACATCACTACGAAGGTGTGGTCTAGTTACGTTTCCGTCATGTTTCTGAGCACATTGTTGAACAAAATTCGCCCCAAGACATTTTGTTTTAAACAACTCGGCATCGGCTGTGCGCCTGCTGGTGTTTGTGCATTTGGGCGCATTACACAGTATTACAGTTTCTGCGAATCAAGACGCTGTGTGCAGCACGCAGATTCCATTGTACTGACTTCACCTTACTGTTCTTTGTTTGCTACGATTTATATTGCCATGGGACGGATCACGCAGATGCAAATGAATTGTTCCAAACTTTTAATAAAATAAAACCCCTCCCTTTTAGTCCCGTTACAATCCTCAGGTGAATGGAAACTCTTAAGATATAAAGCACATAGATTCAAACTCACCTTTTATTCTACACACCCCGAACTAGAAGAAAATCTGAAGGGGTAGGTAGAGATAGATGGAAAAACAGGGATTGCTTGCATAGTAGAATAGAAAAAAAGTACCGGTAGATGACCTGGAATGTGGATTCCCAGTCTTTTAAACTGCTCATATGCTGGCCATGTGTTGAGAGAGTCCCAGTGTGCTGATTGTTTGGAGTTTGAGACTAGACTGGCAGAGACATTGAGAGTTTTTATGTTTTTGGACATAAAACCTCTCATTGGGCAGCGTTATATTGAAAATCTGTTTTTGCGATGCTTAAGGAAATGTACCTTTACAACATGCACAGAAATGCATTGCCGGAAACATTTGGTATGGTGTGTGAATCGATCTATGTGCATGATAGTCTATATCAACTATGTAATCATTTTCACACCCTAAAATACCGAACACTGCTCCCCGTTGGTCTGAACTCCAGATGGCCAACCCCAACCATAACAGGGCCAGGAATACAAAATCAGGCTTAGAAGAAGTAGCTAATTGAAAAAAAAACAATCATGACCAGAGACCTACAGTAAACATAAAACCCAAACTCACATGAAAGGGTACAAAATTAGACCTCCAAATGGCTCAACTTAATAGTTGGCCGGTCAATGGTGCTTCCACCAGTTTGATGGTTGCACACCTAACCTACCAGGCCAACTTTGTCACTACTTATTGCCACACTCCTAAATACTTCGTTCTTGACGAAGCCTTTCGGTGTCTCCACCATTTTCAGGTCTTAAACGACCTCTTCTTTCTATCTTCCACTTGCAACTCGCTTACATTTCCAGTTTTGTTAGTTTTATTAGCAGCCATCTTAACACCAACTTTGTCACTACTTATTGCCACACTGCTAAATACTTCGTTCTTGACGAGGCCTTTCGGTGTCTCCACCATCTTCAGGTTTTAAACAAGACGCTGAAAGGCCTCGTCAAGAACAAAGTATTTAGCAGTGTGGCAATAAGTAATGACAAAGTTGGTGTTAAGGTGGCTGCTAATAAAACTAACATCCCTACCAGGAACAACAGAGATGATACACCGTAGAGGACTAGAGTTGGCCTCCTCTATGACTACCAAATCTCCCATTGGCCCAAACTTGTAAAGTAGAAAGATATTCTGACCTCCATGTTCTCCAGTATGACTGGAGGAGGTGAGAGACAGCCTGGTAATGCTTGGTTGAACCACCCCCATATGTTTCAGATTGAACTGGGGCTGAAGTTTGCCAAGTTGAAAAGTTAACCCAGCCAGTCACACCTTAATTACAATTTCATGGACTGCATTACCCTCTCCCAAAGTCCACCCTGATAGGGAGCAGCAGGGGAAGATAGTGAAAATTAATATTTTTGACCAATTGCAAAGGCCTGACTACCTCTCGGGCGACTGAGCATGAAATGTCGGAGTTCCCTTTGTAGCAATGTGATGCCGATGAAGTTAGAAAATCTATGGCCAAATACACATTCTATGGGCTAACAAAGCAGTGAAGAACATCCAAACACGCCTCACATGAAAAGGTACACATAGGTCTTTATTTTAGAGGGCTTACCAATGCTGATGCCCTTAAAAAATAAGGTTCCACATAATTCATCAATACTCATAGTAACATCAGCTATGTTGTTGATCGCTTAATGGAACAAGTGTACAATATATACTAACCTATAAATAGCCAATGCCTCTACAAGTATCAAGTGATTTATGGTTAATGTTGTGGTTTATGTCAACTACATGTGAATGTAGGTAATGGCCTGTCAGTTAGCGACTTGTTTGCAAAGCAGACTATTCATTTGTGTTGATTTGTGAGAAGTAGTTTTAAGTGTTTATTTATTTTTATACTGTGATATAGTAAATTTAATGACTTTCCTTATTCTTTTTCTTAATGAGACTAATGTTAATAATGAGAATAATGGTGTATCATATTTATGAAGAAAGGCATTGAATTAATTGTAATGTGAATGAAATTGTGTGATGAATTACTGCTTCAGACTTTGTTTATTGTTTAAATTCAATACAAGATTTCTTCTTCTTAGTATTATCATCATCAGCCTCCAAGGATTAGGCTCATCCTGAACCTGTTCTGGACCCACTTCACTCATGGCTGCCCTACATCTCTCTTCCTCATTGCTAACACTGGAATCCATTCTTCCCAAGTGTTCACACCACCTTCTTTTGTTGCTCCTTAGCTGTTCCGACAATGGGTCGACCCCCAGTTCCATCCTTATATCTGCATTCTTCTTTCTATTGACAATGGTACAGCCCAGAGTACTCCTCATAAACTTCATCTCTGCTGCCTGAATCTTTGCTTTGTCTCTTCCTGACAAAACTCTTCATCTCCATACATAAAAAAGTACTGCTACTGTGTTAAAAAACCTTATCCTTGTTTTTGTTCTTTGTCTTATTTTTAAAGTAACTGTAAATTGTTCCACAGATATTCCTAAATTTCTTTAATTTTTCATCCAGATCAATTTGTGTCCCAAATGTAACATAACATCCTAAGTGAGTGGACTTATCTTTCCATCTATAACTATCTTAGTTCTTACTGGTTGCTTCCCTCTGAATGCTATTGTTTTAGTCTTGTCCATTGATTTCTGTAGTTTATCCTTGCTGTCCTGAATTATTACCATGTCATCTGCATACAAAATGGGGTTTTGAACCATTCCTTTTAGAAAAATCCCTGGGTCAACATAAGATTTCCATGTTTTAAATGTGTCATCTATATATATGGAAAAGAGTCAGCAAAATATTTGCAATTTCTGATATTCTGTTTGATAATTGGAAAATATAATATAGATATAACATCTAACTCTGTTGTTGACACAGGCAACCAGATAGCAGCCTGTACCCGGCACCCTTGCGTTGTCATTTAGTTGCCAGAGGAGCAGGCCAGAAGACCCACTGAAGATGCAACATTCAATGCAGCTGCAGTTGAAATGTTTTTCTTTACAAAAAGAGGACCACAGCCATGGGCGTAGGCAGAAATTTTGTTAGCGGGGGGGCTACACACAACATTGATTTATTCATTTACTCAATCAAAGTTAACCCAGCATAACCATTGTTTCTCCTTTAGGTTTAGGTACTCAGTGAAACAAATTCAGACACATTTAATCGCTTTATTAATTGCTCTTAAAAAATGAAATGAAAAAAACTGAAACTTTGAAACTTATAACACTAGCCGTCTTGGATTCTCGGAAAATCTTTCTATAACTTCCATCTCCAACTCTTTCTTCTTTTCCAAAACCAATTTCTTATGGACACTCATTAAGCATAATCCGTTTAAGCGGTTTTCTGTTACTGTCGATCTCAACCATGTTTTAACACGTCTTAATGTGCTAAATGACCTTTCAATAGTACTCGTGGAACAAGGCTGCGCTATTGAGATTGTTAGGGCATTTTTTATGGCAGGAAAGAATGTGTTGGCTTCTTTAATCACTTCGACTATTTCCAAGTCTTTTAATGCCTGCCAATCAAGGTTTTTTTCGCTCCACACATTATACCACAAATCAGCTTCAGATTCATACCCGTCCAGTTCGTAAAAATCAGCAAAACATCTCGCTCTCTGTTTCAAATCTTCGATGGTTGAATCTAGCATGAGGAAGGGATGTAGAGATAGTATGGAAAATGCCGGTACATTGTCCTCAGAAAATCTCTTCTCCAATGCTGACGTAAACGAGTCAAGGTATGGAATAAATATCGATTGTTTCCAGTACTCGGCAGGTGAAGCTGCAGGAGGATTCGAACGGTGCTGCTGGCGTTCGACAACTCTGAGTTACTCTGGGTGGCTGAAGTTCTACTGTTATTTCCGCTGCAGTGGCATGGGCAGAAACGAGAAGATCTTCCATAATGGCATCAGCAGTTTCGCGGTGAGCTTTCACTACAGCCAGAATTTTCTTAATGTGGTTCACACATTGAAGAAGATATAAACTTGTTGACTGCAGAATATTTGCAACAGGTTCTAGTAAAGCGGAGTACTTGGCTATAATGCAGGTAGAGATAATAAATACAGGTTTCGTGGCAACACAGTGCAGCTGAAAGGCTGTCTTTCTTGTAGCAGTGTTTCCTTCTTGTGCCAGTCTCTCCAGACCCTGCACAATTCCCACAAAATTATTTTTGAAGATGGAAATGCTTCTGTATTTCTGAGACCACCTTGCCTCGCACAGAGTCGGTATGTTTGGAACGTACTTTTTCCTTAAAACAGATTCTCGGAAAAAGTTTATAATGTCCTTTATAGTGGACACCGTGTTACGGATTTCAGTGACGCGATTCAGATCGTTCACCACCAGATTTAACCGATGGCTTGCACAATGAAAAAACAGAGCTTTCCTGTATTTTTCTCTTATTATTTTTTGCACACCACCATCTTTCCCTGCCATAGTCGCACAGCCATCGTATCCTTGTCCGACACATTTTTGTGGATCTAGTTCTTCTCTTTCTAGAAATTTGTCGATTGTATCCGCTATTGTTTTAGCATCCATAGCTTTTAATTCTTCAAATCCGAGAAATTCTTCACATACCATCATTTTTTCTTCATCAAAAAATCTTACTCCGATAGATAACTGTTCCTTTCCTGATATATCGGCTGTCTCGTCCGCCAATATAGAATACGCACACGATTTTTTAACGTCTCTGAGTATGAGATCTTTCACAGCACTACCACACAAATTAATTAGTTCATTTTGTATTTGCGGAGATATATAGGTAGCATTCTTTTTACCCTCTATATGTCGCTTTAACTCATTGTCACCACTATCGATTCTCATTTGAATCAAGTCTTCTAAAATTCCTTCGTGTTGCTCTTTGCCTCTTAAGGATAAATCGTGAACTTCACAAAAGATTATGGTTGAGATTATTGACGCCATAATTTTTCGGTTTTCTGCTATTAACTTCTGGTGCGCAGATACCAACTGAACATCTACGGGTACTTCGTCCATAAAGGATTTTGCTGCTTTGGTTGCCGCCAAGTGCCACCGACTTTCAACATGGTTCTTGCAATATTCATGCATATGTTTGTATCGAGTAAACGGTCTTACAGCGAAGGAACCCTGGACCCCCTGTACAGTAGTTGGAGTAAACATCACACAGTACAGACACAGAGACCCCTTCAAGTGCTTAGAATATGCCAGCCACGGAGAGTATTTTTCAAGCCAGCTGTATTGAAATTTTCTTTTCAGATGCTTGGGATCCTCAGCGAAGTCGTAACTTGGTGAAGGTTTCCAACAGCGTTTTAAAACTTCAATTTTTTGGGCTGTGGTCATGAGGGAAGGTTTTCCCACCCATTTTCCGATGTCATTATCACAGCTCTCCTCTTTAACTGATGATGACGAAGACGGCTTAGGTTCAGAATTCGGTGCAGGACATTTTGTCTTTCCCTCGTCACTCCCACTCTCATTTTCTGGCCTTTTCCTTTTCTCGGTAGCTGAAACAAACAAACAATAATTCTAAGCTATCTGTATATAATTAATTGTTACTGTAAATTAATATATGTCCAGATGTGTTTACTACACATTCTCCATAAACACTTATAAAGGAACTGCTGAATATCAAATATTTTACTGTCACTGGTATGACTGAAAATTGTCAGTATAAAACTGCCACACATAACACAATACAACTTAAAACATAATACATAATACAGTTGTTCATTCACTTTATAGGCAAAAATGCGGAAATTAATGTGGAGTGGAATGGGTAGGTAAGGCAAAATTAAAAGGAGCTGTAAAAGTTAAAGAACCATAGTATTCACTTTTTGATCTGTTTGCCTAAAAAATTAACTAAGTGTCTTAAACTATGGATGAGTATAAGAAAAAAAATAAATGAATGATATCTCTAATAATATGAAACTCAATAATCAGGAATGCTGTTCAGTGAAATGATAAACTACCAGAATTAATATTGATATTTCCATGTACAACTGCAAATGCAACTGAAAGAAGTTTCTCCACTCTAAAGAGGGTTAAGACGTACATTAGAGCCACAAAATGACAAGTTTGGCTGAGCAGCTGGTTATGTCTACTGAGGAAAACATTCTTCTGGATATGAAAAAGTGGTCAGAAGAAACATTTCTTAATGAAAATGTGTTACTGAAATTCACCCAAAAGAGAGAAGACTAGAAATCTTGTTCAATTGAAGTATTCAAGGTTATAAATTAATAGCATGAGTTGAAAATAATAATAATGCTATAGATTATTGATATTTTACATTTCTAATTTATTGTTATTAAGGCCTACTGCAATATTTCGTACTTTAGACAGTTATGTTTTATAAATAAGCCTGAAGTTTTTGAAGTACTTTGTTTGCTTTTGCCTTCTAATGGTGAAATTCCATTATTATTGTTTAAAAATTAGTATTATAGAAATTAGAAAGCAGTGTTGTCACAATACCTCCTCACTTTAAAAAGCCTGAAACTTGAACAAGTGAAACCTCCTTCAGGTGGTGAGCTTACCCTACGTCTTGAACTCAGCATACGCCACTAATGTTGAACTCTCTTTGTCAACTGAATTGTATTATCCACCGAGTTTTTTTAAACTGTTGAAAACCCTTTTCCAAGAGACATCTCTCGTACATTTTTGTTACATTCTTGTTTATTGTATTACAATATATTTTTTAAAAACCTTTGTATTACAAAGTTTGGTGGTAACATGAGTAAATATGTACAGCAAGTAACCTAGATTATAACTGGGGAAACTAAAACATCTGGTAAGGAAGGACAAACTGAAAACCCTGTTGGACAAAGCTTAATCTTTGCAGGTTGTGAATTGTGTCTGCTGTCTAATGATATAATAGTACTTATGCTTTTTCTTTTATATTTATTTATGACTCTTTCTTTCATTCTTTATTATTTATTTATTAAGCATTATTTATTCTTTCCTTTTATATAGCTCTGCCCATTTGCCCTTTGTTAAACTCTGCTCTGTGTTGCTTGGATCTCCATGAGGCAAATGATCTCCATGAGGCAAATAACCTCAAATAAGGAATCTGCGGGACCATCAGGCGATCTCTTAAGTCTGCAAGTAAAGAAACACACCTTAAATTCTATAAGGTGATGGACCTTCCCACACTTCTTTATGGGTCTGAGAACTGGATTTTAACGAAACGCCAGGGCAGTCATATCCAAGAGGCTGAAATGTGATTTTTCAGGCATGTGGCAGGGTATACTCTCCATGATCACAGAAGGAACACAGATACGTGGCAGGAACTTAATATTATGAGTTTATTCGACAGGCTTGCCCAGTATCAGCTGAATTGGTGGGAACATTTTTGCTGAATGGATGACTGGCGCATCCCCAAACAACTATGCAACTATAAGCCAAAGGGACGGGGAGAGGTGTGGGACGTCCTAGGAAGCGCTGGAGTGATCAGCTCTAGACTCTTTGACTGTTTGAGACCGGAACAAACCGTCCTTGGTTTACTCCTTCCAGATATGATGATGATGAGGAAAATCTACAGGTAGTAACCAAAATCAAGAAATTCATGACTCTACTGTGGTATCAACAAATACTTCAGATCTCAAACCAGTGGAACCAACGGAAGTATCTGAGGAACGTTTAGAGGATACAATGACACTACTGGCAGAATAGATGTTGTGGGAGTATTACTATCGCCATCGGCCAGTAACAGTAGGCTTACTATAAGTGACAACCCAGGATTGGTCTGAAAATACTGATAGTGACGTTGCTTATGTTTTAGTTACACTTGGCTCTATATTTGAGCAACCACAGTTTTCTGGTTAATGTTGATGGGAGAAGACTTTCTGAGAATTACTACAACTGACTTCTTCCTAATGGAGATAAAGCTAATAGAGGCCAACTTATTTTTCTATTTCAAAAGACTGTGTATATTGTTTTTGTTGTAAAGTTTTTGGTAAAACGGTAAGTAGTCTCCCTAAATTGAATGGCTATTCTGATTGGCAACATTTATCTTTAACATTTAAAATTCATAAGACTAATGTTGCCTACAATGAAAATGTTAAATCACAGATAACATTAAATAACATGCTTAAAAACAAGACTGCTGTAAACCAAATACAACTAAGATTATTAAAAGCAGAAAAGAAACCATTAGTGTGGTGTATTAGAAAGGATTATTGCCGTAATAAAGTTTTTGTCACATCAGTATCTGGCTTTTTGTGATACTTTGAAAACTTGATGTGAACATATCTTCTTGCATCAGGGACTAGGTGAATCACCTGTTCCAGTCTCCTTTGTGACTTTCGAGTACGATAAATGCCCTCTAAGGACGTTACAAGCATCCTGTAGAGTAAAACCAGTGGTAGGAGTGCCACCTTCGAGCCTCTGGTTTTGCTCTGGGTTTCATTTGGAAACCCACCTCCTAGGTTCTTCTGCTCCTAGTGCTGATGGGAAACCTTTCTCTTCCGTCCTTAGCACTGTTGACCACTTGACAGCTTAACCCTGGCCAGGGCCTTATCAGGTAGCATGAAAGGAAAACAAGAAAACGACAATTACATAGTAAAGCTGAAGTTTGAAATCAATGAAAGACTCCCTAGCCCTTGGAAAGATCTGGGGAAAGATCATTTTCTAAATTAAAAATAATATAGAGTTACTTACGAGCAATGACGGTTCAGCAAAGATTAAGTGACATGTCTGCTGTTGCAATTGAACATTATAATTTTGGATACAAGTCAATTATATGCAGACTTCGCTGATATGAAGGGAAGGACAGGTCACATTTAGTATAAAATTCAAATTGTGTAATTCATCAATCATACTAAATAAACGTAATTATTCTTACATCTTCTTCTTTAGCGTTACAGCCCAACGTGAGCCATAGCTTCCAACACCAATCTCCGATGTCTCCTATCCATTGCCATCTCATTGTAACCTCTCACATCCATTCTTCTTACATCTTCCAGCACATCATCCAACCATCTTATCCTAGGTCAGTCCCCCTTTCTGGTTTTATAGACTTGTGTCCTCAGAATCCGTTCGCTCTAGGTGGCCTAGCCATTGTATTTGTAGACCATTTATGAATCTTAAATGTCCTCATGCTTCAGTAGCTCACCTGTTTTCTGGTTATTTCTTATTCTCCATTCATCATCTTGTTTAACGGGCCATAAGCACGTCTTATGATGTTTCTTTCAAAACCTTCTTAGCGGTTCTTGTTCTGTTTTTTGTTAATGTCCACGTCTCGCCTACATCCGGTAAGTAACAACCGCGGTCTGATAAGTGTCTTATATATTTTATTTTTGTGTTACGACTAATCAGTTTGCTTCTCAATAGTCTGCTGTTGGCATAATATCCCCTTTTTTCTGTTATTTTTTATCCTGTCATATGGGCGTATCCAGGGGGGCAAGGGAGGGCAGCTGCCCCCCCTTCCAACAAACTGGAAAAAAATTTAAAAAACCAATTTGTAAATAATTTATTAACAGACTGGTTGTTGATATTTCAAAATGAAAGAAACTAATTACGAAATAGACACTCGCGTCATCTATGAGAAGTTATAAGAACTATAACCTTACGATTTCTCATAAGATTAGCTTATGTAACTCGCAACTCTTACTGTTACACGCCATGACGCCATCTCTGAGAAGTGAGAAGTGATAAGAACTACAACCTCTTTTTCTTATTAGAACACAACTCTTACAGTACTTATCGTTAGAGTGAGTGCGGCGAAGTTACTTTCGCAAGTAACAATTTTTACGACATTAAGAAGTCAATTACCACAATTTTTACTACAGGAAGAAGCCATTGGCTACACTGAAAGATAAATGGATATTAGAAAATTTTGTGGTACTTTTCACCCTTTTTCGAGTTTTTTTTCACTGGTATGTGTATTTTAAAACTATCCTAACCTAACCTAAACGGTGGTTTTGCGAAAAATTTGTTTTTTAATCGAATTTCGTCGTGGACAAATCGGGACATGGCTCCGGAATAGTCACGTTTTACGTAAAAGAGAAGCCACAACCGTCTCGGAAACTCCTAAATGTCCTGGAAAGTCCCATTTCTCGCTAATGTATGATTTATCATTATGAGTACATAAAAGCATGAGTTATATTTTTCAATTAATAAAATAACCAACTTCCTGTAGTCAGTTTCACTCATGAGCCTAACCAGGGGAGGTTTTGGGGCTTATAACGGTGTAACCTATCCTTGCTCTCAAATAATTGCTAGAATAAAATCCGTAAGTGCACGTTTAGCCCTACCAATTATTCCGTTCCAAAACCCACAATTATCAGCTTTTTATTATACACGAGATATATCTAGCTATACAACAGTCAGAGTCAAATATTGACTCATGATTATTCCTAATATGCGAATGACGAAGAAGCGTTGCAGTATTAATTAAAGCAACCACTTAAACTATTTTTTCTATTTAACAGTTCATTGTTCATTTGCTTAGTTATAAGATGATCTCAGGTGATCATTAAAACACAAATGTGAGCTTACATTATTGGTTTTTTTTTAAAACATAAGAACTGAAACGAACAATCACGTAGAGGTTAAAACGTTGAAGAAGTTAAGCTATTGTTGAAGAAGAAAGGCAAATTGCATGCTTTACTTTGTCCAATTTTGCACAAAGGAACAACTTTAAGTATGTTCTAGCAATCATCAACGTTTATTTTACATGATTAAGCATGACTTTGAAAGTTTCATATATTTATATAATTAAAATTATTTTTCTAAAAAAAATGTTTAAAAAATTATACAATTATACTTTAGCTTACTTTTAGCTTATGCAAATACAATAGTTAAAAGAAGCTTAGTATAAATTATTCTCCAACGTGCTTTCGGTCAGTTACTATGTGTACCATATTTCACCTAGTTAACCTATTAATACCTCTTGGTAATCTTACTAAATTTTTTATAAAGGCATGGACCAAAAAACGCGTCATACCGATTCAAAATGAAATAATTGATCTCTGTGATGCTATAATCAGGGAACAAATCATCACAAGGGTTAAAGAAGCTTTCTAGCTGATGAAACCGCAGATATTTCTGGAAAAGAACAGCTGTCTATTGGATTACGTTTCTTTGATGAAAAGGCCAACGAAATCAAAGAGGAATTTTTAGGCTTTGTAGAGATTGAAGGACTTGATGCCAGAAGTATTGCCAAAGCTATTGATGATTTAGTTACAAACTTAAATCTAGACCCTGATAAGTGTGTGGGATTAGGTTTTGACGGATGTTCCACCGTGTCTGGCAAAGAAGGGGGTGTGCAAGCAATCTTGAGGCAAAAGTACAAAAAAGCCTTATACTTCCATTGCTCCTCGCACAAGCTAAACCTGGTCATGAACGACTTAAACCTTATCCCAGAAATTCGAAACTGCGTTGGAACTATCAAGGAGATAATCACATTTTTTCGCGAGTCCATTTTACGACGCAAGCTTATTGCAAACATTCCTAAATTGTGTGAGACTAGATGGTCAGAAAAGTACAAGAGCATTCATGTTTTTAAGGATAACTTCGTCAATATTGTTGAAGCATTAGAGATATTAGCTGAAGAGGGAAATGTAGCAACCAGAAATAAAGCATATCAAATGCATGCATCGGCGTGCAGATCTTCATTTATTGTCTCAGTAGCATTAATTGCAAAGTATTCCGCTATACTGCAACCCATAGCAAATACACTTCAGTCAAAGCCAACCAGCACATTCAAACTATTCTCGACATGCTAAGAGATCATCGGAAAGATGCAGAGAGCATCACAAATGACGTTTTGAAAGAAACATATGACATTGCAAAGCATTTGAATATTGATATAACCGCCACTCGCGTTTCTGGCCGACAAAAGCATAGAAGTAATCCTCTTGCTGAAAATCTATCCGAATTTTGGAGAAGGTCTCTAATAATTCCTTACTTGGATTCCATCATATCATCTTTAGAAGTTAGATTTTCTTCAGACAAATCGCTTACATTTTCATTGACACATTTCCATCCGAGTAACATGAGAGATGCTTCATTGGAGGAATGGAAAGAAAGTACTGCATCTTGTGCAACATTTCACAATTTGGAAGGCATCAACGGGGAAAGGGAATTGTGGTTTAAAATGTGGAATGAGGTACAAGAAGCATCAGACATCACTGAAGTTTTAAAAAAGAGCGAATTGTTTTTCCCGGCCATTAGAAAGGCGCTACTGATATTGCTCTCACAGCCCTGCACAACAAGCAGTATAGAGCGTTCATTCAGTTCTCTTCGCCGAATTAAAACATGGTTAAGAAGTACTATTGGTGAAAATATATTAAATGGATTAGCCATGGTAAGCATTCACCGTGAATGGGTTTTAGTAAACAAGGAGCGATTAATGGAAGCAGTAATTCGAAAATTTGCAACTAATCCTCGCAAGCTATTGTTCAAGAATTAATTTCTTTTAATAAATGGTGTTCTTCCTTTTATTATTGTTTATTAAAACATGGTTAAGAATAAGTATTGGTAAAAATAAGTTAAATGCTTAGCCATGCTAAGCATTCATCGTCGAGTTTTCGCAAAAAAGGAACAAGGAGCTGTAGTTAGAAAATTTGTAACTAATCCTTAAGAACTATTGTTTAAACAATTTTTTTTAATAAATGTTATTCTTCCTTATGTTATTGTTTACTATGTATTGTTTATTATATAGTATGGCACTATGGACCCTCCCCCCCGCCATCAAAGAGGTTGATTTTCGAAAACTGCCCCCCCCTTCCGTTTTGAGCTGGATACGCCCATGTCCTGTCATGTTTATGAACCCTTCTCTATCTATCATGTTATCCAGGTATCTGAACTTATTAACTTTATCAAATGAATTATTCTCTATGTATAAGTTATATAGAATTGCTTCTCCTTTCTGATGCAGAAATCAGCATGTACAGTATATAGTTTTGCTGATAGGCTATTTACATTCAGTCCCATTCCAGCGGATTTTTGATTCTGCTGCTTGTATACCTCAACTAGCAGATGTCTTGATCTGGCTATTATCACAGCATCATCAGCGCAAGCAGTGCCGGATTTAGGCATAGGCTACATAGGCTGCAGCTTAGGAGCCCACAGCACAAACAAAAAGGAAAAAAACAGTCAACTTGCATAAAAAGTATTTGGTTTGTGTTTCAGAGAACATAGAAGTTATTAGAGGAAAAGGCCGTAATATGAGCCATGTATAGGGTAGAGTGTGCACTTAAATTTTAAATTCTTCTCAAACTGTAGGCTACCCATTGCACTGTGGCTCGTTCTATGTTGACAGGAATATCATGAATCTCTTAAGGTTCGGTTAAGACCCTCTTTTTATAATTTCAGCTACTGCAGCACATGTAAATAAATATATTTCCAAAACATTTCAAATGCAAACTTTTGCCCACATAGGTGGGACAAAAATTTGAAAAATTAAATTAATTTGAATAAATTAACTGTATTATTCAACTTTAAACAACTTTATTGACTTTGTGAATGACTTCTTTTACTTTATTAACATATTTGACCAATTTTTTAATTTATTAACATATTATTATAATTAAAAAGTTGAAAGAATTATAATCATTGACACAATGTAGAAGTATTAGAATGACATACTATAGTTAAATGGATGTATTACAGTAACAAAACTAATAACTAATATGTAATGAAAATAATTAATAACTAATTAAAAGATGTAAGAAACTAATAACGCTCACTTCAAATAGTAGTAGGGTATTATTTATAATGCGAACTTTCGCCCCACCAGTCTGCGAATTTTTTCCCCACAGGCTACTTATTTGCTATTTGATCAGTGCTGTTATCTATTAGTATGGTTGAATAATATAACTCCTTGTTTTGAAAAGACGAATTTGAACTCTTTAAAATGACCTATAACTTAGAAGAGTTTACTCAATAATTTATAGGCATTATAAAGTTTCCTGAATATCAAAATATTACTGCCGTCACGGTACTCACACCATTGAAAACCTGTATAGAAACTAAACGGGATAGCTTTAAAGAGTAAGAGAAGAAAGGGGCAGACATATCTGGTTGTACTGAATATGCAACAAAGACCCACAGTGCAAGCGCAAAATAAACGTGTGTCTGGCACCAGACACTGGACTGACACCCTCAGAAATGTTTTGAAGGCAGACTTTCCTTCCAGTTATAGACCAGTTTGTGTTGTCATTGAGGCAGAGGCTAGAAGCATACAAATTAGTTGATACTCATCTTGGGTTTCTTAGTAAATTAGACGGAATTACTGTCAATGAAGAGATCATGAAAGCAACTCAAAATTTAGTAGAAGCAAATGGACTACATGATTTGGACAACAACCTGGGAACTGAACTAATTTATTTCAATTGTTAATGATGGTTACCAACAGTAGTGGTGAAAGATAATTTTTGAAGTTGAATCTTATTAAAAATAGGCTCCGGACAACCAGGCCAAAAGATAGGCTGAACTTTTTATCTCTTATGAGCTTAGAGAGTGATATTTTGAATCAGTTATCTTATGAAGATGTCATAAAAGTCAATGTGTTAATAAAGTGTAGGTGAATGCCAATAGATCAAACCACATCCTTGAAAGTAGTATACTACAGTCTTTTATGATGCAGAAAAATTATGATTTACTTACACATTTGTACAATGTAAATATACCCTAATACTTTTACGTTCTTTTACTTCCATATTCCTTAAGGAATGGAAGTATGGTGATGGCAAAAAAAATCGTGTTCGAGATTATTGCAGATTCTGATTCTACTACACTCAAAACATGAAAAAAGTCGTTTTCCGAAAAGTGTCTGTGTGTCTGTCTGTCTGTCTGTGTGTCTATAGATTTTTTTTCTATGGCAAACGATAACTGCCGCAAATTCAAACAGAATCAAATAATTTTTTGCATACAGCCCTGATTTGCAGAGTACTCGCGACCTATTGTTTTTGGTGAAGATTGGTTGAGGGAAAGGGGTAGTTTACCTGCAACGGTTTTTTTTTTAGCAAGGGTAATTTTGTTTGTTTGGCAAACGATAACAGCCGCAAATTCAAACAGAATCAAATAATGTTTCGCATACAGCCCTGAATTGTAGAGTTCTCAAGATCTGTTGATTTTGGTGAAGATCGGTTAAGGGAAAGAGGTAGTTTACCTGTAACGTTTTATGTTTTAACAAGGGTATTTCTTATGGCAAACGATAACAGCCGCAAATTCAAACAGAATCAAAAGATTATTTGCATACAGCCCTAAATTGTAGAGTTCTAAAGACCTATTGTTTTTTGTGAAGATCGGTTGAGGGAAAGGGGTAGTTTACCTGCAACGTTTTTTTAACAAGGGTATTTTCTATGGCAAACGATAACAGCCGCAAATTCAAACAGAATCAAATAATGTTTTGCATACAGCCCTGATTTGTAGAGTACTCGCGACCTATTGTTTTTGGTGAAGATCGGTTGAGGGAAAGGGGTAGTTTACCTGCAACGGTTTTTACTTCCATATTTCCTTAAGGAATGGAAGTATGGTGATGGCAAAAAAAATCGTGTTCGAGATTATTGCAGATTCTGATTCTACTACACTCAAAACATGAAAAAAAGTCGTTTTCCGAAAAGTGTCTGTGTGTGTGTGTGTCTGTGTGTGTGTCTGTGTGTCTGTAGATTTTTTTTCTATGGCAAACGATAACTGCCGCAAATTCAAACAGAATCAAATAATTTTTTGCATACAGCCCTGATTTGTAGAGGACTCGCGACCTATTGTTTTTGGTGAAGATCGGTTGAGGGAAAGGGGTAGTTTACCTGCAACGGTTTTTTTTTATCAAGGGAAATTTTTTTTTTTTGGCAAACGATAACAGCCGCAAATTCAAACAGAATCAAATAATGTTTCGTATACAGCCCTGAATTGTAGAGTTCTCAAGACCTTTTGTTTTTGGTGAAGATCGGTTAAGGGAAAGGGGTAGTTTACTTGTAACGTTTTATGTTTTAACAAGGGTATTTCCTATGGCAAACGATAACAGCCGCAAATTCAAACAGAATCAAAAGATTATTTGCATACAGCCCTAAATTGTAGAGTTCTCAAGACCTATTGTTTTTGGTGAAGATCGGTTAAGGGAAAGGGGTAGTTTACCTACAACGTTTTTTTAACAAGGGTATTTTCTATGGCAAACGATAACAGCCGCAAATTCAAACAGAATCAAATAATTTTCTGCATACAGCCCTGATTTGTAGAGTACTCAAGACCTATTCTTTTTGGTGAAGATCAGTTGAGGGGAAGGGGTAGTTTACCTGCAACGTTTTTTATCAAGCGTATTTTCTATGGCAAACGATAACTGCCGCAAATTCAAACAGAATCAAATAATTTTTTGCATACAGCCCTGATTTGTAGAGTACTCGCGACCTATTGTTTTTGGTGAAGATCGGTTGAGGGGAAGGGGTAGTTTACCTGCACGGTTTTTTTTATCAAGGGAAATTTTTTTTTTGGCAAACGGTAACAGCCGCAAATTCAAACAGACTTAAATAATGTTTCGTATACAGCCCTAAATTGTAGAGTTCTCAAGACCTATTGTTTTTGGTGAAGATCGGTTGAGGGAAAGGGGTAGTTTACTTGCAACGTTTTTTTAACAAGGGTATTTTCTATGGCAAACGATAACAGCCGCAAATTCAAACAGAATCAAATAATGTTTTGCATACAGCCCTGATTTGTAGAGTACTCAAGACCTATTGTTTTTGGTGAAGATCGGTTAAGGGGAAGGGGTAGTTTACCTGCACCGTTTTTTTATCAAGCGTATTTTCTATGGCAAACGATAACAGCCGCAAATTCGAACAGAATCAAATAATTTTTAGCATACATCCCTGAATTGTAGAGGTCTCAAGGACGTTCGATTTTGGTGAAGATCGGTTAAGGGGAAGGGGTAGTTTACCAGCAACCTTTTACGTTTTAACAAGAGTAAAGTACTTGCAAATTTATTTAAACTTTTTGAAACAATGGTAATTGTTAAAAATAAAATAATTTTGTTGCCAGGCAATAAAATTAAAATTTTTTAATTTTAATGTAATATAATATTTTTCATTTAATACGGCAATAAAAAGGCAGGTAAGACACAAACACACAATTCACGTTATTTCTGGCCTCACTCATGTTTATTTTCTTACGTTTGCACGCTTTTTTAATGGAAAGTGCCGAAACCCACACCAACATAACGCGTGCAAGCCGAAAATATCGGTATGGAGAACCATACATGACTTCCATATTCTAAGATTTATATTTAAAATCATTTTCAGCCAAACAGCCAGGCTGTGTCTTACCTGCCTTTTTATTGCTGTATTAAATGAAAAATATTATATTACATTAAAATGAAAAAATTATAATTTTATTGCCTGGCAACAAAATTATTTTATTTTTAACAATTACCATTGTTTCAACAAGTTTAAATAAATTTTCAAGTACTTTACTCTTGTTAAAACGTATAAGGTTGCAGGTAAACTACCCCTTCCCCTTAACCGATCTTCACCAAAATCGAAAGTCATTGAGACCTCTACAATTCAGGGACGTATGCAAAAAATTATTTGATTCTGTTTGAATTTGCGGCTGTTATCGTTTGCCATAGAAAATACGCTTGATAAAAAAACGTTGCAGGTAAACTACCCCTTCCCCTTAACCGATCTTCACCAAAAACAATAGGTCTTGAGTACTCTACAAATCAGGACTGTATGCAAAACATTATTTGATTCTGTTTGAATTTGCGGCTGTTATCGTTTGCCATAGAAAATACCCTTGTTAAAAAAACGTTGCAGGTAAACTACCCCTTTCCCTCAACCGATCTTCACCAAAAACAATAGGTCTTGAGAAATCTACAATTCAGGGCTGTATGCGAAACATTATTTGATTCTGTTTGAATTTGCGGCTGTTATCGTTTGCCAAAAAAAAAAAATTTCCCTTGATAAAAAAAACCGTAGCAGGTAAACTACCCCTTCCCCTCAACCGATCTTCACCAAAAACAATAGGTCGCGAGTACTCTACAAATCAGGGCTGTATGCAAAAATTTATTTGATTCTGTTTGAATTTGCGGCAGTTGTCGTTTGCCATAGAAAATACGCATGATAAAAAACGTTGCTGGTAAACTACCCCTTCCCCTCAACCGATCTTCACCAAAAACAATAGGTCTTGAGTACTCTACAAATCAGGGCTGTATGCAGAAAATTATTTGATTCTGTTTGAATTTGCGGCTGTTATCGTTTGCCATAGAAAATACCCTTGTTAAAAAAACGTTGTAGGTAAACTACCCCTTTCCCTTAACCGATCTTCACCAAAAACAAAAGGTATTGAGAACTCTACAATTTAGGGCTGTATGCAAATAATCTTTTCATTCTGTTTGAATTTGCGGCTGTTATCGTTTGCCATAGGAAATACCCTTGTTAAAACATAAAACGTTACAGGTAAACTACCCCTTTCCCTTAACCGATCTTCACCAAAAACAATAGGTCTTGAGAACTCTACAATTCAGGGCTGTATGCGAAACATTATTTGATTCTGTTTGAATTTGCGGCTGTTATCGTTTGCCAAACAAACAAAATTACCCTTGCTAAAAAAAAACCGTTGCAGGTAAACTACCCCTTTCCCTCAACCGATCTTCACCAAAAACAATAGGTCGCGAGAACTCTGCAAAACCGGGCTGTATGCAAAAAATTATTTGATTCTGTTTGAATTTGCGGCAGTTATCGTTTGCCATAGAAAAAAAATCTACAGACACAGACAGACAGACAGACAGACAGACAGACAGACAGACAGACAGACAGACACACAGACACTTTTCGGAAAACGACTTTTTTTCATGTTTTGAGTGTAGTAGAATAAGAATCTGCAATAATCTCGAACACGATTTTTTTTGCCATCACCATACTTCCATTCCTTAAGGAATATGGAAGTAAAAATGGACATCAATTTGCTTACTGGCGAAGCTAGTAGTTAATGAATGGGTAGGCAAAAATCTTATCTTAAATTTTTTTTAAGGAATCACTAAAAAGACGGTGGGTCAAATCGGACGCTGAGGTAGAGTTTGCTGTAACCGAATGGTTCCACAAACAGCCGTAAGAATTTTACTAGCAGGGAATCTACAGGTTAGCGCAACAGTGGAACTCATGTCTTAATGTTATTGGAGACTTCTTTTAAAATCGTTGAATAAAAATTGCTTTACAGCTCTATAGGTGTGTCTATTGAACAATCCTTGTATTAGTCATACACGATAATACAACTGATTAAACTTCAAATTTTTAAACTTGGTTAGTTTCTATATATATGTTTAATGTTACAAATAATTCAAATAACAATCTTGATCATCTGTTAGTTCAGCGGAATAACAGTGACACTTTTAATAACCGCATAAAATAAACACTTAGAAACAACACAGGCGCTTTAACTTAACTGTTTGGACCACAGAAGTGAGGCATGCCTCAACGCTCTATGTGTACAGCGCGGGACAATCCCCCCTCACTACACTTCCCTATCACACCACTACATTGCTTACATACGATGTATACAAAAAACGCTGAGGCAAGTTCAGGTTGCCTCATTCGCTTTAAACGAACTATGCCGAATCTCACCTGTCACCATCTAGCGGTCGCTCAATAAAGCACGTTTCGGTTTAATAAATTTGACAGTCCCAGTAACAATGTATAATCTTTACGTTATGTAGTTCATACGTATTTATAATTTTTATTCTACAGAATTTGTTAGGGTAGGCATTGCCTCAATTGCCTCCATGTAACTTCGCCACTGATATATATGTGTACAACGTTATCGGCAACAAAGAAGTAGTTTTTGTTAAAATTCCTTCCCGGGATATTTGGCCGTAGTCCAATGTTTTCTACAAAACCAGACATTTCGGCAATGCCATCGACTTCCATCATCAGTGAAAATCGAGTGCGATAACGTGAGGTGGTATACGTTAGTGACCACAGTACTGTGGTTAAGGCTGAAGCAGTAAGTAGAAAGAAGTAGTTTCTATGGTAATATTTCATTTCGAAAATGATTTTAAATATAAATCTTAGAATATGGAAGTCATGTATGGTTCTCCATACCGATATTACTTCCATATTTCCTTAAGGAATGGAAGTATGGTGATGGCAAAAAAAATCGTGTTCGAGATTATTGCAGATTCTGATTCTACTACACTCAAAACATGAAAAAAAGTCGTTTTCCGAAAAGTGTGTGTGTGTGTGTGTGTGTGTGTGTGTGTGTCTGTGTGTCTGTAGATTTTTTTTCTATGGCAAACGATAACTGCCGCAAATTCAAACAGAATCAAATAATTTTTTGCATACAGCCCTGATTTGTAGAGGACTCGCGACCTATTGTTTTTGGTGAAGATCGGTTGATGGAAAGGGGTAGTTTACCAGCAACGGTTTTTTTTTATCAAGGGAAATTTTTTTTTTTTGGCAAACGATAACAGCCGCAAATTCAAACAGAATCAAATAATGTTTCGTATACAGCCCTGAATTGTAGAGTTCTCAAGACCTTTTGTTTTTGGTGAAGATCGGTTAAGGGAAAGGGGTAGTTTACTTGTAACGTTTTATGTTTTAACAAGGGTATTTCTTATGGCAAACGATAACAGCCGCAAATTCAAACAGAATCAAAAGATTATTTGCATAGAGCCCTAAATTGTAGAGTTCTCAAGACCTACTGTTTTTGGTGAAGATCGGTTAAGGGAAAGGGGTAGTTTACCTACAACGTTTTTTTAACAAGGGTATTTCCTATGCCAAACGATAACAGCCGCAAATTCAAACAAAATCAAATAATTTTCTGCATACAGCCCTGATTTGTAGAGTACTCAAGACCTGTTGTTTTTGGTGAAGATCGGTTGAGGGGAAGGGGTAGTTTACCTACAACGTTTTTTATCAAGCGTATTTTCTATGGCAAACGATAACTGCCGCAAATTCAAACAGAATCAAATAATTTTTTGCATACAGCCCTGATTTGTAGAGTACTCAAGACCTATTGTTTTTGGTGAAGATCGGTTGAGGGGAAGGGGTAGTTTACCTGCAACGGTTTTTTTTATCAAGGGAAATTTTTTTGGCAAACGATAACAGCCGCAAATTCAAACAGACTTAAATAATGTTTCGTATACAGCTCTGAATTGTAGAGTTTTCACGACCTATTGTTTTTGGTGAAGATCGGTTAAGGGAAAGGGGTAGTTTACTTGTAACGTTTTATGTTTTAACAAGGGTATTTCCTATGGCAAACGATAACAGCCGCAAATTCAAACAGAATCAAACGATTATTTGCATACAGCCCTAAATTGTAGAGTTCTCAAGACCTATTGTTTTTGGTGAAGATCGGTTGAGGGAAAGGGGTAGTTTACTTGCAACATTTTTTTAACAAGGGTATTTTCTATGGCAAACGGTAACAGCCGCAAATTCAAACAGAATCAAATAATGTTTTGCATACAGCCCTGATTTGTAGAGTACTCGCGACCTATTGTTTTTGGTGAAGATCTGTTAAGGGGAAGGGGTAGTTTACCTGCACCGTTTTTTTATCAAGCGTATTTTCTATGGCAAACGATAACAGCCGCAAATTCAAACAGAATCAAATAATTTTTTGCATACATCCCTGAATTGTAGAGGTCTCAAGGACTTTAGATTTTGGTGAAGATCAGTTAAGGGGAAGGGGTAGTTTACCTGCAACCTTCTACGTTTTAACAAGAGTAAAGTACTTGCAAATTTATTTAAACTTTTTGAAACAATGGTAATTGTTAAAAATAAAATAATTTTGTTGCCAGGCAATAAAATTAAAATTTTTTAATTTTAATGTAATATAATATTTTTCATTTAATACGGCAATAAAAAGGCAGGTAAGACACAAACACACAATTCACGTTATTTCTGGCCTCACTCGTGTTTATTTTCTTACGTTTGCACGCTTTTTAAATGGAAAGTGCCGAAACCCACACCAACATAACGCGTGCAAGCCGAAAAAATGGACATCAATTTGCGTACTGGCGAAGCTAGTAGTTAATGAATGGGTAGGCAAAAATCTTATCTTAAATTTTTTTTAAGGAATCACTAAAAGGACGGTGGGTCAAATCGGACGCTGAGGTAGAGTTGCTGTAACCGAATGGTTCCACAAACAGCCGTAAGAATTTTACTAGCAGGGAATCTACAGGTTAGCGCAACAGTGGAACTCATGTCTTAATGTTATTGGAGACTTCTTTTAAAATCGTTGAATAAAAAATGCTTTACAGCTCTATACGTGTGTCTATTGAACAATCCTTGTATTAGTCATACACAATAATACAACTGATTGAACTTCAAATTTTTAAACTTGATTAGTTTCTATATATATGTTTAATGTTACAAATAATTCAAATAACAATCTTGATCATCTGTTAGTTCAGCGGAATAACAGTGACACTTTTAATAACCGCATAAAATAAACACTTAGAAACAACACAGGCGCTTTAACTTAACTGTTTGGACCACAGAAGTGAGGCATGCCTCAACGCTCTATGTGTACAGCGCGGGACAATCCCCCCTCACTACACTTCCCTATCACACCACTACATTGCTTACATACGATGTATACAAAAAACGCTGAGGCAAGTTCAGGTTGCCTCATTCGCTTTAAACGAACTATGCCGAATCTCACCTGTCACCATCTAGCGGTCGCTCAATAAAGCACGTTTCGGTTATAATCTTTACGTTATGTAGTTCATACGTATTTATAATTTTTATTCTACAGAATTTGTTAGGGTAGGCATTGCCTCAATTGCCTCCATGTAACTTCGCCACTGATATATATGTGTACAACGTTATCGGCAACAAAGAAGTAGTTTTTGTTAAAATTCCTTCCCGGGATATTTGGCCGTAGTCCAATGTTTTCTACAAAACCAGACATTTCGGCAATGCCATCGACTTCCATCATCAGTGAAAATCGAGTGCGATAACGTGAGGTGGTATACGTTAGTGACCACAGTACTGTGGTTAAGGCTGAAGCAGTAAGTAGAAAGAAGTAGTTTCTATGGTAATATTTCATTTCGAAAATGATTTTAAATATAAATCTTAGAATATGGAAGTCATGTATGGTTCTCCATACCGATATTTTTTTTAGCAAGGGTAATTTTGTTTGTTTGGCAAACGATAACAGCCGCAAATTCAAACAGAATCAAATAATGTTTCGCATACAGCCCTGAATGGTAGAGTTCTCAAGATCTGTTGATTTTGGTGAAGATCGGTTAAGGGAAAGGGGTAGTTTACCAGTAACGTTTTATGTTTTAACAAGGGTATTTCCTATGGAAAACGATAACAGCCGCAAATTCAAACAGAATCAAAAGATTATTTGCATACAGCCCTAAATTGTAGAGTTCTCAAGACCTATTGTTTTTGGTGAAGATCGGTTGAGGGAAAGGGGTAGTTTACCTGCAACGTTTTTTTAACAAGGGTATTTTCTATGGCAAACGATAACAGCCGCAAATTCAAACAGAATCAAATAATGTTTTGCATACAGCCCTGATTTGTAGAGTACTCAAGACCTATTGTTTTTGTAGAATTACATTACAAAAAGAAATTTATAAAAATGTGTACTTCATATTTCTGAATGTACATACTGAATGGATAGTATATACCCTGATTAACGAAAGAAAGTGACTGGCGGAGCAGCCGCGCGGCGACCGAGTTTGTAGTAAAAACATTCCACTTAATAACCTCGTGGAAACGTAAAATACAGGGCTAGAAATGTCTAATGAACTGTATTTTAATCAACAATTAAAGACATTTTTAACAAACTTTTCTAATTTTTTAAATCTTTTTTCAATTAATTTATATTGAGAGTTAAATAAAAAAATACACGAATTTGAATTAAAAATTTAGGGTTTATCATTTTTATTACGTAAGAACTCAGAGGTTAAGCATCGGAAAAACATTTCTTGTAGACAAATGGTAGTCCACCTTCTTTAGTACAATATATCAAAAATTGAGATTCCTACGATTAAAATTAACGACGTTATTAATTTTTTTCTAATGTCCTGTTAACTCAGTTGTTAAAAGTTGTACATGAATGAGATCTGCGTGACGCTCTCTTTAGATAATTAAGTGTAGAAGACATATACAACTTACACCTTGTACGTGATAGGAATACTACAATGGATTAATATATAAATTGAATTTCACAGAGAGCAGTGTGTGGCGCTCTGCGGCGGAAGTACAGTCAAAACCTAGTGGACCCATTTTATTCGCGCGCTACCGTCTTCGTTTGAAGACTACTAATTCACAACTATAAGTGTTTTAATAAGTGTTTCTTAAAGAGTGTTTTAATAGTGTATTTTTATGATTTATACACATATTTTATGAGCGGATTCCATAAAAGCTGAAGAACACTACAATACTTGTAAATACCTTACTGTCTTTATTATTTATTTGTCAGTGCTAATAACAAGTAATTTACTAATTGTTTTTTACATTTCAATACATTATAACAGTAAAATACTGTTATAATTATGCAGTATCTGGTAGACCGAGCTTTGCTCGGTAGTTTTAAACTGTAAACTGTATTTCATAGTTAAATAATTAGTTGTTGAGAAATTTGGATGGCATTAACAATTTCCCAGTAATTACATTGCACTTCAATTAGTAGTATTAAAGCTGATCACAAAACAAAAATAGTTTATTAACAAGAAAACAATAAATACCGTACCGCAAAAGAGTGATAAACAATCATTCAAGACCATCTGTTATAAAAAGCATGTAGTTCAACTAAACCACAAAAGTCTGGTCAGATGTAAGTTTTTGAAAGATCTCCAGGTAGATAGATTAGATTAAATAAGTAGACAGATAACTAAAATCTCTGTATATTTATATGACAGGTTGGTGACTCGTAGCAAGTTGGGTGTGTCAATGCGTGAGCCGTGAGCGTATGCACATATTTTTTGGGCTGTTACTGTACCTTGACTCGATGGCGTGCCGTTGAGCGATGTTAGTTCTAATTTTCCTATATTAACTGATTGCGGTTATATTTCGTAATATTTGAAGGTTACATACCACTTTTTATTGATGAATACAATTTTGTTATGCTTACTGTGAAAAAACTCAATGAAAAAAATTATTAATAACGGAGTTAACAGTACATTCGGAAAAAATTAATAACGTCGTTAATATTATTCGTAGGAATCTCAATTTTTGATATATTGTACTAAAGAAGGTGGACTACCATTTGTCTACAAGAAATGTTTTCCCGATGCTTAACCTCTGAGTTCTTACGTAATAAAAATGATAAACCCTAAATTTTTAATTCAAATTCGTGTATTTTTTTATTTAACTCTCAATGTAAATTAATTGAAAAAAGATTTAAAAAATTAGAAAAGTTTGTTAAAAACCTCTTTAATTCATGATTAAAATACAGTTCTTTAGATATTTGTAGCCCTGTATTTTACGTTTCCACGAGGTTATTAAGTGGAATGTTTTTACTACAAACTCGGACGCTGCGCGGCCGCTCCGCCAGTCACTTTCTTTCGTTAATCAGGGTTATAAGTAGTAACAATGCATCTGCCGGTCTAGTGGTGGGGACGCCAAGCCGCGTATTCCAATCGCGGCCAGACAGTAGATTGTTCTGTGATGTCGTAACAGTATTGTTTTGATTTCCTTTGGAAATCACTTGTTTTTATTTCCCCTACATTTTTATTCTGTTTGGGGTGTTTTGAGTGTAATACAAAAACAAGTGCAATCTTTTGTTATTATTTTCATAGATTCCAGAATGCCACTGTACATTTAGATACATTGAAACCGTTAAATTGTTTAACATAGTATAATACAAATTTATAAAAAAATCAGTGTATCCCAATTTAATTTGTGTACTTAACAATAATTTTATTTGCAGTTCTGGAAGACATATTTTTCAAAATTTTCCGGGGAAGGAGACGTACCCACCGTTTTACTGGGGGGTACTCCATATCCCGGTAGTTAGGGGGCCCGCATCACATGTTCAGCCTAGAGGCCCACTAACTCTAAATCCGGTCCTGGCGTAAGCACATTATTATTGTTACATATTTAATATCATTTTCGTGAATTTTTTTTTACACACAACTACTGGGGTAAAAATGTTTTGTGCAAGGCAGAAAAAAGTGAAATGGGAGAAAAAGGTTACATACATGTGGCATAGACGGCTAGTAGCCGGACTGCTCAATGTCTGTTTCAGTGTGCATGATTGGAGTTATGAAAACGTGTCACATGCTCATATGGGTCCTTCTTTTTGCTCACACGGTTTTGTTTTAAATAACATTTCCATAACTCGCAGCTTTTATCTCGCTGCCATTTTGTGATCCTCCCGTTTTTTTTTCCAAGCAGTAGCGAGGCGTCCATGTAACCGCTGTTGCCGGCGGAAACAATACCGGAAATAACAGAAAATAATATTAATGATATCACACAATAAATACTTTGGTTATTGAATAATTTGAAATCCGAACAAAATTACCAGGAAAACGTGAAGACAAGCGTAGCATTTGATTTCGCATTTGCACCGTCTTGTGTTGCCGGTTTAGACATTGGCAATGTTTTACTGCGTACGGTCATTGACCTCGTAGTAGTTGTCACTGTACAAAGTGTGGAGGGGGGCACATTCGTCCACCCAATGTGTTGCCGCTGTATAAACCGGCAAAACGCTCAGTTAGCGGCATGTTAGTTTGCGGAACTGACGTGCTGCAGATACTACGTAGGTACCTATTTGTGTTTTGTTCGTTTAGTCATCTGTTTCTCTGTTTGTCTTTATTATTTTTAATTCTATTATTTGTGTTCTAATTTATTTTGAGTAAGTATAATGGAAGTCAGATCCCGTTCAACCGGGACCCTCTTCTTCTGCCAGCGAATTATATAAAATGCTCCAGGAAGAGATGGTTGGAGGACCTTTGAAGGCGGAACAGACAGCACCTTGCCTGTGCCGTGTTGTGAAGATGATGATGATGACATTGATGATGACTTTCTCGTAAACCTTCAACTCCTTCCCCTGTCTGTTTCCTGTGTGTATGTGTGTACGCGCGCGCGCTGTGTGAATTTATATTATTATTGTATAATAATATTAAAATTAAATATTATTAATATTTAAATGTATTTATACGGGTATACGGCGAAAGCATGAGCTTACGTGTACATACAGTTTAAGATGTAGCCCACAAACCGTTTTTACTCCCATGTTTCCATAAGGAAATAGAAGTATGGTGAAGGCAAAAAAAAATCGTGCTCGCGATAAGGGCTGATTCTGATTGTACTAACCTCAAAACATGAAGAAAAGTCATTTTCCGAAAAGTGTCTGTGTGTAGAATTTTTTTTTGGCGAACGATAACTGCCGCAAAATCAAACAGAATAAAATAATTTTTTGCATGTGTCTGAGTTGTAGAAGACTCAAGTTGACCTGTTGATTTTGGTGAAGATCGGTTAAGGGGAAGGGGTAGTTTACCTGCAACGTTTTACATTTTAACAACAGTAAAGTACTTAATTTTGATAAATAAAGTATTCTGAAAAGAAGGTCATAATAATCCACTGTAGAAAGGTAGATGAAATAGCCTATTTGTAAATGAAAATGGTAGTTGAAGGGGGAAGGGGTAATTTTCTATAAATTAAAATAATAGTTGAAGAAGGAGGGGATAATGTTTTATATATGTACTATGTTATCGGCAACAAAGAAGTAGTTTGTTGTTAACACTCCTTCCCGGTCTGTTTGGCTGTGATTCAATGTTTTCTCCAAAACCAGACATTTCGGCAATGCCATCGACTGCCATCATCAGTGAAAATCGAGTGCGGTAACTTGAGGTGGTATACGTTAGTGACCAGAGTAGGCCTACTGTGGTTAATGCTGAAGAAAGAAGTAGTTTCTATGGAAATATTTCATTTCAATTTGTCAAACATAAAACTCGATATAAGGTGGAGAACATTTTTTTTTAGAAATTACAAAGGCCAACAATAAAAAAACTTTTTTAATGATTTTGCCTGATTCTTGTGTTTTTGGGTGTGCTGAGTCCGAAAATAATAATAAAAAGGTCGTATCGTCTACCATTTTTTCACAATTCAATATTCGAAACGTAAGAAATGCATTTTTTAATCTAATATTTGTGCATTTGATATAGTACAACATACAGTAAATCCAAATGAAGTTACGTTGGCAGTGGTGGCAAATGTGAGTGGGACAGTAGAGCAAGGGATCAACATTGGTCCAGAAAAAATTGGCCTGCAAGAAAAACCTTAAGACCTGGAAGAAGAACATTTTGCGTAAAAGTTTAATAGATCCAAAAAAAATTCTTCTACCACCTCTTCACATTAAATTAGGTTTGATGAAACAGTTTGTAAAAGCCTTGCCTAAAGATGGTGAATGTTTTAAGTATTTATGTGAAAAGTTTCCTCATTTATCAGAAGCCAAACTGAAAGAAGGGGTTTTCGTTGGGCCTGACATTCGTAAAATGATGTTCGATTCCAACTTTGAAAATAAAATGACTACAAAGGAGAAGGAGGCTTGGACCTCATTTAAGCAAGTTGTGACCAAGTTTTTGGGCAATGTAAAAGACCCAAACTATAAGCTTATCGTACCTAATATGATAGACAAATTCAAAAAGCTGGGATGTTTGATGAGCCTAAAAGTCCACTTCTTACACAGCCATCTTGACTTTTTCCCCGACAACTTGGGTGGTGTGAGTGAAGAGCAGGGGGAACGGTTTCACCAGGGCATCAAAGTGATGGAGAAACGTTACCAGGGACGGTGGAATGTCAATATGATGGGTGATTACTGCTGGTCACTTCACCGAGAACGACAAAGCATCACATCGGGGAAAAAGCTACATAAGAAGCTTCAAAGAGAAGAGAGAAAGGAAATACAAAAAAATAAACACTTAAAATATATGTATTTAAGTTGTATATGGTGTGTTAAGTTAAATAAAGTTAAATAAAATCTGTAATTAAACAAAAGTATCAGTTAAGTTTCTTTATTTTTGTTATATATTTGCTCCCTGTTTTAATATAATTGCGGCCATATTGTGAGAGAACTGTGAGTGGTACAAAAAAACTGATGCCAGATACGGTTTCAGCACCCAAAAATACATAATATTCAGCTGTATTTGTTTAAAATGTTTTCATAACAAATTTAAGTTAGTTATCGAACTGAATTCAAGTAAATGACTTTAAATATAAATCTTAGAACATGGAAGTCATGTATGATTCTCCAAACCGATTTTTGTACTCCGTACATTTGATATAGAAATTATCAGACTGTAGAATAATTTAACATGTAACTGAATACAATTACAGACGGGTCACGGCCTGGGAACACAAGGTCATGCTAGCCTGCATCACGCCAACTGCACCGGGTTTTATCGGGTCGATTGGTCAGTAGTGCGTAAGGGCGGTGTAAATTGTTGTAACCTTGATATGATTTCCACTTGGCGTTATCACTGACTTTAGGGCACCAATTAAACAAAACTAAGCCAATGTCGCAAGTAAAACAGGCCGTTACGAACAAAGCTGGTGTTTAATTAAACGCAGAGATTTCGAAACGACTTGATTATTGACATGCTTCGAACGCGATTCTTGATAATAAATAATCAGTAACGGTTAATAAATTATTATAGTTTGTTTTTGTTAACTAGGCTAGAGTAAACGAAAACTGAGCGGTTCGAGCAAGAATAGATCGTTACGAGAACACACACGCGCGCGCGCGCGCGCGATACTTTTTCTGAAGCTTGCACGGCCGGTGTCAATATATTCAAAATTACGTCTGAAAACTGGGCCGTGGTCGGTTGCTATTAAACGCCATCACGTCGGCAACGTTTCGATTCCCCTTCGGGAATGTTTTTCAGGCCGCCAAAAAGCGACAGAGGGTAAAAAACACAATAACGGCAGATGTACGCCGAACAATACCCAGTACCTTTATCAGGTTACTTCTACCTGATACCTGGGTTTTAGACGTAATTTTGAATATGCAAGTGATACTTTAAATAATATTTCTTGTCTTTAGTGCATAATCTGAAAATCGGTTTTCTTCGTGCAACCATGGGACTAACATCGCAAGGCTGGGAACAGGCCTGTCTGTGTGACATACTCCAACAGTTCTCGAGGTGTTGGACATTTCTTCTTCTTCTTCTCTTCAAGGATTAGGTTAAGTAAACCTGTTCCGGGACCCATCTCATCCTCGGACGACCCATGTCTCTTTATAGTTCAGTATAGTTCTTTACCAATGGCTTTACAGTTCAGCGCCGGTTTCGGCAATCGATCCTTTGCAGATGATCCCACCGTTGTCTTCTGTAAGTTGAAATAATTTCATTTATGTCCTCTACTTCTAGTTCTGCTCTGTCGTCCTCATTCCTTATTTTATCTTGCAGTGTTATAGTTTAAAGTACTTCGAAGAAACTGCATTTCAGCACTCTGAATCTTGCCGCATTCCCTTTTGTCATGACCCAATCCTCACTCGTACATGTCTATGTGGGTACTGCAATTGTCTTATAAAATTTAATTCTTGGCTGTGTCTAAGAATTTTTATTTTTATTTCTAAGATTTCTATGAATCGTACCACAAATATTCCTAAATTTATTTATTTACTCCGATACTGCTTGGGGTACTACAAGTATTATAAAGTTTTACATGAACAGGTTACTGGCCTGTTGCACAACCCCCTACCAGGAGGACCATACCCCCTCTTCTGTCAGTGTTACCATACCTTAGCCGAATAGTCTGTTTTGCAGCTCAGAATATTCGCCCTCACCATTCTCTTTCTGAGATAAGATTTGGCGGCTTTGTGTCAGTTACTCTGATTACTGAACGTTCCTTAGTATTTCCAGTGCTTACTTATCGGCATCAGTGAGCGTTCTAAGATCCTAAGCCACCCAAAATTAAGAAATTGGAATGAAAGAAGGAAGACATCCTACCCGTCGGGGACCGAAAAGAACACGAGTCAATCAAGAGAGACTAGATCGGGAAGATTAAAGGAAGGGCTCTCACCCAAGACAAGTTGAAGGAAAGTGAGAATCCCACTAGGGCACATCGTGTACACCAAATCCGTATCCACAAGATGTGGACCCCTGATGTGTCGAAAAAGCGTCCTCTTCTATGTTTGAAAAATTTCTAACTTTGAACCTGTACAGTAGGCTGAAGAACACAAACAAAAATAGTAAAAGTGCATGAATAAGTACTTTTAAACGACTTAAGGTACGGCAACACGGACGTTTTGTAATGTTAATTCCAGTTAAAACACCGTTGTTTGTAATTCCAGTTGTCTGTCTTCCAGGAGGAGAGAGGTATCTGACCTCGTTTTAGGAGAATAGTGGGGGAAAACGAGGAGAGATCATATTAGAAATGAGAGGATCAGACTACAAGTGGATGTAAAGCCTGCGATGGATTCACTGGAGATGTGGCAACTCCAGCGTCTGGAGGCTCCATACAACCTGACGGTGAAAGGCAGAAGAATTCGGTAAAGAATAAGAAGAAGAAGATGAAGAAGAAGAAGAAGAAGAAGAAGAAGAAGAAGAAGAAGAAGAAGAAGATGATGATGATGATTATGACGATGATGATGAAGATGACGATTATGATGGAGGAGGAGGAGAATAAGAAGAAGTAAAGAAGAAAATGACGATGATGATGATGATGATGGAGGAGGATGAGGAGGAGGAGAAGGAGAAGGAGAAGGAGAAGGAGAAGAAGAAGAAGAAGAAGAAGAAGAAGAAGAAGAAGAAGAAGAAGAAGAAGAAGACGAAGACGATGATGATTATGATGATGATAGCGATGATTTGGGGAGGAGGAGGAGAAGGAGAAGGAGAAGAAGAAGTGTATCTTACATTTCATTAAGTTAAAGGTTGAATGTAACTAACGTCCTTGAAATGTTGTATGATTTAGCATAATGATACAAATTTTTGAAGAGGTTAAGGAATTGAATCGATTGGTCAGAAATATAACCCAGCCACTGTCGTATGTTTAACGACAAGCTCACAGAGTGCCAATGAGTTTATTTCTTATTCACAAGAGTATTTTGCAGTAAAGAACATCAGCCGAATCTGCATATCCTACAACGATATACGATTACTTGTTTTGGCGTGAGAGGAAATAATTTTGCTGACACGAGTAGGCCTACAGTTTGCCTACCTTGTGTTACAGGGATATCGTAGAATCGTTGTCATAGTGACCGTTTCGCAAACAGTCACACGGGAGACGTGAGCCACGTGGGCGACTAACCGAAATGTTAAGACGTATTTTATTGATTCTGTGTAGTCAAATTGGTTGTGCGGGTCCGTGTTTTGGTATTATAGGTTCTTTGAAATTACGTAAGCCTACTGTCACTGGTCAATAACTTGTAAAAACATTTGACAGTGACAATAAGCGTGCTAGGCGCAGCGTGGCTCCCTGAGCAGTAATCAAATATAAATTTCATGTAAACTACTGAAAACTTACTTATACTGTTAAAGAAAGGCATTTATATTACGCAGTATTTCGCTCATGTCCGGTCCAGGATAACAAAAGAATAAAACATTATAATATAACTTAGGAGCGGTCGTGGCGTAGTGGCTAGCGTGTGGCGCTGCTACGCTGTCGGCGCGGGTTCAATTCCCGCCGGGGGCCATCTGACTTAGATACGACCGTTCCCCCTCGCAAGGCAATGGCAAACCAGCGAGAGGTATCCTGCTTTTAGTATAAACCTTCCCCAACTATGCCGTTCGGATCCGGCGTTAAACTGTAGGTTCCATATACCTGTGAGAGACAGTACCACACGCATCACGGGTATATGCGGGGAGGGTACAAACCAGTCGAAAGACTGAAGGACTACGAAATGTAACTTAATGTAATATAAATGAATATAATGTAACTTGCTATAGCTTACAAATATAAAATATTATTAGTATTATTATTATTATTCTACTACTATTACTACTACTACTACTGCTACTACTAATTCCTGTCGCTCTGTGCAGAACATAGGGCCCGACGAAGCTACGCCAACGGACTCTATTTTGGGCGAGGACTCTGAGCTCTCCAAAGGACTCCCCCCCCCTTTTCTGCTTCCATCTCGACAGTTCTCCTTCACGAGATTCTTGGTCTTCCTCGTCTTCTTCTTCCTTGAGGGTTCCAAAAGAGGGCTTGTCTCTCAATTACATTTTGGTTCTTCTGCAAGGTATGCCAAATTCATTTCCATTTTCTCCTTTTGATCTGTGTGCCATTGGGTTCCTCGTTTGTCTTCTTCCAGAGATCTTCATTTGAAGTATTTTCTTCAGGGATCTATTGATGAAGACCTGCAGACACTTGGTAATTTCCAAGTATCACTCCCATACAACAAAACAGTTTGACATTGGTCTTGAAGATGCGTAGCTTTGTTGCAGTTGATGTTTGTCTTGATTTCCAAACTGGATAGAGCTGTATAAAGGCCACATTAGCTTTTCGAATTATTGTTTTAGCATCTGCAACTGCTCCTCATTCTTTTGTAATTACATTACCTAGGTAAGTGAACTCTGCTATTTCTTCTACGTTCTTTCCTTGCCCCTTCAGTACCTTGTGACCTTTTGTGTTAATTTTCATTAGTTTTGTTTTTGAAGCGTTTATCTTAAGTCCAGCCACTCTGGCTTCTTTTCGAGGTCTTTCAGTTTCCCTTCCATACCGTTATATGTCTGCGAGAGCAAGCAGATATCGTCTGATAATTATTATTATTCACATTCAAGACTTAGCCACCACTGTCTACTGTTATGGTACCTGCTTGTTACGTAGCATCCTCATGATTGTCTTTCACAAGTCAGGCGCGAGGTCGTGTCCTGAGCCTTCTTGCGGAAGCCACCAGTCCCGACTCTTACATCCCTGCAAAAAAGACTGGCGCTCTACGTCGATACCAGCACGGATATGTTTTTCCAGCAATCGATTCATTTCCTTAACTTCTTTAAAATTTGTATTTTATCGTTGTGTTCAATATGACAACATTTTAAGCAAGTTAGTTACCTTTAACCTTGGACTTTATGAAACTTGTACACACACTTCTTGTTCTCCTTGTTCTTCTTTTATTTCTCCATCTCCTCCTCCTCCTGCTGGATAAGCCACAGGTAGGTAGAGGTGTAACCACAGGCTTAACGCACGTATGTACTGAAGCCTCGTGGGAGTTCGTCGCTGTCAGCCAGGTTTGGGCTTCTGCAAGGGTGACTCGGTCTTCTTGCCTCCTTGCCTCAGCCACTATAGCCCACTGAAGCGGGGTCGACACTTTACAGCGGCCGTCCCTTCGCTCAAGCCAGCAGGCTTCTATCATTCCGTGGATCAACACCAGGGGACGCCACGGAGCCGTCGTCTCAGACAGTGGTGTAACCATCTCTCAGAAACTGCGGAGACCTGTTTACCTTGTCTTCTCTGTCGTCCGGGAGGTTGTGTCTTTGTTTGTTTGCTGCAGCAGGTCTCAGCCTCACGGAAAGCGGTGGACGCTCTGCGGCGGTCGCGGCTTATCTCCAACACGTGTCTAAGCTTTGGTGGATCGACTCCAAACGACGAAGCCATACAGTTGCTGCCGGTGCATAAAATTATGTGTTCATAATATGCGCGATGCTAGTTCCTCGTCGCACCGAAATTCTGTCCGTCTGTCTAGCTAGCCAGGTCCTATTGGGGAGCACGAGCTTCGCTGTCGGGGCTTTCGACGTCTAATTTCTGAGAAGTGTTAAGTGCTTTGTTTTGAAAGCTGTCGGCTTGGTCACGGTATTTCACAAGCCTAGGCTTATAAGCGGTCGCGTCTTATCGCATGGCGGCACATGAGTCATCTCTTCTGATCCCACTCGCCGACCCTTGCAAGGTTTCGCTCTCCTACCACTCCGGAGCACGGCGATAGACGGAGGGGTTGCGCTTGTCTTGTGGCGCCTTTGGTGAGCGCTTCCTCCTTTTCTGCTCTCTCCTGTGACTCGACATAGCCAACAGGCAGCCCCCGGAGACTTTTCCTGGGTGGTTTGAGACACCCTGCCTGTTGTGGGCGGGCAATTCCTGCCTCCCAATCGAAGAGTCCCTGAAGACTCCCCCATTTCGCTGTTGCGAGTCTCTTCGAAGTCCAGAGTTCTACAAAATAACATTTCTCTCTCCTTAAAAAAAAGTCACAAGGTGGCTCCAATCCTGCAAAGCGCTAATAGCATTGTAACAAGCATGCAACACACAGTCATCGAGTTAGTCTGGAGACTGCGACTACCGGAGCACGTCAAGCTGCTGCCCCGCACATGAGACCGTTCACACGTCGACAACTCTATGCTCCATCGGAGGGACAGAAACTGAGTCGTTATCTCAGATGCGCAGCGGCATAACAAATCAAATTCCCGTCTATACCCATTGCCTGTAGCAAGAAGCCCCCATCTCCGAATTCTGTGATCAGCTTGGAAAACGACCGACCTGGAACATATGATCAAACCTTTCATTGTAATAAGACTCGGACATCAAGCTAAGACTCGGACAGCGAGGCAGAATTATGCTGTATAAACACCTTGGGGTATAAATGTATCTGTCAGGGGTTTGTTATAAACTTCCCAGGGGTTTTTATCTTTTCCTTTTAGCGGTACTCTTTTTTTCCTACATTATTTTCAATTAATAATTTCATTTTCCTCTGTTTAAATCAATTCTCTGTTTGATGCTAAATAGTTGTAACCCTTTTCTAAGCGAATCATATCTAATACGATGTTTCACTCTTTTGAGTAATTTGATTTTTTGAGTTTGTTTAGTTTCGTAGTTCTTTATTTTCCTTTCCTGAAGTCTTTTTTTTTTGCGTTCCTTCCCGATGTTCATTACAATTTTCTGCATTTCATTTCATATTCTAATTAAACTGTTACAATATTTAGTAAAATATTTGAATTTATTTCTTTGTTGTTCATTTATCATTTCAATCACGCCATTTCGACTGGACCTTTTAACACTCCTTAGACAACACATTTCTAGTTCTTGTACATTGGTTGCAAACCAAGTGTCAATGCCGATATTGTACATAAGATGGACACTACATTTTTAATTTAATGGAGTTTCATAATATCGGCTACTATTATATGATAGGCTATACCGTATCACACTAAATTATTGTTGTATAATATTATATATTATCAAATTAAAATTGCTTTTTCTAGTAGTTGATCTTATTTTTTTAACGTTTAATTTGACCTGATGTACCGTACGTTTTACTGACAATATAAGTATCAATTATTTAAATTATTATCCGGGCTGTAAGGCAGTGACCGAAAGGTCAGACGTTTCGGCCTCATTTCTGGAGCCCATCTTCAGTAAAAGGTTATCGAAACTACTGATGAGATGTGAGTCAGTACACAACAGTACTGTGGCGAAGGCTCCCATTATCAGTATCTTCAGAGGTTTATCTTCATTGTATAAACCTCTGAAGATACTGACACAATCAGTGCATCGTACGTCAGGTCAATTAAAACGATAAAAAAATAAGATCAACTACTTGCAGAAGTAATTATAATTTGATAAAGTATAACATTATACAATAATACAGCAAGAAACGTATTGAGCTACTTATAAAGAAATTATAAATTATAATTGTACAGTTATTTTGTCAATAATAAAGTATAATTTTAATGACGCAAATTATTACCGATAGACTATAACAAATACCTGATTTCAAATTTATACAAGAGTAGGCCTACTCGTTTATTTTTCTATTTTTTGTATCATAGTTTATTTACAATTTTTGTATGTTTCGACTTTCTTATTACCTTAATCACCTAGTCTATTAGTGTAGGCCTAATTGTTTTCTTATGTATGTTATGTTAAATATTTTAAAATGTTTTATTAATATGTTTTTGACCTTTTTCATTATGTTTGAAATTTTAATGTTATTGTTTGAGTCTCTTGAACATTCTTAAATTACGTGTTAAAACAAATTAGAATAAGGCTTATGGATAAGATATAATTTGTTAACTGTCTACTGTATCAGTCTGGAATAATTCAGGAGTGTATTCATTGCTTTATGACAGTCCTAAAGCCTTTAAGTTTGTAAGGCAGCGAAGAATGAAGAAGCGAAAGACGAAGAATGAATGTCTCTTCTGCCTAAACCCGTAATTTGGAAGAAAGCTATTAATATTTCTATTCAACAGGTTTTCATAATGAAGTAAAATAAAACTAAAAATGTAGTCTTTTTACTCGAGTCAGTATGACGATTGACAAAGACAAAGAGGCTGTTTTTTTCTTTTAACAATTGTAAAGCTGACACCTGTCTCTGTGGTTCGCAAAAAAACGCTAAACAAATAGCACGTATTTTGTTATTTGAAAGCGTCCGTTCCCATTATGGATGACTTATAATATTTTGTACTTAACAAATGGGGAAACAAAACAAAAACATCACACACACACAAAAAACCATAGTGCGTCTAATTCTGTAGTTGTTGGCCAGTATGAGCTACTGTCAAGGGCACGAGACTGGCTTGTTAAAATTGTTGACAAATGATGTGGTACACTGTCAAGGTATCGGTTCTGCGTCGGAATACATTAACTGGCTACACAACAGTGTACAGTTGCCCGTGGTCATTGACTCCTCCTACAGTATAGGCCTACTTCCTACTTATGAACATATTTTTGTGTTCTGTGATGCAAACGCTGAAAACCGTTTTGACTTAGATACTCTGTCCACGCCAAAGATCTAAATACCTACAGATAGATCTAAAGGTTTACAGATCTTTGGTCCACGCATTATTGGGTACTGTTCCAATAACCGTACCCGCACTCATTTTCGATATTTCGATTATGAGATTGTTTGGCTTCTATCTTTAGTGAATCTCGCACATAATTTTATGTATTGAGTTACATAATATATATGTATGTATGTATTTATGTATCACCTACATAATATTGTAGGTGAAAGAATTATACAAATTTTAATTTCCAACGTTGCAAAATAGTTGGCTGGCGATTGCAGCTGGTGTTCTTAGTCATTTTTTAAATGAAAAATAATAGTAGCAGTAGTATATCACAGTTTCATACCTGTGACGTTAAAAGTTCATGTTGTTAAGTTAACATGAGAACTGAAATTACACATGGAAAGCGATACGTGTGTAATGTAAAACTCGTTTCTTTGGCGGAAACTACGAAAAACCCCATCTCGAAAGTAAGGCGGAGTGGCCCTTGCCTATTACTGTACGTGTCTCCTTTTTTGTGACAGAACTCGGTTTTCAGTAGAACTCGTTTTCCCAGTAGTACTCGTTGTTTCATTAATACTCATATTTATATTTTTCAGTTTACATTTGGTGTTGTAGTTTTATTAATTTGGCAACTCAGAATCGTTAGGTTCTTTATTTTAAGAATTACTGTGTTGTAAGCATTGTATACACACAATAAACTTTATGCTTTCCTCAACCACGGGTTTTATTTATTTCAGCAGTAAACTAAAAGCCAAAAACCATTGTCACCTAACCTCACAAATGAAAACTACACGGATTTTCGCTGTGCATTAAGAAATTGGACAATTTACACTTAGTACACTTCTTCTTTTCCATATCGTAATATATCGATACAATCGCATATTAAAAACATCGAAAATGTACTGTAGGAATGAATAAAGTTACAGTTCCGGTACTGTTCTAATAACCGTACACGCACTTATTTTCGATGTTTCGATTATGCGATGATTGCCATCGATATATAGTGAATATCGCATATAATTTTAGTTGGATAATAGAAATCGTGAAAATTTATTTGTATATGTTATGAAATCGTTGGCTAACTATTGCAATCGTGTTTCATTGTCAAATATTTTACGAAAAATGTTTCTAGCAATAATTTAACTCCGATGTGTGCCTGTGACGCCAAAAGTTGGCGTCGCGTCGTTAGGTTACATGCAAACTAAAATTACACATTGAAAAAATACATAATTGGCTTCTTCCAACTGCTAGTAATCCAATCTCTTTTCTCAGGATTTATTTTGGAAATTTAAAAATCTGCTTCCTGTATATTATTATTATTATGCTCTCAAGGCTAGACTCAAAGCTCTACTACCGGGAGCAAATCAAGTATGTAGCTGATTAGGAAAACACATCACGACAGAGTTCAGCCGCTTATGACTAATGTAGGCGTCAGCTGATGACCGTCGCGGAATCCATCCTTCTGTAAGGTTGCGAAATCTGTGCCGATGTACAGAATACGGGAAGCGTATTGTATCGGTGCACAGAAGGGGAACCCTCATAGTAACACCCTCTTACCGGACAATGCCAGAACCAGTATTCCTGGTGATAGCAGGAGTAGACCTTTTGGCTCTAGAGCGAATAAATTTCTTCAAAATAAGAGATGTAATTAGAAGAGACGCGTCAAAGCATGAAGCCAGGGAACTCACTCTCCGGCGCTGGCAAGATCGATGGAATAGAGAGGATAGAGGAAGATGGACCGCAAAGCTCATATCAAACTTGAAGGAATGGATTGACCGCCAACACTGTGAGGTTAACTACCAACATCTGACACAGTTGCTCAGTGGCCACAGCAATTGTAGTGCCTACCTCAACAGAATGGGAAAGGTGCAAAGCCCAGCACGCCAATACGGCGACTCTCACCATGAAGATGCCTTGCACACCTTTTTCAAGTGCTGCACATCACAAGATGAGAGGATGGCATTGGGAATGGAGGTCGGGGAGTTCACGCCCGAGAGCGTAGTTGAGATTATCCTTAGAGGAAAAGCGGAATAGGACCGCATCTCTGCATTTATTCAGTGTGTCCTACTAGAAAAGAAAAGACAGACCCAAATTGCACCCAACGGGCAGTAGAAGATAAGAGACAACTAGTAGGAGCCCAATAAGGGCGCAGTAGACTCCATCCTGAAGTAATACGCTATGTGATCCCAGGATGGACACGAATGGCTGAACTAGAGGTGTTTTTTTTAGTTGCTGAGAGTCCCTCACACCAGGGGAAATATGGTGTCCTCATGGTGTCCTCTAATAGTGCTTAAAGCATTTTTCCTTCTAAAAAAAAAATAAAATAAATTATTGCTTCATATGAATGGAGTTACGTTCCAGTTGTAAAAGAATATAAAGAAAAATAGTTTTTAATATTTAGAAGTCTTGTGTATTCCGTTGTAGGCTTACCTGTTTCTGATTCTTCTTTCTTCATAATTTTCCTCTGTTTTTTGTCCATGCCCCATGGTGCATTCAATTTTTTTATGTGTTCTTCGGTTTTTGATTTTCTTAATAATAAGAAACGGTTTAAGAATGAACGTATGGAATTTTTCAACGTTCTGTTACAATTAGGAACACGATATTTTTATTGTATAACATTTAATTAGTACTAGCGAAGTAAACGAGGTCTCTGAGTACGGGAGTGGCTTACGTTGAGACGTTGTGCGGATGTGGTTCACTCTGCATACAGTTGAAGCGACAACTGTAGCTTAGCGGTAAAACTAACATATTTTTCGTATGCTGCAAGATTTGTATTTTATGTGAACTCCTGTTGTTTTCCAAATCTGTCTATCAATTTATTCATTGTTTAGAAGCTGTTTAAAATTGACGTGTCGTGCGTGTTGTGAAAAACGGACAAAATCAAACATCGTGGTGTGATTCTTTGTTAAAAATTGTTTAGCACCAACGGAAATTCAAAACGAAATTGTAACGAAGGTGCTGACTGTAGGTGTTAAATTCTCTGCTGTCCGTAGGCAGACGCTGTTGCAACCCCAGCGTCGGCAAGCCGACGCCTAACGATTAGCCTGTTTATTCATTAGGTGGGGGGGGCACGGTTCTGTGGGGTTCATGAGAAGGGGAATTACGGGGGAAACGCCCGTGAAGTCGTGACATGTGGCTCTGATATCCTGTTGTGACCATTACTTAACTACAGTATCATTAGTGCCTATGACTGCTATTCTAAAGTTTCAAAAGCAACAGTAATATAATTCTAACGAACAAATGTAAATACCGGTATCTACAAGGCCATAATAGAACAAATAAAGATAGACGACAATGATGGATGACCGCGATAAAAGTCATAAAACGAATAAAACTTTAATAATTGACTTTCTCAGATGCCCGCTGGAGTTCATGGCTAGAAAAAAAAGAATATTTATCATACGATGAACCTAAACGTCAGAAAAGAAACGATCACAAAAATAGAGAAATAAATTCTCGAAAGAAAAGTACGATAGGTGCAGAAACTCCGGAAAGAAAAATTTGGTCCTGTGGAAAAAAGAAACTGTGAATATGCACTACTGTCGGACGAAGAAGTCTATGTTAAAATGAGTTTACAGAATTTAAAGAGCGGCAAGAAAAAATTTAAAACACAAAAATGCTCAAGTAGACGGTCAGTTGAAAAGTTCGCGGAGCGACATCTGTAGCTTAGCGGTAAAACTAAAATTTTTCGTGTGCTGCAAGATTTGTATTTTATGTGAATTCCTGTTAATTTCCAAATCTATCTGTCAATTTATTAATTGTTTAGAAGCTGTTTGAAATTAACGTGACATGCGTGTTTTGAAAACGGACAAAATCAAATATCGTGATGTGATTCTTTGTTAAAAATTGTTTAGCGCCAACGGAAATTCAAAACGAAATTGCAAATGTGTGAGATGTTGCGACTTCAAAACCAACGGTTTGTAAGTAGGTCGTACGAGTTTAAACGTGGTCGTACGAGCATTGAAAACGTGGTCGCACTGGATGCCCCAAAAACTCCAGATGCGGCAGCCATCTTGCACAACGCTTTTTCACAACATGTTCTTGAGTTAAAGTGTGATGCACACGCTCATATGAGATGCCTATGATTTCAGCAACGTCATCCTCTCCTCAATCTGTGGTCTTCCAACACTCTTTGAAATTGTTTCAATAATATCCTTTTTTGTTGCACTTTTTGGACGTCCACTGCTGGGATAGTCTTCACTGCTTGTACGACCACGTTTAAACTCGAGTGTGCCCCACTTACCGTTGTTTCTAAAGGGGCAGCATCTCCTAACACATTTACAATTTCGTTTTGATTTTCCATTGGCACTAAAACGTTTTGAACAGAGAATTCATCGCAACACGATGTTTGATTTTGTGCTTTTTAACAACACATGTGACAGGAAAATTTCAAACACCTGGTAAAGAGTGAATAAATAGACAGATATATCTGGAAATTAACAGGTGTTCACGCGAAAAATACGTCTTGCAGCACACGAAAGATTTTAGTTCTACCACTGAGCTATAGATGTCGCTCCGCGAACTTTTCAATTGACCCTCGTAAATGGCTGTTAAGGTAAAAGTGTGAAAACATATATACGTATGTCTTATTTTCACATTCTTCGATAGATATTATATAATAATATATAATAACCATACTGTATACGAAGTAATGAGTGATTGATTGCATCCGACCTCGACCTTTATCGAGTTAAATTGTTTCACTTGGTTTAAATTTATTGCTGGCAAATTGAGGCCAAGCAAAATCACCGACTGACAAGATTTGTTGTGAATACTGTATTATGTATCCTACATACAAATAACAATTATCAACAAAGATAATGAGATTCTTGAATAAAGAATAAATTAAAACAAATACTGAAAGAGTTTAACTCTAGTTAATATAATTAGAAATTTATATTATTCTTGTATGTGAATGATTAATACACATCGTCTCAAGAAACCCACGTTGTGAATAACTTGCATAAGTTCAACCTTATATGCGGGACCATCAGGCGGGCTCTTAAGTTAGCAAGTAAAGGAACACGGCTAAAAGTCTACAAGGTGATGGCCCTTCCCACACTTTTTTATGGGTCTGAGAATTGGACTTTAACGAAAGGCCAGACCAGTCGTATCCAAGCGGCTGAAATAAGATTTCTTAGACACGTGGCAGGGTATACTCTGCATGACCGTAGAAGAAACACAGATATACGGCAGGAACTGAGTATTAGAGTATTATGACTATACTCGACAGGATCGTCCAGTATCGGCTAAATTGGTGGGAACATATCTGCCGAATGGACGCCTGCCGCATCCCCAAACAACTATGGAACTATAAGCCGAGGGGACGGAGAAGTGTGGGAAGTCCGAGGAAGCGCTGGAGTGACCAGCTCTAATCTTTGCCTGTTTGAGACCGGAACAAACCATCCTTGGTTTAATACTTGAAGATATTGATGATGATGAATGATTATCAGAAATTGTGTTTCATGTCCCCTCTCATAACGTGACAATTTTCAACAATGGAAATATTTGTAAATAGTAAAAATTTTCAGAAACTTATGACTTTCAATTATAAAGATGCTTATTGTAGCCTTGACGTGGCCGGATAAATTAAGGTTGCAAACTTGGTGTACTGAACAGCTTCTTCTTCTTCTTAGTCATCCTCTTCTAATCATCGGGTGTCGAGGTCTTCGAGAGAGCTCTCCATCTCGTCCTGTCCAGCGCCAAAACCCTAACATGGGACCAAAATGCTACTCTTCCTTCTATACTCTTCTTGATGCTATCATCCCATTTTGTTCTGGGCCGCCTTCTCCTTCTTCTGCCTTCTGGTTTTGCGTCGCATGCTAGTCTGGAATATATGGTGAGATATTAAAAGAATGACACAAAGAGATTGAGCTGAAGTGGTGCACGTGTACGAGTGTCGGAAGGTGGGCAAAGGAAATTATGAACATTTCACCGCAAAAGTGAAAACAGGAAGACGGGATACAGTGTAACGTGGAAATAACGAGTCGATGGAAACTGACATCTGAAACTGGACGCACTGACAAACAGATGTGATAAACGAACCACTGTTCTAAAATGATACCATATATAACATAAATATAAATAAATATACAAACAAAAATGAATTCATATAAATGAATACCTGTGTTTTAACTACGTCTTATGGCACAGTTCCTTTCCAGCAACACTGCTGTGTATGGGCCCTTAGCGTAATGACCAACTATGTCACATATAAATTACGTATATTGATGCTACACTTATATGGAATAAATATATAAGCATGTATATAATAATCACACACACACACACACACACACACACACACACACACACACACACACACACACACACACACACACACACACACACACACACACACACACACACACACACACACACACACACACACACACACACACACACACACACACACACACACACACACACACACACACACACACACACACACACACACACACACACACACACACACACACACACACACACACACACACACACACACACACACACACACACACACACACACACACACACACTTGTCCGTTTTTTTTTCTGCACATAATGAACTGCAGTCTGCTCTGATGAAGTATGAATAAAAAGAATGAAATGTAATTAACTGTAATAATATATTTTTGAAACCAGCGACTCCAATTCGGCCGGGGTTTCTGGAGGCAGTTCTATGGTTAGCCTCCCTTTACCTCCATGTGGGTCTAAATAACTGAATCTGGAAAGGATTGTAAGATAGCTTGTAAGTTCATAAGCTATAAAATTCTTAAGCCGTAACGTCTTAACTTGCTTACTAAAGTGATGCATAAAAATGATCTTACGATTTTCACACATAATGACGTAGACCTTATGTATCACAGACGCACAAAGAGAGTAAACAGATCGACACACGCGCGCGCGCACTTCTAATTCTTGGAGGCTCAATCCATGCTTTGTTTGTGCCAGTCCTCGCGCGCGCCCCCCTCCAAATAAGTCATCATCATCATCATCATGATCTTCACGGATTTAACCAAGGATGGTTTGTTCCGGTCTCAAATAGGCAAAGATTATAGCTGGTCACTCCAGCGCTTCCTCGGACGTCCCACACCTCTCCGTCCCCTCGGCTTATAGTTTCATAGTTGTTTGGGGATGCGGCAGTCATTCATTCGGCAAAGATGTTCCCACCAATTCAGCCGAAACTGGGCGATTCTGAAATAATATTCAGTTCCTGCCGCATATCTGTGTTTCTTCTATGATCATGGAGAGTATACTCCGCTACGTGCCTGAGAAATCTCATTTCAGCCGCTTGGATGCGACTGGCCTGGGCTTTCGTTAAAGTCCAATTCTCAGACCCATAAAGAAGTGTGGGAAGAGCCATCACCTTGTAGAATTGTAGGCGTGTTACTTTACTTGCTGACATAAGGGTTTGCCTAATGGCCCTGCACATAAGGTTGAACTTATGCAACTTATTCACAACGTCGTTGTATGCACTATAAGACACGCTGTAGCCCAGGTATTCAAAATTCCTATCTTGTTCCAGGACAGTACCATCTATAGCAATGTTTGCCCGTACGGGATCAGTTCCACGAAAAGCCATCACCTTGGTCTTACGTGTGGATATCTGCAATCCAGAGTGTTTGCAGATTCGATTTAACATATGTATCCCCATCTGCGATCTGTTTTCAGAGTCTGACAGAATAGCCTGATCGTCCGCAAACAACAAAGAGTCAATTGTAGAGTGACCAATCATAAAATGTTCTGGAAGACACATCTGCCAGTTTTGTATGATATTGTCAATATATAAATAAAAAAGAGAAGGTGATAATGGACCTCCAAAAAAGTATTCCATCTTTATTTCATTCTAGGCATATAGTTCTGGAGACAGTTCTTATTTACATGTGTGCATGCTTGTATTTGCAAACCGTGAGCTGTACACTAAATTACACATTACCGACTAAACGATTTATTTTGAGCTTAATTATAGGGGAACGGGCTGCATTCAATTAAGGACAATGCAGTATTACCAACTTTACAATAACTTACTGGAAGTGAGTCAAGTACATTTTACGATTTGTTCCAGATTTTTGTTTGATGTTAAAATGTTAAAAGTGAATGACAGCAGGAGGCTACGTGTTACACGGACGCGTGTTATCACGACCGATTTCAGATTAACCTTTACCGAAGGCGCTGTTCTTATAAACTCCCCGTGTATAATTTTGTGTAATTACATTGATTGCTGTTTTCTAGAAAATTGATAAATTTTTTTCACATGAATCATTGTACTCATTCTGTATGTGGTTAACATTGGAAATACGTATGTGTACATATTGAATGTGGGTGTGAGCGCGCGTGTTCGTGCCTATGAATCACGAGCGATGTGATCCACATGACACATTGTAAGGTCGTATACACGTCATAACGCGTTAAATATCGTATTTTTGCGTGTATAATGCGCACCTCCATTTTATTGTAACATTTCGCAGAAAAAAATGCAATTCGTGTATAAGGCGCATAAATATTTGTGATGACAAATAGTTGAACAAATTTATTAGAACGCAGAAACATATACATAGTTTGAATATTAAACTGTGCAGAAAAAGTGTTTCGTACAAAATAATAAAAAAAAATGTAGGCTACTTACCATGCCTCTTTATTTGTAAACACAAAACATAAATATTAAAATAATATAAAATTTAAACAACTTAAAACTTACACAAGTCATCGTTTTTGTTTAGTTTGTTATATTTTTAGTTTATTTAATAAATGCATTTGCATTTATTAACATCTTCATCTGTTTCTGAAGAAATGAATATTGAATCGCTCTCCTCTTCTGATTCTTCTGATGCATCTTTTTTTGTCGTGTCGTGTTGATCTGAGGGTACAGATTTCGCACCTTTTCCATCAATAATAGTAACAATTGGCATATCTATCGCAAAAGTCAAAAACACTGGTCACCATTCCCAATTTGAGACGAATCGAAATTGTTCGTATGCTTCGTTTATACAATAATTCGATGAAACTCGAGCATTTTATTTTCGTATTCCGAGTCAAACGTTGAGCCTATACCATTTCAGTGGTAACGGCGACAGCCCCGCTTTTATAAAAACTCGACTACGTAGGCCTAATGTCCTACTTCTGGAAACTTAGCTTTTTTACTAATAAAGTAAGAACGCCGATCACAAGTAGTAACACTTCATTTTCATTTTTTGTTTTCCCACTCCCGAAGATTAGATTCCTCTACATCAAATCCCGAAGATTAGATTCCTCTACATCAAATATACGGGATGTATGCGTAGCGATTACCATTTTATTTTTTTGAATTTTATTACGAATAATATAAACTGAGCCGCATAGGACAATAGACATGTTCTTTCACTCGTTATGACTACAGTATGCAGTATGTTTTTCGACAACATACGCAATACAGGTAATGAACGAGTCTAAAAACAACAGACTAACGACGACAAACAAGTACAGTAACAGAATGCTACAACAGAGTACTGTTATCAGTCTACACCGTGAACAAATGCTGATAGAGAAAGGGTGAAAACTGCGAATCAAATTACCAACCAAATTGCTGGTAAATTTCATTTTACTATTACTAGACTCAAGCATGCCCGTTTTAAGCAATGTTGTCAACTCTGGCACGTACAATCTGACCATACATGTGCAGATCTACAATTTATCATGTAAGTTATATTATTCGTTTATAATGCGCACCACTTATTCTTATCCGGGGAAAAAAGTATTCATTATACACAAGAAAATACGGTATTTCATCTTTTCCTAAATCATGGTGCTCAGTAAAATGCATTCGCGTTCGGTGTTGCAGTGGATATATTTCAAGACAGTGTTGCCCTTGACAGTGACAAATTACATTCTCACATTCGCATTTGGGAATTACGAGAGTGCGCGGAGGATTAAGTCGCGTCATTACATACTGTATTGTCTGCAGTCGCAAAGGCGCATTGCCAACTCGCCACCATTACAGTCCGAGTCTCTACGTGCGTATTCCTTGTTGCGAATCCTTTCTCACGTTTGTAAGAAGGTCTTGAGGCAGTGTTAATACGATCTTTAAAGCTATAGGAATACTGGTTATTACAGAAGCCGACGTCTCCTTGGACTATCAACAGTCCTTCCCATGCCTTTTTTAATTAAAAGTCTTCACTGCTTCAGTCATTCTTGCAGCATGCTACTTTCGTCTGTTCCGACCTTAACATTCCGGCCGTTGTACGAGTGAACGGAAGGTCTCAGTTTTAACTCGACTGTTTGTCTATCTGCCTACTTGGGCATACATCACAATAATTTTTGAATGCATCAGCCCATTATGATCGAATTTGGCATGCGTGTCCGTACCTTTACCCCATAGGTCCCTATTATTTTTGAGATTGATACTTGAAACGAGGTACCCAAGTTTAAACTAAAAATTCTGGCTGAAGGTTAAACATCAGACCGCAACCTTAAACCAAATTAGGGGAAGGTTAAAGTGGAAAACAATAATAATACTGAATCCAGAGTTGTTTCCACCTTACGTTCTACGTGGCTTCTACAATCTTTGTGAAATATTGTCAAAATGGTATGAGAGAGATATGGACTCATTTAAGCCTTAGCATTGATGCGGATAGTATTCTTTTATGTTGGTCTATATAAATACTGTTACGACGGTCTACTGATCGTCGTATGGTACAGTGGAAAACAAAGTACAGTGAAGTCACTGATAACCAGCTTTAATTAAGCACAAATAACAGTTTGTAGTCAACAAGTTATTCATCAAGATTATACTCGGACAATAATTCAAGTTAATTTCTCTACACCAATACGAATGTCAACTAACAGAGTCCCGCACAATAATCACTTTTCACTATAACCACTTGAACGCACTGAGTAATCGCCCGACGTAAACTGACTGAAGTGACCGTCTCTGGATGGTTATATTTATACCCCGGTGAGATGCTAGAATAATCTGTCACTTTTTAAACAATTGCCTATTACAGAGGCTCTCGAAGGAAAAGCCTCGACTGTTGCCGCATGGTAAGTGTCACGTAATTGTCTTTCATCTCAAAGTAGCAGCAATATGTACGCACACACACACTACAGCTAAGCTCTGTTGGGATAGCCGAGATACATGTAGAACGACACACTCCATTGTTCGAGAATATTCCTAATTGCGTAACAATATCTTAAAATATGTGCTATGGTATCTAGGCGAAGCCTGTAATGCATAAACTTTTTGCAGGAGGTGGTTAGAAGAACGCCTTCACGGACGCTCTTCAAATCGGTGGATATATGGGAAAAAGTATCAGAGATTAATAAAGAGGTTAGGTTTTGTCATTATTTGAAGACAAAATATCGAGAATAAGAGAAGGATTATTCTAAAGCAAATCCTGAACTTCCAGTATGTAGGTTGACGCGTAGAGACAATTTCTATTAAAAGAAAATAGAGTGTTATAAAATCCAGTATATTACAAAATCAAAAAATTATGCTCAGAATAAGACGAGACAAAGTCCACGATGAAGGCTACAGAAAGAACAACTATTTGGTACAGTCAAGGTTTCTCTGAAAGACTGAAAATAATAATAGTCTAATCGAGTGTACAGTCATACACATGATGTAGCAGAGATTACCGAAACAGAGAAAGAAAGGTCACAGAGCAGAAATATGACGGCTCTTAGAATAGTGTTAAAAAAAAATCGCGCCCACAAGGAATCTTAATAAATTACAGAAGTCCGAAAAATTTTAAATCGGACTTACTCTTCCAAATTACATGGTAAAGCCCACCGTTTTGCATTTTTCATGCGGTTTTTGAAAACCTATTCGAAATACGGTATGAAAACATTTGGTATGGTGAAAGAAAAAAGTTAACGAGGTATGGTGATGGCGAAAAAAATCGTGTTCGAGATAAGGGCTGATTATGATTGTACTTCCCTCAGAACATGAAGAAAAGTCATTTTCTGAAAAGTGTTTATCTGTGTTGTCTGTCTGTGTTTAGAATTTTTTCCATGGCGAACGATAACTGCCGCAAATTCAAACAGAATCAAATAATTTTTTGCATATGTGCTCGAGTTCTAGAGGACTCAAGGCCTTTTGATTTTGGTGAAGGTCGGTTAAGGGGGAGGAGTAGTTTACCTGCAACGTTTTACGTTTTACCTGCAAGAGTAAAGAACTTAATTTTGATAAATAGAGTCTTCTGAAAAGAAAGTCATAATAATACAGTGTAGAAAGGTAGACGAAATATCTATAAACGAAGAGGGTAGTTGAAGGAGGAGGGGGTAATTTTCTACAAAATGAAAATTATAGTTGAATGGGGAGGGTGTAAATTTTTATATGTGTACTACGTTACAAAGGAATAGTTTATTGTTAAAATTCTTTCCCGGGCTGTTTGGCCGTGGTCCGATGTTTTCTGCAAAACCAGACGTTTCGGCAGTGCCATCGACTGCCATCATCAGTGAAAATCGAGTGCGCTAACGTGAGGTGGTATACGTTAGTGACCACAGTACTGTGGTTAAGGCTGAAGAAAGAAGTAGCAGTTTCCATGGAAATATTTTATTTCGAAAATGATTTTAAATTGTAGAACATGGAAGTCATACCGATTTTTTAATGTAAAAATAGGTTTATTATAGAGCGTTTGCGTATACGTTATAAATATATATATATATATATATATATATATATATATATATACATACAGTAGAACTTGGCTAATTCGAACGTGCATAATTCGAATTCGTGGATAATTCGAACTTTTACCGTGGTCCCTTGAATATCCTATGTAAAACCATGCAAAAACATCGTCTGTAATTCGAACTTTTTTTGGTTAATTCGAAATAAAAATTTTGCTCAAACTACAAAAAATCGCCTGCTATATGGGCTAGACCACGTAACAATAGAGACACGACTGGAAACAGACAAGCAGGCATCGCCCTTTGTGAACAGACGCTTGTCCTTTGTGTCAAATTCGTGGAATTGCCGTCAGTATCTGGTGATGACACATGACTGGCTCGTGTAACGGTACCGTCCGCCATTGTCCCTTGTTCCACGCCTCGTCAGTAAGCCACCCTCACTGTTGCTTTCAATTCAGTCTGCCTGCATTCGTAGAAGTGTTAAGTCTTTTTGAGTTTCTACTGTGCGAGCTGTGTCCTGTAGTGAAAGACCGTTCCTTTCTTTATACAGTACTGTATATACAGACTGGTGTGTTTTAGTGACGCTTATTGTGTTGTGTGTTCATCATGGCCCTTTCAAAACCAACACGGACCCAATACAAATCATTGACATTTGCCGAAAAAGTTGCCGTTACACGGGAAGTGGAAAAGGGACAAAAAAAGAAATCTGAAATTGCCAAGGAATTCGGGATACCGCCAAATACGCTGTCAACGTATCTAAAAAATAAAGAGAAGATTTTGAATAGTGTGTGTAAAGCCAGCGACAAAGATAGGAAAAGAGCGCGTGGACCAGAAAATTCTGACGTGGATGAATGTGTAGTGAAGTGGTTTAAGCAAGCAAGGGACAAAAAAATTCCAGTCAGTGGGCCCCTCGTCAGAGCCAAAGCTGAGAAATTCCCATCTAGCTTAGGGAAAAATGATTTTAAGGCCAGCACTGGTTGGCTCGATGGTTTTAAAGAAAGGAATGGCATGTCTTTCAAAACTGCTTGTGGGGAAAGTGGATCTGTTGACGTTGAAGCTGCAAATTCATGGAAAGACGATTTGTTGCAAATGATTTCTGATAGAGATGCTAAAGACATTTTTAACGTAGACGAGACGGGCTTATTCTTCAAATGCACCCCCGACAAAACACTTGCTTTTAAAGGAGAAAGTTGTAGTGGCGGCAAACACAGCAAGGAGCGCATAACACTTTTATTCGGAGCAAACATGGATGGCTCGGAAAAACTGCCTTTGCTAATGATAGGGAAGTCAGCCAACCCACATTGTTTCAAAAATGTAAAAACGAAACCAGTTGAATATGAATCAAACAATAAAGCTTGGATGACAGGTGAAATTTCCGAAAGATGGCTTTTGAAAATCAACAGGAAATTTCGGAATCAAAACAGAAGAATCGTCTTGTTTACTGACAACTGTACAGCGCACAACACTATTCCTGTGATGGAAAATGTAAAGGTTGTGTTTTTCCCTCCAAACATGACTTCAGTAGTTCAACCTACGGACCAAGGTGTAATAAAAAATTTTAAGCATTTTTACAGACGGCTTGTGGTCCAAAACATTCTGTCAGGTGCTTATTTAGATGAGCACGAAAATATCAAGATTAACATCCTTCAAGCTGCCCGCATGTGCAACAGTGCTTGGGACCAAGTTACGCAAAAAACAATTGCTAATTGTTTTCGTAAAGGTGGTTTCTGCCACATTGAAGGTGAAGAGGAGAATAAAGCTGCTAGAGAAGTCGTACCCACTACGGATAACTGGGAAGATGTTGGACATGACGCAGGCATTCGTTACGAAGAGTTTGTAAACATGGATGAAGACTTGGCGGTGTGCGGTGAACAGACAGATGCGGAGATCGTGGCTGATGTTATGAACAAAAGAAATGATGGTACATCTTCAGATGAAGAAGGGGACCAGCTAGAACTTCCAGAGATACCGATTCCCACGGCTTCACAGGCATCAAATTACATTTAAGACTTGAGACGGTTCGTTGAAGGACAGCAGAACGTATGTGACGCTATTTTCAAAGCACTTAATAAACTTGAAGAGTTTACTACAACTCAGTGTATTAACTGCAAAATGCAATCAAAAGTTTCTAGCTTTTTTAAAAAACTGTAAATGCTATATTTTGTACTGAAACGTGTTTATACGTTTGTAGTACACATGTATAAGGAAATTGTTTAACAAAATAACATATTGCTTTACTGAATTTCGGTTTTTGATTTGATTTTTCTACCATTATTAAAAGTTTTCCTAATTCGAATTTTTGGATAATTCGAATTTTTTACTGGTCCCTTCAGCTTCGAATTAGCCAAGTTCTACTGCATATATTGAAATATAGCAAAATCAATTCAATCAATATGTATCTTTTCAGCAGTGTTTCAATACCGCGTATTTTTATTGTTCTATTACTGTTATTACCATGTAGTGTAATAGGGTTGATTTCAGGATGTTATCACACGTTTTTCAACCACTTTAAAGAAGTTTAGTCTGAACTTGTTTTTTTATTTTGTATGAAACCGACTCGACTGGAGCCACTCCGAAGACCATATTCTAGATACGCCACTGGATAACAGCAGTAGGGCCCTGCAACAAACACGCGCGAGCGTCTTGAGGTACATTGAATTATAGTCTTAACAACTGTTACGAGTTGCTAGACATTTGCATTAAACAGTGTTTCAGATTTTTCCTACCAATGTTTCTTGTTTACAAATTGGCAATTATGCGCGTCGTCATTTAAATTTTTCGCTGATCTGTTTTGACTTTTCCGCAAACGGACAGAACTGGAAGGATTCCAGGTCTTCGCACCGATTCTGCATTACAATAGGAAGTGTGAACAAAGAAACTGGTCGTTCGGAAACGGTTCAGAACTTCAGGTCACGTACGGCATTTAACCTTGATTACCCTTGTCTCTGTACAGCCGCTACGTCGTTATTATGTAACTTACTCCCGCTAAACACACTTGTTATTGTATAATAGTGGCTCTGTTAATATTGTTGTTCATTGTCGGGCTGTTAGGCCGACATTTGTTTTCAACAACAGACGTTTCGGCCCCACCGTTGGATGCCATCTTCAGTGTTAAACGATTGAAAATTAGTAAAAGTGCGCCAATTCCCACAGAACTGTACTCCTGTATTATATTATTGTTAATAATTATTAAGCTGTATAATAATAATCAATGGTAATTCAAACAATACTATTGATTTCATCATCACATCATCATTGGCTCGACAGCCCTTTGTGGGCCCTGGCCTTCTTCATAAGATTTCGCCATTCTTCTTTCTTCTTAGTCACACTTCTCCAGTTTCTAATTTCAATGGTCCTGATGTCCTGACTCACCCCGTCCATCCATCTCAATTTTTGCCTTCCAACTTCCCTTTTACCCGCTGGGTTTGCATCAAACATCTTCCCAACAACTCTGCTTTCACAAGCACGTACAATGTGTCCACCCCATTCCAATCTTAATGCCTTCTCCAGTCCATCTCATCTCCTAATTGGCTGAGATGTCCAGACTATACCTATCCAACTGCTCCAGGACCACTTTCAGATATCCAGGCTGTTAGTTCTTCTGATTTCGCAATACCATTTTCCGGGATAGGACACTAAGTCCAACCCCCAGCCTCGAGGGGCAAGAACTTCGATTTTGGGGTGTTCTTCCCCTAGACAGGCTGCCTTCACTTCGATTATAGGGACCTGTCCACCTTCGCAGTTCATCTGCCGTACCACTGCACTTCAGTTCCGCCCAGTGAGTTCAGCTATGGGCCCAGCTGACTACTACCCCATGCCAAAACTGGTGGGTGGGTGCTGCTGCCCTCCACTGGGTCGACTTCCCACTGTAGATTCGTACTGTTCTGCGAGGACAGGGTCACTTCGTGTAGGATGTGGCTCTTCACGACGCAGTACGGTCTTGGCTGGGTAGAAAATATTGATTTGGTTCTAAAAAATTAATAAGGACTTAAGAGGCTCGATAGAATATTTTATTGGAAAACATCATTAATTGTTGATACTGGTTAACGTATAAATTTACAGGTGGTGAGGAAACTGTCATTTGGTTCAAGTTGTTCTTAATAAACACGGTTTATTCTGCCTCATGTCTAAGTGCAGAATACAGCTACCAGTAGTTCAGAGATTTTTTTAACTAGACATTTTTGGTCATCCTGAACCAAACTTGGTCAAATGGCCATTTAACTTTAAAACCTAAACGATTCCTCTCAAGAGAGGACACTTTTCTTCCTCCTACGGTTTACTGGTGGGAGACAAGGTTGATATTCATATAATATTTTAAATATATAACAATGACTCATTTTTTAATGGCTAAACGATTATCGTCTAGGAGTTAGGCAGTGTAGGCTGCCTTGTGTGAGCCGTTTGGTACACATGGAAGGCAACGTGGCTAGCAACATTGCCAGCATTATCCAAGGATGTGATCCCACGTACCAGTGGCGTATCTAGAATTTGGCCGGGGGGGGGGTCCGGGGTCTGGTCGAGTCGGCTTCATTCAAAAGAAAAACAAGTTAAGACTAATCAAATCAACATTAAGTTAAGTTAAGAGTAATCAACATTACTATCTATTTGAAGTGGTCTCGGTCAGTTGCGACAAAAACAACGTTCTTACGCGGTCAATTGCGCCCCGCACTTTCACTTACTGACCGAATATGTCATTTAGAAACGCTGCTATTCTGAAACTTTTCATTTTTGCTAGTAACCTCTTTTTATCAGCATTTTTGTTACGTTAGGTTAGATTAGGTGAGGTTTGGTTAGGTTAGGCGAGGAATGAATAGAATTTTGACGGTAATTCCTGTATTATTATAATAATAACATGAAAATGGAATTAACTGCAATTTACCGGGTTCAAATTTCCACCTCGTTTGCAACTGACTGGGATTTATACAACTGGGTCGCAACTGACCGCAGTCCAAAAATACACGTTATTGTAGTAGATACTGCCGCCTGAGTTGATTTTCCTACGTCTCTTATTTCAAGGGTACACACAAATGCTGTGTAATAAATCTGTTTGTGTATTTAAAAAGAGTTGGCCTACTAGCTGAAAAACACAGCTGAAAAAATAAAAAACAGCCTAAAAATTTAGAGATTACAAAATTAACAACATTTCTTCAATTTTTTTTTTCGACTCTCTGGGGAGGGATCCGGTCCTGTTCGTCACCCCCTCCCTGCCACATACTCATTTCCACACGTTGTGTCGACCTGGGAGCTAGAAAACGTACCTTGATTTCAAGACGCGTCCGGGACCCGAGAGGTCTAGACTAGTACCCACCGACTACAATCACTTGCCTCCTAAGTAAATTTTTGTTATTTTAAAGACAGACCTCATAGAATTATGTACGTATAATGTTATGAACCTCATGTTCAGCTGTCATAATGCGCGTAGTTTTAAGATATGGTCATGTTTGAAGGCAATATATTACACAGTCAATATTGTCTGCGGAATATATGTATTCGTTATATATGGTTCTTAGTTTTTCCAATTTTGCAGCGACAAAAAAAGAATATAATCAAAAGCAAAACACCAGAAGAAAACAGATAACCAAACCTCCGATAAAGCGTTCCGAATTCAATGATAGTCCAAGAAATGTGTAACAAAAGACCTTTCAAACTGTATTTTTAATTTTTCTTAGACATTTCTAGTAATTCTCTTTACACCAGTAATCATTTGAAAGAAGGGAACATTTTATTAGATTTGGTAGGGGTTGGAAGGATAGAAGTAACTTAGCAATGAGGTAGCGGACCGTTATAAGAGTTGCTACTGTAAGTCCTGTCAGACGCCAGTCAGTATATATTTCAAAGAACGTGACGAGTAACTTTTAAAAACAGTAATTAGTATCCAGTAAATTTTAGTATCCAGAAAAATTAAAAGATTACAAGCAACGATGTAGAGAACACTTGGAAAGAATGTCAGATACCGGATTGGCCAAACAAGTCTGGAAATACAAACCTATAGGACACAGGTGTGTGGGTAGACCAGGAAGAGATGGCTGGAGGATCTTTGAAGGCGGAACAGGCGGATCTCGCCTATGCCGTGTCGTGAAGATGACGATGATGATGACGACTTCTCCAGTCACTACATTCACTGGTCTCCTAAACTCCTGTTTGTTATTTTAAAGACAGACCTGATAGAATTATGTACATATAGTGTGATGAACTTCATGTTCAGCTGTCGCGATGCGCGTACGATAAGTTTTAAGATATAGTCATGTTTAAAGGCAATATATTACAGAGTCAATATTATCCGCGGAATATATGTAGGCCTATTCGGTATATACATTTTACAGATTTTTCAATTCTGCAGCAAGGAAAAAAAATTTAATCGAAGAAGACATCAAATAAAAATTGATAACTAAACCTGCGTTACAGCATTCCTAATTCAATGTGAGTCAAAGAAATCACTGGCGTATCTAGAATTTGGCTTTGGGGAGGGCGTCCGGGGCCGAGTCTGCTTCATATAAAAGAAAAAATAAGTCAAGACTAATCAACATTACTATCTTTAAAGTGGCTGAAATCAGTCGCATTAAAGTAAATGATAACTACACAAAAAATACGCGTTATTGAAACATCGTTTACAAGATACTTATTGACTGAATTGATTTTCTTATATTTCATATTTCAAACTTATACGCTAATGCTGTGTAATAAATCCGTTTCTATTCCTACATTTAAAAAAGAGTTACTACTATATTAGCGTACACAGATGAAAAATTATTAAACCGTATAAAAATTATGACGTTTAAAAAATTCGTCAAGTTTTTCCGACTCTCTGGGGGAGGGTCCGGTCACGTTCGCCCCCCCCGCCGTAAATACGCCACTGCAAGGAATGTGTAACATAATAGCTTTAAAACTGTATTTTTATATTTTTTCAAACACTTTTTGGTACAGTCAGCTTCTTGATACGTGTATAATATATTTAATATTTATAATAACTTTACCTCAAGATGTTTTTCCCTTATTTGGAACATGTTTGAGGATGGGAACAATAAGTTTCCCGAAACATGTTCCAAATAAGGGAAAACATCTTGAGGTAAAGTTGTTGTAAATATTAAATATATTATATTTTTTCATAGACATATCTAGTAATTCTCTTTACAGGAGGAATAATTTGGAAGAAAGAAACATTTTATTACGTTTGGTAAAGGCTGGAAGGATAGAAGTAACTTAGCAGGATAGAAGTAGTTAATGTAAGTCCCCGTCAGACGCCAGTCAGAATATAGTTTAAAGAACGTGACGAGTAAATTTTTAAAAACAGTAATTTCTATCCAGTGTTTATTCTGTTACCTCCGTCTACCCTTACGAGTGTTACTATTGTCAGCTACCACGTCATCCATGGTTTTGTTTTTTGTGTGTGCTGCTTGACTTTAACCACACCTCAAATGGTTAAGCATTGACAAGAATCGCGATGCTTTAACCACAAAATTGTAGTACCTGGTTACAGCACCAGACAAGAAGAAAACTTTGGAAATATTTTTTAAGAACTGTCAAATACGCATGACCAAACGACACGCTAATAACCTCACTGAAAATTGCGTGTTACCGCAGTTAGTAGAATTCGATAAGCACGCGCAGGAACATCCAAGAGCGCGAGCTGTGTAACATTATAATTGAGTTACGCGAAATATTCCTTATACGGTCTGCTCAAATTATCAAACGTCTTGCCTTTAAGAGAGCACACTTAGCCTTGATAATGTTTAAGGTCTATTCCAAACATAGATCTGCGAAAATGTTTTATAGGTTCTACAATGACATTAAAATAAGGGACGATTAATTATTGTTACGGCTTTTAATGTTACGCCATTACTTACACTCGTTTATCAAGGACCAGGTAATTTATACGAGCAATGAATATACGTTTCTCAGTTTGTAAGCAATTATCTTGTAAATGTTGCAGAATGAATTCAACCACACGATTCTCTCTTCTGTCCCATTGGATCTCAGTGTCTTCTTACGCCGTTGAGTATTTATCCGTTCAATTCTTACTACTTAAGTTATTTAGTCATTCGGTCAATATTTGTTAAAGAAGAGAATATAATTTATATTAAAACTTTTTTTGGCGTTGTGATTGGACAATGTAATTATCGAAAGTATGCTTTAAGATTATTTACAATATTAGAATTGGTACAGATTTTAATTGGCACAACAATATTTAATTGTTGATTACTGCTTTTGTAATTAATTAAAAATACCATTACATTATGAGTAATTTAAATTGTAATATTGTATAAATTAAGTTCTGTGATACTATAATTTTCTCGTTGTTTTTAAAGAAAACATTTGATGATGTAAAACAAACTATCTCAGCTCCTTCACATATTCAAGGATACACATACGCGCGCGCACACATAAGCACTCACACACACAAACACGTTCCCTCAAATAATTGTTCTGTTGTGTTTGGCATTTCTTTTGTATTCATACACAGGTCCTGATGATCACAATAAACATTGTCGAAACGTCGACACAAATAAGTTAAAATTTGTGTTATACTTTTTGACCGATCCTGACAAACCCTTCATCCGAAAAATTCATTGATCGACGGTCACTACGAATGTAAGGATTTACCATTATTATTTGCTGTAGATAATTTTAAAGGTTATTTTCATTTTAAAGTTGTAAATATATTAAGATTGAGCTGTTTTTATGGTTTTCCAGTCAGTTTTACGAAATCTTTGAGTAATAAGATTATATGATACGTTTTTGTAAGAGAGTATAAGAGAATGTGTTAGTAAAAGAGGCAGGAGAGAAGAAAACAGAATGTGAAAAAAGGAGGAGAGAAATATGAGATAATTTAATGTAGTACGTATTAAGGTATTTGAGAAGGAGACATAATGTGAGGAGAGTGCAGAGACAGGCAGTTAGTAGTGAAAGGGAAGCCCCCCCCAGACTAAGTTACGCGTGTTTCAAAATTGGATTGTTATCCTAACAATGAGTTTGGAAAATCGTTATCATAACAAATGTTAGCAATTCGTAATTAATACATAAAAAATGTACCTCACCATTACTATCTTTAATGTGTTTGAAAAACGTATGATAATATTCTGAAGTCAGCCCCATTAAAGAAAATAGTAATGACACAATCAAATATAGGTATGGAGAACCATAAATGACTTCCTTGTTCTAAGATTTATATTAAAATCATTTTCGAAATGCATTATTTCCATAGAAACTACTTCTTTCTTCAACCTTAACCACAGTATTGTGGTCACTATCGTATACCACCTCACGTTAGCATACTCGATTTGCACTGATGATGGCAGTCGATGGCACTGGCGAAACGTCTGGTTTTGCAGAAAACATTGGACCACGCCCAAACAGCCCGGCATGGAATTTTTACAACAAACTTCTTTGTTGCCGATAACGTAATACACATATACAAAATTATCCCCTCCCCCTTTAACTATAATTTTCATTTATAGAAAATTACCTCCACCCCTTCAACTACCCTTTTCATTTATTGATATTTCATCTACCTTTCTACGGTGGATTATTATGACTTTCTCTTCAGGATACTTTATTTATCAAAATTAAGTACTTTACTCTTGTTAAAACATAAAACGTTGCAGGTAAACTACCCCTTCCCCTTAACCGATTTCATCAAAATCAATAGGCCTTGACTCCTCTACAACTCATGCACATATGCAAAAAATGTATTTGATTCTGTTTGAATTTGCGGCAGTTATCGTTCGCCATAGAAAACATTCTACACACAGACACTTTTCGGAAATTGACTTTTCTTCGTGTGTTGTTTACGATCAGAATCAGCCCTTATCTCGAACACGATTTTTTCGCCATCACCATACTTCCATTTCCTTATAGAACATGTAAGTAAAAATACGCATTTTTGAAACATTGTTTAGATGATACATTGTTTACTGAATTCGTTATCCTATATTTCATATTTTAAACCTTTCTGTATATTCAAAAAAGAGTTTATAATGTATTAGCGTACACAGTAAAAAATAATAATAAAAGAGCCTAAAAATTAAGAGATTAACAAAATTCGTCGATTTTTTTTCCCTCTGAGAGGATCCGGTCCCGTTCATTATTATTATTATTATTATTATTAGAACTCTAATCATTAGCCTACAGTATTACACTAAATGGAAACGTGTGCATCATGGCGATATACAGCAAACAGCGAGAAAGCGCTGAGTTGACTAAATTACGTAAACCACACGAAAGTGTTCAACTTTGCGTTTAATCGCCCGTCACTGATTTCAGCCAGAAAAAGGATTTGATGGTTAAAAACAGCAAAGTGCAATGCGGAATTAGTCACGCCGGCCGACTCTAACATACTGTCACTTACATGTGACGCCACCGTGTCTTGTCTGATGTCGTTTATAGTGTCACGTTCATGGCTGTCGTCCTTGCTCTTGGATTCAGGTACAACAGACACGGCACACTCATTACGTATTCAAACGAGCAGTTTTTTCCTGTATAGTCCAGTGCGTGTATCATTCAAAACCTTGTTTGTTCGTTACTAGGAAATATAAATCTAAGATCAAGGATGACAACGAAAACGTAATCAGCTGTTTATTCAAATGGAATAATATGGAATAAAGAATTAAGGAAAGAAGAAAACTCCAAATATACGAAACTGTATTATGAGAACTTCGGCTTGCCGGACTGTTGTTTGGTGCAAACGTTTTGGCCGTGCCTTCGACGGCCATCTTCAGTCCAGAAGGCTGCAAACAAAACGCCGACGGAGGTTTCGTAGTCAGGGACCATTGAACTGTGGTTAAGGCTAGTGGCTGTGAGTAGGACACCCATATTTATAAACTTTTGGTGTCCGCACGAAGTTGTTGTCTGACACCACCAGCCAGAATACGAAACTGTAGTTAAAAGTACTTTATTATATGTAAGTGAGACATGAAGATGTAAACAGGGAATTTAAAAAGAGAAGTAGAAAGTCTCAAAATGAATGCCATTAGAAGATCGACAACAATATCACGCCTACAAAGAGTTAGGGATGAAGAAGTACAAGGAATCTTGGTTACTGAAGTGTCTAAGGTACAGAACAGTGAGAAAGCCACTAACCTAGTATGACCACATCGAGTGTCTTAAAGAGATTAGACTCCCTAAGAACAGGGACGTAGCCAGGGGGAGGTCCGAGGGGTCCGGAACGCCACAGGAACTGAAAAATGCCGAAAGCTATTATAACAGTCAGTATCGTTCACAGAAATATGGCATTCAGAATAATCACTCTTACATTATGTACATTTAAAAAAATTTTTTATGATACTTCAAGAAAGGCCTACAGGGTGCCATTAAGCAAACTTTGTTTTCAAGAAGTACAATTTAGAAAACTAAGGTAGTTTAAACTTTTTTGATTGTAAATGACAACAAATAATGATTGCCATATACTTTACCAGACTTGTATAGTGAGAAATATGTCTTAGATTATAGGGACTAAGTCAAATTAATATTTTAATATTGACATTTGTTAATCAAATCTAATGTTTTTTTGATTCTTTTTTTGTGACTTTTATTTCAGAATTTCAGCATCTCTTGAAACCATACTTTAGGGTTATCATGTCTATCTTGCTCTGGCGACAAATCTTGAATTCCACTGTTTCTGGAAAAAAATTCCGGAATGGGTTTTCTCATCTTTGATTCCACGCCTCCAATCCAATCTCGACCTCCCCCCAACTTTCTGGAAGGAAACATTCCGGAATGGGTTTTCTCATCTTTGATTCCACGTCTCCAATCGAATCTCAACCTCCCCGTAACTTTCTGGAAGGAAATATTTCGGAATAGATATGCTCATCTTTGATTTCAGCTTCCAATCCAATCTCGACCTCCCCCCCCCCATCTTTCTGGAAGGAAACATTCCGGAATCGGTACTCTCATCTTTGATTCCACGCCATCTTTGATCTGGACCTCCTCCCAAAACAAAGTATTGACAACGTTCCTCCCTAAGAACCTAATGGGCAATTACAGGACCTAATGAAGGAGGTGGGCCGAAAAAGAATTGGATAGAAAGAATGATGATGGAACTGGAAGAGGAACGTACAAAATAATAACTAGAACAACGGAAGCGAATGGAACTATTATAAACATATGTGTAACAAATTAAACTGACCAGTAATCTCCAAGCTGTACTCAACTTGTGCAGCTCTCTTCAGCCCAAGTAGCACTTTCCCTTCTTCTGATCTGTCATCGTTCAGTACCTCCTTCCAGTGGAGTATCTAGAATTTGGCATTGGGGGAAGGGTCCGGTGTCTAGTCGGCTTCATACAAAAGAAAAGAAAAAGTTTTTTTTCTAATCAGCATTACTATCTTTAAACGTGTGATAACATCCCGAAATCAGTATCATTAAAGTAAACGGCAATAACACAATAAAAATGTTATAACAATAACAATAATAATAATAACATAATTATAATAATAACAATAAATTGTTACACAATAACAATGTTATTGAAACATTGTTTAGAAAATACTTCTTCTTCTTCAGCACTACAGCCCAACGTAAACCCTGGCTTCCAGCATCAGTCTTCTCCAAAGTCTCCTGTCCATTGGCATCTCAGTGTAATCCCCACATCCATTCTTCTGAGATCATCTAGCACGGCGTCCAACCATCTTTTCCTAGGTCGGGCCCTCTTTCTGCTTTTAAAGACTTGCGCCTTCACAATTTCCTTAGGCATACGGCGATCATCCATCCGTTCTAGGTGACCTAACCATTACATTCGTTGACCCTATATGAATCTTACAATGTATTCGTGATTCAAAAGCTCATCTATCTCCTGGTTGTTTCCGATTCTCCATTCGTCATCTTCTTTAACCGGGCCATAAACACATCTTAAGATCTTTCATTTAAACCTTCTTAGTGTTGTCTCCATGTTCATGTCTTGCCTCTATAAGTAATGACCAGTGTGGTAAGTGTCTGTTAAAACACTTATTCGAACAATTTAGTAGATACTTATTGACTAAATTGATTTTCTTATATTTCGTATTTCAAACGTATACGCAAATGCTGTGTAATAAACCTGTTTGTATATTTAAAAAGAGTTACTATTATATTAGCGTATACAGCGGAAAAAATAAAAAATTGCCTAAAAGTTAAGAGTTTAACAAAAATTCGTCAACGTTGTTCGACCCTCGAGGGGGGGGGGTCCGGTCCTGTTCGCTCCCTCCCGTAAATACGGTCTTGTCTCCTTCTCCGTTTACCTCCTTCGGCTTCGTTCCTATTTCAGTGAAAAAACTCTGCACACACTTCTTACCCACATATGGCCAATCCAATAATTTTTTTAAATTCCTGAGATGACTAATTTCTACTTGACATTTTATGTACCTTATGTAGGCCGTCGCATCCGTTACTGCATGGAGTCGCCGCCGCCAAGATGCAGCGGGAGGAAGTCTCAGACATGAGAGTAATACCGGGGGGGGGGGGGAGGTGTCGTGACGATGCAAAAAGGCAGAAAAAATTTAATGGAAAATGGAAACTGTGACGAACGTTTCAAGCTCTCCGTCTTAACAGCGTTCCAACAGTCATACTGGGGAACTCTGGAATTAAAGTAATTGTATCGTATTCCTGTTACACTCCAGTTATAAAACTAGAGTCCAAATATTAAGCAACTCTAGGTGGCATATGTTTATTATCACCGTCACCACATGATAGCTTGCTATAAGAGATAAGTGTATTCCACGTATGAGCGGTAGAAGTCTACTTACGTTAAAAGTGTCCTTCTTTTCGTACCATGTCAAGCCGGGCCTGATGTTGGCGATCTGGTCTTTGCTTTTAGCTGTACTGAATATTTGTTCAGCACTGTATATACCGGTCCAGTCGCGGAAGTTTTAGTTGCATGTTCCGTAAGGAGATGGAAGTATGGTGATGGCGAAAAAATCGTGTTCGACATAAGGGCTGATTCTGATTGTACTGCTCTCAAAACGTGAAGAAAAGTTATTTTCCGAAAAGTGTCTGTGTGTGTCTGTATATCTGTGTGTAGACTTTTTCCTATGACGAACGATAACTGCCTCAAATTCAAACAGAATCAAATAAATTGTTTGCATGTGTCCCCGAATTGTAGAAGATTCAAGGCCTACTGATTTTGGTGAAGATTGGTTAAGGGGGAGGTGTAGGGTGGTTACCTGATACGTTTTACGTTTTAACAAGAGTAAAGTAGTTAATTTTGATAAGAGAAGTACCCTGAAAAGAAGGTCATAATAATCCACTGTAGAAAGGTAGATGAAAAGTGTAGCTGAAAGGGGAGGGGGTAATTTTTTCAAGTTTGATATTGATTTAATGAGTTTGGCGAAATTAAATAAAAATGCATTTAAACTTTTTCCAACAATGGTAATTGTTAAAACTAAAGTAATTTTGTTGCCAGGCAATAAAATTATAATTTTTTTATTATAATTTAAATCACGTATGCGTGAAGATCAGGGCCGGCCCCAGCGCTTCTGCCGCCCTGTGCAGTATTTATGAGTGCCACCCACTCCCTATTTTAACTCTGAACACATTCACGCACACTAGACCTACTCCTAGTATACGGCGATTGCCTTCAAATGACAACTAGGAACGTTTGCATTGTTGTGTTTATCAAATAACTAGAACTTTTTTGAAGCTACGATGCTGCGAACGGTTACAATAAAAATGTATCCCTATGTGATGACCTAAAACTAAAATACTAACTAAAATTCATTATGATTGAAATATAACAATAGTAATGTATCATATAACTTAGTTAAAAAATACTCGTCTAGCTTTTGCACTGGCAAACTCCTTTATGACTTCGTTGTAATCAAGTGATTCAGCTAACTGAAGTTCTGTAGGTATAGTCGCCAGACCATTCATATCTGAGATAGGTTTTAATAAGTTTGAGCTTCGAAAAAGTCCTTTCTCCGCTTGCCACTGTCATAAGTAATGTTAGCAAAATTCTTAGAGCCACTTAGTTTACTTTCTCTCGTTCACGAATTTTCGACTTTCGTTAAACTCCGCTGACTTTATATATAAAGTAATTCTTACTGATCTTACACACTGTGATGAAATTAAGTGAATAATTTTATTTTTTCTCTCAATTTCAAAACTTAACATCCCGGAATCTGCCGCCCTTTAAAATTTGTCGCCCTGGGCGGTGGGACGGTTCGCCCCTGCCTGGAGCCGGGCCTGGTGAAGATTCGCAACCACGGCCCAGCAGGCCACAAAATAATTTGTGGCCACATAATTACATAATTATATAAATATGTAATTAATGAGTGATTATCTGCGTAGTTTAGTTTCTTTATAAGAATAAAGTACCTAATTTTTATAGATAAAGTGACTCGAAAAATAACATTATATTAAACGACTACCATATAATAACAAAAATATCTATAAATAGTGAAAATAGTTTGAGGGTGGCGGATATTTTTTTAGAAATTTCGAACCGAATTGAAATAAATAATTAAAAAAAAATCTTAGAACATGGAAGTCATATATGATTCTCCATACCGATTTTTTAACCTCGGGCCCTGTTTCCTTCCAATTCCTCTACGTCCTTTCATTTTATTCTTCATTATCAGCTGGGCCGTACGGTATCAACCTGATCTCAGTATGTGCCTAATATTGAATGTTAGTTTCCGACAATTAACAGTTTTCAATGTCTCTCGAACTGCGTTTGTATCGGCTGAATTGGTGGGAACATCTTTGCCGAATGGGTGACTGCCGCATCCCCAAACAACTATGGAACTATAAGCCGAAGGGATGGAGGAAACGCTGGAGTGACCAGCTCTAATCTTTGCCTATTTGAGACCGCAACAAACCATCCTTGGTTTAATCCTTGCAGATGATGATGATGATGATGATGATTAACAGAAGTGTTTTCATTTGGTGAAATGTGTCATTAGCTAATTCAATACAACGTTTAATCTATTTTTTGTAGTTCGATACAAATACAAATCTTCTTACCCCACATTATATATCATCCTATATCATTCTGAGACTTTAACCTTGTTCGCCTTGGTTTCATCTGTTCTTAAACTATTCTCTCAAAAAGGGTTTTCATCAGTCCCTTTGTCTTTAGTATGTGTCCAATCGAGTTTTCCGTTTTCCTTTTTGTAACGCCACCCTCCTCTGTTCGTTCGAGCACCTCTTCATTGCTTGTTTTACCACTCTTCCAAATCCACATTTCCTGCTTCGCAATCTTATTCTTACCATTTTTCCTCATTGTCCTTCTGTCTCACTCTTAAACTAAAACACTTCACCAGTCTCTTGTTCACTTCAAACTCAGTCTCCTATACAAAACTCCTTTTACTTAAATGGAAGTATGGTGATGGTGAAAAAATCGTTTTCGAGAAGCGGACTGATTCTAATTGTAGGCCTACTACCCTCAAAACATGAAGAAAACTCATTTTCCAAAAAGTGTTTGTGTCTGTGTGTCTGTCTGTCTGTGTGTCTATGTGTAGAATTTTTTCTATAATAATTCACTGTAGAAATGTAGATGAAATATCTATAAATGAAAAGGGTAGTTGAAGGAGGAGGGGGTAATTTTCTATAAATGAAAATAATAGTTAAATGGGGGGGGGATAATTTTTTGTATGTGTACTATGTTATCGGCAACAAAGAAGTAGTTTGTTGTTAAAAAATTCCTTCCCGGCTGTTTGACAGTGGCCCAATGTTTTCTGCAAAACCAGACGTGTCATCGACTGCCATCATCAGTGAAAATCGAGTGCGCTAACTTGAGGTGGTATACGTTAGTGACCACAGTACTGAGGTTAAGGTTGAAGAAAGAAGTATTTTCTATGGAAATATTTCATTTCGAAAATGTTTTTAAATTAAATCTTAGAACATGGAAGTCATGTATGTTTCTCCATACCGATATTTTCCCTAGTATAGGTTTTCTTCACTATATCCATTTTACTCCCATTCACGTTGTCAGTGGTCCACTCCTTAGTCAACATCTCTTCCTATCTACCTGTATCTATCTTCCTATCTGCTTTATCCTGTTCTTTAATATTTCTACTCGTACATTCCGTATCACTTATTCTCAGACTTCAGACTTTTCTATCCTATTTTTACTTCCATGTTCCATAAGGAAATCGAAGTATGGTGATGGCGAAAAAAAATCGTGTGAGAGATAAGGGCTGATTCTGATTTTACTACCCTCAAAACATGAAGATAAGTCATTTTCCGAAAGGTGTGTGTGTGTGTGTGTAGAATTTTTTCTATGGTGAACGATAACTGCCGAAAATTCAAACAGAATCAAATAATTTTTGCATGTGTGCCCGAGTTGTAGAGGACTCAAGGCCTATTGATTTTGGTGAAGATCGGTTAAGGGGAATAGGTAGTTTAACTGCAACGTTTTATGTTTTAACAAGAGTAAAGTACTTAATTTTGATAAATAAAGTATCCTGAAAAGAAAGTCATAATAATAAAGGTAGATGAAATATTTCTAAATGAAAAGGATAGTTGATGGGGAGGCGTAATTTTCTATAAATGAAAATGATAGTTAAAGGGTAGGGAATATTTTTTTATATGTGTGTATACTACGTTATCGGCAACAAAGAAGTAGTTTGTTGTTAAAACTCCTTCCCGGGTTGTTTGGCCGTGGTCCAATGTTTTCTGCAAAACCAGACGTTTCGGCAGTGCCATCGACTGCCATCATCAGTGAAAGTCGAGTGCGCTAACGTGAGGTGGTGTACGTTAGTGACCACAGTACTGTCGTTAAGACTGAAGAAAGAAGTAGTTTGCATGGACATATTTCATTTCGAAAATGATTTTAAATATAAATCTTAGAACATGGAAGTCATATATGGTTCTCCATACCGATATTTCTATTGTTGTAACATTGTTTGCATGGTGGCTGTCTCATCTACTACATCACCAGCGAACCTTAAACAATTTTTGCTTACCATCCAATGGCAATTCATTCCTCTCTAATCGACTTGTCATGTTATATTTTAATCATGATGCCCTTGTCTCATTCCCTCTCAATTTCGAATCACTCTGTTAAACCTTCCTTGTTTTTATAGGTACCTTTTGATTCATGTAAAACCCTTTTATCAGGGTATTCTGTCTTTCCAGGCTGCCTTCTTAATTTTTAGTATTTAGTATTAACGTCGTCATTATAGTAGTGTTATTAGTATTAGTATTTATTATTAGTATACATACAGTACATACATACATACATACATACATACACACATACATAGACGCATACATACATACACACATACATACACGCATACATACATACACACATACATACACGCATACATACATACGTACATACATACATACATACATACATACACACATACATACACGCATACATACATACATACATACATACATACGTACATACATACATACATACATACATACATACATACATACATACATACATACATCCTTGGCTTTACAGCCCAGATCGAGCCTTGGCCTCCAAAAGAAATTGCCTCCACTTAATCCTGTCCTCAGCCATCCGCGCCCAGCTTCCTCGCATCTCTGCTGACCTGGTCCAACCGTCTGTTTCTCGGTCTTCCAATCTTCCTTTTTCCCCTTTTTCCTATTGTTAGATTGGATATCATTTTTTGGGGTACGTTCGTCATCCATTCTCTGAACGTGTCCTACCCATCTTTAATCTATTAATTTTGGCAAATCGGACAACTGTAATGTCATTGTACTTAGCACATAATTCATTATTATATCTCTTTCTCCAGACTCCGTCCTGTTGAATTGACCCATAAATCCTTCTCAGAATCTTCCTTTCAAACACAGCCAGCCTCTGTTCATCAATTTTCTTGAGTAACCAGCACTCAGAACCACATGTCAATACAGGCCTTACCAATGTCTTATAAAGAGTGGTTTTAGTTTCTGTGGTTAACAGTGTTGATTTAAAATGTTTATTCAGCCCGTAATAACTTCTATTAGCAGCCAAAATTCTTGTTTCAATTTCTTTTTTGCAATTATTCTCAGCATCGACGTATGTCCCCAGATATACGAAGCTTTTTACTCTTTCTAAATTTATTATTATATTTGAAATGTTTATTATTAGTACACCCATTAGAATATTTAATTAATGAAAACAGATGTGTACACACGCATGGCGATAAGTAGAATTTAGGCTAACAGCATACCCTTGCGTTCTGTTAAACAGATTTTATACTTGAGCGAACAGTAGAAAATTGGCGTCACACGAAACTAAATTTGTGCAGACCAAAAAAATTTCTCTCCACATCCGACAAGAGCAAAGGTCAACGTCTGGATTTACGCAACGACAATCGTTTATTCAGTAATTTCGTCATTAACAGGAAGTATTTACTACGTGAGCATAGGTATTGCAAAGAGAACTACAGAAAGAGAGATAGAGACACACACACCGTATATATACATACAAAGAGAAAGAGAGAAAGATTATGGGAGAGGGAGAGGGAGAGAGTAAAAAAAAGAGAGGAGCAGACGGAAAAAGACAGAGAAAACAATGAACAAATGAACTGCGTAGGTCTTTAGTAAGTAAATGAACGCAGTCAGGATCGATGCCGTGGCCTTCACGGATTTTCACTTATTACAATACACAATATTTGGTTAATGAAAAAAAAAACTGACGTTAAATCAATTATCTTCTGTTGCGTTATCAGTTCAGTTTTGCATGACGCAAGAACTCCAACATTGGCAATGAAGAAAAGGAAAGCAACAGTGACATCGTAATGACAACAACAAAAAAATGAAACTAAACAGGAAAATTACGATTGGATAACTTACAGAAGGAAAAAACGACAAGTCGTTCAACGACACATGGAGGTTTTTGCGAGTAAGGTTTTTCAACTTACACATTGGTAACAAAGTTTATGTCGCACGATTTACACAATGTTATTGCATTTGAACAAGAAACAGTAAGAAGGTTTGAAAGAAAGATCATAAAACGTGTTTATGGTCCGGTTAAAGAAGATGACGAATGGAGAATAAGAAATAACCTGGAGGCAGATGAGCTATTGAATCATGAAGACATTGTAAGATTCATAAAGGCTGGGTCAACGAATACAATGGCTGGGTCACCTAGAGCGGATGGATGATCAGCGTATTCCAAAGAAAATCCTGAGGGCGCAAGTCTACAAAAGCTAAAAGAGGGGACGATCTAGGATAAGGTGATTGGGTGATGTGCTAGAAGATCTCGGAAGAATCGATGTGAGGGGTTACACTGAGATGGCAGTGGACAGGAGACTTTGGAGAAGATTGGTGTTGGAAGTCAGGGCTCACGTTGGACTGTAGTGCTCAAGAAGAAGGAGAACAAGAAGAAGAAGAAGAAGAAAAAGAAGAAGAAGAAGAAGAAGAAGAAAAAGAAGAAGAAGAAAAAGAAAAAGAAGAAGAAGAAGAAGAAGAAGAAGAAGAAGAAGAAGAAGAAGAAGAAGAAGAAGAAGAAGAAGAAGAAGAAGAAGAATTAATATTCATCATCGTCATCATCTTCGCTGTATGTTCGTGATGGTCTTCTTTGCCTGTTCCGTCGTCACGTATCTTTGATCGTCTTACGCTTCTTCTTCCATACCCTTTGATCTTGTTTAGCCAATCTTTCGTTATCCGTCCTTTCTAAGAACTTTTTCCATTTTTACCTATGATACATATAATTTTTTTTAGTTTTCCGATTTTATTCATTTTTGTTGGCCGATTATCTTTATTCCCAGTTCTATCGACTCTTTTGCATCATTTGACCTTCTTGTAGCAATTTCATATCGGAGGATCGTATTTTTTTTTATATTTTTTTTTACAGTAACACAAAAAGCAGGGGCAACGAACAAAGGCGTTCAATAAAACAGGGGAGGCTGCCATTTTAAAACTTTAATTTTCAGAAACGAGTGATTAAACGATATTGTTTGGTTGTTACTAATTGCTTTGCATCTAACTGGTTTTAGTTCTGGATATTGTTTGGTTGTTACTAATTGCTTTGGATCTAACTGGTTTTAGTTCTGGATATTGTTTGGTTGTTACTAATTGCTTTGCATCTAACTGGTTTTAGTTCTGGATATTGTTTGGTTGTTACTAATTGCTTTGGATCTAACTGGTTTTATTTCTGGATATTGTTTGGTTGTTACTAATTGCTTTGCATCTAACTGGTTTTAGTTCTGGATATTTTTGCATTACATTCTTCACCGTATTTCATGCATTTTGTAGTCGGAACAGAGTACTGTATTTCATTTTTACATTCTTGAACGATTATCTGGTTATTCGTGAATATTAATACTTTCTTTAAAACCTCTAAGCGATGGGTAATTTCTTACGGGTAAACACCCTATACATTGTAATTTCTTACGGGTAAACACTCTATACATTGTAATTTCTTACGGGTAAACACTCTATACATTGTAGTTTCTTACGGGTAAACACTCTATACATTATAATTTCTTACGGGTAAACACACTATACATTGTAATTTCTTACGGGTAAACACTCTATACATTGAAAATTTCTTACGGGTAAACACACTATACATTGTAATTTCTTACGGGTAAACACTCTATACATTGTAATTTCTTACGGGTAAACACTCTATACATTAAAATTTCTTACGGGTAAACACACTATACATTGTAATTTCTTACGGGTAAACACTCTATACATTGTAATTTTGTCGCTTGAAGTTTCGATAGGATCGTCCTCAGAAGCTGTGAGTGGCGGTTGAGAGGCCTGAAAACGTTGCAAGAGAACTCCCCTGTTTACTTGATCTGAATGATTGGAGGATCATAACATTAACATACTGACCCGTGTGGGTAGGTTTTAGGCAGTGGCGGATTATCCTTATCGTTAGGGTATGCTGCAGCACCGGGCACCAGGGTCTCAGCTGTCAGAGGAGGCGCCATCCAGCCATAAATCACAAAAACGTTTTGAAAATAATAAATGTGAAAAAAAATTTCTCAATCCAATAATCTTATAATCATTGTTAATCTTGTTATTTGAATTAACAGTCTCTGTAACTAACTTCGTCTGCTTGTTTGCTAAACTGCTAAATGTCATGTTCTGGACGAGGCCTTTCAGTGTTTCCACCATTGTCAAGTTCTAAACCACGAACTAAAATGGTGGAAACACTGAAAGCCCTCGTCCGGAACACGACATTTAGCATTTGAGCAAATAAGCACGACGAATTTGGATCTTATAGTCAGCTTTTGACGATTCCAATAGCTAACTGCGAATCTGAAAGATCACTTTATGTATTAAAACGCATTAGAGATATGTTAAGTTTAGCGATGGGAGATGAGATATTACCTTCGTTAGGAAGGTTGAAAATTGAAAACGACATACTTGAATCGCTCGTTTTAGAAGAAATTATACAAGACTTCGTTAAGACAAAATCAAGAAAAAATGGATCGATTAGTATTTTCTAAGCTTAAGTAATCAATGTGCTCAATGTAATCACTATTTAGCTAAATATTTGTTGTAATTTGAGAGTTTAATAAAATAATTGTTAACTTTTGAAATTGTGTATGCCATTTATCAGCGTAAATAATGGATAAAAGGTTGAATTTTGAATCGAGGTGGGGGGGGGGCACCAATTCGATACGTAGCAGCATAGGGCACCACTTATTATTTTGTTCATTTTCCATGGTAAATTTACGATGACATTACCAAAACTTAAAAAAATTCACAAGTTAAATGTTTCTAAAAATATATTGATCTTTATCTTCTCTTTCAGCACTACAGTCCAACGTGAGCTCTGCTTTTCAATACCAATTTTTAATTTTTTTTTTTGTTTTTTTTTGAGGGGCGTCACTTAATTTTTTAAAACTAGACGCGTGGCCTAGATGGAAAAAAGATGCGCTGAGCCCTTTGTGACAGGACTTGCAATAAAACACTTGCATAACGATAACAGCTTTTTATTAGTGTTCATTTCCATTATGACAACATCCTTAATACAATGTGCACGGTTAAATTCACAATGTTCATTTCGTAGACATGTATCTCTCAAGTATTAATAAGAACAATTGACAATATTAGCAATAATTAAATTTTTTGAACCATAACATAATTAACAAACAACAATTATTTAAACACATTTAAACGCATTGTTCCAACATAAACCGACATGACTATGTATTAACTTTCATTCAGATGGCATTTTCTAAATCACAGTTTCAATAAACAATTACTAAACCACGATTATATAGATACATTATGAATTCAATTTATGCTCAGATAACAATACATCATCACTAACAAGAAACATGTAATGTATCGTTTTATATTTGCCAAATAATTTTCTAAAACAAAATTATGGGTTAAAAGAATAATATGTAGATACATCTCGACACTATCACCATATTCTTATACACACCAGTTGCCCAGAAAATTGAGTTCTAATACTTCGAGACTTATTCTCGCTCAAATTCTGTAATAGCCCATGATAAAGTACCGGTTCTCACAAGAAGATTTAGAAAAGAACTACCCCACAATTATTTATCAATTCATTAAGTATAACGTTGTTAATGACATTTTACCTTCATAAGAAACAGTGAATAAAAACTGACCAACTAATAGTTTTAAATTTTCCTTGCTAATTAATCACAGCATAAAAGGCAAGTGGTGTTCTATAAAGTACAGCACAGTAATGGACATATTTAAACAGGTAGATTCTTTAACTCAGTTAATTACACAATTCACTATATGTCCACAGGACATGTTACAACAGAAATTTAATCATTCAATATCTGAAGTTACTGTTTATGAAGATGTCTTTCATTTCATGCTTTAAATTCAATGAAGTGCTGTGTTTGTGGATTAATATAAGGAATAGTCGCACCTGTGTTTAAAAGATTACGTGTTATCCAGAATTCGAGATGATGATGACCATGGTGAAACAACTGGTGAGTCTGAAATCTGGATGATTTATTTTATCTTTAGGGCAGTCATTCAGGCTGGTATTGTAGGGATTTATGGAGGTCTGACGGCGTTGGGGATCTTGCAGCGATGCTCTGCAGACGAAGACTGATGGCCTGTCTCCATCCTCGGAACCCCTTTCTCCTCCCGACTATGCGGGAACCCTGAAGCTCTTTAACTAATTACAGACTCATTTCGAAAGATGGTTCACAATTTACGGCGCCGCCAGACCAGTGTCCCGTTGGAGAGCAAAACTAGAAATGAGGAAGGATGACGGTTCCTGCCGGCCGACCACGAGGGCAGAAAAGTTAAACAAACAGCTGATGAGTCGCGGCGGACCTGATTACGCTGCTCCAACTACCGCGACATAACGGTCAAGGCCGAGCGATATCGCCAAGCTGTTGCCTCGGCCGCGCGTAACCTTTGGTACTGATATACAGTCGGCATTGTCACCACGAAATATGGCCGGGAAATTTAATATTTAAATTACAACGGCACAATATTTTTTTATAATTTTCACCAAAGCGTGTTTTGTAGAAAAATTGAATAGGCTTTTCTTTCTCTGCTCTGATTTCTATTATTTTCTGACATGAAACGTTCTCATTATTTTTGCTTACAGTAAAGGTTTTCCAAAAAATGTTTTAAGATTTTTGAAATCCATGAAGTCTGTGTATCCACTTCTGTCATTTTAAAAGGACTGGCTTTCTCCACAGCCTTTTGGATTATGGTTGCCTATTGTTCAGCTTCATTTTTGTTGGATTGTGTTGGGTTTTACAGAATGTTTTCAAACAGAACATTGCTGATTCATAATTATGTTAGTACCTGAATCAGCAGTGTTCTGTTTGAAAACATTCTGTAAAACCCAACACAATCCAACAAAATAATCTTTAACATATTCATATGTTATACTAATGAAATGTGAAAGCTACAGAAAAAGGTAGAAAAGGGAACAAATGCTGCCAGCTTAGCAAATTCTGTAATAGCCCATGATAAAGTACCGGTTCTCACAAGAAGATTTAGAAAAGAACTACCCCACAATTATTTATCAATTCATTAAGTATAACGTTGTTAATGACATTTTACCTTCATAAGAAACAGTGAATAAAAACTGACCAACTAATAGTTTTAAATTTTCCTTACTAATTAATCACAGCATAAAAGGCAAGTGGTGTTCTATAAAATACAGCACAGTAATGGACATATTTAAACAGGTAGATTCTTTAACTCGTGTCCGTGTCCGTTGTGTGTCCTTATGCAAACTCAACACCGCAGAACAGTACGAAAAATACAAACACAACCAAACAACATACTCAATGAACAATTACAATTTAAATCCAACACACTATTCGACATAATAATACACAACGGACACGGACACAATTCAGAATCTCGCGCCAACCCCCTTCCATCTACACACACCCCCACTCACAACCAATCCCCAAAAAACCGTTACAGATTACCAACGCCTTGACGCTTTCTGCATTTATACCTCACTGATGAAGGAGCAAACTACTCTGAAACGTGCGTATGAGGATATAACAAAAAGTAAGTTTTTTCACAAGTGAAAGTCCATTTAATTATTAATTGTTAAACGAAAGAAATGAGGTGGTAAGCTTTATTTAATGTTTATGAAACAGCCTTGCTTCAAGTGTTACATAACGAAGGACAAGATGAACACAAGGCAAGAGGACAAAAACGAAAAGTAGGGGAAAGCGGATGGAAGAGAAATGTAGCCAAAGTGAAAAGAAATAAGGTGAGACATACATAGACACAAAGGGTAACCATGTACAAGAAATGGTAATGAGAAAAGATTGCCATTATTAATGTAAGCAAATTCAAGGTGACCAACGTGCTCAGATTTTTAAGATGTTTTGGAAGCTTGTAAAGATTAACAAACAATGATAATATATAGCTACCTGTATGAACTTATCGAGACCTCAATATCGGAGAGTTATAGAAGGCACTACAAGAAATATAAATGCTGAGTACCACTTTAAAGCGGATAGAGAAATATACCTTTTTTTGTAAAAAATTCTTCATAGAGTCATTAAAAGTAGGAGACAAAATGATACGGAATATTATCAAGAAGACAGCAGATGGAATTGTCAAAGATGAAATTGGCAAATACAACAACCAAACTACACTAGAGTCCACACTTAATACATAATATGTTCGAAAACATATTAATTCTATACCATAAATCGAGTCTCATTACCTGCACAAACAAACAAGTAGAGATATGTTAGTGGTGGAAAAACATTAGGAGATCTACACAGAAATTATGTAAAGGAGTGGCAGGAACAAACAAAAAGATATGGAAATTACTCAGCCTACAGCAACATTTTCTTGACAAAATTTAATATTAGTTTTTTGTCACTAGAAGAGAGCAGTGTTTATTCTGTGATAAATGTAACAATTCATATGTAAAAAATTTCTACAATTTGAGTATAAACATCATCATAAAGAAGTTAAATTAAGCAGAGAAGAAAAGGCCGAACATGCAGTGCTTGCAAAGGAAAAGAAGTGTATCACAGCATGCTATGATTTACAGGTAGTCCTCCCAAATGTTTGTGATAACGTATTTATTGTATATTATAAATGGCGGCTGTCAGTTCTAAATTTTACAGTTTATGATATTGGGAGCAGTACAGAACATTGCTATTTTGACGTGAGAGTGATGGCAAAAGGAGTTGAATTTGGTTCATGTGTTTTTCAGTTTTTACAAAATGAATACAAAGGAGAGATGGTTGCCTTTAACTCCGACAACTGTAGAGGACAACAAGAAATAAACACGTTATTGCTTTACACATGTATGCAGTTTTTGCTTGCAATATTTCTAGCATTACATATACATTTTTAGTAACTAGTCACAATGAGAATGAAAGAGACCATTTGCATTAATTAAACAAAGAAAGCTAGTCCTAAAAAGTGGACCTATTTATGAAGCTGAACAATAGGCAACCATAATCCAAAAGGCTGTGGAGAAAGCCAGTCCTTTTAAAATGACAGAAGTGGATACACAGACTTCATGGATTTCAAAAATCTTAAAACATTTTTTGGAAAACCTTTACTGTAAGCAAAAATAATGAGAACGTTTCATGTCAGAAAATAATAGAAATCAGAGCAGAGAAAGAAAAGCCTATTCAATTTTTCTACAAAACACGCTTTGGTGAAAATTATAAAAAAATATTGTGCCGTTGTAATTTAAATATTAAATTTCCCGGCCATATTTCGTGGTGACAATGCCGACTGTATATCAGTACCAAAGGTTACGCGCGGCCGAGGCAACAGCTTGGCGATATCGCTCGGCCTTGACCGTTATGTCGCGGTAGTTGGAGCAGCGTAATCAGGTCCGCCGCGACTCATCAGCTGTTTGTTTAACTTTTCTGCCCTCGTGGTCGGCCGGCAGGAACCGTCATCCTTCCTCATTTCTAGTTTTGCTCTCCAACGGGACACTGGTCTGGCGGCGCCGTAAATTGTGAACCATCTTTCGAAATGAGTCTGTAATTAGTTAAAGAGCTTCAGGGTTCCCGCATAGTCGGGAGGAGAAAGGGGTTCCGAGGATGGAGACAGGCCATCAGTCTTCGTCTGCAGAGCATCGCTGCAAGATCCCCAACGCCGTCAGACCTCCATAAATCCCTACAATACCAGCCTGAATGACTGCCCTAAAGATAAAATAAATCATCCAGATTTCAGACTCACCAGTTGTTTCACCATGGTCATCATCATCTCGAATTCTGGATAACACGTAATCTTCTAAACACAGGTGGGACTATTCCTTATATTAATCCACAAACACAGCACTTCATTGAATTTAAAGCATGAAATGAAAGACATCTTCATAAACAGTAACTTCAGATATTGAATGATTAAATTTCTGTTGTAACATGTCCTGTGGACATATAGTGAATTGTGTAATTAACTGAGTTAAAGAATCTACCTGTTTAAATATGTCCATTACTGTGCTGTACTTTATAGAACACCACTTGCCTTTTATGCTGTGATTAATTAGCAAGGAAAATTTAAAACTATTAGTTGGTCAGTTTTTATTCACTGTTTCTTATGAAGGTAAAATGTCATTAACAACGTTATACTTAATGAATTGATAAATAATTGTGGGGTAGTTCTTTTCTAAATCTTCTTGTGAGAACCGGTACTTTATCATGGGCTATTACAGAATTTGCTAAGCTGGCAGCATTTGTTCCCTTTTCTACCTTTTTCTGTAGCTTTCACATTTCATTAGTATAACATATGAATATGTTAAAGATTATTTTGTTGGATTGTGTTGGGTTTTACAGAATGTTTTCAAACAGAACACTGCTGATTCAGGTACTAACATAATTATGAATCAGCAATGTTCTGTTTGAAAACATTCTGTAAAACCCAACACAATCCAACAAAATAATCTTTAATATATTCATATGTTATACTAATGAAATGTGAAAGCTACAGAAAAAGGCAGAAAAGGGAACAAATGCTGCCAGCTTAAGAAACTAAAACTATGCTACTCTCATATATGGCCGCAATTGCAGTTATGGCCGTCTAAATATAGTTTATTCTTTTAATGCAATACAGCCACAAGTAACATGTGGCTGTATTGCATTAAAATGTGTGTTCCAGATTTTCAACAGCATAAGGACATACTTTTATAGCAACTGTATCTTTGATGATATCACTTATGGCTCAATTGTATATAATACAGCTCTCTTTAATTTGTTAATATTGTGCCATAACTCAATTTCCATAATGTTTTGCACTTATATTATATTATATTATATTTAATATTCGGTCCACATTTTCTTAGTACAGTGTAATAGTATAAATATATGCTATCTATAGCGTAATAGTATGAACATGTGCTATCATATAGATGATAAAAGACAAATAATTGCTTAATTTTGGGTATTTGAGAATTCAACTCCCTCATAAACTTGTCTAAACCTTCCGGGTCTTTTGCGTTATACGACCACAAAGCATTGGCATTGGCATTTTGTTCATCTTTCATTAAACTGAGTATAGTTCTCAGAATTTGCTATCTCTGTTTACTGATTAGTTAAAATGATATTCTCTCATTTACAGACTGTCGTACACTATACAAGAATAATTATAAGTTATCTTATCGCTCCACCGTCTGTAGTCTTAGGTCATTCCTGTCTTGTCGGTGCGTTCAGCAACATGTCTTTATTTCATTTAGTGCGGGAAATAAGTAGTAATGAGAAGAGAGTGCAGTTTTTGAAGGACAAAGGTGTTTTACACAAAAGACGATACTGTGCGAATGGTCATGAAATGACTCTTCAGCTGTCTGAAAAAATTTGTAGGTGGAGATGTGGTAAAACACAGTGTAGGACGACCGTCGGTTTACGTAACGGTACGTGGCTAGAGGGCAGCAGGCTGTCTTGTGACACCGTTGTATTGTTTATTTTTTCGTGGACTAAGGAATACACCACATCACAGTTTTGTGCAGACGAGCTCAACATGAGTACGCACACTATGATCGACTGGAAAAACTATTTGCGTGAAGTATGCGTGACGCAGCTTTTAACTAATCAGTAAACAGAGATAGCAAATTCTGAGAACTATACTCAGTTTAATGAAAGATGAACAAAATGCCAATGCCAATGCTTTGTGGTCGTATAACGCAAAAGACCCACCTTCCTTACCGTGTTGCCAAATTCTAAAAGTTTCATGTACATACCCACGCTTACCCACAGTTTAGGTTTTACGTTAAACTTCTCCACAACTGTTGTTGGGTCTTTCAACCGCCACTCGCAGCTTCTGATTCCAGGGATCGGAACGCCAAGCCACAAAATTACGATGGAAGCACTCCGGATAGGGGATATTATACTGTCATTCACTACAATTTTTTTTCTTTTTATGATTGATGATTTTTACTTAGTTCATGTTCCATAAGGAAATGGAAGTATGGTGATGGTGAAAAAATCGCGTTCGAGATAAGGGCTGATTCTGATTGTACTACCCTCAAAACATGAAGAAACGCATTTTTCGATAAGTGTCTGTGTCTGTGTAGAATATTTTCTATGGCAAACGATAACTGCCGCAAATTCAAACAGAATCAAATAATTTTTTGCATATATGCCTGCGTTGTAGAGGACTCGAAACCTATTGATTTTGGTGAACATCGGTTAAGAGGAAGGCGCAGTTTACCAGCAACGTTTTATGTTTTAACAAGAGTAAAGTACTTAATTTTGATAAATAAAGTATCCTGAAAAGAAGGTCATAATAATCTACTGTAGAAAGGTAGATGAAATATTTATAAATGAAAAGGGTAGTTGAAAGGGGAAGGGGTAATTTTCTATAAATGAAAATGATAGTTGAAGGGGAGGGGATAATTTGTTATATGTGTACTACGTTATCGACAACAAAGAAGTAGATTGGCCCGGGCTGTTTGGCCGTGGTCCGATGTTTTCTGAAAAATCAGACGTTTTGCAGTGCCATCGACGGCCATCATCAGTGAAAATCGAGTGCGCTAACGTGAGGTGGTATACGCTAGTGACCACAGTACAGTGGTTAAGGCTGAAGAAAGAAGTACTTTGTATGAAAATATTTCATTTTGAAAATGATTTTAAATATAAGTCTTTGAACATGGAAGTCATGTATGGTTCTCCATACCGATATTTATTATTAATCAGCAGAAAAACTGAGACAATCAATGATAACCATGGAAAACTACGATAACAGGGAATTGGTTGATTCTTTTCTCTAACTAACTTGTTTCCTCCTTCGAGCAATGTTGAATACCTTTTTGTTTTATTGTTTCTAAGAACACCGACAACAACTGAAGAGTTCGATTTAATCGATTGTTTGTGTTGGCATCATACGTGGCTATTTAACGAAGGTCACTTCTGAGGTTTAGTCTACAAGGACGGTTTCTTTTGTTATTTACCAGTAACATTTACGTTACTGATTTCTGTTTGAACGAGAGAACGCAATGTAAACCAACTACGTGCAATGTAAGAAGTGAATACTTCTTTTGTACCTGACAAGGTATAGGCTCAATGTAGACCTACGTTAGACTACATTATTTTAGCTACAGCGTACACAAGTAGGATAATGTGGCTACAGTTTCGCCTTCTTCTTCTTCTTCTTCTTCTTCTTCTTCTTCTTCTTCTTCTTCTTCTTCTTCTTCTTCTTCTTCCTCTTCTTCCTCTTCTTCCTCTTCCTCTTCCTCTTCCTCTTCCTCTTCCTCTTCTTCCGCCTCTTCTTCTTCTTTTTCTTCCTCTTCCGCTTCTTCTTTTTCCTCTTCTTCTTCTTCTTCTTCTTCTTCTTCTTCTTCTTCTTCTTCTTCTTCTTCTTCTTCGAAAGGACTACAGTTCTTCACGGACCTTGGCACTATTCGCCTCTCTCAGTTCTTTCTCCTAACAGGCGTCTTCAACTCCATCCTTCCCAAATCTGCTTTTGGGAAGCAGCCATCACCTTCTCGGCCTTCCTTCCCGCGTCATCCTCACAGTTCATCATAAAGAGTGAAAGTGGTAAACATAAATATAGGCCACTACCAGCGCCATTCCAGCGCTTTTTCGAATGTCGCACACCTATCCGTCCCTTTGATTTAGACTTCCGTAGTTGTTTGGAGATACGGCAGTTATCTATTCGGCAAAGATCTCCCCACCAATTCAGCAGATACTGGGCAATCCTGTCGAGTATACTCATAATTTTCAGTTCCTGCCGTATATCTGTGTTTCTTCTATGATCATGGAGAGTATATCCTGCCACGTGCCTGAGAAAACTCATTTCAGCCGCTTGGATGCGACTGACCTGGCCTTCGTTAAAGTCCAATTTTCAGGCCCATAAAGAAGTGTGGGAAGGGCCATCACCTTGTAGAATTTTAGGCGTGTCCCTTTACTTGCTAACTTAAGGGTTCGCCTAATGGTCCAGCACATATGGTTGTACTTATGCAACTTATTCACAACGTCGTTGCTCGCATTATAAGACACACTGTAGCCCAGGTGTTGAAAACTGCTAACTTGTTCCAGGACAGTACCATCCATAACAAGTTTTGCCCGTACGGGATCAGTTCAACGAAAAGCCATCACCTTGGTCTTAAGTGTGGATATTTGCAATCCAGAGACTTTGCAGATTCGATTTAACAAATGTATACCCATCTGGAACTTGTTTTCCGAGTCCGACAGAATAGCCTGATCGTTTGCAAACAACAAAGTGTCAATTGCAGAGTGGCCAGTCATAAAAGGTTCCGAAAGAGACATCTGACAGTTTTGTATGATATCGTCAATATATAAATTAAAAAGAGAAGGTGATAATGGATGGTGATAATGGACACCCTTGTCCTACTCCACAATTGATCAGGCCAACTCTAGGAGGTGTTCTCGGTTTCCCTTCTTCTATTAAGATTTTATCCTCCACATAAAGACTCTGTATAGGTCTAATTAGCTGTTGTGGGATCCCTTTCCTTGCCATTATTGCGCGTAATTTGCTCTCATACCTTTTTGTTCTTCCATTTAGTGCTCATACATTTTTCTATAATGTTAATATTACAAAGTGAGCCCATAATTATACAATTATAGGCGTTCTCAGAAGCACTTTGCAAAACAGAACACATTAATATCATCCGTATTTTAAATTACTTACGAGACAAAACAGATTCGTAATTTTATTTAATTACACTAGTAACAACTAACTTCGAATTGTTTTAAGTGCAATGTGATACATGAAAAACGCCTGACACGTGAAAAACTGAAAACTTACAACGTCCTGTTTCTACTTATTATGTTAAGAAACTGTACTGGTTTTAGATGCACATTTTAGAGAAAGGACCTTTATGGATATTTCTCTTTTTGATATTGAAACAAACTTACAAGTGTCCATTGCTACTGCTGCTCTTAGGAACTTGTACAAAATAATCTCAAGTATTAACATCTTCATCATCATCACCACTCCAAGGACTAGGCGTTAGACCTGTTCCGGAACCCATCACATCCTCGGTCTATCGACATCTCTCTTCCCAGTATGGTGATAACCCAAGGCAGCCACAGGTAGACGGATATAAGGCATGCGATTCAACTGTTCATACAATCCACTTCTGTAGCCTTGAATCGTCTGATGCAATGATACAATGTTTAAATCGGATCTAATATCCTCGTTCCTTGTCCGATCCGAGAGAGAACAACCTTGCGTCCTTCTTAGAAATTCATTTTGGCTGCCTGAATCCTCTTCACGTCCCTTTTACCTAGAGTCCATGTCTCACTACAATACAGGAATGTGGAGACAGCCACAGTTTTATAAAATTTTATTCGGGCATCCTTCCGTGTTTTATTTTTCAGGTTCCTAAGAATCGTTCCACAGATGCGTCTAAATTTTGTTAGCTTACTATCCCAATCAATATTAGTTCTATATGAAATATTACAACCATCGTAATTAAAATGACTAACCTGATCCAAAATCTGATTATTCACGACTATCTTAGTTCTTATAGGATACCTGCCCTGAAATGCCATTGTTTTAGATTTTGTAGCAGAGATCTGTAGCCCATAATCTTGTATGATGCTATTAAACGTAAATATCGCCCGCTGTAACTGGTCTTCTGTTTTCTGTATTATTACCTTGGTCATTTGCATAAAGCAATGTATTCACGTGAATATTTCGCTGAAGTGATATTCCCGAGTCAACTTTAGCTGTCCATCGCCGAAATATGTCGTCTATGTAGATATTAAAAAGTGTCGGTGAAATAGGGCACTCTTGTCTCACACCTTTATTTGTAGGAATATCTCTGATAATTTACCATTCGAATCCACGACAAGCGCTGTCTTGTAATATAAGCTCCTAAGAACTTTAACTAATTGCGAAGGGAAACCCAATTACTAACATTTAAATAAATTATCCAAGTTATGTACGTTTTCGTATAGTCAAATTCTGTTATTCACAAAAGTCTCATATATTTTTGTTCCATTATTGTCCCAGGTATTCAATTACACAGGTTGAGTAAGCCTGGGGGGGGGGGCTGAAAAACTGAAAAACATCTTGATTTTACGGTGCTCCCGGGCATTGAATCCGTGACCTCTAGGTTAATAGCTAGACATCATGCTACTGATCTATTGAACCTCATGAATTTAGATTATTAAAGACATTTAGATACTTAAAAAAAAAAAAAACATAAAAACGTCGACAAGACAAATTAATTGTAAGTCAAATTGTGTTACTTTTATTATTACCCTCTCAGACTTATAAACAACGTAATTCTTTCATTGAGACTAATGCGTCAGCGATTTGATTTTGCAGATCTCATCATTTTATTATCAACGCAATCATGTTATTTGTATCCTCTTCTTGTGTCTATCATTGACATACAAAAAAAAAAGAAATAATTTTCCTTATTTTTTCGGCAGCTAAATCAAACAACGTATTCTTATCTTCAACGTTATGGAAATACAAAACTAGCTTTACCGAGTTCAACAACTTTTTGTTACGCAGTAAAGATATAAATATAAAACAAACACGTACAATACACACAGGCGCGCCTGCGTGCCCCACGTACGTACCATTTATGATCGTCTGCTTGCTTTGAGGGTGTACTGGAACTTTACCAACCGAAACTCAAAAAATGAACAGAAGTAGGACAGTCGATAGAGCGATCCTTGTGTCTGATACTAAATGTGGCGCCGCTTGTTCGATTCCTACTAGGGGTGTGTATTTCGTGTCGCCTTTTTGTAATATATACGTTGTGTATAAGTGTACGAGCAGGCGGGCATTGTCAACGTTAGAGTTTGTGGCAACGCAGACAAAATGCAAGCTTGGTTATACGTCCTTTGAAGAACATTTATACATTTATGAGCAACGATTATAATCTATCAGGGATATAGTTTAAAGTTTTAAATCAACCGCTTTATTAATTAACAGCATGAAGAGAAATATCCTTTCTTTTACTATGTTATTTATTAAAAGTTTTGGGATAGTCGGCCTTGGTTCTTAAAACCCCTCTTCGTTACATTGAAACTCGAGGGGTCAGAGTGGGACAGATATGAAGCCGGTATGAACGTACCCGGAAGCTGGTATTCTGACCCCTCGAGTCTGAACGTAACGAACAAACTATTTTTAATAACCAATCAGGGCTGTCAGAACAAAAGTTTAATATTAAATATAGGTCTATTTATGCCGTATTAAATAAAACATTTTTTGACTATCCGTCGAATGCCAAGATCATCCAGTTTATTTAACATTATATCATGATTAACTGTGTCAAGTACTTTCTTAATATCGAGGAAGATAAAACTTAGGCGATTAAAATTATTGAACGAGCGAAGCGGGTTCTTAATTTTAACTCGACCTATTTGGAGTATGTCTCTCTTCGCGATAACTTCTGAATAACGATAAATACAATTTATTAGCGGTTAAGTTTAACTTATGCTAAACTTGTGTTGCTACCACTAATACTCACTTACACTTCCATGAGCGCTTTCAAGCCTCTCGGCTCATCTTCGGATGGAAACAACAGGTAGCAACACAAGTTTAGCAGAAGTTAGACTTCTGAATACATCAAACGGTTTTTGTAAAACGTGGCATATGTGTCTATAATTTTACACTATAGAACCCTATTGCTTTTGATATTGATTCCCCCAAAATTGGGGGCCGGATGAAAAAAATTGTGAGGGAATCAAATTTAAAAAAAATCGCAAAACCCCAAGTGGGGTATCAAATTAAAGAGAATTTCAACTAAAGTCTGAACGTGGTTTTGAGTTTTGGAATTTCAAAAACTTCACCCAGGCTTCAAAAAAGAGATAAGAGATGTGAAAAAAATTGAAAATCCAGCAGGGTGTCAGACAGAAAGGAATTTTAACCCAAATCCGAATGTCCCGAAAGTTTAGTGTTTACTGTATGATTGTGTGGTATAAAAACGTTATGTTTCTGAAGAAATAGTAAAGTATACGGGATTTTTGTAATTTTCGCATAATTTTGAACTTACCTGATGTTGAAATTTATGTAAGAATAAATGTACTTTGTTCAAAATAGTGAGAGAATTCTACAGCTCAAAGGGCATACCAGTTTCTTTCAGGCCCTGAATCATAAAATCCAAAATATCATCTTCTGTGCATAGGACAACCTTAAATCACCATACTTCCATTTCCTTAAGGAACATGGAAGTTGTTGAGTCTCGAAGTAATCTTAAGTTAGTCTTAGAACGCTAGTTGTTGAGGTAGCTGGTAAGAAATGAAATAACGAGGTGGACTGTATATCATTGTCTATCATTGTCATTGACTCTCGAAGTAATCTTAAGTTAGTCTTAGAACGCTAGTTGTTGAGGTAGCTGGTAAGAAATGAAATAACGAGGTGGACTGTATATGTTCTTGAGTTTATTGTTTATTGAAAATTGCTAGAAAGCAGTTGCATGGCGCATGCAGTTTAGCGCGGCATAAATGCCTGATAAATAAGTTAGAATTAAACATTGAAAGCCATAATCGTGTGTAGAGGCCGAGATCGCCTAAGTAACTAGCGCATGATGATCATGCTAAAATTTAGAAATATTGAAAATAATTATGTAGCCGCGGCTGGCGAACTGAGGCGAGTTGCCCGTCCGGTGTCTTGCAATTAACTAACTAAATTTGACTGATGCGAGGCTGCATACAAGCCGGCAGCAGATTAGCGGGGGAGAAAATGACGTCACTGCACGCGCGTCGCAATGCGGATGTTACAGTACAAAGTTTAAACAAGTACAAAGTTTAACCAGAAGTAAAATCACTTTGGTTTTTATTTAAAGATTTATTTGTTTTAAGGAAAAGTAGCTTTTATAAAAATGGCTTTCACAGCCGACGTCCACATAGTTGGACACATTATTAGCCGTGCTGTTAGGCCGTGGTCTTTAGTTTGTTTTGACAGACGTTTCGACCTCACCATTGGAGGCCATCATCAGTATCGGAAACAATTGACACGGTGTCCGCCAAAAATTCACCCCACTGATGAATAGTCTCTACCTCATCACTGGAATGAATTGGCGGACACAGTATCAATTGTTTCCGATACTGATGATGGCCCCAGATGATGAGGCCGAAATGTCTGTCAAAACAAACTATAGACCACGGCCTAACAGCCCGGCTAATATTTCCAACTATTTGGTAGTTTTGTTTTTTAAGGATTTTTTAAAGAAAATTTCAATAATAAGTATAGGTAAATGCAACTTGAGACAGATAAATAGCTCTTTCAGTCCGGACGTAATGTAGAAATCCGAGTAGTTTCACCAATCCTATTGATATTTTTTCTCATGAGTATATAGAAAAGTTTACGATATTGTTTTGTACATAATAAAAATAAAATTCATTATTATTACATACCGTTATCAGTCTGTTTTACTTCGATTTAATGTCAAGTTTTTATTTGAAATCAAAGAAAATTTCTAGTTCAATATGGAATCATTACAGTATAACAAGCGTGTCGTAAATGGGTCGCGGATACAGTTTCTTAGCTGTTTACGTGGTCCGACGTTTCTGACGTTTAGGAACTGATGGTCTAGGCCAAGAGTCTCCAAACTTTTTCATTTGAGGGTCGAATTGAAAAATCTTGGAAGTCAGGCGGGCCAACACACACACACACACACACACACACACACACACACACACACACACACACACACACACACACACACACACACACACACACACACACACACACACACACACACACACACACACACACACACACACACACACACACACACACACACACACACACACACACACACACACACACACACACACACACACACACACACACACACACACACACACCTTTATATATATATATATATTATGTAACGTGGTGTTTCCCTCTACATAAAGAATATACCCTAACCTAAATAAGTGTCTTATCATAATAATGAAGAACAAAATAATAATTAAGTAAGGAAGCTGTATAATGTAAAAAAATGTCAACTAGTAAATTTAACATAAATATAAAATAAAATGATAAGACCAAAATACCAAATATGATTATCTGTAACTTAATAAAATATAACTCTAGTAAACAGCAAATGTAATGTTGTAAAAATGGGTGAAAGCCTATTCAGCTGAACTTAAATGGTTTACCAACCAGGAAATTAGATAAACTCAATAAAATTTGAAATAAAATAACTAAAAAGTCAGAGAATAGTCATATCTGGATGTGAATCAAGTCACTAAAACAATTAATAGAATGATTAGCAGAAGATAAGTGAATAATAACAGTTTTAATGGTATATAAAAGAGTTATGATGTCAGTTAGGTTATGCACCATATTTAGATATTAAAACAAGAAAAAAAAATAAAAAAGGATTGTAAGATAAATAAGTTCATGATAAAAGGTATGAGCAACCAACAGAATAATAAATAAGACAATTATAATTAACTATTGATGTGTAAGAATTAAATAATGATGTAAATAGCAAGAAACTGATGAAACTAAAGCCTACATAATGTACTGTGTAGGACAAATGATGAACATTTATGTAAATAAAACCTGTAATATCATAGTATAGATAATAAAACAATGTATGTTAGTGGAGTAAGAAGGTAATAATGAGAAATGTCAAGAATTGACCAGGCATAATATAATAAATAATAAATAACCAGTTTTGACAAAAACTTCATACAGCTAATGTGGAAGTTTATAATGGACAGTACAAGGAAAAAAGCTTGTATTGAAATATAAGACATGTTATAAAAGTTCAATTAGATCATAAGTGATAATTGAGAGTTGTTACTTTGTAGTAGAATTAAGTAATTTTAGTTTGAGAAAGGAATGAGCATGGACTTGATTAGGCCTAGATGGCATACTAGATTTTTATAATAAATTGATGTTTATAATGATTATTACTATTGTTAAACCATATAATGTTAAAGTAAAACCAATTCTACAACTAAGAAGTCCATAATGGAACAGAAAATTAATATCTTATAAAGAATACTAGACTAAATCAATTTATGAAAATTGTTATTTTATTATTACTGAACCAAACCATGCCTAATGAGGTCTCAAAAAGATCAGCATAAAAAATGCTGATTAATGGTGGTAAAATATTTTTAATTGTAAGTAGCATAAGGAAGATATGTCAGTTTTAAGATTTTTTATATATTTGGCCAAAAAAGGGATGCTTAACTTGGCGTCTGTTGATGAGCATCAACCAGAAAACGAAAATTTTAGTTATTAAAAACGGAATATTTAATAATTCAACCAATCAAAATCGTTCAATTGTCAGGTGAATTTACCCATAACGCACCGCAACCGCATCAGTCGTTAGCGGGTCATCAAACAGTTCTGTGATACAAAAATTGAATATAGTCTTGTCCCCAAATTGTCTCGATCCTAATTGAGGTTATGTACAGTGTCAACAAACCTCTAACCTCCGAAAGTGAACATAGCTTAACAGTGAATCGACAGTGTTGTGCATTGTGTTTAATAATTAAAGGACAACAGAGTGAATATATAAATACAGTGAGTGATAAAGAAATATAAAGAAAAGGAAAGTATAGTGGTTATTTTGAGAATTTATAACAAAACTTAATAATTAATGATCACGATCCAATAGTAACTAGTAATAGACACTTGTGAACTTATGTTTATTTTATCACAGTAGTAAACACAAACACTACTGAAATTATTTCATGTTTAACAATTGTAATTTGTTTTCATAATCAATGTTTATCTAAATAACTTAGACAAACTAGGTTAACCCCAACAACGGACACTGTCTGAATTACGAACTGGTTGTCACATTAGATTTTAAGTTATTGGTTTATAATATTATATGTAATTTAAAATTGTAATATTTTGTTCTTCAAAAAAGACATTTTTTGTTAATTGTTGTAGTCAAAAGAACTCATAAGGGATATAATTTCAAAGCGTAAACATAGCCTACTTCTCTGAGATTTTGTCTACTCATGCTACTAACTGTTGAGCTATCAATACCACAAGCCTGGTTAAATCATATTATGAGAAATGTTCTTTATTTTAATGATAGAAAAATAAAATTTTAAAAAGGAAATAACAGAAAAAATGAAAGGGGATTAATGGTGTAGGACGTATTATTTTTTAAACGTTAACAATTTTAAATCAACATTGAACCTTAGTGTTTACTTCAACTCAAGAAGGTTAAGTTGGCCGTAATTATTTTAAAACAAAACGTACTATTTAAATGATTTCAACAGATCAATGAACTCTAATAAAGTAAAGAGAGAAATACAAATAAAAATTTACTAAAACCAATTAACCCAAACCAATAGTATCTCCATTAATAATTAATATTATTTGTAATCGTTTGTTATTACTAATTGGCGCCCATTTAATGACCTAGTCGAGTGATAAAAAACGGAATAACAAAATAATCAGACAAACATACAACCATAGTCAATTACAATTTCTATTATTACTATAGAAATTCTCCCAAAAAACAGAAGAACACACCAACCCAGGTAATCAAAATACATTAAAGTAATAAATAGTTTATTTATAAGATAAGAGTATTACATATTTGGCACCCACAACGAGGGGCTTTACATAAAAAAAATAGAGGAACACGATTAGTATCTTGAGATTACAATATATATTGCAATGTTACAAGTATTATTATACACAATTAAACAAATACATTACCATGTACTCAACGCAACTATAATATGTATTACACCGGCCAGGTCGCAGGATTTTTTCCTCGTTGCGTCAAGTATATGTAGTTGCACAATAATTAAATAATTTTTAAAGAGGAGTGAAATGTTGTTATGAAATAATCATTTAAAACCGTTTCAAAATAATCATTCTAAGATTTATTAATTAATAGAAAAATATTTAAATATTAAAATTTCAAACATTAGACAAATAAATATTCACCTTTATAAGCTTTACAAATATACTGTAACCTGCTATGCTATTCATAACATACAACAAAAATAAACACCCATATAATCTTACTAACTAAAGAAACATGTTAAACAAGTTATTTAAATTCTTTTTATTTTTGTGTGTCTGAAATTAACTCAAATTTTAAATAATACTAGCAACTCATTTACAAACAAAATAATATCAAAACTCAAGAATAAACTTTAATTGTTGCTATAAACAAAATAAAAATAATCTACCATTTACTTCCAATCTATTATTTACTTCTACTGACACACCCAAAAAATACAAAAAAAGATTGGTATTTCTTTTCTAAATTTTGTTGTTAAATTAAATTCTCTTATTTCTAATATTTAACTTACTAACTTTAATTATTTAATGTTTATAGTTCAGTTCTTTTTAAGAGCTCTTTTCGCAATAAAAATAATATAATTGTTTTGTTATCACCTGCGTATATCTGCCGTTACCGTTGCGTGTGTGTGTCCAGAATCCTGAAAGTATGATTATGATGATGATTATTCTGATGCTGTGTTCGTTGTGTCTAAGGGTTGTTGTTGGTGATGCTCCCGAATTCCTGCTTACGTCTTGGTGTGAGTGTGGTACACTGTGTGTGTCCAGGTCGATCTGCAAACGGGCAGCGTGACGTCGTGTGTAGCTTTCTTGAGTCTGAGTGTGTGATCGCCCAAAGTTACCAGTGGTATTTATACTGGAGGCGATTTGACAGGTTCAGGACTGTTCTCGACATGTCAGATATTGTCAATTCGTGCAAAGCGTCCTTTTACTTACAATCACTTTTTGGTTCATTATCGCGATTACGTAAACATACTCGTAGCATGAGCGATATCATTGTTTGCGTAATTTTTTTCTGGTCACTCACGTATACCACACATATTAATTACTATTCAATTACACTAGTAATTAATATTAAATTAATAGCGTCTTTAATATTGCACGTTTTTGCAATATTTGTATCACTATACTCGTTAAAAATTCCTTAATGTAATGGTGTCTTTATAATTGGCGTAAGTCTTTGTTCACAGGTTTAAAACGTATTAATTAGTTTATTTTAATCCTGCTAAAACTTGATTACAGCCGTACACATCACCCCATCTTTTCGTTCAATGCAGGTCGATACTGGCTCACCCACACACGCACACCAACGCTACATTTTAACTATCGAAGCAGGTGCACTTTCGACAGGACAGAGCCTGCATTTTCCCGCACAAAATTGTATAAAACTGTTTGTCTTATTATTTTTACACTAATTACAATACCCACATACCGCCCTAGGAAAATATAAAACCTGATTATAGCCGTAAGCATCACCCCATCTTTTCGTTCAATGCAGGTCGATACTGGCTCACCCACACACGCATACAAACGCTACATTTTAACTATCGAAGCAGTTGCACTTTCGACAGGGCAGAGCCTGCATTTTCCCGCACAAAATTGTATAAAACTGTTCGTCTTATTATTTTTACACTAATTACAATACACACATACCGCCCTGGGCAAATATGCAAATATATGTATTGTTGCAATATATATATATATACCGGTATATATTGCAATGGAACATCGCAGAAAAGGGTCTTTGTAACAATGCTTTTATACAATTTATGACGTTATAGACATGTTGAAAATTGATTTTGTTAAAATTTTGTAAAATAGCTGTAAGTTTTGAAATAAGAAATGGGTAATTAACTGTTGTGTGTCAAAATGCCCATAAATTTATTTTCTGTCATGTCCAGTGCGAATTTAGTGCGCGAGTGCGCGTGTTAGAATTCACTTTTCTAAAGAATCTTTATCTTCTGAAAGTCATATAAAACTTTAGATAAAATCTATACATGCTTTTGCAGTCTTCAGCAAAGTTGACCAGGACATATGTCTATCTATCTAACCCATCTATCACGTGCTATGGGTTTTAACCAATCAGAAGCTCCAATTTTCATTCAGTTTTGTCTTTTGCGGAAGAAGTTTCGCCCAGTTCTACCTAACAGCTCGGCCAGTTCGACCTAACAGACGTTGTCTCTGTGCGAGTTTGTCGTATCAGTATACGTTCTTCATAAGGGTTACGAGAATACTTGGTCTTAGCAACGAGTTGCCCGTTTGTTAGATCGATTGGGTGTTAGAACTCATAATAATTTAATTATAAATTACATAGTGCTATCTCGCGATAGTCAAGATTTTCCTCATAGGAATCAGTGTATTTGCCGAAATACATCTGGGTGAACGCGAGGACACGTCAAGATACCGGAAGGTGTACGTAAAACACACCGAAATTGAATTAATAATAGTTAAACCCATTATCGAACCCTGAGATAGACGAGATAAACTATATCGGTGAAACGGCGTGCGTGCGTGAGTCGCGAGAGTTCTACGTGTCATCATTGCAGCTGATCCAGCAGGCGACGAGTGCAGCAGCGGGGGAGTTCAAACGGTTCGTCAACGAAATTCGCCGAACAAGTAAAATAGACTATAAGAAAGAGAAACATTCAAACCATTTTACAAACACTATTTAAATTTAAGAATAAATAATTTATGTTCAAATCACAGACCAGATTAAATTTGTTTTTAAATAAATACCTAACTCCAGATAAAAGACTGATATTATTTTGTTTTATTTTACTATGCCTTCTATTTGTTACGTTGCAATATATTTGTTTAAGCTTACGAAATAATCAAGTCAATAAAATAGGTATTTAAATAAAAATTAAGCAGACTTATTCAAAGGAAAACAAATTCATTTATTAATATTAATGTAAATAAAAGTAAGGAAAAAATAACTTTCAAAGATATTTCTTATGTATTACTTTTTGGCTTTCTTATGTATGTATGGAATACGCGGAGTTGCTTCTGACATATAATGTCTGTCCATTTTGGGTCAAATTTTGATGCTCCCATACTTAGAATGGGTTTCAAGTGTTCGTCTGACAAGTTAGCCCTGTACTTTGATTTTACAAAGTTCATTTTTGAAAACGGCAACAATGAGTCATGCATACCACGGGAGGAATAGGAATCTTTGCTTTAATTTGAAAAGCGTGATTCATTTAAGGCAGCCAGACGAACAAGTACATTAACCACTTGTAATTAACCACAAGTAAACGTTTTTAACTTGTATAAATTATTATAACATTTTATTCAACATATTTCTTGGCTAGTTATTTAGTAAAACGTTATAATATTTGAAGTATTTTGATGATCTATTTAAAAAGTGCACGCACCATCGCCGGGTTCCCGCGGGCCGTAGTTTGAAGACCCCTGGTCTAGGCAATAACAAGCGCCACACAAGCGAACACTCCTGTGTGAGAGGGAACGAAGGAGGAAGGAAGGAAGGAAGGAACCAACTGCGACAGTGTGTTCGCGCTGCCATGACAAAATCCATATAGCTTCTCTCAAAGCTGCTACGTACAAACAAAAGCATTTTTACATACTACGGAACATAGAGAGTATAGAAAGCATGTTAATGAGTCTCATCGTACCTTATACTCTCAAACACTGATTAAATGAAAATATACAATTATTTACCTTCCATCGTCTCACTGGTCAGAGTCATAATTGTCATCTGTAGCGGACTAATGGTGGGGCGGAGGGGGCGAACTGCCCCGGCCCCCACTTAGTAGGGGGCCTCCAGATTTGGAAAACTAACTTTCTTGGCAAGTTTTAAAATTTATTTGCAAACGTTCTACTGTCACGTCCTGAAACGCAACACTAGGAGATGTCCAGGATTTAATCGATCGATTCCAAAGATTTTTTCCATTTTATTTTGAAATCTACCTTCACCCCTACCTCATTAAGTGTTTACAGATGTTAAAAAAAAAACTTATAAAGATAAGTTTATTATTAGAAATATATTCATACTAAAAAAGAAGCGTCAGTTGTATCTGGCGTCAATGTCTCACCACGCAGTCGGAAGTCCCAAATCGAACCCCAAACAGCACGGACAGCAACGGCAGCGGGAGCATCTCAAGAAGGCCGTGTCTCGGTACGAAAATGTAAACGGCGGAGTGAAATACCGGGTGATAACATGCAGGTCTACGCTAAAAGAGATTACACCAGTGAACAGTATTTAACATTTCAGGACACTAACAATTTACTTAAAATCTAACATCAGAATTTTTAACGAACATTGGATAATTCGGAGTGCGGAAATCGGATCAGTTATTCGAATTTTCCGAGTAGAAAACGGCCATTTTTGAAAGTTCACCTTATTTGCACTAAAACTGCTGCCTTGAAAAAAAATTACCAAGTATTGTTTGCAGCAAATGATAAATTTCTTTTGCAGTATATAAATTTACTGTATATTATAAAGTATTGTAATAAATTTAATGCAGTCTAGAAATAATACTACTTCTATTATTTCTTTGAACTTTGTGTTTGCAATATGAAAGTGGATTTTTATTTCAAACATTACTACAACTTGTTATAAAGTTTCCTAACTAGATGTATCAATACAATAATTAGACAGTAAATATGTAACAGTAAAGTGTTTTTGCTATGTATTACTTAAAGATAAGTTGGATTATAAACACCCGTCTTATGGAAGGGGGCCTCAGAAAGAAATCTGACCCGGGCCCCCAGTGGTCACTGGACGTCACTGATTGTCATCATTATATCTCAGTTTATGATCCATGTTTGACCCATTCATCACGTTACGATTCATGTATCCATTGCACGCTGATGCAGTCCATCGCGGAAACATGGGAAAGCCGCTTATTGCCGTCATCCTCACGATTGATTAGAAATAGATTAATAATTAGCAATTCTATCTCGTCCCCAGCGCTCCTTCACCAGTAGGTACGCCTATAAACATTTAATCAATCTCATCTGATTCGTATTCAGCCGAGTGCTTCTTCAATTTTTCAAGCGCTTAAAATCAATACTGTTTACGAATCCTGGAACCGACATATTGTGAACTGTCTAGTTATGCACCTTTTCACCAGACCGGTTCTGGTCATTTCAATAGGCGAGATAGGCAGGGCGGAGCAATTTTGGGGACAGAAAATTTTGAGCGAGAGACAGAAACAAAATAAAAATTATAATCTACAATACTATTGGGCAAACACTGTTCATGGTATAAATTATATAAATTAAATCTAATAAAAAGTTAATTTTAGGGTTCAAGCAATGAAATTAGGTTAACCTAATTGGTAGAGCAAAATTATACTTCTTTATTTTAACTGCGATTGGTATGTTCTTTATTTATATCCTCGTATTGGTGAACATTGTGTGAAAGCGGTAGCGACCTTTGGTCATGTTAGGATTTGTCAAGCGGAAAAGCAACTCCATGTACTTGTTGAAAAAGTAAATTCATCCTATTATACGAATTATTTTAATGCTTTTTCTTCACTCCATGGCTTGGGCTATAGCACGTTCTGACTTCACAGAGCCCCTGACCATGTTTTCCAGGGTCTTCCACGATTTCTCGTCCCCACTGGCCTATATTCAAAGGCTTGTTTAGGAATACGCGTGTCTACCATGCGTTCCAATTGGGACTTCCAATTCTGCCTGTATTCCTTTATTCTCTCCAGAACCGACTGTAACTTCAGGACTTTGCTTTTGTCGTCGTTTCGTAGATGATCTCTCAAATTACATCTCTTCACTACTCTTAAAAATTTCATTTCCGAGGCCTGTATTTTTTTAACATCTTTTTGCAGGAGAGTCCATGTTTCACATCCATACATTAAAGTCAGTACACCCATAAGCTTATATAGAAAGTTAGCTGTGTCTCTCTCTGCGTGTTATTCTTCAATAGTCGTCTTATTGTTGTTCCACAGGTATAACTAAACTTATTTAACTTTAACTTCTTTTAATTCTACCAGTGTCAATCGCCAGTGCTGAGAGAAATTTTTATGAACTTAAAAATATATTTACATTTGCTGATCAATGAATTATGTAAGTCGTTTGGACTGGCCACAGTAACAGGTGAAAGATTAGCGAAAGAAATTTATCTAAAAGAACATATTGCAGACTTTGTCATGCTGAAAGCATGAAAAACTCCACACGTTTTACTGTATTTACATTTTGCTTACTAAGTTCCACTTATTATTTCAACAGCATCTATCCAACAACTTCTATCAGTTAACTGTAATTTTTCTTATGCTCTGTTTAATTTTAAAGCCTTTATAAAATTAAATTTAATAAATTTAATTGCTTAATATAACTTGAATATATCTATTAATAAAACAAAAGTAATGGCTTTCAAAGGTATACATCCCCTAAGATAAAAAATTACGATCAATGATAAAGTGCTGGATCAAAATATCCCACTTTCAATAGCTAGGATGTGGTATTACATACCAATTTGTCGAGGATATCGAGAGAAAGATAAACAGGCGATTTGTGGCCAGAGTAAAACAACTTTAGGGAGAAAATCAAGAAAGGAAATTCAAACGACTTGCTATAAGGTTATGACAGTTCCCACTCTTTTATACGGTTCCGAAACATAGGTATTATCTGAAAAAGATACAAGTCGTATACAAGCTGCAGCGATGAATTTCTTGAGATACGTCAAGGGATGTACACGAAACGATAGGATTAGAAACGATGTGCTGAAACATAAATTGGGTATATTCTCTGTAAATGCAAGAATCGAGGAATGTAATCTGAGAAGGATTGGACAAATACTAGGGAGAATGGAAGCGAAAAGGCTACCTCAACAAGTTTTACAATATGGTCCTAAAGGGAAAAGAATGTGGGAAGACTTGAAAGATGGCTTGAAAATAGAGACCGGAACAGGTGATGTCGCCTAATACTGGAATGAAGAAGAAGAAGAAGAAGAAGAAGAAGAAGAAGAAGAAGAAGAAGAAGAAGAAGAAGAAGAAGAAGAAGAAGAAGAAGAAGAAGAAGAAGAAGTTTAAATTTGTTGAGAATATACTGGAAAACTCTACATTCATTCTTAAGTAAGTGTACCTGTCATTGTAGAAGTGAAAGTTTGTATTGTGCGGTGGGAGGTCGAGCTGCCTGGGCGGGGCCTCAACCCGCACACATGCGCGTTTACTGTGAGAGTCTAGAAAAGTAATGTTCTCGAAGTTTTAAATAAAAGGAAAGATCTGGAAGCTGTTTTTCTATATAAATAGAGATGCCCTCGACAAGTACAGTTCAGTTTTTAAATGTGCTCTTGTAATGTGTATTTCGTGTGTCCGTTTTATGTATACTTGCTACTAAACTGTTCCTTCAATAAAGTGTGTGTTTGCTCCTGTACTTAAATTATTCATTATTTTTACCCATACCATAACAGGTTATGGGCCCAGTGGCATTTTAAAATCGGAGTGCAGTGTGTAATTGGAGTGCAAGTATAAAATATTTGTGCAAAAATGGAACCGAATATAAAAATTGAAAAACTTCGAGACAAAGATAATTGGCATCAATGGCGCTTCGTAGTACGCACATTAATGGAAGAGGATGATGATGTGCTGGATGTTTGCGAAGGAAGATTAGCCGAGCCAGCTGCAGGTGCAGAAGATCGTGACGCGTTGTTGGAAAAGTTCAAGAAGGCGGACAAAATTGCCAGAAAGTTAATTGTTACAACAATGGAGAGAAAGCCTCTCGAACTTATAATGGGTTGTTCTACTGCCAAGGAGATGTGGGACAAATTGAATACAGCATATGATCTAAAATCTGATGAAAATCTGTCGATGATTCAAAAACAATTTTTTGAGTGTAAGTGGACAGAGGGTGAAAGTGTTACGTATAATATTTCAAAAATAGAACAGTTGGCTAGAAAAATGAAAAATCTCGGGGGAAAAATTGAAAAGACTATGGTGATGACTCGTGTTTTAACATCTTTGCCACAAAAGTTTAATCATTTTCACAGTGCTTGGGATTCGGTATCTGACGATAAGAAGAATATCGAAAATTTGACTGAGCGCTTGATGGCAGAAGAATTTAGATTACAAGAGCAAAAGGAAGTACACGAAGAGACTACAGCTTTGCTAGCTAATCTGAAAATCGGTCATAAGGAACAGAAGAATGACTCTTATAAATATGAGAAGAATGATTTGAAACAAGAGCAGTGTTATAATTGTGGAAGACAAGGTCATTTAAAAAGGGACTGCTTCAGGTGTTATACGTGCAAAAGAAAAGGTCATAAAAGTAACAATTGCTTCATGAATAAGAATAATGGACAGCGAAGATGGTCGAATAATCAAGAAAGAAGTAATTCGTCTTCTGGACAGAAGAAATCAACATCGAGGATACCACTAATAGGTGACAAAGGCAGCTGTGGCAATCGGGATGATCTCTGGATTGTGGATTCGGGTGCGACGGATCATATGTCGAAGCATCGAGAATGGTTTTCAACGTTCGAAGAATATACAACAGCAGTCAGTGTAAGAATGGGCAACGGTATGACAATGTCTACATATGGTAAAGGTAATATTGACTTTGAAACTTATAAAAATAGTGAACGAGTAGAAGGTACTATCAAAAAATTCTTCACATGTTTTACATTTTGATGGCAAAGTCTTTCGTGTCATAATTGTAAAACATTACCGTTGGCAATGCTCGATCTACTCTTTTGTTCTACCACGTTACATTCTTTTGGAATTAAAGTTTGAATGTCTAATTTTAGCAAAATACCAGGCTCATATTCGGAACCAGTTACAAGAATTTCATTACCATGCTTTAAAGTACATCTCGTAGCATTATGTGTTATTTCATAATCTATACCCCTTTTACCCGCATATTTAACGAAAAATCTAAATATAAAATTTACGGATGAAAATTTCTTTTGTGAAGGTTGCGCTTATGGCAAAAATCATAGACTGCCTTTTCACAAAAAGATCGATCGTCCCACTAAAACTCGCGAAATAATTTGTACTGACGTTTGTGGTCCTATGGAAGTAGAGTCTCTCGGTAGAAAGTTATATTTTGTTTCTTTTAAAGACGATTTTTCAAGTTATAGAGAAATTCATTTTATTCGAGAAAAATCTGAAGTAATAGAAAAACTAAAATCATTTTGTATCGGGGTTGAGAATCAATTTGCAACAAATATTAAAGACATTCATTTTGATGGTGGTAAAGAATACGATAATAAAGCTGTGATCTCTTTTTTAAATAGTAAAGGTATAAAATATTCGATTAATGTTCCATATACGCCCGAACAAAATTCAATTGCAGAGCGCGATAACCGAATCATTGTAGAGGCTGCTCGATCAATGTTATATTCAAATTCAAACTTACCTCTATTCTTATGGGCAGAAGCAATGAATACTGCTGTACATGTAATAAATAGAACAGGCCCAACAAAACAAAATAATAAAACTCCTTATGAGTTATGGAATGGAAAATCAGCTACTGTTGATAGATTTAAAATATTTGGAACCATGTGTTCTGTACATATATCAAAAGAAAAGCGTAAGAAACTTGATAAAAAATCGATGAGGGGTTATCTGGTCGGATATCATGAGGATTGTAAAGGTTATCGTGTATATGTTCCGGAAGTGCGAGATGTCATTATAAGTAGAGATGTACTTTTTAAACCTGAAAGAGTATTAGCTGATTCTTTGAACAATAATAATAAAGAAACTGAAGAAAATGAAATTATAACTCCTAAAAATAATGAACTTTTACTTAAAAATGAATCAAATGAGTTTGAAGAAAGAGAACCTTTACAATCTTCAAATAGCGATAACAATCAAACTGGACGACAATTGCGCGATAGAACAAAATTAAAACCTACAGAATATTATGGATGTCCGATCACGTTTATTGCTGAAAAGTTACCATCTAATTATAACGAAGCAATTACAAGTAAAGAAAAAGATAGTTGGCAAGCTGCAATGCAGGACGAAATGAACTCTTTGTATGAAAATAAGACATGGGTATTAGTGGAAAAGCCAAAAGATAAAAAGGTGATTAACAATCGTTGGGTTTTTCTGAAGAAGCTCAATCCAGATGGTACAGAACGTTATAAAGCGCGGTTGGTTATTAAAGGTTATTCGCAACAGAAAGATATAGATTATAAAGAAATTTTTAGTCCGGTTGTTCGCTTTGATACAATAAGATTGATACTTATTATTTCTGCTCGTGAAAATTTACATATCGGTAAATTTGATATAAAAACGGCTTTTTTATACGGTGACTTAAAGGAAGATATATATATATATGAAACAACCTGAAGGTTTTGATGATGGAAGCTCACGCGTATGTAAATTAATGAAAAGTTTATACGGCTTAAAACAAGCACCAAGATGCTGGACTGAGCACTTCACTAATTTTCTTGTAAATTTAGATTTTTGTCAAAGTACGGGTGACCCATGTTTATACATATATAACAAAAATAATAATAAGATCTTGTTAGCAATTTATGTTGATGATGGACTTATTGCAGCTTCGAATGAAAGTTTGATTGATAAATTGTTGAATGATTTGAGTAAAAAATTTAAAATTACTAGTACTAAAGAAGTTACTAATTATCTTGGAATGGAAATTTTTGTAGATTGAATGATGGGTCTGTTTTCATTCATCAAAGTACTTATATTAACAAAATCTTAGAAAAGTTTAATATGTCAGAAGCTAATATTGTATCCACGCCAATTGATTGTAATCATGATGAATATTTATCAAAAACTATTGTAAGTAATGTACCTTATCGTGAAGCTGTCGGCAATTTGATGTTTTTGCAAATTGTAAGTCGTCCGGACATAAGTTTTGCTGTAAATGTTGTATCTAGAGTTTTAGACAAACCAAGTGTAGCTCATTGGTCAAGTGTTAAACGAATTTTACGTTATATAAAAGGTACGATTGATTTTGGATTACTATATTATTGTAAGGATGGCAACTTTAAAGCTTATAGTGATGTTGATTATGCTAGCGATACAGTTACACGTAAATCAACTTCTGGCGTAGCTTGTATGTATGCAAATGCTGCAATTATTTGGCGAAGTAAGAAGCAACAATCTGTATCATTATCAACAACCGAGTCAGAATTTGTAAGTGCAGCATTAGCAACAACTGAAATATTTGGTTAAAGAAGCTATTTAATGAATGCGATTGTAAGACTGATAAATATGATTTATATATAGATAATATGAGTGCATTAAAACTTATAAGTAATCCTGAATTCCATCAAAGGACAAAACATATTGATGTGAAATATAATTATGTACGTGATTGTTTTCAAAATGGAGAAATTGATGTACATTATGTTAAAAGTGATGAACAAGTCGCTGATATACTTACGAAAGCTTTGTCAAAACCAAAATTTGTTTATTTAAGATCTAAACTTGGACTTAAGAGTAAAAATTAATTTGTTTTAAATTAATGTGATTGTGAGAATGTAGAGTTTTAGGGAGGGTGTTAAGAATATTCTGGAAAACTCTACATTTATTCTTAAGTAAGTGTACCTGTCATTGTAGAAGTGAAAGTTTGTATTGTGCGGTGGGAGGTCGAGCTGCCTGGGCGGGGCCTCAACCCGCACACATGCGCGTTTACTGTGAGAGTCTAGAAAAGTAATGTTCTCGAAGTTTTAAATAAAAGGAAAGATCTGGAAGCTGTTTTTCTATATAAATAGAGATGCCCTCGACAAGTACAGTTTCAGTTTTAAATGTGCTCTTGTAATGTGTATTTCGTGTGTCCGTTTTATGTATACTTGCTACTAAACTGTTCCTTCAATAAAGTGTGTGTTTGCTCCTGTACTTAAATTATTAATTATTTTTACCCATACCTTAGCAAAATTCAATGTTATTCAATTTGTAATGTTATAATGACTTTCACTAACTGATCAGAATTTACTATCTAACAAGAAGGTAACTAGTAATTTCCTTTCAGTGATCTTATAGCCCTTTGTAATAAATTCTGTCGCCCAGTTTACGAGAATAATTGAAAATGTTTGTCTACAGATTTTCGGTTGAAGAACATGTGTTTCAATAATTAAGATGTAGTAGATGCCTTAACAAGTTAAGAGTTTAATCAAGTCAAGAAGTAAACTAATTTCTTTCCCAGTTATGGTGTAACTGAACGAGCCAAACTGTCGCGTTCTCAGTTTTAACTCGACCACTTGGGATTCGTCTGTTCATCTGACTGTTTGGGATACGTCTCACGACAATTTTTGAGGACAACAACCGTTTTTCATAAAACTTGGGATGGGTGTCCATACTCTACTGAATCCTATTGATTTTGAGATTGCCAAAAATGGGAGGCAAAAATGTGGGGATCAAAATAGTGAAAAAAATTGCAAAAGTCCATGTGGGTATCAGATTAACGAAAATTTTAATCACAATCTGAATGTAGTGTTTATTTGTGGAAATTTCAAAATTTCTGGACGCAAAGACCCAAAAAGTTGGTCAAACTTTTAATAAAATCTCAAATTACATGTGGGTATCAAATTGAAGAGGATTTTAACCAAAATCTAAATATAATGTGCAGTTTTAGAAGTTTCAAATTTTGTGAACCCCACGGCACAAAGAAAGTGATAAAAAATTTGAAAAAATATAAAAATCCATCCGGGTGTCAGACTGAGTGGAATTTTAATACATATTCGAAAGTTTATAATTTGTAATGTTTATTGTACGTCTGTGTGCTCTACAATTGTTATTTTACTAAAAAAAATTAGGTCGAAATGCGTAATGAACACACAAGGGCCGAACTGGGTATATTCTCCAGCAATGATAAGATAGAAGAAAGAAAACAGCAGTAGATGGACCACGTCTACGGACTGGACCACCAGAGGCTAGTAAAGCGCGCTGTAGACTACAAACCAGTTGGCAGAAGATCTGTGTGCAGGCCTGGCTCCAGGCAGGGGCGAACCGTGCCACCGCCCAGGGCGGCAAATTTTAAAGGGCGGCAGATTCAGGGATGTTAAGTTTTGAAATTGAGGGAAAAAATAAAATTAAGGCATATGATATTAATAAAATAAATAAACTAAGGTATACGGTACATTACGTTTGTTATATTTCAATCGTAATGAATTTTAGTTAGTATTTTAATTTTAAGTCATCACATAGGCATACATTTTTATTGTAACCGTTCGCCCCATTCCAGGAAATGTAACTATGGTAATGGCCAAAAAAATCGTGGTCGAGATTATTGCAGATTCTGATTGTACTACCCTCAAGACATGAAAAAAAGTCATTTTTCGAAAAGTGTGTGTGTGTCTATCTGTCTGTCTGTAGATTTTTTTCTATGGCAAACGATAACAGCCGCAAATTCAAACAGAATCAAATAATTTTTTGCATACAGCCCTGAATTGTAGAGTTCTCAAGACCTAATGTTTTTGGTGAAAATCGGGGTTAAGGAAAGGAGTAGTTTACCGGCAACGTTTTATGTTTTAACTTGGGTAATTCTTTCTATGATGAATGATAACTGCCGTAAATTCAATTCGAATCAAATAATGTTTTGCATATCTCTCTGACCTATAGAGAACGCAATGTCTGTTGATTTTGGTGAAGATCGGTTAAGGGAAAGGGGTAGTTTACCAGCAACATTTTATGTTTTAACAACGGTAATTTTTATTTGACGAACGATAACTGCCGCACATTCAAACAGAATCAAATAATGTTTTGCATACGTTCCTCAATTGTAAAAGACTGAAGGCTTGTTGATTTTGGTGAAGATCGGTTAAGGGAAAGGGGTAGTTTACCAGCCACATTTTATGTTTTAACAAGAGTAATTGTTTATATGACGTAATAATTTTGTGCATACCTTCCTCAATTGTGGATAACTCCAGAGCTATTGTTTTTGTTGAAGATCGGTTAAGGGAAAGGGGTAGTTTACCTGCAACATTTTATGTTATAACAAGAGAACTTTTTTCATGAAGAACGATAACTGCCGTAAATTTAAACAGAATCAAACAATTTTTTACGTATGTTCCTGAGTTGTAGAGGACTCAAAGCCAATTTATTTTGGTGAAGATCGGTTAAGGGAAAGGGGTAGTTTACCAGCAACGTTTTTTGTTTTAAGAAGAGTAATTGTTTCTATGACGAACGATAACTGTCGCACATTCAAACAGAATCAAATAATGTTTTGCATACATCCCTGAATTGTAGAGGACTCAAGATCTATTGATTTTGGTATTGAGATCAGTTAAGAGAAAGGTGAAGTTTACCTTCAACGTTTTATGTGATAACAAGGGTAATTTTTTCTATGACGAACGATAACTGCCGTAAATTCAAACATAATCAAATAATGTTTTGCATACTTCCCTAGATTGTAGATAACTCGAGGTCTGTTGATTTTGGTGAAGATCGGTTAAGGGAAAGGGGTAGTTTACCTGCAACATTTTATGTTGTAACAAGAGAAATGTTTCCATGACGAACGATAACTGCCGTAAATTCAAACAGAATCACATAATTTTTTACATATGTGCCTGAGTTGTAGAGCACTCAAGGCCTCTTGATTTTGGTGAAGATCGGTTGCGGGGAAAGGGTAGTTTACCTGAAACATTTTTTGTTGTAACAAGAGTAAAGTACTTAATTTTGATAAATAAAGTATCCTGATAAGAAGATCTTAATAATCCACTTCCCGTCCTGTTTGGCCGTAGACCAAAGTTTTCTGCAAAACCAGAAAACCAGACGTTTCGGCAGTGCCATCGACTTCAATCATCAGTGAAAATCGAGTGCGATAACGTGAGTATACGTTAGTGACCACAGTACTGTGGTTAAGGTTGAAGCAGTAAGTAGAAAGAAGTAGTTTCTATGGAAATATTTCATTTCGAAAATGATTTTAAATATAAATCTTAGAACATGGAAGTGATGTATGGTTCTCCATACCGATATTTTAGTTTAACTCAGGAGATGACACTTTAGGGTGGCAGTATACCTAAGGTTGTCTCTGCACCATACACTCATCATTACATACGACTGTTTAGTCATTCTCCGACATGGATAAATACAATAAACGTTCAGTTCACTGAGGTGATGAGTCAGTCTCAAATAGCTGTCATCCATTATTCACTACTTTTCGGAATCTGCCAACAGTCACATACAGTAAATCACGGTCTGCACTTATGTAAGCAGCCAAAAACGCACACGGAAACATTGGCTGTCAAGGTCGTCAGCGATGGTCAGTGCTACCTGTTGGCCAATTCTGGTAACCGGTTTCGTTGCCGCCTTGTCACAGCTGACGTTTCCTGCAACAATGAATGCGCGTAAAACTACAGTACTTCTGGTTTAAATTTTTGTCGACGTAACATACGACTTTATAATTACGCCGTCAATTCTGACGATGGGGTGCAGAAAGGGCCGGCGCCGCGGAATTCACGGCCACTGTGAACACGACAGAAATTTACAACCCCATGCTAACGCTAACTCTAGTCCGATTGAATATTTTTTTCGTTATTCCCGAGAAAATCCTTAGAAAACTGTTTCTCAGGCGAGTAACTAACGTGTATACAGAGCTAAACTAAAACATTTTTATATTTATGTATGTTTAATTGTAAAAGCGATGGAAATTATAATAATTTTGTAATTAAGAATGACGTAAATTTTAGGTGTGGATGTTTGCGTTGACAATTCTCTGCGTGTCTCTGTCTCTTCTAGGTTAGCAGCCCATAGGCTGGTTGGCAGCAGCTCGCTATACTTCACCATCTCTGCTTTTCTTTCCAACTCAAATATGATTTGCAGTTCGTATCGACCATAAGCTGTTTCATGTAGTCTAAACGGGGTCATCCTCTGTGATTCTTCCCTTCAATTGTTCCTTCTATTATTCTCATAACCAACCCATTGTGTCGTAGTATATGTTCTATAAACTTAGCTCTTCTGTCCTTTAAATTTCGTAGAAAGCTCTTCTCCTCCTGAGCTCTTCTAAAGACTTCCTCATTCGTTATCTTCTCCCTCCAGCTTATCTTGAATATTCTGCTTAGCATCAGGTCTCAAATGCTTGGAGTCTTTTCTTGTCACTTTCCCCAGTTGTCCAAGATTCACTCCCGTATAGGGGAACACTCCATACGTATGTCTTTACTAGATTCTTCCTTATTTTTAGGCTGATAGTATTTGAAGTGAAGAGGTTTTTCTGTTTGTTGAAAGCAATTTTAGCCTGGTTAATTCTGCTTATAATTTTCTTACTGCTACGTCCATCACTTGTGATTTTACTTCCTAGATAGTTGATAACATATGCCAGAAATACTTTTTGATAGATAACAGATGGCACATGTTGACTTAAATGTGGCGCCAGTTTAATGGAAAAAGATAAAATAATTTTAAAAACGTTTAAAAAATATATATATGTCTTGTTTTTTTTTACACAGGATGCGTACGATACAACCACATTTACGTGGCTTTATACATTTCCGCTCACTTTATAGTATGTGATTCATGTCGACCTCAATTTGAATTGACGTTTTTTTAAGGGTTTATAAAATATCTGAAGATGACATTAAAATTGAGTAGACGTTACCAGGGGCGGATTTAACATTTTGCCGCCCGTAGACAGTATAAATTTGCCCCCTCCCACAAATCTCTGTTGGGGGTGGGGGGCATCATTATATTCCCTCTTTGGTTTTACAGTCCGCACTAGTGTTCTGTTTAAATCCAAACTTTGCTACATAATAGCGTGTGCTCTCGTTCATTTGCCAATTAATAGGATCAGAATCTAAGACCTTCCCTACCTGATTTGATGACATTTCATCATGATTTTTGACGTGAACTGGCTCTTCGTTCTTCAAAAATGAAGGTTCCTCCACAACGGACCTCTCTGGCTGAACTGTGTGAACAGTATCTTCACCTTCACTGCTATCACAGTTATTGTCGGTATCACTAGAATGCCTCGATTCCTTAAATATTAGCTTGCCTCGGTTTCTGGAACCAACCTACAATTCGGTATTACATTGACAGATCTACATTTCTCACTTTGATCTGGATTGCCAACATCTAAAATCTCTCGGATGATCAACGCCAAATATTTCAACGGTTGAAAACATAAACATACGCCCGTATTACTTTTGGGTGAAAAACGATAACTGCGTTATAGTTACAAATTAAGTGAAGATAATTTTTATATTCGTGTGTGCTTAATTCAACTGGCTTTTATACTTGTAAATTTGTTTGAATCTAAAAATATCATTTCTTAACTCAAATTTTGCCGCTCCCCAAAATTTGCCGCCCCAGGCAAGTGCCTAGTCTGCCTGTGCGAAAATCCGCCCCTGGACGTTACTTCTGTAAAAGCTATCAAATACCTTTTCGACCAGACTCAGCTTACTCTGATTCTGTCCATCAGTTAGGTAATCACTTCTGTCCTGGTGGACCTCGCATAGGCCTACATCAAAGCTCAGTGAACACTAGTAGCATAGCCTGCCACTGCCCCTGTTGCGGTGTGGGGAGGTTATTATTCTAATTTATTGTTTATATTTTGGTTCAATTTTTTATTTTAATAATTTAATTTTTGGTCCAGCCCTCCTTTGGCACATTTTCATGTACCCATACCTGTTCAGTTGCTTTGCACATGTCGTTTCAGTTAAATCATACCAATCTCTGCTCTTACTCTACTTTTTTAAACTTTCTTCTGTCCCATATTGTAAGGCCACAGGTTCTTTTCCATTAATCAACTTCCATTTCTATAGTACACCCGTTTCTTCTTTCATATATCATAATCGTATGATCCATAAATATCTGCTTTTTACTGTAGTCTTGTAAAGGATTATGTACAATTTTCCTGTTCTTTAGGTGTTCCATTAACAGCGACGTATCCAGAATTTCCCCTGGGGGGCGGGGGTTTCTATCGAGTCGGCCTCGTAAGAAAGAAAAAAAAAACAAGTGAAGACTTATCAACATTACTATCTTTAAAGTGGCTGAAAAAATTTGTGATATCCTGAAATCAATGCCAGTAAAGTAAACAATAACAACACGATAAAAATTCGCGTTATTGAAACATTGTTTACAAGATACTTAGGCCTATTGACTGAACTGATTTTTCTATTGTCTGAAGCTTGCACGGTCGATTTCAATAAATTCAAAATTACTACTAAAAATCGGGAATTTTCTTCAGGCCGCTTTTACCTGATACAGGTATCTGGCAGTGTTCGGCGTACATCTGCCGCTATTGTGTTTTTTACGCTCTGTCGCTTCTTAGCGGCCTGAAGAAGATTCCCGGCGGTGAATCGAAACGTTGCCCACGTAATGACGTTTAATAGCAACCGACCATGGCCTAACAGCCCGGTTTTTAGTAGTAATTTTGAATTGATTTTTGTATATTTCACATTTCAAACTTATACGTAAATGCTGTGTAATAAACCTACTTTATATTAAAAAAAATTTACTACTGTATTAGCCTAATAAAACATAAATATTAAAAGGCCCTAAAAAGCAAGAGATTAACAAAATTCGTCTGCTTTTTCGACACTCTGGTGTGCCGGTCCGGTCCCGTTCGTCCCTCTCCGTAAATACGCCTCTGGGTATTAAATGTCATAACGGCGCCAGACGTGCTAGTACACACTGTAGAAAACAACTTTTCAATAACACTAAAAGGGACGTTTAGGTTTTTGTGGAAACGGTTACGCGCATGACGGGGACATGAAATCTTGAAATTACTACCTGATATTTACTGTACAGTGTACACACAATTATTTTTATTACGTTTCAAATAAAAAAAAAAATTTATTAGTTTCTATCGCTGTGCAAATGAAGAGAGTGTTTCTATTTTCGGACTTGTGATGTAAGCAAATAGAGAAAGTGGTGAAAGAGATGAAAAAATGGTAAACAAAAGACCGTCAGAGGTCGCTGGTCATTTAGATACGGCAGATTCCCTCAGCGTTCGTTTGTATGACCCAGATCCTCGTAACGAGAACCAATCTAAGTGCCTCGTAAACAAACACCCACGCAATTACGTGTGCTCGCGTGTAACAATTAGATGTGTGTATACCTCTTTGTATCTATCAGCTGCTACCACTACTACTACTACTACTACTACTACTACTACTACTACTACTACTACTGCTACTACTACTACTACTACTACTACTACTACCCAAATAAAACTACGCACCCAACTCATTCTGTTCTAGCAATGGCTTTATATTTCAGCGCCGTGCCGCTTTTGGCAGTCGATCGTCCGTCATCACTTGCAAATGGCCACACCACTGACTTCTATAAGTTGAAATTGATGCATTTGTATCTTTTACTTCTAGTTCTCCTCTTATATCCTCTTTTCTTCTTTTGTCTTGAAGTGTATAGTTGCAGAGTATTTCGAAGAAACTGAATTTCATCACTCTGAATCTTGCCGCATTCCTTTTTTCTCGTGACCACGCCTCGCTCGTATACGTCAATGTGGGTATTGCAATTGTCTTATAAAATTTAATCCTTGTACCGTGTCTTGTTTTATTTCTAAGATTTCTATGAATCGTTCCACAAATATTACTAAATTTTTTTCGTGCTATTTGAGACATGTCCAGAGGACAAGTATCGGGCTGATCTGGGGCAAGCCCCCTTCAGCCAAATGGTAGGATGTGGGGAGACGCACGCCAGTGCCGGTCAGAACCAAAGAAGATGTGGGTGTGTGTGTGTATTTGTATGTAGACGTACTGTGTGGCCGTATAGGTAAAGGAAGTGGGTGATGGAAATGCCATAAGTTTATACATGAGGGCGGCCAAGCCAGGGACGAGTAACGCAGGTCGCCAAAGATGGAAGGAGGCAACAAAGAGGCGTCGAGATAGGCGGGGTAGACAAAGAAGATGGCTAAAGACTAGACTAGAAAGGAGTTGGGGAAAATTTAAATTGTTATGTAATCAGGAAGGATGGCGGGTTGGGTATGTTAGAAGTTAGGAATTATGTGTTTATATTTCTTGGACGCTGGCGGCGAGGAGTTCTGGGGGGAGGTCCATAGGGTATGGTAAGGAGACGGTTTATGAGGAAGGAAGGTCTGCGGATGGTTTTGTTGATGGAGGTGGCTGTGGATTGTAGGAAAGTGCGTTGTTTAGCAGTTTGCGAGTACACTTCCAGTTTATTTGTACAGGAAGGAAGGAATCGAGGTTTGAGAAGAGTTTGTTTAGTGCATACAGAGATTTTACTAAATCTATTTACTTTGACTTTTCTATAATATTGAATCTCATAGCTTACTTTACATCCGAGATATTTAAAACGGTCCACTTGTTCTAAAGTGCTGTTGTTTATAACTATCTTAGTTCTCACTGGATGCCTACCTTTAAATCCCATGGTTTTAGTCTTTTCTCTGAAATTAGCACTGAAAACTATTTTGCTGGTTCTTGTAACTGAAACATGGCCCTTTGTAAAGCATCTTCATTTAATTGAATGATAAATACATCATCTTGTATGTATTATCTGATACCAGTTTTTTTTATAAACCTTCATTCACTATACAATTGCGCATAATATCTTGACGAAATATTAGTTAGATAAGTTAAGAGAATTGATAAATCAAAAATTAATAGTCAGTGAATCAAATGAGAAGAAATGTGATACTGGTATGTTTAGAAACGACTATAAAATTATTATTTTTGCCTTACACTTTACGGTAGGAAGGTTTTGGATAAAATAAAATACTTAAAGAGTCAAATAAATTAATAAATTACCTTAGATCCGTCGTGTGACTTCGTTTTTTATTTAGAATGACCCGTTTCGGAACATATGTTCCATCTTCAGATTAATTCACTCAGTTGAGGACGTTAAATGTTAAAATCGCATTACTTTGTACTTACCCACGTCCGTATGGGGTGCGCACCCTTTCAAGGCCGACCGGATACTCCATACGGACGTGTGTAAGTACAAAGTAATGTGATTTTAACATTTAACGACCTCTACTGAGTGAATTAATCTGAAGAAGGAGCTTATGTTCCGAAACGGGTCATTCTAAATAAAAAACGAAGTCACACGACGGATCTAAGGTAATTTATTTATTTATTTATAAATAACAAAATGACTTGGATATCAATAACAATATGCATGAAGAGTCAGTGTCGTTTACAGTAAACAACAACAAACATGTTATTATGAGTGCAAAGAAGAAGCTAAGTTATGGAAGCTAAGTTAAGAAGTTGTCGCATGGAAAGAAGCTAACATTGTACATAACATGTTTACAAGTACAATAATGAGCTTGTGGCGTGGACCGGAGTAAGCAGGAAGCAGCTGACCTGCTGCGTTAGGCATTCACCTTCACCTTGCCAACTCGTTTATACCAATAACTTTACTTCCCACTGTTTACTGGGCTTACACACGGTACTAACAGTTAACAGTGTCACTGGCCATAACGTGATTATAAATTATTTTTTGCTCCTTTAGTTCTGCCTTCTTCTCACATAAACATTATTTTAAGTTCTGAACTAAATACTTTAAAAACGTTTTTACTTCCATGTTCCATAAGGAAATGCAAGTATGGTGATCGGGAAAAAAATTGTGTTTGAGATAAGGGCTGATTCTGATTGTACTATACTAAAACGTGAAGAAAAGTCATTTTCCAAAAAGCGTCTGTGTGTGTGTGTGTGTGTGTGTGTGTGCGCGTGCGTGTGTGTGTAGAATTTTTTCTACGGTGAACGATAACTGCCGCAAATTCAAATACAATCAAATATTTTTTTCATATGTCCCTGTAAAGTAGAATATGTCAGTGAAATCGTAACAAAATATGCAGTTAACCATGACATGAGAATTCAGACTCATATAAATCCTGAAATGCTTTGCGTGGTGGAAGAAGCTCCGCACACGCTAAGAAGGCTTAAAAGATTGAAGCCCCAAGATTTGGTGACACATTAGTGCATTTAAATCTGTAAAACTCTAAAAGAGAGAAAGACAATAATCTCACCCCATAAACCGTGACGTAATATTAAAGAAAAGCAACTTGTTGGGCTCGCTCAGTTGTTGCAAAGGGAGGTGTTTTTAGTGGGTTAGAGTCCCACACTACCTGGAGCTACGGGGCTCCAGTGTGTCTATAGAGATTTTCACCTGCCCTGCCGGGGAAAAAAAAAAAAAAAAAAAAAAAAAAGTCCCTGAGTTGTAGAGTACTCAACGAAATACAACACTCCAGTAATTCATAGAAATCAATAGTTATCCTTATAGTCACTAAGTTTATTAAATCTCAGCTAAAAACAATTAAAGCTATAGTATTAAACGTAGCACGACGCCCAAAATGCTGCAACTACAGGCGCTGAAGTACATGGAAGTCGGACGCTAAATTGAGAAGAAAGAAAATAAATAATTTTATTTATTTTTATTTTTCCGACTCATCCTGAAGAAACGAGGCATTGGTAAATCAGCAAGCGGTATGAACGTTATTTATTTATTTATTTTACGATGGTAGGTGAAAATCTCTACAGACACTAGGAACCCAGTATGTTCCTAGTAGTGTGGGACTCCAACCCACTAAAAACACCTCCCTTAATGCTACAACTGAGCAAGCATATCCAGCAGCTTCTCCTTCATGTTTCCTTCACGGGTGATCGGGTGAAGCCCAGTGTGGCTAATGCCAAGATTATTCTGTCCTTCTCTCACGTAGTGTTTTATGGATCTATAAATATTAATTGCTTTCTGTTGCGATACAAGGTCACGTGCTTCTGTCTTTTGAGTCGCCTCAGGACGTGTGGAGCTTCTTCCACTACGTGTCGCATTACTGGTTTATCGTGGATCTGAATCCTTTGATCAGGATATGTTTGTCTGCATATTTTGATATTATTTCGCTGACATATTCTACATTGAGTTCCATATGTAGGTAGCAAGCGGTATGAACGTGTGCAAAAATATACACCTCACCTATAGGCAGAGGTGACTCTACCCGAACTTAGTACATTGTACTCTACCCGAACTTAGTATCTAAGGAGGAACACTCCCAAGAGTGAGCAACAGTAAAGTAATTAATCAGATCTTTGTCTCCACTTGCGTTAGTTATACTTTGTATTCTGCAGGCGGTATCCAACCTCGACTCGAGCGCACGTAATATTTACAAGAACGGCTGTCGTTTTTGCTTCTTATCCGCATATTTTGTATTATTTACACACACCAGACGCTGATATTCGGATCACTGCATACGGTGAAGTCCAGATGGGTCTGGAGGCCAAATGAATACGTGAGGGGAATCCAGTTTTATGAAGTCTTGTTATGTTAAAGGTAACAGGGAAATCGCGTACAGCAGATTATTGCCAAGTACTGGCATGTGTAATATAAATATCAGCAATATAAATAAATAAACGTAAAGAAAGGAAAAGAAATAGATTGTGCAAGTGCCAATCACATCAGAAAGAATTTTCAGAACGATCAAACGATTCTGAAAATTTGTCGATAGGAATGATACATTTGAATGTAGATTAAATTTTTTAAAACTTCTTTGATCAGTTGTGGTATTTTAACAGTCGCCCATGACTAACCAATATTTGTGTACGGTACTGACGAGTGTTGGAACGCGGAAAAGAACCTTGTCTACCTATGCAGTGCACCAATAGAGAGGACGAGGGAGCCAAAATAGATAGCCTAAATATACGCTAGCATGTAGACTATAAATGACAAACAATTGCTTAATTGTTTTCTAACTTTCCATATCGTTAGTTTTATCTGTTGTGTTTTTCTATTTTTATGTTTTATTTTTTACGCTGGGTTTCTTATTAGTATCTGATTTTGCCTGACTATCTCTTGATTGCCTGGTCTATCTTTTGCCTGGTCACGTCAATTGATTGTTTTCTTGTGGTACTCAGTTTCCATTGTAAAAGTTGCAGGGGACGTAATGAATGTCTAAGGCTCTCACGGTTAGCGTCAAAATATTCATATTATATAATCGTTGCTCTGTTATAATAGTATAATAATAAAACAAATGTTTTTGACCTAACTAAAGTTACATGTAACCGTCTAAAAAAGTGGCACTTAATCCGCTGGATGGGGCCGTCGCAACGACTCTACTTTAAAAGCCTCTCAACAAGAGATCCACGTTTTTAGTGGCCACAAAAATTATCTTTCTCGAAGTGAATGGGACAGGTGAGTAGGCGGATGGCCACGGCCCCATCTTCCTCGAAGTGAATGGGACAGGTGAGTAGGCGGATGGCCACGGCCTCATCCAGTACCGACAGCCCAAACGATGCTTATACGGCGTTCCAAGTCGCATGGCACCTGAGGGATTAAGAGACCTTTACTAACACACTCACACACAAACGCTGTTGGCCCGCACGCCTAGGGTATGAATCATCTACTGGGAAGTCCAATACGTAACTGAAAATTTTATAATATGAATTTTTTAAAAATCAAGCTTAACACATTTGTAATCTCCATAAAAGTTTAAAGAAAATGACACCAAACACGACGTGGTTGTGGTATATTTTAGATGTACAACTAAGTCTATCTTTATTAAGCATTCCAATTCTGCGTTTGCTTTAGAAATCCCTAAAATACTCATATTTATCGTAATTATGTGTTGTTTGGACTCATGTTTCTCACAATTTCGCGGAGATTACAAAAATTATAGTTTAATTTGGATTATAGACTAAATTAAAAATTTTATAGTTTTTGAATTGGACCGTAACTTATAACCCAACCGCCCTCGTCGTGCCTGACTGGGCCCCGCCGGTTGTCAGTGCGCGTGCGAGAGTAAGGGTCTTCTAATCCCTTAGGTGCCATCCGGTTTGGAACACCCTATAGATGACAAAAGCTAATTATATGGTACGGACGTTCAGTACTTAATAACTGTATATACGGATGTACACAGTTGAACACAGTTGAAGTAAGGAGGTAGGAAAGGAATTTATTGCATAGTCTTTGCGTGACACAGACCAGTTTGTAGAAATAGTTGGAAAAATAATTTGGAGAGAATGAATAATGTTACCGAACCAACATACGAGGTCGCATATATCGGGTACGCATTGAACTCAGCATGTTAGAATGAGAGCGTAGGAATACCAGTTATGTTAGGGAACACGCATATCTATCAGCATTCAACACAACGTCGTTACTCATGGGTTAGGATGCTAGGAAGACTGCTAGGTTTGTAACCTTCTGCCAGTGGCCTTAACTCGTGCTGCAAGGTCTGTGATGTTTGACACTTGGCCGAGAGGAATCCGCTGGGTTACCTACTTCGGATTCTTTTACAGGCAACTTTTCAATGTACAGTCATCATCTTCACAACACGGCATAGGCAAGGTGCTGCCTGTTCCGTTCTTCAAAGATCCTCCGCCCCTCTCTTCCTGGATCTACCCGCACACCTGTGTCCTATAAGCTTGTATTTCCAGACTTGTTTAGCCAGTCTAGAATCCGATATTCTTTCTAAGTGTTCTTTCCACCGTTGTTTGTAATCTTTTAATTTTTCATTCAAGTTAAAAAATTATAACTCTTCCCTTATGGCCTCTTTCTGTACACGGTCAAGTTTAGAACACCTTTTGACTCCTCTTAACAAAGCCATTTCCGAGGCCTGTATTTTACTGTCGTGTTTCTTAGTTATTGTCCATAACTCACACCCACAAGAGAGTACAGGGACTCCCATAACTTTAAAAACTTTAATTTTGTACCTCGACGTGCCGTGTTTCTAAAAATACGGTTGATTGTCCCATAGTACGCCTAGAAATTACCTAACTTAACATCAATATCATAATTTTTTATCATAGCCAAAATCATTTCCGAAATAATTAAAATGGCTCACCTGTTCTAGAATTTTCTCATTAATCATTATATTTCTTCTTATTGGTTCCTTTCGTCGAAATAAAATTGTCTTTCTATTTATAGTGGAGATTTTCGTATTATACTGTTTGTAAATCTGATGAAGCTTAAAAACAGATTTTTGAAAATCAGGTTCTGTATTTTGAAGTACAAGCAAGTCATTAGCAAATAACAGCACATTCAAATATGTCTGTTTTGTGATGCCTTAATACCAGAGTTCACTAGATGTTTCTATTTCCTTTCCAGATTGTCAGTATAAATGTTAACAAGAGTATGCGATGTACTGCGCACTTATCTAACACCTTGATTGGCAGATATTTGTTGAGATATCCTACAATTAGTTTGAATAGCTATTCTTGTCCCGTTATATAGGAGATTGATTTTCCAATTCCATCACATCAAACGATATGCACACAAAGCTTAATTAACTTTGCTGATAGTCGGTAGTAATGGTTCCTTATATCTTGAATGTGGAAATGTTTTGATATCAAGACATTTATCCGTCCATAGAAAACGAATTATTGCATTTGTAACCCATTTTAAAACTTTTGATCTTTTTACAGCGATTGTATGAGTTTCAAATTCAGAGTTTCAAATTCGTAAAACGAAATTCCAAATATAAAAAACAGTATTAACCTTTGTTTTATATATTTATTTATGTAACGATATTTATACATTTTGTATTGGGGAAACATTACTTAATGTAATTCATTTAACACACAAATTGGATTTATCTGAATAATCTTCTTCATCTTATTCCAATCGTCTTCTGCCGCAAGAAGGTGTAGAGGTTGAGCAAAGCTCTCGCCACCGTGGTTTCTGCATAGCCAGGACCTTGGCTTCATTCCACTGCACTCCCAGCCCCTGCAGAGAGCACCTCACGTTGTCCTCCCAAGTCACTCTTCTCCGGCCCTTGGGTCTTCTCCCAGCAACTCTTGCCGCATACAGTTGTTTTGGAAGTCTATCCCCTTGCATCCTCTAAACATGTCCAAACCAGCGTAACTGTGCTTTCTTAATTTGAACTTTAAAAGATACTGTCTTAAGACTCACTCTTATAGTAAGTGTTTCTGACTCGATCTCTTCTTGTCTTTCCTTCAGCCTTACTGAGAAATGTCATCTCCATAGCTTGGAGAGAGTTTAGATGCTTCTCAGTTACAGCCCAGGTTTCAGCTCCATAAATAAGAACTGTCAACTTTCTTCGGCAATGAACTTTGTCTTTAGTGCATGGAATAACTGAACAATCCGATTCCAATTAGCCTATTTTATACTTAAGCTAAGTGAGATTGCGACTAGGACAACGGGAGAGTGGTTAATGCAACATTAAAGTGGGATATCTTTTTCGAGCGTGAAATAAACAAATTGTGGCAGATAACTTACTAATAATATTAAGAATGTTTATTCAAATTATCTTAGACAAGCTCTAAGCCGCAAATAGAAGAAATTCAGGATAAAAGAAATTTCTTCTATCAGCTCAAACAATACACTGAAATATACAATCAAAAGTCACAAAAATTTAACAAACGAACAATCTGAATTCTGTGTATCCCCTTTATTAAAAGTTGTTATTTAGTTTAGTTAATTTTTATATTTTGTCTTCCAATTATACCTAGTTTTAACAGACACTTGATCTTTCCAATAGCTTCTCCACCTCCTCCATCATACACACCCCACACATGTCCGGATACACAGCCTAAACATATGTTCACCACCCTTACATACTTTGTTTAGTTTAGTTGTTCCTTGATCTCTTTAACAATCACTTAATTAGCTTAAACAGCTGTCAGAGTTAAATAAAAACTGTGAAACGTACCAAGTGTTTATATATTTAAAAAAAACCCTTTGTATCCAGAAATCGTATATTTTGAAACGTATACAATCAAACGGTTACTATACCTTGTCCAAGAGTCACATAATACTACGGGCGAGATACGAAAATACATTGTTCTTCTGGAGAAACAGCTCGCCTATCTTGAAAATTTTGTAATCGAGAAATTTATTTCAAAATAATCTTAAATATGTCATGCATTATAAATACTGTCACTTTATGTCTATTGAGTTACTTTAAAAAAATTATTCCGGTTAGCGCTTTCAAGCTTCTCAGCTCATCGTCAGATCGGGTAATCATTTTCCGATCTGAAGATGAGCTGAGAAGCTTGAAAGCGCTAATCGGAATAATTTTTCTATAGCGGTGTGGAACAGTGATAATTCTGTTTGTGATTATAACCACTAACACAACTTTCTTAATTTAAAAAAATTACAGTTACAAATATAACTACAAAATATCGGTATGGAGAACCATACATAACTTCCTTGTTCTAAGATTTATATTTAAAATCATTTTCGAAATGAAATATTACCATAGAAACTACTTCTTTTTACTTACTGCTTCAGCCTTAACGACAGTACTGTGGTCACTAACGTATACCACCTCACGTTATCGCACTCGATTTTCACTGATGATGGAAGTCGATGGCATTGCCGAAACGTCTGGTTTTGTAGAAAACATTGGACTACGGCCAAACATCCCGGGAAGGAATTTTAACAAAAACTACTTCTTTGTTGCCGATAACGTTGTACACACACACATATATATATATATATATATATATATATATACATGCATAAAATTGATGGCTTGTATAAGTTAATGTTTGATCTCCATTAAGTAATGCTCAAGTTTCCAAAGTTTTAATATTATGATGTCCGTAATTAAAACATCAGAGCAGGTTTAGTGTGTGTGAGGGTACACCGTGGACAAAAATTTTCAACATTTCCTATTGCGCGTTGCTTAGAGTAAAGCTGCGAATCTACAGTGTACGTTTCACAGAACAAACACGCGGAAAAGAAGGAGCGCTCCGAAGTCACTCATGGACCCTCAGCATCTTGCAGAGGGTTCATTCCCTAAAGACGAAAATTCTGTCTATGAATCGTTCCTCTGTAAACACGTGCAGTTACACTGCCCAGCGATCCACAGGAAGCAAATCGCTATCCACGCTGGACAATTTTTCGGCTTGCACGCGTTATGTTGGTGTGGGGTTCAGCACTTTCCATTTAAAAAGCGTGCAAATGTAAGAAAATAAACATGAGTGGCCAGAAATAACGCGAATTTTGTGTGTGTGTGTGTGTGTGTGTGTGTGTGTGTGTTCCCTGCCTTTTTATTGCAGTAATCATAATAATAAAATGGAAACGTAAACATTACATAATTGAGATATGCTTGCCTGCCACGAACGATATATTTTCTCTCATACATGATTTACATTAAAGTGAAAAAATTATAATTTTATTGCCTGGCAACAAAATTATTTTATTTTTAACAATTACCATTGTTTTGAAAAAGTTTAAATGAATTTTCAAGTACTTTACTGTTGTTAAAACGTAAAAGGTTGCAAGTAAACTACCCCTTCCCCTTAACCGATCTTCACCAAAATCAAAAGGCCTTGAGATCACTACAATGCAGGGATGTATGCAAAAAATTATTCGATTCTGTTTGAATATGCGGCAGTTACCGTTCGTCATAGAAAAAATTACCCTTGTTAAAACATAAAATGTTGCAGGTAAACTACCCTATTCCCTTAACCGATCTTCACCAAAACCAAAAGGTCTTGAGAACTCTACAATTCAGGGCTGTATGCAAACATTATTTGATTCTGTTTGAATTTGCGGCTGTTATCGTTTGCCAAAAAAAAAATTACCCTTGATAAAAAACGCTGCAGGTAAACTACTCCTTTCCCTTAACCAATCTTCTCCGAAAACAATAGGTTTTGAGTACTCTACAATTCAGGTCTGTATGCAAAAAATTATTTGATTCTGTTTGAATTTGCGGCTGTTATCGTTTGCCATAGAAAATACCCTGGTTAAAACATAAAACGTAGCCGGTAAACTACCCCTTTCCCTTAACCGATCTTCACCAAAAACAATAGGTCTTGAGTACTCTACAAGTCAGGGCTGTATGCAAAGACTTATTTGATTCTGTTTGAATTTGCGGATATTACCGTTTGCCATAGAAAATACCCTTTTTAAAACATAAAACGTTGCAGGTAAACTACCCCTTTCCCTTAACCGATGTTCACCAAAAACAACAGGTCTTGAGAACTCTACAATTCAGGGCTGTATGCAAAAGAGTAGTAGATTCTGTTTAAATTTGCGGCTGTTATCGTTTGACATAGAAAAAAATTACCCTTGTTTAAAAAAAACCGTTGCCGGTATACTACCCCTTTCCCTTAACCGATCTTCACCAAAAACGATAGGTCTTGAGTACTCTACAAATCAGGACTGTATGCAAAAAATTATTTGATTCTGTTTGAATTTGCGGCTGTTATCGTTTGCAAAAAAAAAAATTTACAGACAAACAAACACACAGACAGACAGACACACACACAGACGCTTTTAGAAAAATGACCTTTTTTCATGTTTTGAGTGTAGTACAATCAGAATCTGCAATAATCCCGAACACGATTTTTTTTGCCATCACCATACCCTTCCATTTCCTTAAGGAACATGGAAGTAAAAATCGGTATGAGAACCATACATGACTTCCCTGTTCTAATTAATTATAAAATTATTTTTAATATGTAGGGCTACACTCAGAACGAAACCAAATATATCAGCATGATTTTGGTAAAAACGCTGAGAAAGATAATGTGAATTGTACCTAGTTGTTAATATTTTAAAAATAAAGAATTAAATTGATTAAATTATCTTTTATTTAAACAACACGAAAGTAGCGAATAGCGTCCAGCGTTTGTTATCTGTCAATTTCTGAAAAATAAAAATTATTTTGTTTACGTATCCTTGATTACATAGCATGGAACGATATCAATTGTTAATATTGTATTGAAATTTTTAAGTTTTCAGTCGAATAAATTTATAACATTAATACAAATATTACACCGTCCCCTTCAACTATCGTTTTCATTTATTATTTAATCAACTTTTCTACAGTAGATTATTATGACCTTGTCAGGATAATTTATCAAAATTAAGTACTTTACTCTTGTTAAAATGTAAAACGTTCCAGGTAAACCTTCCCCTTAACCGATCTTTATCAAAATCAATAGACCTTGAGTCCTCTACAACTCGGGCACATATGCAAAAAATTACTTGATTCTGTCTGTATTTGCGGCAGTTATCGTTCGCCATAGAAAAAATTCTACTCATAGACACACAGACACTTTTCGGAAAATGGTTTTTCTTCATGTTTTTAGGGTAGTACAATCAGAATCTGCTCTTATCACGAACAGGATTTTTTTTGCCATCACCATACTTCCATTCCTTAAGGAATATGGAAGTAAAAAGCAGTACTAACGTTTGTTTTATATATTTACTTCTCTAACGACATTTACACATTTTATATTGGGAAAACATTACTTATTGTAATTGGTGTAAAACACAAGATTGGATTTATCTGAATAATACGATTCCAATTAGTCTATTTTATACTTAAGCTAAGTATGATGGCGTCTAGGACAATGGTAGAGTGGCTAATGCAATATTAGAGTTGGGTACACTTTCCCAGGTGAAACAAACAAATTGTGGTGACAGACACTGTAACTTATTAATAATATTAAGAATATTTATTCAAATTATTTTAGACAAGCTCTAAGTCGCAAATAGAAGAAATTCAGAAAAAAGAAGTTTCTTCTATCAGCTCAATCACACAAACAATATCCCGAAATCGTATATTTTGAAAGGTTTACGATCAAACGGTTACTATTCCTTGTCCAACAGTCACATAAGACTGTGGACGAGATACCGAAATACATTGTTCTTATGGAGAAACCGCTCGCCTATACTAGCTAACTTGAACATTTTGACAAACAGAATTAACAATGCTGCACACCACTATAGAAAAATTATTCCGATTAGCGCTTTCAAGCTTCACAGCTCATCATCAGATCGGAAATCTAACACAACTTTCTTAATTAAATTTATGAAAATTTTTTAATCGAGAAATTTACTTCAAAATAATCATAAAACATGTCATGCGTTATAAATACTGTTACCTTACGTCTTTGGGTTACTTTAAAAAATTTACAGTAATAAATATAATTATCAAAATTGCTAATCATCATCATCATCACCACTCCAAGGACTAGGGCCTTAGACCTGTTCCGAAACCCATCTCCTCCTCAGCCTACCGACATCCTCTCTTCCTAGTAGGGTGATAACCCAAGGCAGCCATAGGTAGACGGATATCATGCGTGCAATAAAAATTGCTATATTGAGGAAAACGGGAGTTTAAGTTAGTTTAGCCAGTACTCAGATGCCATACACTTAAATGAAATTATTTTTGTGTGCTTGCAGATCTATAGATCCTTGAGACTATGCTGTCACTAAATTGCACTAATGTATTGACTGAAGCAAAGTAAAAAATATTTTGTTACATTCCACTCAGTTTTGTTTTGTTTAGTAGGCCTGTAGAGGACAAAAAGTCGATCAGCGAGGAACTTTTTTATTATTGGGGACAGTTGCATGGTGTAAGGCAGTGATCTGTTCAGAAACAACAAAATTATTTTTGGCCCATCCCATCTTATTACTTCTTTGAAAAATACTTTATAGAATCCAAAAAGTAATTTTGTAATTACAAATTAAGCTTCTCTAATATTGATGTTTTCATTTACAGTTAGCCGTCTAAAACATCAAATTTTTTCGTGAGATTCTTTAAAAACCATTGAGTAATAATTACCAATTAATTGTTTTATACTCGGTCGCTTGTATTAACTGTATTTTCTCCTTTAACAAATACTTGCACATGTCTGTGGGTTATTGAAAGAGACTTTTCCTTAGCTTCCACTTTCGCTCATTGTGTGACCTTGAATATAAACGGTAAACAATGGAAGTGAGTTCGTGTGTATTCGATCGAGAGCGTTAGGATGCTACACTGACCATGTAAATTACGCTGTGGTTGGTTTTACGAAATGCTGTGTTTGCTTACCCGCCCAGTCGCTAAGCAGTGACATAACGTACAATAATATTTACTTTTGTCATTGCTGAAAGCGTACAAGTAGTGACTGATAATTCACATTCATTTACACCACCTCACCACCTTGTAAGGACATCTTGAGATACCATCATATTTTATAATAGTGATAAAACTAGCTAAAAGCATGGCTTTGTGGTGACTCGCGAAGCTTAAATACAAAAAATATTACCTACAAATAAATAATCACAATATTTATATTTGAGCTTCAGGACTCACCAGCAAACCATGCTTTTAGCTAGTTAAAAAAAAAAGTAAATTTTGGTTTTCGAAATAATTTTATGGCTAAAAAACAATATTTTGATTTTTTATATTTATTTTTTAAATATTAAAAAAATACAATAGAAAATTATTTTAAAAAAATTAAAAAATCGGTATGGAGAACCATACACGACTTCCATATTCTAAGATTTATATTTAAAATCATTTTCGAAATGAAATATTACCATAGAAACTACTTCTTTCTACTTACTGCTTCAGCCTTAACCACAGTACTGTGGTCACTAACGTATACCACCTCACGTTATCGCACTCGATTTTCACTGATGATGGAAGTCGATGGCATTGCCGAAATGTCTGGTTTTGTAGAAAACATTGGACTACGGCCAAATATCCCGGGAAGGAATTTTAACAAAAACTACTTCTTTGTTGCCGATAACGTTGTACACATATATATCAGTGGCGAAGTTACATGGAGGCAATTGAGGCAATGCCTACCCTAAAACATTCTGTAGAATAAAAATTATAAATACGTATGAACTACATAACGTAAAGATTATACATTGTTACTGCGACTGTCAAATTTATTAAACCGAAACGTGCTTTATTGAGCGACCGCTAGATGGTGACAGGTGAGATTCGGCATAGTTCGTTTAAAGCGAATGAGGCAACCTGAACTTACCTCAGCGTTTTTTGTATACATCGTATGTAAGCAATGTAGTGGTGTGATGGGGAAGTGAAGGGAGGGGGGATTGTCCCGCGCTGTACACATAGAGCGTTGAGGCATGCCTCACTTCTGTGGTCCAAACAGTTAAGTTAAAGCGCCTGTGTTGTTTCTAAGTGTTTATTTTATGCGGTTATTAAAAGTGTCACTGTTATTCCGCTGAACTAACAGATGATCAAGATTGTTATTTGAATTATTTGTAACATTAAACATATATATATAGAAACTAATCAAGTTTAAACATTTGAAGTTCAATCAGTTGTATTATTGTGTATGACTAATACAAGGATTGTTCAATAGAAACACGTATAGAGCTGTAAAGCATTTTTTATTCAACGATTTTAAAAGAAGTCTCCAATAACATACAAACACTGGACATGAGTTCCACTGTTGCGCTAACCTGTAGATTCCCTGCTAGTAAAATTCTTACGGCTGTTTGTGGAACCATTCGGTTACAGCAAACTCTACCTCAGCGTCCGATTTGAACCACCGTCCTTTTAGTGATTCCTTAAAAAAAATTTAAGATAAGATTTTTGCCTACCCATTCATTAACTACTAGCTTCGCCAGTAAGCAAATTGATGTCCATTTTTTCGGCTTCCACGCGTTATGTTGGTGTGGGTTTCGGCACTTTCCATTTAAAAAGCGTGCAAATGTAAGAAAATAAACATGAGTGAGGCCAGAAATAACGTGAATTGTGTGTGTGTGTGTGTCTTACCTGCCTTTTTATTGATGTAGGCATAATAATAAAATGGAAACGTAAACATTACATAACTGAGATATGCTTACCTGCCACGAACGATATATTATTTTATACATGGAGGAGTTCAGTGACATACACACGTACAGAAGAATTATATGTATAAAGATATTAACTCATACATAATTTACATTAAAATGAAAAAATTATAATTTTATTGCCTGGCAACAAAATTATTTTATTTTTAACAATTACCATTGTTTCAAAAAGTTTAAATGAATTTTCAAGTACTTTACTCTTGTTAAAACGTAAAAGGTTGGAGGTAAACTACCCCTTCCCCTTAACCGATCTTCACCAAAATCGAAAGTCCTTGAGACCTCTACAATTCAGAGACGTATGCAAACAATTATTTGATTCTGTTTGAATTTGCGGCTGTTATCGTTTGCCATAGAAAATACGCTTGATAAAAAAACGTTGCAGGTAAACTACCCCTTCCCCTTAACCGATCTTCACCAAAAACAATAGGTCTTGAGTACTCTACAAATCAGGTCTGTATGCAACAAATTATTTGATTCTGTTTGAATTTGCGGCTGTTATCGTTTGCCATAAAAAATACCCTTGTTAAAAAAACGTTGCAGGTAAACTACCCCTTGCAAAACATCATTTGATTCTGTTTGAATTTGCGGCTGTTATCGTTTACTATAGAAAAAAATTACCCTTGATAAAAAACCGTTGCAGGTAAACTACCCCTTTCCCTTAACCGATCTTCACCAAAAACGATAGGTCTTGAGTAATCTACAACTCAGGCCTGTATGGAAACAATTATTTGATTCTGTTTGAATTTGCGGCTGTTATCGTTTGCCATAGAAAACACCCTTGACCCATGAAAGACCCTAGATATTTCATCACTTTTTCTACAGTGGATTATTATGATCTTCTTTTCAGGATACTTTATTTATCAAAATTAAGTTCTTGTTAAAACATAAAACGTTGCTGGTAAACTACCCTATTCCATTAACCAATCTTCACCAAAAACAATAGGTCTTGAGAACTCTACAATTCAGGGCTGTATACAAAACATTAGTTGATTCTCTTTGAATTTACGGCAGTTATCGTTCGTCATAGAAAAAATACCCTTGTTAAAACATAACCCTTTCCTTTAACCGATCTTCAACAAAATCAACAGACCTTGAGTTCTGTATAATTCACAAAGGTATGCAGAAGAGTAATTGATTCTGTTTTAATGTATGGCAGTTATCGTTTGTCAAAACAAAATTACCCTTGATAAAACATAAAATGTTGCTGGTAAACAACCCTATTCCCTTAACCGATCTTCACCAAAACCAACAGGTCTTGAGAACTCTATATTTCAGGGCTGTATACAAAATAGTATATGATTCTGTTTGAATTTGCGGCTGTTATCGTTTGCCATACAAAATACCCTTAATAAGACAAAAAACATGGCTGGTAAACTACCCCTTTCCCTTAAACGATCTTCACCAAAAACAATAGGTCTTTAGTACTCAAGAAATCAGGGCTGTATGCAAAAACGTATTAGATTCCGTTTAAATTTGCGGCTCTTATCGTTTGCCATAGAAAATACCCTCTTAAAACATAAAACGTTGCAGGTAAACTACCCCTTTCCCTTAACCGATCTTCACCAAAAACAAAAGGTCTTGAGGACTCTACAATTCAGGGCAGTATGATAAACATTATTTGATTATGTTTGAATTTGCGACTGTTATCGTTTGCCATAAAAAATACCCTTGTTAAAACATAAAACGTTGCAGGTAAACTACCCCTTCCCCATAACCGATCTTTACCAAAATCAACAGATCTTGAACTCTACAATTCAGGGCTGTATGCGAAATATTATTTGATTCTGTTTGAATTTGCGGCTGTTATCGTTTGCCAAACAAACAAAATTACCCTTGATAAAAAAAACCGTTGCAGGTAAACTACCCCTTTCCCTCAACCGATCTTCACCAAAAACAATAGGTCGCGAGTACTCTACAAATCAGGGCTGTATACAAAAAATTATTTGATTCTGTTTGAATTTGCGGCTGTTATCGTTTGCCATAGAAAAAAAATCTACAGACACACAGACACACACACACACAGACACTTTTCGAAAAATGACTTTTTTTCATGTTTTGAGTGTAGTACAATCAGAATCTGCAATAATCTCGAACACGATTTTTTTTGCCATCACCATACTTCCATTTCCTTAAGGAACATGGAAGTAAAATATCGGTATGGAGAACCATACATGACTTCCATATTCTAAGATTTATATTTAAAATCATTTTCAGCCAAACAGGCAGGCTGTGTCTTACCTGCCTTTTTATTGCTGTATTACATGAAAAATATTATATTACATTAAAATGAAAAAATTATAATTTTATTGCCTGGCAACAAAATTATTTTATTTTTAACAATTACCAGTGTTTCAAAAAGTTTAAATAAATTTTCAAGTACTTTACTCTTGTTAAAACGTAAAAGGTTGCAGGTAAACTACCCTTTCCCCTTAACCGATCTTTACCAAAATCGAAAGTCATTGAGACCTCTACAATTCAGGGACGTATGCAAAACATTATTTGATTCTGTTTGAATTTGCGGCTGTTATCGTTTGCCATAGACAATACGCTTGATAAACAAACGTTGCAGGTAAACTACCCCTTCCCCTTAACCGATCTTCACCAAAAACAACAGGTCTTGAGTACTCTAGAAATCAGGGCTGTATGCAAAAAATTATTTGATTCTGTTTGAATTTGCGGCTGTTATCGTTTGCCATAGAAAATACCCTTGTTAAAAAAACGTTGCAGGTAAACTACCCCTTCCCACAACCGATCTTCACCAAAAACAACAGGTCTTGAGTACTCTACAAATTATGGCTGTATGCAAAACATTATTTGATTCTGTTTGAATTTGCGGCTGTTATCGTTTGCCATAGAAAATACCCTTGTTAAAAAAACGTTGCAGGTAAACTACCCCTTTCCCTCAACCGATCTTCACCAAAAACAATAGGTCTTGAGAAATCTACAATTTAGGGCTGTATGAAAATAATCGTTTGATTCTGTTTGAATTTGCGGCTGTTATCGTTTGCCATAAGAAATACCCTTGTTAAAACAAAACGTTACAGGTAAACTACCCCTTTCCCTTAACCGATCTTCACCAAAATCAACAGATCTTGAGAACTCTACAAATCAGGGCTGTATGCAAAAAAGTATTTGATTCTGTTTGAATTTGCGGCTGTTATCGTTTGCCAAACAAACAAAATTACCCTTGCTAAAAAAAAACCGTTGCAGGTAAACTACCCCTTTCCCTCAACCGATCTTCACCAAAAACAATAGGTCGCGAGTACTCTGCAAATCAGGGCTGTATGCAAAAAATTATTTGATTCTGTTTGAATTTGCGGCTGTTATCGTTTGCCATAGACAATACGCTTGATAAACAAACGTTGCAGGTAAACTACCCCTTCCCCTTAACCGATCTTCACCAAAAACAACAGGTCTTGAGTACTCTAGAAATCAGGGCTGTATGCAAAAAATTATTTGATTCTGTTTGAATTTGCGGCTGTTATCGTTTGCCATAGAAAATACCCTTGTTAAAAAAACGTTGCAGGTAAACTACCCCTTCCCACAACCGATCTTCACCAAAAACAACAGGTCTTGAGTACTCTACAAATTATGGCTGTATGCAAAGCATTATTTGATTCTGTTTGAATTTGCGGCTGTTATCGTTTGCCATAGAAAATACCCTTGTTAAAAAAACGTTGCAGGTAAACTACCCCTTTCCCTCAACCGATCTTCACCAAAAACAATAGGTCTTGAGAAATCTACAATTTAGGGCTGTATGAAAATAATCGTTTGATTCTGTTTGAATTTGCGGCTGTTATCGTTTGCCATAAGAAATACCCTTGTTAAAACAAAACGTTACAGGTAAACTACCCCTTTCCCTTAACCGATCTTCACCAAAATCAACAGATCTTGAGAACTCTACAAATCAGGGCTGTATGCAAAAAAGTATTTGATTCTGTTTGAATTTGCGGCTGTTATCGTTTGCCAAACAAACAAAATTACCCTTGCTAAAAAAAAACCGTTGCAGGTAAACTACCCCTTTCCCTCAACCGATCTTCACCAAAAACAATAGGTCGCGAGTACTCTGCAAATCAGGGCTGTATGCAAAAAATTATTTGATTCTGTTTGAATTTGCGGCAGTTATCGTTTGCCATAGAAAAAAATCTACAGACAGACAGACAGACAGACACACACACAGACACTTTTCGGAAAACGACTTTTTTTCATGTTTTGAGTGTAGTAGAATCAGAATCTGCAATAATCTCGAACACGATTTTTTTTGCCATCACCATACTTCCATTCCTTAATGAATATGGAAGTAAAATTAATAATTAAATAATTAGAAAAAAAGATTAACATAATTAATTAATAATTAAATCAGTAATTAGATACATTTTTAATCACATACAAAATTTCTCATTCGAGTTTCTTCTTGTTTTCTACACTTTAACATATGTGAATTTTTAATATTACAAAATCTATCGTAAGTAAATGTTCTGTTTAATGCTAAACCTACTAAAGTTTTTACTCTCGACAACGCAACATTTGTTAAACCAATAGAATTTTCCTTTTCTCCAATATCTACAACAGCTCTATCTAAGGTTAAACCTTGAGACTTATGAATTGTAATTGCAAAGGCTAATTGTAACGAAAATTGTTTCCTTGAACAATTAATATTTCCACTTTTCCAAAATTTAGTTATAGGTGGAATTGGAACACAACCACTATTTTCATAAGTTGAATGAAAATAATTTTCAAAACGAACCATTATCACTCCTGGCATTTGATCAGGTGGACCATGATTTTCTTCATAGATAATATCTTCAACGTAACCTAAAGCTCCGTTCACTAATCCTCTTTCGACCCACAAATTAGAACGTAGCATAACTTTAGATCCAATTGATAAAATTATAAATGGTTCAAGTCCACCTGATAATTCTGCACTTGCTGATATTGCATTAGAGCAATTATGAATAGCTGGAATATAAGCAACTGGTTGACGAAATTCTTTTAACTTTTGATGATTAAATTCTTTTACATTTTTATTTGTTGCAAATAGCCTAATTGCATCGTTGAAAAAATGACGTTCATTTTGTGAAAAAGTTTGTATACTACATGTCATTAATATTTCATAGTCTTGAACTGTACATTCACCATTACTAACACGATCAAGTATATCTCGAAATATTTGTTGAGATTCATTTTGTCGAAATGATGACGATAAAAAAAATACTTTTGAATACTTGATGTAAATAATAATTTTCCTTCTAAAAGGAATTCACCTCCTTCAATTTTATCACTGTATTAACATTTAGTGAAATAATTAATTAAAGTACTCTTTCCAGAACCGGCTTTTCCTTGAATAACAATTCTTTTAATTGGAAGTTCTTCTTCGTTAACTTGTAGATAACTAAGTTGTTTTTCAAATATATTTGTCAGTTCTTGTTGTTTATCAGAGAAAACAATATTTGGCAGATTATATTGAACATTAACAATGTCGTTTCTTTGAATTTCTATTATTTTTTCTTTTTCAATGAAATTTTCTAATGTATTCAACACTTGTTGATTCAAAATAGAATGCCAATTATATCTGATATCAATTTCTCTTCTACCTATATCTACTTCTTCCTGAATAGTATTTGGTCCAGCAGCTACGTCCATCCAATCATATGGTTGATCTACTCCTAATTGGTCTGTTTCTTCAAAATCTTCTTCGTCTTCCAAATTTTGTAGCATATAATCGAAATCATAATTCAGAATATCGTCATTCCCAAAATGCTGCTCATATATAATCTTCCAATTACTATTATGTGGATTTAGATCATTCAGTTGTCGCCAGGGAATATGTAATAAAACTTATTGCTTGTAAAAATTTTCATTGTTTTCAACACCAGCATCATATTTAATTTTTGGCATGACTCTAAGAATAAAAGGTACTTTTTTAGTACTATAATTTGCACCTCTTTTATAAATTTTTGTAAAAAAATCTGTTAAAGACATATTTTCAAATTCCGCTGATCGCTGTTGATATTTCTCCGAAGAATTTGAAATAGAAATGCTTCCATCCTCTCTATTCATATCAAGTTGTTCCCATACATTATGTGATAAATTAATTAAAACAAATTGACGAGATGATCGAAACAAAAGCCAACTCATTAAAATACAAAAAATTTCTTGAACAGAATAATCACGTTCAGCACACATTTTTATCAAAATCTTTTGAACTATTTGTTGAACATTAACATTACTATGTGACGCTTGAACTGTTTGTCTAATGAAATATTTCATACCTTCCGATCTTGGTTCAGCTTTGCTAGCATACTTAGCAATATACTTAAGAACAGCATGAATAGAAACGATGGCTTGTGAATCAATATTTGATCGCCAAATTTTCAAAATTTGTGGACTATGGCTATTTAAATATGAATTATTTCTTTTTTAAATATATTGTAATTCACCATGAATAAACTGAATCTTACTTTCGGTGACACATACTTCTGGAAACTTAAAACGACAAGTAGTTTCAGAAGAATGTTTTTTCTTTCTTTGACAATAAGCTTTAGAACATTTATGCATTTGTACTGCACGTATTAAATGATTGTAATCAATATCTTGATCAGGTACGTCAGTAAAATGCATTTTTGATGGATGTATATCATAAGTTTGAGAAGGATCTGGATGCCAAGTAGATATAAATTCATCGAAATACTTACTAATTTCTTGTATTCTTACAATATCATCTGGATTAAGATTATTGAGATCAGGAGCATTTTCAAGCCAGAAAATACCATGCATATGAGGACTACCTCTATGTTGAAATTCAATACGGAACCAGAAATCTTTGACTTTCAAATATTTTTAAAAAAATGTTCCATAAAAATTCTAACCTTTTATGAAAAAAATAGGCAAAATTAAAGGATTAGAATTCAATAATTTTGATATACGAATGAATTCAGTATTTTGATTGAGATTGGCATAATCATAATCAGGATCAAGAATACGATAAATCTCTGGCCAATATAAATCAGCTGCACTTAATGTAATAAAAACAGTAGGAGTTCCTGATTCTTCAACCATATCCAATAATTCTCGAGACCTCATGTACCAATAAGAGCTTGATGACCTTAGATTAGCATTGTAAGATAAAATTGATTTATACAATCTTGGTTCGCTTTGTAATATTTCTTGAAGTTGTTCGATTGTTTCAATACCATGTAAACGTGAATGTTTTTTAACACAAATATTCCCATTCTGCAAAGCTCTCCAACGGATCAGGCTGTCAAAAGCAAAAAATCGAAATCTTGGATGTTGAGCAAATCTGCCATCTTCATACATCATGAGAAATTTAAAATACTCACTATTGGAAATTTTACGAAACCTCGCATCTTTAAGATCACCTTTTCCTGTAGGAAATAAAGTTGGAAAAGCTCTACAAATAAATCCGTCGCACGTAAATTCATTAATAGGTACAGAATTTATTCTAGGCCAAGGTAAAACACGAGATCCATCATTATATTCCTGAATTCCCAATACATTATTTACTGCCTGTCGATTACATTTAAAAGTGACCGTTGGAGCTCCAGATTCATAAATATTATTTAACAATGGATTTTGGTCATCATCTTCACTATCCAAATTAACATTATCCAAATTAACATTATCCAAATTAAATGAAATATTTTGTTGTTCTTGACTACATATTATTTGTCGGAAAACACTTTCATTATCAGGTAATCTTTCTAAATTATTTTCGTCAATTATAATAACACGATACCAAGGATTATTGTTTTTAAGATATGCTAAAGCAGCCTTGACATTATTGCGATTTACAATAAAATCTTTATAACCTTCACCCTCATGTCTTCTAACAAAAATATATTGTGAAATAGTATCGATAGAATGAGGTAAAGAAGTAGTAAAATTTGTAATGTCTTGATGAAAATTAATTACTTGTCCACTATATCCAAATTGACCACCTTTAAGTCGATAGACTGTGATTACTGGATGAACTTGAGCAATTAATTGCTCTTCAACAAACGTTAAATTCTTCAATACATCAGGTTGTGGACCAGGATCCATATTATTGTCAGCGGAAAAAATATTTACTTCATTTTTGACATTAAATGTATGACAAAGAGTACAAGATCCATCCTCTTCAATATGTAGATCAAACCAACGACGATGACATACATTAAACAATTTGAAATCCAAATTTTTCTGAGCAGTTTCAAAATTCACTGCATACTCGTAAAACCGGGCATCATCACGATGGGGTCATTGTTCATTGTGTCGATCTTCTCGTTGTCGCTCTCTTGCATCACGCATTAATGAACGATTACGTACACCTTCTTTACGGCCAGTCAGCGTACGATTTCGTGGCATTTTACTCTAATAATACAAATTATTAAATTAATTAATTAATAATAATAATAATAATAATAATTAATTTAATTTTTTAATAATTTAACAACTAATAAATCTATAATATATTAATATATTATAATAGTAAATAAAGTTATAACATTAATAATGAAAAAAAAATACTACACTAATATAAATTAATATAGAGAGTTAAATTATTTTTTCAATTTTTATTTAATTAACATCACGCATTAATGAATTAAAATTTAAAACATTAAAAGTAATAGTAAGACAAATTTAGTGTTTCTTTTTCAAATTATGTATGCATAGTCATAGTGTGGGGGGAGCCAAAAAAAATGTGGGGTGGAGGCAAAAAAATGTGAACACTAATTTCAGTGACAGATAAACGTTGAGTAAAATATAAGATGTTTATACGCAGGAGGACACACACACATGTATATTATACTTGATTAAGTAAAAAAAAAATTTGAAAATGTAAAGGTTTTTGGTTTGATATAACAAACAGTACTGCATAAAAATTATTTACTATAATTCGTTAATGACATTTTATTCAGGGCGTTAATTAAATTCTACATTTTTAAAAGTATTATGATGAAGTTGTAGAAAACAGGAACTTACAGAAATGAAATAAATGTGTTTAGACCTTTGTTAAGTTCAAGGAAATCTGTAATATCATTGTGTGTAATGTAGTTTAAGTGCTCTTATTTCATTACATGGAAACCAAGCCTGTGGACATATAGGAGCCGTATAATTTAAATAATTACATATATATTTTTTTGATTGAAAAAGTAAAAAACTTACCTTTCACACAAAAAATCTCTTAACAATGTAACTTAACCTCAAACGCAAATATAAAAATACAAAAAATATTTTCACTTGCCGATATTTATAAAAAAAAATATACATGAAAAATAAATCTTGGATTTATGAAATATGTTTTATGAAATATATTTTATAAACAACACAGTGCACCAGTATCTTTCATTCAAGAAAAACGGTAGAATATTCGGTATATACACTCTTCGTCTAAAACCATGGAACGCATTAGTAACAGAACATACAGTAATATTAAAGAAATCCAACAAATGGCGACACTTTACATACATATGTATAGCTTTATACAAAAAAAATTATTACAATTATTTCTTATCAAAATTAGTTTTTTATAAAAATAATGATTGATGACACATCTAGACATGAATATGAATAATTATGTTCAATTTCATGTCTAGAGGTTCAGTAGTTTTTCCGTAAAGTGTACCATAAAAATGTACCAATTGTTGCCTAGTAGTAGGACTCGCTTCGCTCGTCCTAATTATTATTATAACATATAACAACAGTATGTTCCTAACGTATTTGTACGGAATACAAAACAAGTGTTCTCAATTTGGATAATGATCAGAAGATTAAAGGACTCATTTTTGTGGTGTCGTGTCTTTCGAAGATTTGGAACACGTTTGGCTCAACATCAGGCAGATTGCTTGCATGAATGGTCGAGTAAAAACATCAAGTACTGCCATTCCTGCAAACCAAATAGATCATAGAAACACGTGCAATCCATAAAATGCACAAGTTTTGTTTTATTAAATACAAAAGTAATAATTCCCAATTGATTTGTACAGTTTTCCCGACAAACTGGACAATTACGGCATTATTATAGCTTCCATTTCACGTTTTACAAGTAACAGAAAATTCAAATCAATAACTATACGATTATTTACTTTATCACTTAAGTAACAATGAGGATTTTGTATTTTGTGAATTCAATACCTAAACGAAGAAGAAGTAGTCAAATATAAAAAACTGTAACCTTGGAATGTGGAAAGAATGATAGACTAGTTTTGTTGAAAGTACGTTTGTAGGACAAGGCATGAACAAAAGTGGCATTTTCGAAAATTATTTTTTTGAACAGTATGTAAATACAAAAGGAGAGCTAGGAATATATAAATTTGCTAAACGATCCATTGTGAAGGAAATGTCAAAAATATATTTTTCATACTGCAAGCTTTCATGGTGACATTGCTGAAAATATTGTTACGACGGTCTACTTGATCGTCGTAGGTACAGTGGAAACAAAATACAAGACACCAATTAAGTCACTAATCACCAGCTTCAATTTTCACAGTTAAACAGTTCGTAATTAACAACACAGTCTCTTACAACAAATCAAATATAAATTGTTCACACGCAATAAAATGTCAACTAAATATAAAACACAATTGTATTACAATTATACCGCCCGATTATAAAACACAACACTTCACTAATAACCACTCGAACGCACACAGTAATCATTTGTAATCGCCCGACAATAAACTCGAACCGCACTGTAATATATCGGAACTATAACTGAAAACTAAGCAGCAGGTATGGCCTATTTATAGTCTACAGTGTTTCATAATATGCGTCCTTAACAAACCATCAAAAATACTAGAGGACACTTCAGCGCGACCTTCGCAGAAACACGCACCGTTGGGCTAATTGAGATGCTTCCAGAACGACACCATCGAACGCACGAGACGTGCCGCATTACGTAATACTGCCTCACATGTCGAGTGTCACGTACGCATTACAGCTGCGGGATCGTTCTCCAATGTACCAGAACGTCCCGTAATCCCGTAACACTTTTCTGCATTACGTAACAATATTATTATCAGCCAGTTAAGCCGTGGCCCACAGTTGTCGTTATTGACAAACGTTTCGGCCCCACCATCGGAGGCCATTATGCCTCTACCTCATACTCTCAAGTGAATACCTCATCTCTGAGGTGAACTGGTGGACACCTTGCCAATCTAGACATTGATAATGTGCTCCGATGGTGGGGCCGACACATTTGTCAGTTGCGACAACTGTGGACCCCGACCTAACAGCCCGACTGATAATAATAACTTCAACAATATTTCTCACACTGTTTATTTGATTTGTGTTGACGAAATTACGGTTTGATATTTTATATGAGGTTACGACAAATAAATATGAAAAGTCAGCAATATTGTTGCATTCGGTTAATTATTAAATAAAAACATGAATTTTTATTTTAAAACTCTGTTATCAGAATGTGGAATGTGGCGTCTCTGATTGGGTATAGAGGAATGATAGCTCTATATAACGTCGTCGGAGCCATGGTAAGAGGGGAGGACATCTGGAATCATACGGCTCATTACGCAAAGGGCATCCTTCGGGTGAAGAAGAAGTCAGTACTGATTTTTTCAACAAAATGAAGCAAATACGGAAATTTATTGACAGCAATCGTCAAGCATTGAGGGAAGAAAGAGTTGTCAGCAGGGGCATATTTGAGGAGGAGGAGAACAGAACCGGACCCACCCCCCAGAGTTTCTTACATTTAGCCCCTGGACAAAATAATCAACCATTACCGCTCGCATTCGATGAAGATGCAGAAGAATTATCATTCCCAGCGATATATTATGGTGTGAAACGGCGGTTTACTTGTCGAGCCATACCATTCATGATAGCTAGTAGCGAAATACGTAGACGGGATCGGAGAGGTGTAAAATCCGATCATATCTTGTAACTTATATGGCTGCTAAAGTGCTGCGTTTGAGAATCATAGCGAATGTAAACTTTGCGTTTCGAGCAAATAATAATCAAATCGACAGCGTATCAAGACGAGATCTGGAAGATACCGAGTTTGTTAAGAGCTTGCTGCTAAAAAGTGAAGCGTTCATGAGAAACATACCGAACTCAATCCAATATTGGCATCAGCGTAAACTGGAATTATTCAGTATGATGCGACAATTAGGCAAACCGACCATATTTCTCACATTGAGCGCTTCAGAAATACATTGGCCTCATCTCTTAGAATCTATTTATCGCTTTCAAGAAGATATACCAGTAGACGTGCCGATAGATCCAGCGACATTTGACGGCATGTCGAGTACAAATCGAGAAGAATTGGTAAACAACGATCCAGTTTTGTGCTGCTTGTATTTCGAGAAATTGGTGTCGACCTTTATTAACGGGTTTAAAAAACCAAATGGCGTGTTCGGAGATCATTACGTAGTTGATTATTTCAAGCGCATCGAATTCCAACATAGAGGTAGCCCTCATTGTCATATGTTACTATGATTAACTAATGCACCAACGTGTAAAAATATCACAGATAATGACGATTTAACTGCCATTACAGCGTTAATCGATCAAATAAGCACAGTTGATAGTTCAAAATTGAAAAGCGAACGAAATTTACAGACGCATTGTGTTTTTCCCGAGTATAATTAGTGTTATGAATCAACAAACAAATTATCCATCATGTCTTTAAGTCGTTTTGTTAGTGCAAATCAATCAGATGATGATGACGAACCTCGAGTATCAACTTCGATCGTCGAACCATGCGAATATACGTTACGTCCTAATGATGGTAAAGATTCTTTCTTTACAGCAACAAATCTCAAAGATATCTATGATGATTTTACTAATACGTGCAAGGGTAAGATCTGTATTAGTACTGTCGACAAACTGAAAGAAACTCATCTTAAGTTGACGAAAAAAGCGATTGTTCGCCAGTATTTCGTTCAATTCCAATATAAGGAGGCGCCTCATCTACTGCTAACTACTAACGCGTACGGGTTATTTATCAACGATTCTGAAAATTTCACCTCCAGAAACGTAATACAGGATTTAGATCATCTTCAAGCCAAACATCGTGTGAATTTGTTGTTACCGACTGTCAAATATTGGTGGAATCAGCAGCAAAGAGTTGATGGAAGCGTTTATCGAAACGTTTGTTACCAATATGAAATGTATAGCCAATACATCTGCCTTTATTGATGTCGTTGACCGCTATAAATTGCATGATTTTGCAAAGGTAGTTCAGAATATGAAAGCGAAAATATTAACGGCCGATAAAATTGGTAAGAATGATCGAATTACGCCTGCAGTATTTGGAGTAAGATTGTACAATTCGTTCGGAACACCAAGTAACATTACAGCGCCTTTGTATAAAATTAAGAACCAACAAACATTAACTTGCGGCAAATGGAAGGAACTCAAGACTCAAGACTGTTATATGCATTCGGTTCTCTTATTGAAAGTTGCTGGTTTTAAGTTAACATCATCGGGGATCACTCTAGATATGTTCGTCGAGACGCTAGTCTTCGATAAGTTTGAACGAATGGACAAGATTAATAAAGCAGGACCTCGTAAAGTATTGTCGCGATTTACAATCCAAGAGGATCAGACGTCTTCGGAAGAGGAATGTAATGAACAGCCTGAGAAAAAGCGCAAAATCAACATGGATGATTAGTGAATGCGTGCGCGCTTATGAATGCGACTACATTTAACTTATAATCTGTACATTGGTAAATGAAGAAAAATAAATATATATATATATATTTTTTAGGTTTATTGAAGCATTTTCAATGCCCTTCTCTATGCATTGCATTTGTGCAATGTCTGCAAATTTTTCTTAAATAATTGTGTCTGAAATCATGACAGGGGTTCTCCAGTTGTTTTGTAGAATTTGATTTACATTTCATGCTTACGGTCTTCTTCTTCTTCCCTTCAAGGATTAGGTTATATAAACCTGTTTTGGCATCCATCTCATCCTTAGACGACCCACGTCTCGTCTACCAATGGCTTTATAGTTCAGTGTCGCTTTCGGCAATCGACCGTCTGTCACATCATTTTAGAGATGATACCACCATTGTCTTCTGTAATTTGAAATAATTTCATTTATATCCTTTACTTCGAGTTCTGCTCTAATATCCTCATTCTATATTCTATCTTGGAATGTATAATTTAAATTATTTCGAAGAAACTGCATTTCAGCACTCTGAATCTTGCCGCATTCCTTTTTTGTCATTACACACGCTTCACTTACATACGTCAATGTTGGTTCCCATTATCTTATAAAATTAATCCTTGTGCTGTGTCTTGTTTTATTTCTAAGATTTCTAAGAATCGTAAGACAAATATTCCTAAATTTATTTATCTTCTCTTTTGTATCATATTCAGATTCACAGCTTACCGCACAGCCGAGATATTTAAAACGGCTCACTTGTTCTAAAGTGCTGTTGTTTATAACTATCTTAGTCCTCACTGGATGCTTACCTTTAAACGATATGGTTTTGGTCTTTCTTACTGAAGTTGTCAGTGAACTCTCTTGGCACTTCTTGTAACTGAAACATAGCTCTTTGTAAATCAATTTCATGAATAAGAACTGTCATCCGCATGTAGCAGGGAACCCATACAAATTGATTTATTAAGCTGTATTCGCGAAGTCGCTCTGGATTTCCATGCCCTCAACATGTCGTCAATGTGTATATTAAACAAGGTATGTTTACGGCAATTTCCTAAAATAATTTTTGTCGTACGCTAAATGTTACATTTTATTTCCTACGCTACAACCAAATCTGTATGATAACGTTGAGGTTTAACAAGTTTGATGAATGTGGGATGGGGACATTTATGGACAATTGTAACGTCCTTGTGTAAACCGAGCTTGTGATGCGGAGACAACGTTCGGTTCGGGTGATAGGCGAATCGGCCGTATAACAGGAAGTGTGCACATCCTTTGGCCCGATTTCCAACTATCAGTAGCGGAAACCCAAACATACATACGGGGTACGTATCTTGTCTGTGGTTATTGTTGTTGGCGATGCTAATGATTGCCGCCGCAGAAGCCACAATGATTGCTGTGTGCTCCTGCACTTTGCAGTTTCTCGCGGAAGTCGTTTTTGCCACTGGAAATGAGACCATTATCATTAAGCTACGTAACCTTTTAAACACGACAATGACGCGTCGAGGCACGTAGACATTTGTATTATACAACTTAATGCCTTCACTTGGTCGCACAGACATAAATGTCTTCATATTTTATGCTTCCATGTTCCATAAGGAAATAGAAGTATGGTGATGGCGAAAAAAATCGTGTTCGAGTTAAGGGATGATTCTGATTGTATTAGCCTCAAAACATGAAGGAAAGTCATTTTCCGAAAAGTGTCTGTGTGCCTGTGTGTAGAATGTTGTCTATGGCGAACGATAACTGCCGCACCGCAAATTCAAACAGAACCAAATAATTTTTCCATATGTGCCTGAGTTTTAGAGAACTCAAGGCATATTGGTTTTGGTGAAGATCGGTTAAGGGGATAAGGGGAAGGGGTAGTTAACCAACAACGTTTTGTTTTAACAAGAGCAAAGTACTGTAATTAATTTTGATAAATAAAGTATCATGAAAAGCAGGTCTTAATAATCCACTGTAAAAAAGGTAGATGAAATATCTATAAATGAAAAGGGTATTTGAAAGAGGCGGGAGTAATTTTCTATAAATGAAAATGATAGTTGAAGGGGGAGGGGATAATTTTTTACTTCCATGTTCCATAAGGAAATGGAAGTATGGTGATGGCGAAAAAAATCGTGTTCGGGATAAGGGCTGAATCTGATTGTACTACCCGCAAAACATGAAGAAAAGTCATTTTTCGAGAAGTGTGTGTGTGTGTGTGTGTGGAATTTTTTCTATGGCAAACGATAACAGTTGAAAATTCAAACAGAATCAATTAATTTTTTGCATACATTCCTGAATTGTATAAGACCCAAGGTCTATTGATTTTGGTGAAGGTCGGTTAAGAGAAAGGGGTAGTTTACCTGCAACATTTTATGTTTTAACAAGGGTAATGTTTTCTATGACGAACGATAACTGCCGCACATTCAAAGACAATCAAATAATGTTTTGCATACGTCCCTGAATTGTAGAGAACGCAAGGCCTATTGATTTTGGTGAAGATCGGTTAAGGGGAAATGGTAGTTTACCAGCAACGTTTTATGTTTTAACAAGAGTAAAGTACTTAATTTTGATAAATAAAGTATCCTGAAAAGAAGATCATAATAATCCATAATAATCCACTGTAGAAAAAGTGATGAAATACCTATAAGTGAAGAGGCTAGTTGAAGGAGGTGGGGGTAACTTTCTATAAATGAAAATGATAGTTGAAGGGGGAGGGGATCATTTTTATTTATGTGTCATGTGTAGGCCTACTACGTTATCGCCAACAAGAAGTAGTTTGTTGTTAAGTTCCTTCCCGGCCTGTTTGGTGTGGTCAAATTTTTTCTACAAAACCAGACGTTTCGGCAGTACTATCGACTGCCATCATCAGTGAAAATCGAGTGCTCTAACGTGAGGTGGTATTCGTTACTGACCACAGTACTGTGGTTAAAGCTGAAGAAAGAAGTCGTTTCTATGGAAATATTTAATTTCGAATATAATTTTAAGTATACATCTTAGAACATGGAAGTCATGTATGGTTCTCCATACCGATATTTATACGAGTATATGTACTATATTTATATAGCGATATTTTCAATTACGCAATTCTGTTTATTTACTGACTTAAGCTGTTTCTTTTTTTAAGAACGAAGAAAATGGTTACTACTTACAACCTACAGTCAACAATGAACTAAATCCCCGTCATCAAAACATCTTTGTGTTCTTTAAGTACACAGCGACATAACGACTTAAAATTTATAATAGTTAATGTATGTAAACGACAGCGTGCACACAGTGGCGTATCTAGAATTTAGCCTTGGGGAGGGGGTCCGGGGTCGGGTCGGCATCATACAAAATAAAAAACAATGTAAGACTTGTCAATATTACTATTTTTAAAGTGACTGAAAACAGTCCTATTAAAGTAAACGGTCATCATCATCATCATCTTCGAGGATTAAACCAAGGATGGTTTGTTCCGATCTCAGATAGGCAAAGATTAGATTAGGCTTGCAAGTTCCGATACGATGCGCATCGTGTAGTTGTGTAATTGTATACACGCGGTATGTGCCAGTGAAACTTTTTATTTTTATTTATATCTTATTAAGTTGACGTACTCCATGTGAGTGATTCTCGTTTTTTACCAACCTGATGATGGGACCATGAGTCCCGAAACGCGTAGTTTTTAAAGAAACATTGAAGTTGCAAGGAGGAGCACCAGTGTACCTGGATACACAAGGTAATATTAAATATAGTTAGTTATATGCAATTTGGAGACCACAACACAATATGTACAAAGATTACAGCTGGTCACTCCAGCGCTTCCTCGGATGCCCCACACCTCTCCGTCCCCTCGGCTTATAGTTCCATACTTGTTTGGGGATGCGGCAGTCATCCATTCGGCAAAGATGTTCCCACCAATACTGGGCAATCCTGTCGAGTATACTCATAATATTCAGTTCCTGCCGTATGTCTGTGTTTCTTCTATGATCATGGAGAGTATACCTTGTCATGTGCCTGGGAAATCTCATTTCAGCCGCTTGGATGCGACTGGCCTGGCCTTTAGTTAAAGTCCAATTCTCAGACCCATAAAGAAGTGTGGGAAGAGCCATCACCTTGTAGAATTTTAGGCGTGTTCCTTTACTTGTTGACTTAAGGGTTCGCCTAATGGTCCCGTACATAAGGTTGAACTTATGCAGCTTATTTACAACGTCGTTGCTTGCATTATAAGACACACTGTAGCCCAGGTATTCAAAATTGCTAACATGTTCAGGACAGTACCATTTATAACAATTTCTGCCCGGACGGGATCAGTTACACGAAGAGCCATCGCCTTGGTCTTCAGTGTCGATATTTGTAATCCAGTGTCTTTGCAGATTTGATTTAACAAATGTATTCCCAGCTGCAACTTGTTTTACGAGTTCGACATAATAGCCTGATCGTCCGCAAACAACAAAATGTCAATTGCATAGTGGCCAATCATAAAATGCTCCGGAAGACACATCTGCCAGTTTTGTATGACATCGTCAATATATTGTTACGACGGTCTACTCGATCGTCGTGGGTACAGTGGAAACAAAATACAAGACACCAATTAAGTCACTAATCACCAGCTTTAATTTTTACAGTTAAACAGTTCGTAATTAACAACACAGTCTCTTACAACAAATCAAATAAAAATTGTCCACACGCAATAAAATGTCCACTAATATTAAACACAATTGTATTACAATTATCCCGCCCGATTATTAAACACTTCACTAATAACCACTTGAACGCACACAGTAATATCGCCCGATAATCACTTGTAATCGCCTGACAATAAACTCGAACCGCACTGTAAATATATCGCAAGTATACTGAAAACTAAGGTCGCTGCCGCCTAGTATTTATACAGAAGATTCCAAACTACGTGTTAGCGCCAGTGTGTACGACGTAATTAATTGCGGTCTTGACACAGTCCGCGCGGCTGGCGGCTTCCAGAAAAATCTCGCGAATGCGTCGAGAATCACTATGCCACACACATTAGAGCGAGATTCTTCTGGAACATTCGACAAACACGTAGACTGTTCTGTAATGTGTAACAATATCAATTAAAAAGTGAATGTGATAATGGACACACTTGTCGTACTCCGCAATTGATCAGGGCCACTCTAAGAGCTGTTCTCTGTTTCCCTGCTTCTACTAAGATTTTATTCTCCACATAAAGACTCTGTATTGCTCTAATTAGATGTTGTGGGATCCCTTTCCTTGCCATTACTGCCCATAGTTTGCTCCGATTCACTCTGTCAAACGCCTTCTCGAAGTCGAAAGTAAACTGTAATAATACAATAAAAAACGCGTTATTATTATTGTTGGGTCGTGGTCCACTCCTGTTGGGTCGTGGTCCACTCCTGTTGGGTTGTGGTCCACTCCTGTTGTTACTAACAGACGTTTTTGGCCTCTCTTTTGGAGGCCATCTTCAGTGTGCAGAACGTTTCGCTAACTGAGACGGTCTTCGTCAGTTAACCACAGTACTGTGGCCAATGAATGCGACTGTGTTTAACTGACGAAGTCCAATACCCCGGAGTTTAGTCAGTGTGTTTCCAACACTGTTGGCGCCGCTCGTGAAAGCTCAGATGTTGGACTAGTTGCCTGTGCATCCTTTGGCCTCCGGAAACTCCTACGTCTCCCTGTTGTCAACGTGCAGCATCGTACCGGACCAGAACACAGGTTATCCACGGATTGCTCTAGCCTCTCTTCCGCCTGGGAGATTGGCTACACAGACTCAGTGGTAAACCTAGAATTTAATTTTGTGGGAGGGGGTCCGATGGAGTCGGCTTTATACAAAATACGAAACAAGTGAAGACTAAGCAACATTGCTATCTTTAAAGTGATTGAAAAGCATGTGATAATATCCTGAAATCAGTCTCATTAAAGTAAACGTTAATAACACAACATAAATACGCGTTATTGAAACACTGTTTACAACTGAATGAACTGATTTTCCTCTAGTTCATATTTCAAACGTATACGCAAATTCTGTGTCACAAATCTGTTTGTATACTCAAATAAGAGTTACTACTATATTAGCGTACACAGTCTATAAAATAAACTAAAATAATAAAATAGCCTAAAAATTAAGAGATTAACAAAATTCGTTAAATTGTTTCGACCCTCTTGGGGGGGGGGGTCCCGTTCGTCCCCCCACCCCAGTAAATACGCCCCAGCACGGACTTAGGTAGGGATGCTTGATATAACAAGGCCACTTTTATTAGGTTCTAGTCAAGTTGGATAGAAAAGCTAACGCACTGTATTGCATGACAACGAAAATTGAGGTACACACCATTCCTATGAACATTTAAAATCTCTGTTTAATGAAATACGCAAGGAGCTGTCAACAACGTTTTTCAGCGGCATCTGATTAGTGGTGTTGAAGCAGGATCCGGTTGTATCCAAGAGATTCAGAGACAAGGCTAGGCACGAAGATGGCAGCTAGTTACACACTTTTCTACACTGCCAAGAGACCAAAATACATAAAAATACGCTGGCTTTTGCAGAACGCTAGATCAGATTTTCTCTGGAGGTAGATGACTTAGTGAGAAATTTGATAAGCGGTGTTAATAATAATGTAAAGTTTTATAATAATTATTATAGTGAAAAATTAATGTATTAAAATAAATAGATTGTTGCTTTTTAAAATTCGATTTTAAAATCCATATTTATATATTTTTTCAGTAAGTTATATTGATGATATAAATATTATTGGAAGAAGTCAGAGAACCATGGAGGTATCTTTGCTGACAAGAGGTAAAAGATTTGGGCTTTATACAAATCAGTCTGAAACCAAAGATGGCTCCAGGAAAAACTTACAGACAAAATATGCCGTTTGTTATCAGCATCCCCAACTACCGCTTAGGCAGGATGATAAATTGTACGTAACAGCCTGTGATAATGAAGTAAAATAACCTGTCGAAGTTGAAACGTGACAGCCTTTCTTGGTCGCTGAGCTACGCCGACCCACCGAATGAATTACTAAGTATAGCTAAGTCGTCAACAGAGGAATGAGGGGGAGACAACGCAGTAATAGTCTTAGTCTCTTACTACCACATAACTCTGTCTTTGTCACACACATACCTCCCAGTCTTGTTGCAACCGATGCTCACACTATACAAGACTGTTGTACGCATGTGCGAAGGAATGAAAATTTTGTTAGCCTCGCAACGAGGTGTTTCTACACTGCGCATCTCCAAGTCAGTGGAAACCAATTTCATTCGTAAGGTCTTTAAAATCAACTAACCTGTTGGAGGCTCATAGCAGCTACTAGCACTTATTGTGACCTTTTATATCATTTTAAATGTAAACATTTAACTAAGGAAACAAAACCGAGACCTGGGGATGATCATAAAAGGATGAGAACCAAATAAACGTATAAATGTGTTTTAGAGGAAGACATGAAAGGTTACACGTGGGCGGGTAGCGGAGACATGTAAATAAAGAATTATATGAAATGTATATTCAAATATGAATTAGACCTTTATGTCCAGCGCGTAACGTTTTAAGTAGGCCGTTCATAGTATTCGCATGCAAGAATATGGATCGAAAAAGAAAATCATGATGGGACATCCAGGCGGGCGAAGGAAAGGAGAAATCCTTGAATCCTGATTTCATCCATTCGCAAAGAAAATGGCATCCTTTAACTCCTTTGTCAACAGACTATTAAAAATTCCGTTAGAGCCAGAAGAGTTCATTGAGGAGTTCAACCGTATAAAGTACATCGCGATGTCCAACGGTTACAGTAGCACGATTACGAAACAAAGAAAGAACTTACATAGAAATAAGAATGAAACACGCAATATGGATCAGAAATACATATCAACAGAATACACTAACATTCTACCAACTGCTGTAAATAACGTTTTCAAAAACTATGACTACACAGTTTCTTTTACAGCGAATAACTGCATTTTAAAAGCTTTTAGACCGGGGTCCAGTAGACCAGTAGAAAGCCGCTCGGGGCTGTATAAAATAAAGTGCGAAGACTGCAACAGTTTTTATATTGGACACACGGGCAGAAAATTCTTGGATAGGTACATGTGCCTGAGGGTGACATTAGGAAATTAAATCGAACTTTGCCTTACATGTCGTCAATCATAACCACAATTATTCCAGTTTTCAAAACAGTTTCAAACCACTGCATTTCTGCAAAAAAAGCAAACTTATGGACGCACTGGAAGAGTAGACTATGAAATTTACAGAGCCTCCAAAACTCAGGGTGATCAGTTCCTGAATGAAGAACTTTCTTTCAAATCCAACGAGCTATATGATACAGTTATACGCGTGCTAAAACAATGTGATAGATAAGTGCGGGTACTGTATGATGTCGAATCGTTAGTCACTCGCAAGATCCGTAGCGATGAGCATCGTGAGATAACGCGGGTTGGATGTGTGTGACTTTTATTAATTGACATACTCGATGTGAGTGAACATACTGTATCACCTGATTATGGGACTATAAGTCTCGAAACGCGTAATGTATAAAATATAAATAAAGAAGTTGCAAGGAATGGAACCTGGATACATAAGGTATTTTAACAATTTAATTGAAAGGAAAAAGATTGAAAGGCGGATAAATTTGGTCGAAGAAATGGTTTGAAGAGGATATGGGATCAAAATTTGTATGATGTTGGCTCGGAGTTATGGCTATGGCGACGTGTCGTACGGGAGGCAAGGATCGTGTAAGGTTAACCGCCAGAGAGAGAGAGAGAGAGAGAGAGAGAGAGAGAGAGAGAGAGAGAGAGTGAGTGAGAGAGATATGTATTTTATAAAAGTATATTTTTAGAGCCAATTTCGCTTTTCTTATGTATTCACAATTTTTCCTTGAAACAAGGTTTTCACAAACATTTCTTTGAACAAAAAGACGACAGACGGACCTCAGTCCGTTATCAGTAAATGCGTATGTTGGCAAGCGATAAAAACATATTAATAAACGGAATAAACCTCGTCTGGCCGTTTGATTCTTAGAAACCTTTGCTGTATGGTTTGTTTTCTTTCTCATAAATGTTTAAACGTCGGGAAATGAGATTAGTAGCCTATTTGACGTCACCGTACTCAATCGATAACAGACTTTCTTTTTTTTTTGTAATTTGTACAGATGAAACCATATAGGTTGCTTGTGTCGAAATGGAAATGCTTAGGAAAATTGTGTTAAACACGTCAAATCACTGTTCAGTGTTTGACTAGATCAATAAGCACAGCCACAGATCAGAACTCTGTGTGTGTGTTTGTGTGTGTGTGTGAGAGAGAGAGAGAGAGAGAGAGAGAGAGAGAGAGAGAGAGAGCGTGCATGTGTGCGTGCGCATGCGTTTCTGAGCGTCGAGGATGGCAGTATTCCACTATTGTGGCCTGTAATTTTAGCTACTATTGTTTTGATTTCAACAAACTTTAGTACGCTAATTGAAATGTACTCCCGTTTACGTATGCTTTATATTAATGATTTATTTAAGGTCCGATAATATGTGGTGAAAGAACCCTTATCACCAGTTTGGATTTTGCAAAAAACATGGCACTATAAAACAAACGAACTTTATAGTACAAAAAAAAAAAATTGTGAACTCGAGTAGAGAAGATACTGCTCTGTTTCATTTTTGGACAGAGGAGAGCCTTTTGATAAGGGTTGGCATATGGGCTTACTATATAAACTGAGGAAACGCCAATGCAGTTGTTTGTAATCAGACGGAAATTATCCGATCAAAGTATAACCTACGGTTCGAGAAAAGGGGATGAGGAGAGGGGTTGTTCGGAACGAAGGGCATGCCCGTCGTCCTCTCGTATACTGCGTCCCGAGCTTTAATGTAGATCTCATGCCGCCGGGGCCGTAAATATTCTGGATTTTAAGGGTGTGGCCGTGAGAGTCAATTAGTTACCTAATTGAGAGTGAATGTACGCTGAGGCCGGGTCAAGATTCACCTGGGTTGCGACCGAGGGCGCTAGGCGCTAATAAGGGGGTTGTCCTGGAAGCGGGCAGTGCGACGATAGAACTTTCGGGAAAATGTCTGAATAGTTGTGTCCAGGGAGCTGACACGCAGGTATTGTCGGATAATTTTGTTTGACGTCAAATAGTAGGCTTTGCACGCCCAGCGCAATCCTCGCTCCAGGAGAGACTGAAGCTTTCGCTTATGGGTCTTAGCCAAGTAGCCGTATACAGGGCTCGGGTAGGTAACCATCGACACCACATAAGTGGTGATGGTGAGTTTCTCTAGGCGGGGGGCCACGGAGTTGCCGCAAAGCAGGGGACAGAGTTTCCATCAGGTGAGATGACGATCGAGGTGGTGGAGCCCGAGGTACTTAACTTCTCGAGACCTGGGCAGGGAAGTATTGCCTACGTATAGTCTGTCAGGGAGCCTCCTGCGTCTGGGGAAGTCTACGGTTGTGCTCTTGGCCGCGTTGGTAGCAACCCTCCATTTCTCTGCCCACTCAACGTAGGAGTCAAGCTCATCCTGGAGCCAGATAACGGCTGTCTCAGCTCGACGATCGACGGCATAAACCGCCGTGTCATCGGCGAACATGGCCACTCTGGTTCCGGGGAGCTTAGGCACGTCGTTAACGTAGACAGAAAAAAGCAGGGGCTCCAAGACGCTTTCCTGAGGTACACCAGCCATAACAGCCCTTTCCGAAGAAAGGGTGTTATCAACTCTCACGCGACAGGTTCTGTTCCTAAGAAAGCTAGCAGTCAAATGATTGTAGCAATCCGGAAGCAAAATCTCCGTGAGTTTATGCAGTAACACTGGATGCCAAACTCGATCGAACCGCCTTCTCGACATCAAGAAAAACGGCGACGGTCTGCTCCTGCCAGCAACCGGCCTCGGCCACGGTCTCCACGAATCGCATTGACTGACGCGTAGAGGAGTGTCCGGCTCGTAAACCGAATTGCTCGGAGACCAGAATGCCGAACCGTTTTAGTCCTGAAAAGAAACTGAGATGTAACGTGACCGGCTGCAAGTTGACATTCAATTTAAGAAAAGTAAAAAAAACCTGCCTAAACGTTTAGGCTTCATATTTTGAATACCGTAGTGTAAATACGTACGTAAAGGAGCGTGTGGTACCTCGTAATTACAAGCGGGGTATTTGTTGTAAAATACTTCACCTTATGCGCGCGCACTCACTTTCCTTACCTTTGGTAGATCAGTTTGGAATGACGAAAGAGGTGTAAGACAAGGTTGTTGTCTGTCACCACCACTTTTTAACCTTTATCTAGATGATCTCTTTAAAAAGTGGAAACAACAATCCTCTGACGGCATTAAAATCCACCGAAATAAAAGTTTGAAAACTTCGCGGATGACCAAGCTATATTCACCACTTTAGAAGACGATCTCCAGCGAGCAATATACATCTTTCATACGATAGGAAAAGAATACAACTGTAACATATCTGAATCAAAGACAAAAGTAGTGGCCTTCATAGGACATGAACCGGTTCGAACCAACACATGCATAGACAACCCATTTCAACTATCTTGGACGTGCCATTACTTATGATCAAGATAGAGATGTAGAAAATAAAGTGACGAATTTCACAAGAATGTGTGGAACGATTTGGAGAACGTTGGAAAATAAATGTAGAAAATAAACCCAAACAAAATTTTATAAAACAATGGCAATACCTAAACTACTGTTTGGTTCTAAAAACTTGGGTCATAAAGAAAAAAGGTGAACAGAAGATACAAACAGCAGAAACGAAATTTCTGAGTCAGTTGAAAGGGTGTAACAGACGAGATCATATAAGAAATGAGGACATAAGAAGTTATTTATATGTTTTTGGAGTTAATGAAAGGATTAAAGAATACAGAAGAAAATGGATTCAACGCATAGATAGAATGGAAGAAAGTAGAATACCGAAGATACCGAAAGATTACAACCCTAGGGGCAGAAGAAAAGTTGGTAGACCTAGGAAAAAGTGGACTGTGGACTAGGAACAGGCCGCTAAAGCCTTAAACCGGTAAGAAGAAGAAGATGATGATGACGACGAAAGAAGGAAGCTGGGATGATTTAATCTTTCAAAAAGAAAGGGACATCATGAAATTCTATTAAACATAGTCTCCATTCAGTTGACCACGAACACGTGTGTGTGATACTTTTATTGGTCGTTGCATTGGCCGTCGGCGACACAAATACGCAGTCATACACTGTTTGTTTGGCAGCGATCCATCGCGGAAAAGTAATGTTTTGCACTTTTATGTAATTAATGCGCGGCTTCAATTGTTCGTGACTTCACCGGATGACAGAGCCGGTGAATGTGTATCGGATTCCTGCCTGCATTGCTGGCCTTGTTTCTTCTGGCGTCCGCCCACGCACACAAAACCAACTGAACGCTTCACTCGCCGTCACTGACGATTTCACGTCTTGAAGACTTAAACTCCCTTTTTTCTATCGCAGGAACGCTTTCATGGGGGGGGGGACGAACGGGATCCGACCCCCACAGGGTCGAAAAAGTCGATGACACGATCTGCAGCAATGAAAATGACCTATTCGCGTCCTAGTACAAACAAAGCTCATAGAAGAGCTGTTTCGATAAAACAGTGGCGTATCTAGAATTTGGCCTAGGGAGGGGTTAGGAGTATGCTCGGGTTCTTACAAAAGAAAAAACCAAGCTAAGACTGACCAACATTACTATCTTTGTAATGGCTTAAATCACTCCCATTTTGTTAATTTCTTAATGTTTAGGCTGTTTCATTTTTTTTTCAGCTATGACTGCTAATATAGTAGTAACTCTTTTCTCTTTTTTAAATATATAAACAGGTTTATTACAAGCATTAGCGTGTACGTTTGAAATATGAAATGTAGGAAAATCAAGTCAGTCAATAAGTATCTTGTAAACAATGTTTCAGTAACACATGCATGTACAGTATTGTGTTATTTCCGTTTACTTTAATTCGAGTGATTTCAGCCATTTTAACGATAGTTATGTTGATTAGTGTGAAAGTACTTGGAATGAAAAACTGGTAGAAACTGGCTGAGGATAGAGAAAAATGTCTGGAAGTTAAAGTTCAGGAGAAAAATCCTGAGGGAAGCTGAGGCCCACGGCGGGCTGTGGGGCTACTGATGATGATGATGATGGATATTCATTAGTCTTAATTTGTTTTTTATTTTGTATGAAGTCGACCCGACTCTGGACCCCTCCCTAGGCTAAATTGTAGATACGCCACTGTTCTATCGAACATGGTAGCTCATAAACATGGTATATTTTGATTTAATTTCATAGCATTACTAAAATCATTAGGAGGCCTATTTTTAGTTAAATCTAAGTTCTAGGTCTGTCGCACTTAGTACTATTTGTTTAAGCTGAAGAAATTAGTGAATTAGTGTTAGGCCTAATGAATTAATTTTGTTCGAATTATTGAATTCGTATCATATGAATGAGTTAATTATTATATTTCTTAAATATTATAAAGTATTTTACATAATAGACTTTTAAAATTTTCAAAAAAAAAACAAAGAATTATAAGAGTGCTGTTAACCGGCAATTAAAAATGACGCGATTTGATTATTGAAATACATAAATTAAGAGATCGTCTAGTCGGCCTCAAATATCAGGTGGTTCCAGTTTTGCCACGTTTAATATTCCGGCCTTCTACTAGAGCCGGCCATGCTTGAGCTCACGGTTGTGCTGTTGCAGGAACAATGGGCAGAACATAAGTAGCCTATATGTCGACAAGTGGATATCAAATATTTCAGCCGCGTCGTTCGTTAAGTTTTCGCTACGCAACAGCGTGTATTGGAAACAAGGCACACAAACTTGTCGTGCGTAATAATAACAACTAATGTGTTTGCTTACGCAGCCTGTATCTACTGTTTACTAATCGATAAATTTCATTAACTAATTACCTTTACTTAAAACAAACAATATCAAAAGTCACGGACGTTAGTAATACGGAAGTCTATGAGACGATAACACGCTTTAAGAATTGATTTTTAACTTCACTACAGAGTTTATAAGGTCAGTTTAAGGTTAGCAGAAATGGTGCTCAATGTGCGGTCTACAGTGCTGCCGGCTTCAATATGCTGCAATCTGCTCGGTTTCCTCGTATCCGAGCTCGGTAACAGACCAATGAACACGTTACGAGAAGTATATTGTTTCACAGTACTGGTGACCACTTTTGCGGTTTGGACAAGCTTGCTTGTCGTTGAGCTGTGCACCAAGGAACTGACTTCCGTGTGCGTTTTGTTCCTGATCACGGATGTGGCGAGTGCAATAACTCTGACGTATTATCGAATTAAATTCTTCCTAAGAAGGGGCGTCATAAGAAGTATTTTTAACGGTTTGGAATACGTGGACAAGTGTCTCGATTCGATCGGAGTTAAAGTTCCTTACCTCAAGGACCACATTATCTGCTGCGTATACGCTGCTGCAATGTTATCATTTCGCGCGTTGCACGTGTACGTTGTACTGCGTTCTGCGTTATCTGCTGACGCTGAAAAAGAAATATTTACAGATTTTCACTCGATCTTGGGCATTTCGTTGAAGATGTCATTGTTCACTTCGACCATGGTTTTTGAATTATACCTCGTTATGTGTTTGTACGTAATCAATCGACGGATAATTCTTTTCAAGGAATCGATTTTTAATTTTATTAATTCGCGAAACATAGCGTGGTCCGATCACGGCATTGACGCCTGCATGAGGATAAACGTCGTAGACAAACCGTGGGTTTGCAACCAGTTGTACTTAATTTACAGTTCCCTTTACGAGTTGTATTCCGAAACGAAACGTTTCTATAATCAGTTTTTCCGTTTGCTACTTATATTACTGATATTCGTGACTTCTTTGTATCTGGTGACCGCTATAGCTGTCAATGATATTTTTCTTTTTGTTATCTTTTTTATAAACACGTTCACAATGCAAATGTTACCGTTGTATTTGGCCACAAGAATATCGACGGAATACAGTAACCTTCACAGCTTGATAAGGCATTTTTACTACGAAAATCGCTTCGTTCAAGTTGAAACTACCCTCAAGATCTGGACGTTCCGCTGTGAGCACAATGAAATAACTTTCGACTGTGGATACTTTACTATGGACTTGTCGGTGGTGTCACTGGTGTTTAATTTCGTCACTCTGTTAGTTTTCGCTATGGTTCAGTAAAGTTTTGATTAACTGAACGGGGCACGGATTCACCCTATATATTTCTACCCTTATTCAGTTGGTAAGTGACTAATTGGTAAATGCTAAAAAAAAAACGAAATATGTTGTATTTAATTTAAAATGGCAGAAGTCTTTCCCAGTTCCTACAAAATTTCATAGTGACCAATGTAATATACAAAAAGATTGTACCCTACTTAGTTAGAACATGTAGATACTTACAAATAAGTATATGTTACAGTAGTTAGTCAAATCACATGGAAACGTTTTGAAAACGTTTTTTATTTCTTACAAAACTTGGGTCCGCAAAATATTGTTAAAAAATATTTATTTCGCTTTAAATCATTCAACATTAACATACGGAAATGATCGTTGAGGCGGGAGGTATTTATCTTATTTGAATCCTCTATTAGCCTTAGAAAAACATTATATTCGAATTCTGCTAGAAAAAACGTAATGTGTAGAAAATTAACACATTAAAATTAAGTTTGTTTCAGAAAATTATAACTATTTACCTTTAAGACATTTTTACGTACGTATATAAAGTACTGAAAATATGTAGCAAAAGAATAGGGATTCTGGGAAAATGAACGTTCGGCATCCAAATTGTGCAAATGAAACTCTTTTGATACCTTTAGGTAAAAAAGAAATATATAACAAGTTTATTCATGTTTTGTATCCTAAATTTTATAATCGTTTACCTGTCGACATAAAAAAAAAAAATGTTCTCAAACATTTGAAATCTTGGCTAATGAACAGAAGGTCAGTTCACCTGTATCATCCTGCATATCGTTAATAAGAATTTTAACCACAGAGATGCTATCATTAACAGGAGAAATTTGATTTGTTTTTGTATTTTATTTGTACCATAACTACCAAATATTAGGTTAATTATTTTACATTATTAACAATAATTGTTAATACTGTATCTTAGATGTAATTGCTATTGTAATTGTAATTGTTGACAATTAAGGTTAAAAAGGATTATTTCAGTTGGGGTAAATTTTGAAATGTTAAGAATATATTTTTTTTAGTATATGTGAAAATTTAGTGTAATATGTATAAGGTTTCAGTGACTGCACAATAAATATGTGACAAACGTTTTGGCGTAAGAGCTAATCGCAACTAATACAGACTGTTTTTGTTGAATTAAATGTATAACAAGGACAGCAATAAACCTTAACTTGTCACTGCTCACAGTATGTGGTGAGCTGGTAATTCCTAGCGCTGTGAATGTAATGAACATTGTAAACTTAATTAATGGGAATAAATATATTTAAAAAAAAGTGTTGTCACCAATCTGCGAAGAATAAATTAGGGCTAAGCTTGGAAATTATTTAGATTTGTGTTGCACGTTCTCTACAAGAATAAAATTTGTTACATATCAGATCGCTCGAGATCTTAGCTTGGTACCAGCAAACAAATCATATTTGTTTAACCGTGAATAAATATAACTTGTTACACTAGAAAATCATTCACGAGCAAAAAAGCATCGGAAACAATGGGGATGGAGAGGACGGTATGGACACGGACAGAGAATGTTAAATAAATATCGGTATGGAGAACCATAGGCCTACATGACTTCCATGCTCTAAGATTTATATTTAAAATCATTTTCGAAATTAAATATTTCCATAGAAACTGCTTCTTTCTTCAGCCTTAACCACAGTACTGTGGTCACTAACGTATACCACTTCACGTTAGCGCACTCGATTTTCACAGATGATGGCAGTCGATAGCACTGCCGAAATGTCTGGTTTTGTAAAAAACATTGGACCACGGCCAAACAGCCCGGGAAGGAGTTTTAATAACAAACTACTTCTTTGTTGGCGATAACGTAGTACACATACAAAATTATCCCCCCTTCAACTATCATTTTCAGTTATAGAAAATTTTCCCTCCCCTTTCAACTATCATTTTCATTTATAGAAAATTTCCCCTCCCCCTTCAACTATCATTTTAATTTATAGAAAATTACCCTCTTCCCCCTTCAACTACCCTTTATGCTTGGAGATATTTCATTTACCTTTCTACAGTGGATTATTATGACCTTCTTTCCAGGTTAGTTTATTTATCAAAATTAAGTACTTTACTGTTGTTAAAACATAAAACGTTGCAGATAAACTACCCCTTCCCCTTAACCTTAACCGATCGTAACTCAGGCAACTCAGGCACATATGCAAATAATTATTTGATTCTGTTTGAATTTGCGGCAATTATCGTTCGCCATAGAAAAATTCTACACACAGACTATTTTCGAAAAATGACTTTTCTTCATGTTTTGAGGATAGTAAAATCAGAATCTTATCTCGAACACGATTTTTAGAATTTTTTCGCCATCACCATAAAAACGGTCTACGATAAAACGGATGGACGTTTCCAAACAGCACGAAAGTAAGTAGGTGGAAGATCGGATGGTAAAGAGCATGGAAGAAGCAGTGCACCTAATGCCCTAACGGATCAGGATTACTTGGAGAGACAAAGGTGGAAACTTCAGTAGAGACGCGATATCAAGCTAGCTTAGTCAAGAACGTAAAAACATCTAACTGCTAGAAAAAATAAGCTCATAAACCCAAGAATACGTGCAAGTACTTTTGTTCGTAAAGAACTCATAATGCCCTTTCCACATATTTTCTTGTTACCCTCGGACAAATGAGAGAAAATACCGTACATTAGCCTTTTTATCAGATTAGTTAAATACCATATTAGCCTGCAAAACAGTCAGAAATATCATCTTAATTTATGCTTAATCAAACACTAAGCATTGCTTTATGCAGATGACACTGTAATGATACAGAAAACAGAAGACCAATTACAGGGGGCGATATTTACATTCAAACCCATCATACACGTCCATGGGCTTCAGATCTCAGTTACAAAATCTAAAACGATGGCATTTCAGGGCAGGTATACTACAAGAACCAAGGTAGTCGTGAATAATCAGATTTTGGATCAGGTTAGTCATTTTAATTTCCTGGTTTGTAATATCTCATATGGAACTGATATTGCATAGTAAGCTAACAAAATTTAGACGCATCTGTGGAACGATTCATAGGTACCTGAAAAAAAAAGCACGGAAGGATACCCAAATGATATTTTATAAAACTGTGGCTGTCCACACATTCCTGTATGCCAATAAGACATGGGCTCTTGGTAAAAGGGACGTCCAGAAGATACAGGCAGCTAAAATGAAATTGCTAAGAGGGGCGCAAGGTTGTTCTCTCTTGGATCGGAGAAGGAATGAAGATATTAGACGCAATTTAAACATTGTATCATTGCACCACAAGACTGAGGACCACAGAAGGAGAGGGTGTGAACACTTGAATCGCATGTCTGATGTCCGTCTACCTGTGGCTGCCTCGAGTTATCACCCTACTGAGAAGAAATATGTCGGTAGACCAAGGAGGAGATGGGTTCCGGAACAGGTCAAAGGCCTACCCCTTGGAGTGGTAATGATGATGATGATCAAACATTGAAGGTCACTGTCGGAACCAGAAGGGGAGCGCACCCTTCCCTAGACATAGGTAACGCATTGTTAAAACGTCGAATTCGTCTATTGTACAAGAAATTCGTTCATTTTTATTTTGTTATGAGCGTTCAATTAGTTTTATCATGAAAGCGGTACAAAATAAAACAAATCATTATTTTTAAAACCTAAAAGTGGCAACGCCAATGCAGTGGATTCGTATATGTCCAGAAACCTCAGACAGAAATCAGACACAGGGCATTTTATATAGGGTAAACTAAATCGATAAGGGAAGAACAGTGTAAAATAAACATGGTTCATGGTTCGGTTTACAAAATTTCCCTACTTTCATGAGTTTTACAGACCTGTGGAAACTAAATATTTAAGTAGAAAACTTTTGTCAATAGCGCTTGTGGCATAAAAGTGTGAGCATAAACTACTAAAAGTGTTTAAAATTTAGTGGTTTACGGGTTTTCCTGTGTTCACAATAATAATAATTGATACAAAACGGTGGAAAGTTCGCAAAAAAAAAAAGAATAACCGTAATGCATTTGGGACGCCTTATTTGATTCAAACTGTATTTGATTTTAATTTGAGCTTATTTTGTGTTTCTATTTCGAAACATTTTCTAGAAATTAAGCTACATCTTAAAACTCATTAATTGATATTAATGAAGTGCATACAACAATATCGGGGCGAGTCGGGTTCAGTGACGTTTCTAGAATTTGGATTCGGGTGGGGGTGGGGTCCGGGGTCGGGTCGGCTTTATACAAAAGAAAAGACAAGACGAGTCAACATTACTATCTTGAAAGTAGTTGAAAAACGCGTGATATCATCCTGAAATCAGTCACATTAAAGTAAACGATAATAACGCAATAAAAATACTCGTTATTGAAATATTGTTTACAAGATGCTTATTGACTGAATTGATTTTCTTGTATTTCATATTTCAAACGTAGGCCTACCCTAATGCTGTGTAATAAACTTTTTTGTATATTTAAAAAAAAGAGCTACTACTATATTAGTAATATTATTAATAATAAAACTTCTACAAGAATGTATATTTTATTTTGTAAATTACATGTTTTGATAGTAATCCAAATATCATCATCAAGTATATCATTAGTGTATTAGTGTACACAGCTGAAAAAAAAATAATAAAACAGCCTAAAAATTAAGAGATAAACAAAATTCGTCAACTTTTTCGATCCTCTGAGGGGGGGGGGGTCTGGTCCCGTTCGTCCCGTCCCCGTAAATACGCCCCTGGTCGGGCTCGCCAGAACCTTCCCAGACCCACACCGGTGTTTAATGATTAACATTATGTGAACTTCACTTCCCATCGTACACTCTTCGTTTGATCTAAATTCAATACGTTCGCAGCACGTTTTGCTCCGGCAACATTCAAGCGTATAACTGAACAACATTAGTGAAAGATACCGCGTGTCAGTGACAAACACGGAGACGGAACCACTTGCGCAGTGTTGCGTGCAATGCGTGCCGAAACTTTGTTCACGTTTGAGTCCAGTGAACTGAATGTTCAACTTCAAGTGATGTAGCCTATATATATCTTACTTAAATGCTTAACCATTTGTAGCTGTAAATTAACCAGCACAAATCATGTACACGCCCTTACACACACACACACACACACACACACACACACACACACACACACACACACACACACACACACACACACACACACACACACACACACACACACACACACACACACACACACACACACACACACACACACACACACACACACACACACACACACACACACACACACACACACACACACACACACACACACACACACACACACACACACACACACACACACACACACACACACACACACACACACACACACACACACACACACACACACACACACACACATTCTCGCCAATTTGCAGGTAAGTAAATATTTACATTTTTCAAACAGGAATACACTGTTTCTCAGGCTTTCACGGTGGCGTCATAATTATTCAAATTATTACCCGGTCGTGGTCGTGGTCGTGGTCGCGGTCTACTGCAATTCTCATGTTGATCGATCTTATAGTCAGACGTTTCGGCCTCACCTCTGGAGACCATCTTCAGTGAACGGTTTTTACTTCCATGTTCCGTAAGGAAATGGAAGTATGGTGACGGCGAAAAAAATCGTGTTCGAGATAAGGGCTGATTCTGATTGTACTACCCTCAAAACATAAAGAAAACCCATTTTTCGAAAAGCGCGCGTGTGTGTGTGTGTGTTTGTAGAATTTTTTCTATGGCAAACGATAACTGCCGCAAAATCGAACAGAATCAAATAATTTTTTGCATACCTACCTGAATTGTAGAGGACTCAAGGCCTGTTGATTTTGGTGAAGATCGGTTAAGGGAAAGGGGTAGTTTACCTGCAACGTTTTATGTTTAAACAAGAGTAAAGTACTTAATTTTGATAAATAAAGTATCCTGAAAACAAGCGCATAATAATCCACTGTAGAAAGATAGATGAAATATCTATAAATGAAAAGGGTAGTTGAAGGGGGACGGGGTAATTTTCTATAAATGAAAATAATAGTTGAAGGGGCAGGGGATAATTTTTTATACGTGTACGACGTTATTGGCAACAAAGAAGTAGTTTGTTGTTTAAATTCCTTCCCGGGCTGTCTGGCCGTGGTCCAATGTTTTCTGCAAAACCAGATGTTTCGGCAATGCCATCGACTGCCATCATCAGTTAAAATCGAGTGCGCTAACGTGAGGTTGTATACGTTAGTGACCACGGTACTGTGGTTAAGGCTGAAGAAAGAAGTAGTGTCTATGGAAATATTTCATTTCGAAAATGATTTTAAATATAAATCTTAGAACATGGAAGTCATGTATGGTTCTCCATACCGATATTTGAATCTAGCGACAAGGTTGGCGTCAGTAAAGCCACAGTACTATGGCAAAAGCCTTTGTCATACCTTATCATCTTGTCATTCGTCTGTTGATCAATAAATTTTAACGATGGAAAGTTTAGCGAGGGTGGGTCAGTAAGTACATTGTTACACAATTTTTTAAATTAATTGTGTCGACGTTTCGACAGTACTTATTGTCATCATCAGGACCTATGTACGGACACGCGCGCCCGCACATACACCCACACACATATTCATAAACACTTTCACTCACTTAATTGATCTGTTGTGTTTGATATTTTTCTCTTGTAGACATTCGTCGCCTTCTTGTCAACGTTTATCACGACCTACTAATAATTTGTCAAAGAAGGCACGTTCAGTGATAATTAGTTAATATTCACCACAGTGAGAGTAAAATACAGAAGATGAGACGTATTTACGGGAGAGGGGACGAACGGAGAGTCGAAAAAAGTTGACGAATTTTTTTAATCTCCTAATTTTCAGACTGTTTTATTATTTTTTAAGCTGTGTACACTAATATAGTAGTAAATCTTTTTTAAATATACAAACAGGTTTATTACACATCTTTAGCGTAATATGAGATATAGGAAAATCAATTCAGTCAATAGGTATCTTGTAAACAACGTTTAAATAACGCATATTTTTATTGTGTTATTACTGTTTACATTAATGGAACCGACTTCAGGATGTTATAATACTTTTTCAGCCACTATAAAGATCGTAATGTTGAATGTTGATTGGTTTTAACTTTTTTTTTTTTTTGTATAAAACCGACTCGACCCGGGACCCCCACTCTCAAGGCTAAATTCTAGATACGCCACTGTACAGAATGGGTGTAAAAAAGCGTTGACTCCAACTTCACACCCACCGACCTCAGTTACAATGTTTTGATTTTTCTTCTGAAGTGCCGCCTCTCTCTGAAATACTTTCATACGTCTTGTAGAACGCGTACAAGCCCAATAACAGGTTTACCTCCACGGTGTATGTCCTTTCCTTCACAAGCACACACAGGTCGATTGAACTGTCTCTCTCAACATGAATTTTTTTCGGAAACTTCTCTGTATTCAGAAAAAATAACTAAAAGTATGTTGTTAAAATTCCTTCCCGGACTGTTTGACCGTGGTCCATTGTTTTCTGCAAAAACAGACGTTTCGGCAGTGCCATCGACTGCCATCATCAGTGTAAGATCGAATACGCTAACGTGATGATGGCAGTCGATGGCACTGCCGAAACCGTCTGTTTTTGCATAAAACAATGGACCACGGCCGCACAGCACGGGAAGGAATTTGAACAAAATCGGCTCCGGCCGTGTAAGCCTACGAAGTACATCAACTAAAAGTATTTTTATAAATAAACTGCAAGAAACACGTACGAGCTTCAAGCGATATACCTACGTTACGATATCCAGTATACAGGTTATTGCACGTATGAGCATCAAGCGATATACGTTACGATATCCAGTATACAGGGACGTGTCTAGTACGTATGTACGCACGAACTAATTTTCTCTGCATTAAACTTACATAGGATCAGTTCTCTATCCGGCCGTTACCCCACAATACCCGATAAATATGAAATGAACTTCTCGTTGATTGCGTCACAACGTTATACACTATGTGCGAGACTGCTGACGCCAGGAATTCGTGTAATCACACTCTCTCGCTCACTCTCTCTCTCTCTCTCTCTCTCTCTCTCTCTCCTCAGACTCAAAGTCTGAGGATTTATGGGTTACTGAATACAAATCCACACCGTTACACCTGTTGCCACCAAAGTTTGCACAGGTAACCTTTGACACACGGCGAAAAACACTGTCTTACTTGGAATTTGATATTTTTCCCGGTTCGCACGATTTACGCCCTTTTAATTATGCCTTTTCGTTGACGCGTATAAAGATGTCAACAAAACCATTATTAATTAATGGAAACCAGAATTATTTAACATAGTAACAAGTAAATAAACAAATGATTTTTAACGGCATCGGAACTGTACCTTTAACCGTTCCTGCGGTTTTTAATTTTTTTAATATGCGATTATTTAATATGTATAAACATATTTTGTAACTTTGTATACAGATACGTCTATATATTTTGTAATTGTCTTGAAAGATTATAAAATTTATGTTTATACGTATTTCTGATGATGCAATTAATAAGTAATGAAATATATTAAATACTACTACTGAAGATACCTACAACACTACTAAAATACTGCAACACCGTGGAGACCAGAATTAATTACCATAGTAACAAGTAAATAAACAAAAGCTATTTAGCGGAATCGGAACTGTACATTTATCCATTCCTGCAGTACATTTTCGATGTTTTATATAATATGCGATTGTGTCGATATATTACGATGTGGAAAAGAAACAATGTAGCCTACTAATGGTAAATTGTCCTATTACTTAATGCAAAGCGAAAATACGTGTTGTTTTCATTTGTGAGGTTAGGTGACAACGGTTTTTGGTTTTTAGTTTACTGCTGAAATAAATAAAAGCCATGGTTTAGGAAAACATAACGTTTAATGTCTTATACAATGCTTCTAACACAGTAACACTTAAAAATAAAGAATTTAGGGTTTTTGATTTAACAGGTACTTTATAAATATCTCCAAGGGCTTTATAAACAGGTACTTTTAAATCTCCAAAGGCTGTTGCACCAACATAATAATTTAGTACAAGTTAAAATAGTACAAGTTTTGAAAACAGCTTTGGAGAGAATTTGACTAATGAGTACAAAACTGTTATACAAGCTGACAGAACGCCATATAGACATAGACAATACAAATTATATTAAAATACTTATTAAAAGTAAAATATTCGAGTGCGATGCCGCGGGTAACAGCTAGTTGCAAATGAAACACAAAGTGTAAATTGAATGGCCGTTGAAATGGAATTGTAAGGGGTAGCCGTGGTAGCGAAAATGTTACGTTCTCTGACTTTTACGGTTGTACCTGATATGTAAAGTACATAAAAAAATATGAGATGAAATTAAAACATTAATTTTAGGCTGAAATACTATACGTGTTTTGGAAATAAGGAAATTCATCTACTTTCAGAAGATGGGAGATACAAAGTCGGGGACGAACGAGACCCCCCCCCCCCCCAGAGGGTCCATAAAGTTGACAGCTAGTTTGTTTAAGCTCTTAATTTTTAGGATTTTAAAATTATTATTTTCTTCAGTTGTGTACGCTAATATAGTAGTAACTCATTTTTATACAGACTTATACATTTCCAAACAGTGTATCTTATTTAAAGTGTAAATGTTTCTTGGTTTACCTTTTTTTATTACAACTGTAGTTTTGTGAATAATTGCATAAGTTCAACCTTATGTGCGGGAACATTAGGCGAACCCTTAAGTCAACAAGTAAAGGAACACGCCTAAAATTCTACAAGGTGATAGCTCTTTCCACACTTCTTTATGGGTCTGAGAATTGGATTTTAACGAAAGGCCAGGCCAGTCGCATCCAAGCGACTGAAATGAGATTTCTCAGGCACGTGGGAGGGTATACTATCCATGATCATAGAAGAAACACAGACATACGGTAGGAACTGAATATTATGAGTACACTCGACAGGCTCGCCCAGTACCGGCTGAATTGGTGGAAACATCTTTTCTGCCGCATCCCCAAACACTCTGGAACTATAACCCGATGGGACGGAGAGTTGTGGAACATCCGAGGAAGCGCTGAAGTAGACCATCTTTGCCTATTTGAGAAGGGAACAAACCATCCTTGGTTTAATCCGTGAAGATGATGATGATTATGAAATGTAGTTTTTATTTTTAAATATCACTATTACATTAACGACTCGGAACACTAAGTTTTTTATAAGTAAAAGCATAAAATTTTACCTTACAGGCCGGTTCAGGCTGTAAGGTAAAACTTTATGCTTTTACTTATAAAAAAACCTAGTGTTCCGAGTCGTTAATGTAATAGTGATATTTAGTTAAGTAACGGACACGTCATGGACAACGAAATCCAAGAATTTAATTTTTACTTCCATATTCCTTAAGGAATGGAAGTATGGTGATGGCAAATATCGGTATGGAGAACCATACATGACTTCCATGTTCTAAGATTTATATTTAAAATCATATTCGAAATGAAATATTTCCATAGAAACTACGTCTTTCTACTTATTGCTTCAGCATTAACCACAGTACTGTGGTCACAAACGTATACCACCTCACGTTTTCGCACTCGATTTTTACCGATGATGGCAGTCCATGGCACTGCCGAAAAGTCTGGTTTTTTAGAAAACATTGGAATACGGCCAAAGAGCCCGGGAAGCAATTTTAACAAAAAACTACTTCTTTGTTGCCGATAACGTAGTACACATATAAAAAATTCTCCCCTCCACTTTCAACTAAAATTTTTAATAATAGAAAATTACCCCCACCCCGTTCACCTAACCTCTTCATTTATAGATATTTCATCTACGTTTCTACAGTGGATTACTATGAGCTTCTTATCAGGATACTTTATTTATAAAAATTGAGTACTTTACTCTTGTTAAATCGTAAAATGTTTCAGGTAAACTACCCCTTTCTCTTAACCGATCTTCTCCAAAATCAACAGACCTTCCGCCCTCTACAATTCAGGGAAGCATGCAAAAAATATTTGATTCTGTTTGAATGTGCGGCAGTTATCGTTTGTCATGAAAACATTTCTCTTGTTACAACATAAAATGTAGCAGGTAAACTACCGCTTTCCCTTAACCGATCTTCACCAAAATCAATAGACCTTGAGCTCTCTGCAACACAGGAAAGGGTGCAAAAAATTATTTGATTCTCATTGAATTTTCGGCAGTTATCGTTCGTCAATAAAAAAATTACCCTTTTTAAAACATAAAAAGTTGCTGATAAACTACCCCTTCCCTTAACCGATCTTCAACAAAATCAACAGACCTTGAGTTCTCTTTAGTTCAAAAAGGTATGCAAAAATCAAGCCGATTCTGTTTGAATTTACGGCAGTTATCGTTCGTCATATAAAAAATTACCCTTGTTAAAACATAAAATGTTGCTGGTAAACTACCCCTTTCCCTTAACCGATCTTCACCAACACCAATAGGTATTGAGAACTCTACAATACAGGGCTGTATGCAAAACATCATTTGATTCTGTTTGAATTTGCGCCTGTTACCGTTTACTATAGAAAAAAATTACCCTTGATAAAAAACCGTTGCAGGTAAACTACCCCTTTCCCTTAACCGATCTTCACCAAAAACGACAGGTCTTGGGTACTCTACAATTCAGGCCTGTATGCAAACAATTATTTGATTCTGTTAGAATTTGCAGCTGTTATCGTTTGCCATAGAAAACACCCTTGATAAAACATAAAACGTTGCTGGCAAACTACCCTATTCCATTAACCGATCTTCACCAAAAACAACAAGTCTTGAGAACTCTACAATTCAGGACTGTATGCAAAACATTAGTTGATTCTCTTTGAATTTACGGCAGTTATCGTTCGTCATAGAAAAAACACCCTTGTTAAAACATAAAACGTTGCAGGTAAACTACACCTTTCCCTTAACCGATCTTCAACAAAATCAACAGACCTTGAGTTCTGTATAATTCAAAATGGTATGCAGAAGAGTAGTTGATTCTGTTTTAATGTAGTTATCGTTCGTCATAAAAAAAATTACCCTTGATAAAACATAAAATGTTGCTGGTAAACAACCCTATTCCTTTAACCGATATTCACCAAAACCAACAGGTCTTGAGAACTCTACATTTCAGAGCTGTATGCAAAATATTATATGATTCTGTTTGAATTTGCGGCTGTTATCGTTTGCCATATAAAATACCCTTGATAAAACAAAAAACGTGTCTTGTAACCTACCCCTTTCCCTTAACCGATCTTCACCAAAAACCATAGGTCTTTAGTACTCAACAAAACAGGGCTCTATGCAAAAACGTATTTGATTCTGTTCGAATTTGCGACTCTTATCGTTTGCCATAGAAAATACCCTTTTAAAACATAAAACGTTGCTGGTAAACTACCCCTTTCCCTTAACCGATCTTCACCAACACCAATAGGTATTGATAACTCTACAATACAGGGCTGTATGCAAAACATCATTTGATTCTGTTTGAATTTGCGGCTGTTATCGTTTACCATAGAAAAAAATTACCCTTGATAAGAAACCGTTGCTGGTAAACTACCCCTTTCCCTTAACCGATCTTCACCAAAAACGATAGATCTTGCGACCTCTACAATTCAGGGCTGTATGCAAAATATTATATGATTTTGTTTGAATTTGCGGCTGTTATCGTTTGCCATACAAAATACCCTTGATAAAACAAAAAACGTGGCTGGTAAACTACCCCTTTCCTTTAAACGATCTTCACCAAAAACAATAGGTCTTTAGTACTCAAGAAATCAGGCCTGTATGCAAAAACGTATTTGATTCTGTTTGAATTTGCGGCTCTTATCGTTTGCCATAGAAAATACCCTTTTAATACATAAAACGTTGCCGGTAAACTACCCCCTTCACTTAACCAATCTTCACCAAAAACAAAAGGTCTTGAGAACTCTACTATTCAGGGCTGTATGCGAAACATTATTTGATTCTGTTTGAATTTGCGGCTGTTATCGTTTGCCAAACAAACAAAATTACCCTTGATAAAAAAAAACCGTTGCAGGTAATCTACCCCTTTCCCTCAACCGATCTTCACCAAAAACAATAGGTCGCGAGTACTCTACAAATCAGGGCTGCTTGCAAAAAATTATTTGATTCTGTTTGAAATTACGGCTGTTATCGTTTGCCATAGAAAAAAATCTACAGACACACAGACACACAGACAGACAGACACTTTTCGAAAAACGATTTTTTTCATGTTTTGAGTGTAGTACAATCATAATCTGCAATAATCTCGAACACGATTTTTTTTGCCATCACCATACTTCCATTTCCTTAAGGAAAATGGGAGTAATACCCTTGATAAAACAAAAAACGTGTCTGGTAAACTACCCCTTTCCCTTAACCGATCTTCACCAAAAACAATAGGTCTTTAGTACTCAACAAAACAGGGCTGTATGCAAAAACGTATTTGATTCTGTTTGAATTTGCGGCTCTTATCGTTTGCCATAGAAAATACCCTTTTAAAACATAAAACGTTGCAGGTAAAATACCCCTTTCCCTTAACCGATCTTCACCAACACCAATAGGTATTGAGAACTCTACAATACAGTGCTGTATGCAAAACATCATTTGATTCTGTTTGAATTTACGGCTGTTATCGTTTACCATAGAAAAATATCGGTATGGAGAACCATACATGACTTCCATATTCTAAGACTTATAATCTGAAATATGCTTGCCTGCCAAGCACGATATATTTTCTAATATATACATAATTTATATTAAAATGAAAAAATTATAATTTTATTGCCTGGCAACAAAATTATTTTATTTTTAACAATTACCATTGTTTGAAAAAGTTTAAATGAATTTTCAAGTACTTTACTCTTGTTAAAACGTAAAAGGTTGCAGGTAAACTACCCCTTCCCCTTAACCGATCTTCACCAAAATCTAATGGCCTTGAGTCCTCTACAATTCACTTATGTATGCAAAAAATTATTTGATTCTGTTTGAATTTGCGGCAGTTATCGTTTGCCATAGAAAATACGCTTTATAACAAACGTTGCAGGTAAACTACCCCTTCCCCTCAACCGATCTTCACCAAAAACAAAGGGTCTTGAGTACTCTACAAACCAGGGCTGTATGGAGAAAATTATTTGATTCTGTTTGAATTTGCGGCAGTTATCGTTTGCCATAGAAAAATATCGGTATGGAGAACCATACATGACTTCCATATTCTAAGATTTATATTTAAAATCATTTTCAGCCAAACAGCCAGGCTGTGTCTTACCTGCCTTTTTATTGCTGTATTAAATGAAAAAATATCGGTATGGAGAACCATACATGACTTCCATATTCTAAGATTTATATTTAAAATCATTTTCAGCCAAACAGCCAGGCTGTGTCTTACCTGCCTTTTTATTGCTGTATTAAATGAAAAATATTATATTACATTAAAATGAAAAAATTATAATTTTATTGCCTGGCAACAAAATTATTTTATTTTTAACAATTACCATTGTTTCAAAAAGTTTAAATAAATTTTCAAGTACTTTACTCTTGTTAAAACGTAAAAGGTTGCAGGTAAACTACCCCTTCCCCTTAACCGATCTTCACCAAAATCGAAAGTCATTGAGACCTCTACAATTCAGGGACGTATGCAAAAAATTATTTGATTCTGTTTGAATTTGCGGCTGTTATCGTTTGCCATAGAAAATACGCTTGATAAAAAAACGTTGCTGGTAAACTACCCCTTCCCCTTAACCGATCTTCACCAAAAACAATAGGTCTTGAGTACTCTACAAATCAGGGCTGTATGCAAAACATTATTTGATTCTGTTTGAATTTGCGGCTGTTATCGTTTGCCATAGAAAATAAAACGTAAAAGGTTGCAGGTAAACTACCCCTTCCCCTTAACCGATCTTCACCAAAAACAACAGGTCTTGAGTACTCTACAAATCAGGACTGTATGCAAAACATTATTTGATTCTGTTTGAATTTGCGGCTGTTATCGTTTGCCATATAAAATACCCTTGTTAAAAAAACGTTGCAGGTAAACTACTCCTTTCCCTCAACCGATCTTCACCAAAAACAATAGGTCTTGAGAACTCTACAAATCAGGGCTGTATGCGAAACATTATTTGATTCTGTTTGAATTTGCGGCTGTTATCGCTTGCCAAACAAACAAAATTACCATTGCTAAAAAAAAAACCGTTGCCGGTAAACTACCCCTTTCCCTCAACCGATCTTCACCAAAAACAATAGGTCGCGAGTACTCTGCAAATCAGAGCTGTATGCAAAAAATTATTTGATTCTGTTTGAATTTGCGGCAGTTATCGTTTGCCATAGAAAAAAATCTACAGACAGACACACAGACACACAGACACACAGACAGACAGACAGACACACAGACACTTTTCGGAAAACGACTTTTTTTCATGTTTTGAGTGTAGTAGAATCAGAATCTGCAATAATCTCGAACACGATTTTTTTTGCCATCACCATACTTCCATTCCTTAAGGAATATGGAAGTAATATTATATTACATTAAAATGAAAAAATTATAATTTTATTGCCTGGCAACAAAATTATTTTATTTTTAACAATTACCATTGTTTCAAAAAGTTTAAATTTTCAAGTACTTTACTCTTGTTAAAACGTAAAAGGTTGCTGGTAAACTACCCCTTCCCATTAACCGATCTTCACCAAAATCGAAAGTCATTGAGACCTCTACAATTCAGGGACGTATGCAAAAAATTATTTGATTCTGTTTGAATTTGCGGCTGTTATCGTTTGCCATAGAAAATACGCTTGATAAAAAAACGTTGCAGGTAAACTACCCCTTCGCCTTAACCGATCTTCACCAAAACCAACAGGTCTTGAGTACTCTACAAATCAGGGCTGTATGCAAAACATTATTTGATTCTGTTTGAATTTGCGGCTGTTATCGTTTGCCATATAAAATACCCTTGTTAAAAAAACGTTGCCGGTAAACTACCCCTTTCCCTCAACCGATCTTCACCAAAAACAATAGGTCTTGAGAAATCTACAACCTAGGGCTGTATGCAAATAATCTTTTGATTCTGTTTGAATTTGCGGCTGTTATCGTTTGCCATAAGAAATACCCTTGTTAAAACATAAAACGTTATTGGTAAACTACCCCTTTCCCTTAACCGATCTTCACCAAAAACAATAGTTCTTGAGTACTCTACAAATCAGGGCTGTATGCAAAACATTATTTGATTCTGTTTGAATTTGTGGCTGTTATCGTTTGCCATAAAAAATACCCTTGTTAAAAAAACGTTGCAGGTAAACTACCCCTTTCCCTCAACCGAACTTCACCAAAAACAACAGGTCTTGAGAACTCTACAATTTAGGGCTGTATGCAAATAATCTTTTGATTCTGTTTGAATTTGCGGCTGTTATAGTTTGCCATAGGAAATACCCTTGTTAAAACATAAAACGTTACAGGTAAACTACCCCTTTCCCTTAACCGATCTTCACCAAAAACAATAGGTCTTGAGTACTCTCCACAAATCAGGGCTGTATGCAAAACATTATTTGATTCTGTTTGAATTTGCGGCTGTTATCGTTTGCCATAGAAAATAAAACGTAAAAGGTTGCAGGTAAACTACCCCTTCCCCTTAACCGATCTTCACCAAAAACAATAGGTCTTGAGTACTCTACAAATCAGGACTGTATGCAAGACATTATTTTATTCTGTTTGAATTTGCGGCTGTTATCGTTTGCCATATAAAATACCCTTGTTAAAAAAACGTTGCCGGTAAACTACCCCTTTCCCTCAACCGATCTTCACCAAAAACAATAGGTCTTGAGAACTCTACAAATCAGGGCTGTATGCAAAACATTATTTGATTCTGTTTGAATTTGTGGCTGTTATCGTTTGCCATAGGAAATACCCTTGTTAAAACATAAAACGTTACAGGTAAACTACCCCTTTCCCTTAACCGATCTGTACCAAAATCGACAGATCTTGAGAACTCTACAATTTAGGGCTGTATGCGAAACATTATTTGATTCTGTTTGAATTTGCGGCTGTTATCGCTTGCCAAACAAACAAAATTACCCTTGCTAAAAAAAAACCGTTGATGGTAAACTACCCCTTTCCCTCAACCGATCTTCACCAAAAACAATAGGTCGCGAGTACTCTGCAAATCAGGGCTGTATGCAAAAAATTATTTGATTCTGTTTGAATTTGCGGCAGTTATCGTTTGCCATAGAAAAAAATCTACAGACAGACACACAGACACACAGACACACAGACAGACAGACAGACACACAGACACTTTTCGGAAAACGACTTTTTTTCATGTTTTGAGTGTAGTAGAATCAGAATCTGCAATAATCTCGAACACGATTTTTTTTGCCATCACCATACTTCCATTCCTTAAGGAATATGGAAGTAATATTATATTACATTAAAATGAAAAAATTATAATTTTATTGCCTGGCAACAAAATTATTTTATTTTTAACAATTACCATTGTTTCAAAAAGTTTAAATTTTCAAGTACTTTACTCTTGTTAAAACGTAAAAGGTTGCAGGTAAACTACCCCTTCCCCTTAACCGATCTTCACCAAAATCTAATGGCCTTGAGTCCTCTACAATTCACTTATGTATGCAAAAAATTATTTGATATATAATTACCTTAATATCCACTTTAGTGATACACAGTTTCGTATCGAATCAAAAAATTATTTGATTCTGTTTGAATTTGCGGCAGTTATCGTTTGCCATAGAAAATACGCTTTATAACAAACGTTGCAGGTAAACTACCCCTTCCCCTCAACCGATCTTCACCAAAAACAAAGGGTCTTGAGTACTCTACAAACCAGGGCTGTATGGAGAAAATTATTTGATTCTGTTTGAATTTGCGGCAGTTATCGTTTGCCATAGAAAAATATCGGTATGGAGAACCATACATGACTTCCATATTCTAAGATTTATATTTAAAATCATTTTCAGCCAAACAGCCAGGCTGTGTCTTACCTGCCTTTTTATTGCTGTATTAAATGAAAAAATATCGGTATGGAGAACCATACATGACTTCCATATTCTAAGATTTATATTTAAAATCATTTTCAGCCAAACAGCCAGGCTGTGTCTTACCTGCCTTTTTATTGCTGTATTAAATGAAAAATATTATATTACATCAAAATGAAAAAATTATAATTTTATTGCCTGGCAACAAAATTATTTTATTTTTAACAATTACCATTGTTTCAAAAAGTTTAAATAAATTTTCAAGTACTTTACTCTTGTTAAAACGTAAAAGGTTGCTGGTAAACTACCCCTTCCCCTTAACCGATCTTCACCAAAATCGAAAGTCATTGAGACCTCTACAATTCAGGGACGTATGCAAAAAATTATTTGATTCTGTTTGAATTTGCGGCTGTTATCGTTTGCCATAGAAAATACGCTTGATAAAAAAACGTTGCTGGTAAACTACCCCTTCCCCTTAACCGATCTTCACCAAAAACAATAGGTCTTGAGTACTCTACAAATCAGGGCTGTATGCAAAACATTATTTGATTCTGTTTGAATTTGCGGCTGTTATCGTTTGCCATAGAAAATAAAACGTAAAAGGTTGCAGGTAAACTACCCCTTCCCCTTAACCGATCTTCACCAAAAACAATAGGTCTTGAGTACTCTACAAATCAGGACTGTATGCAAAACATTATTTGATTCTGTTTGAATTTGCGGCTGTTATCGTTTGCCATATAAAATACCCTTGTTAAAAAAACGTTGCAGGTAAACTACCCCTTTCCCTCAACCGATCTTCACCAAAAACAATAGGTCTTGAGAACTCTACAAATCAGGGCTGTATGCAAAACATTATTTGATTCTGTTTGAATTTGTGGCTGTTATCGTTTGTGGCTATAGGAAATACCCTTGTTAAAACATAAAACGTTACAGGTAAACTACTCCTTTCCCTTAACCGATCTGTACCAAAATCGACAGATCTTGAGAACTCTACAATTTAGGGCTGTATGCGAAACATTATTTGATTCTGTTTGAATTTGCGGCTGTTATCGCTTGCCAAACAAACAAAATTACCCTTGCTAAAAAAAAAACCGTTGCCGGTAAACTACCCCTTTCCCTCAACCGATCTTCACCAAAAACAATAGGTCGCGAGTACTCTGCAAATCAGGGCTGTATGCAAAAAATTATTTGATTCTGTTTGAATTTGCGGCAGTTATCGTTTGCCATAGAAAAAAATCTACAGACAGACACACAGACACACAGACACACAGACAGACAGACAGACACACAGACACTTTTCGGAAAACGACTTTTTTTCATGTTTTGAGTGTAGTAGAATCAGAATCTGCAATAATCTCGAACACGATTTTTTTTGCCATCACCATACTTCCATTCCTTAAGGAATATGGAAGTAATATTATATTACATTAAAATGAAAAAATTATAATTTTATTGCCTGGCAACAAAATTATTTTATTTTTAACAATTACCATTGTTTCAAAAAGTTTAAATTTTCAAGTACTTTACTCTTGTTAAAACGTAAAAGGTTGCAGGTAAACTACCCCTTCCCATTAACCGATCTTCACCAAAATCGAAAGTCATTGAGACCTCTACAATTCACGGACGTATGCAAAAAATTATTTGATTCTGTTTGAATTTGCGGCTGTTATCGTTTGCCATAGTAAATACGCTTGATAAAAAAACGATGCAGGTAAACTACCCCTTCGCCTTAACCGATCTTCACCAAAAACAACAGGTCTTGAGTACTCTACAAACCAGGGCAGTATGCAAAACATTATTTGATTCTGTTTGAATTTGCGGCTGTTATCGTTTGCCATATAAAATACCCTTGTTAAAAAAACGTTGCCGGTAAACTACCCCTTTCCCTCAACCGATCTTCACCAAAAACAATAGGTCTTGAGAAATCTACAACCTAGGGCTGTATGCAAATAATCTTTTGATTCTGTTTGAATTTGCGGCTGTTATCGTTTGCCATAAGAAATACCCTTGTTAAAACATAAAACGTTATTGGTAAACTACCCCTTTCCCTTAACCGATCTTCACCAAAAACAATAGTTCTTGAGTACTCTACAAATCAGGGCTGTATGCAAAACATTATTTGATTCTGTTTGAATTTGTGGCTGTTATCGTTTGCCATAAAAAATACCCTTGTTAAAAAAACGTTGCTGGTAAACTACCCCTTTCCCTCAACCGAACTTCACCAAAAACAACAGGTCTTGAGAACTCTACAATTTAGGGCTGTATGCAAATAATCTTTTGATTCTGTTTGAATTTGCGGCTGTTATAGTTTGCCATAGGAAATACCCTTGTTAAAACATAAAACGTTACAGGTAAACTACCCCTTTCCCTTAACCGATCTTCACCAAAAACAATAGGTCTTGAGTACTCTACAAATCAGGGCTGTATGCAAAACATTATTTGATTCTGTTTGAATTTGCGGCTGTTATCGTTTGCCATAGAAAATAAAACGTAAAAGATTGCAGGTAAACTACCCCTTCCCCTTAACCGATCTTCACCAAAAACAATAGGTCTTGAGTACTCTACAAATCAGGACTGTATGCAAAACATTATTTGATTCTGTTTGAATTTGCGGCTGTTATCGTTTGCCATATAAAATACCCTTGTTAAAAAAACGTTGCAGGTAAACTACCCCTTTCCCTCAACCGATCTTCACCAAAAACAAAAGGTCTTGAGAACTCTACAAATCAGGGCTGTATGCAAAACATTATTTGATTCTGTTTGAATTTGTGGCTGTTATCGTTTGCCATAGGAAATACCCTTGTTAAAACATAAAACGTTACAGGTAAACTACCCCTTTCCCTTAACCGATCTGTACCAAAATCGACAGATCTTGAGAACTCTACAATTTAGGGCTGTATGCGAAACATTATTTGATTCTGTTTGAATTTGCGGCTGTTATCGCTTGCCAAACAAACAAAATTACCCTTGCTAAAAAAAAACCGTTGCTGGTAAACTACCCCTTTCCCTCAACCGATCTTCACCAAAAACAATAGGTCGCGAGTACTCTGCAAATCAGGGCTGTATGCAAAAAATTATTTGATTCTGTTTGAATTTGCGGCAGTTATCGTTTGCCATAGAAAAAAATCTACAGACAGACACACAGACACACAGACACACAGACAGACAGACAGACACACAGACACTTTTCGAAAAACGACTTTTTTTCATGTTTTGAGTGTAGTAGAATCAGAATCTGCAATAATCTCGAACACGATTTTTTTTGCCATCACCATACTTCCATTCCTTAAGGAATATGGAAGTAATATTATATTACATTAAAATGAAAAAATTATAATTTTATTGCCTGGCAACAAAATTATTTTATTTTTAACAATTACCATTGTTTCAAAAAGTTTAAATTTTCAAGTACTTTACTCTTGTTAAAACGTAAAAGGTTGCAGGTAAACTACCCCTTCCCCTTAACCGATCTTCACCAAAATCTAATGGCCTTGAGTCCTCTACAATTCACTTATGTATGCAAAAAATTATTTGATATATAATTACCTTAATATCCACTTTAGTGATACACAGTTTCGTATCGAATCAAAAAATTATTTGATTCTGTTTGAATTTGCGGCAGTTATCGTTTGCCATAGAAAATACGCTTTATAACAAACGTTGCAGGTAAACTACCCCTTCCCCTCAACCGATCTTCACCAAAAACAAAGGGTCTTGAGTACTCTACAAACCAGGGCTGTATGGAGAAAATTATTTGATTCTGTTTGAATTTGCGGCAGTTATCGTTTGCCATAGAAAAATATCGGTATGGAGAACCATACATGACTTCCATATTCTAAGATTTATATTTAAAATCATTTTCAGCCAAACAGCCAGGCTGTGTCTTACCTGCCTTTTTATTGCTGTATTAAATGAAAAAATATCGGTATGGAGAACCATACATGACTTCCATATTCTAAGATTTATATTTAAAATCATTTTCAGCCAAACAGCCAGGCTGTGTCTTACCTGCCTTTTTATTGCTGTATTAAATGAAAAATATTATATTACATCAAAATGAAAAAATTATAATTTTATTGCCTGGCAACAAAATTATTTTATTTTTAACAATTACCATTGTTTCAAAAAGTTTAAATAAATTTTCAAGTACTTTACTCTTGTTAAAACGTAAAAGGTTGCAGGTAAACTACCCCTTCCCCTTAACCGATCTTCACCAAAATCGAAAGTCATTGAGACCTCTACAATTCAGGGACGTATGCAAAAAATTATTTGATTCTGTTTGAATTTGCGGCTGTTATCGTTTGCCATAGAAAATACGCTTGATAAAAAAACGTTGCTGGTAAACTACCCCTTCCCCTTAACCGATCTTCACCAAAAACAATAGGTCTTGAGTACTCTACAAATCAGGGCTGTATGCAAAACATTATTTGATTCTGTTTGAATTTGCGGCTGTTATCGTTTGCCATAGAAAATAAAACGTAAAAGGTTGCAGGTAAACTACCCCTTCCCCTTAACCGATCTTCACCAAAAACAATAGGTCTTGAGTACTCTACAAATCAGGACTGTATGCAAAACATTATTTGATTCTGTTTGAATTTGCGGCTGTTATCGTTTGCCATATAAAATACCCTTGTTAAAAAAACGTTGCAGGTAAACTACCCCTTTCCCTCAACCGATCTTCACCAAAAACAATAGGTCTTGAGAACTCTACAAATCAGGGCTGTATGCAAAACATTATTTGATTCTGTTTGAATTTGTGGCTGTTATCGTTTGCCATAAGAAATACCCTTGTTAAAACATAAAACGTTACAGGTAAACTACTCCTTTCCCTTAACCGATCTGTACCAAAATCGACAGATCTTGAGAACTCTACAATTTAGGGCTGTATGCGAAACATTATTTGATTCTGTTTGAATTTGCGGCTGTTATCGCTTGCCAAACAAACAAAATTACCCTTGCTAAAAAAAAACCGTTGCCGGTAAACTACCCCTTTCCCTCAACCGATCTTCACCAAAAACAATAGGTCGCGAGTACTCTGCAAATCAGGGCTGTATGCAAAAAATTATTTGATTCTGTTTGAATTTGCGGCAGTTATCGTTTGCCATAGAAAAAAATCTACAGACAGACACACAGACACACAGACACACAGACAGACAGACAGACACACAGACACTTTTCGGAAAACGACTTTTTTTCATGTTTTGAGTGTAGTAGAATCAGAATCTGCAATAATCTCGAACACGATTTTTTTTGCCATCACCATACTTCCATTCCTTAAGGAATATGGAAGTAATATTATATTACATTAAAATGAAAAAATTATAATTTTATTGCCTGGCAACAAAATTATTTTATTTTTAACAATTACCATTGTTTCAAAAAGTTTAAATTTTCAAGTACTTTACTCTTGTTAAAACGTAAAAGGTTGCAGGTAAACTACCCCTTCCCATTAACCGATCTTCACCAAAATCGAAAGTCATTGAGACCTCTACAATTCACGGACGTATGCAAAAAATTATTTGATTCTGTTTGAATTTGCGGCTGTTATCGTTTGCCATAGTAAATACGCTTGATAAAAAAACGTTGCTGGTAAACTACCCCTTCGCCTTAACCGATCTTCACCAAAAACAACAGGTCTTGAGTACTCTACAAATCAGGGCTGTATGCAAAACATTATTTGATTCTGTTTGAATTTGCGGCTGTTATCGTTTGCCATATAAAATACCCTTGTTAAAAAAACGTTGCCGGTAAACTACCCCTTTCCCTCAACCGATCTTCACCAAAAACAATAGGTCTTGAGAAATCTACAACCTAGGGCTGTACGCAAATAATCTTTTGATTCTGTTTGAATTTGCGGCTGTTATCGTTTGCCATAAGAAATACCCTTGTTAAAACATAAAACGTTATTGGTAAACTACCCCTTTCCCTTAACCGATCTTCACCAAAAACAATAGTTCTTGAGTACTCTACAAATCAGGGCTGTATGCAAAACATTATTTGATTCTGTTTGAATTTGTGGCTGTTATCGTTTGCCATAAAAAATACCCTTGTTAAAAAAACGTTGCTGGTAAACTACCCCTTTCCCTCAACCGAACTTCACCAAAAACAACAGGTCTTGAGAACTCTACAATTTAGGGCTGTATGCAAATAATCTTTTGATTCTGTTTGAATTTGCGGCTGTTATAGTTTGCCATAGGAAATACCCTTGTTAAAACATAAAACGTTACAGGTAAACTACCCCTTTCCCTTAACCGATCTTCACCAAAAACAATAGGTCTTGAGTACTCTACAAATCAGGGCTGTATGCAAAACATTATTTGATTCTGTTTGAATTTGCGGCTGTTATCGTTTGCCATAGAAAATAAAACGTAAAAGGTTGCAGGTAAACTACCCCTTCCCCTTAACCGATCTTCACCAAAAACAATAGGTCTTGAGTACTCTACAAATCAGGACTGTATGCAAAACATTATTTGATTCTGTTTGAATTTGCGGCTGTTATCGTTTGCCATATAAAATACCCTTGTTAAAAAAACGTTGCAGGTAAACTACCCCTTTCCCTCAACCGATCTTCACCAAAAACAAAAGGTCTTGAGAACTCTACAAATCAGGGCTGTATGCAAAACATTATTTGATTCTGTTTGAATTTGTGGCTGTTATCGTTTGCCATAGGAAATACCCTTGTTAAAACATAAAACGTTACAGGTAAACTACCCCTTTCCCTTAACCGATCTGTACCAAAATCGACAGATCTTGAGAACTCTACAATTTAGGGCTGTATGCGAAACATTATTTGATTCTGTTTGAATTTGCGGCTGTTATCGCTTGCCAAACAAACAAAATTACCCTTGCTAAAAAAAAACCGTTGCTGGTAAACTACCCCTTTCCCTCAACCGATCTTCACCAAAAACAATAGGTCGCGAGTACTCTGCAAATCAGGGCTGTATGCAAAAAATTATTTGATTCTGTTTGAATTTGCGGCAGTTATCGTTTGCCATAGAAAAAAATCTACAGACAGACACATAGACACACAGACACACAGACAGACAGACAGACACACAGACACTTTTCGAAAAACGACTTTTTTTCATGTTTTGAGTGTAGTAGAATCAGAATCTGCAATAATCTCGAACACGATTTTTTTTGCCATCACCATACTTCCATTCCTTAAGGAATATGGAAGTAATATTATATTACATTAAAATGAAAAAATTATAATTTTATTGCCTGGCAACAAAATTATTTTATTTTTAACAATTACCATTGTTTCAAAAAGTTTAAATTTTCAAGTACTTTACTCTTGTTAAAACGTAAAAGGTTGCTGGTAAACTACCCCTTCCCATTAACCGATCTTCACCAAAATCGAAAGTCATTGAGACCTCTACAATTCAGGGACGTATGCAAAAAATTATTTGATTCTGTTTGAATTTGCGGCTGTTATCGTTTGCCATAGAAAATACGCTTGATAAAAAAACGTTGCAGGTAAACTACCCCTTCGCCTTAACCGATCTTCACCAAAAACAACAGGTCTTGAGTACTCTACAAATCAGGGCTGTATGCAAAACATTATTTGATTCTGTTTGAATTTGCGGCTGTTATCGTTTGCCATATAAAATACCCTTGTTAAAAAAACGTTGCCGGTAAACTACCCCTTTCCCTCAACCGATCTTCACCAAAAACAATAGGTCTTGAGAAATCTACAACCTAGGGCTGTATGCAAATAATCTTTTGATTCTGTTTGAATTTGCGGCTGTTATCGTTTGCCATAAGAAATACCCTTGTTAAAACATAAAACGTTATAGGTAAACTATCCCTTTCCCTTAACCGATCTTCACCAAAAACAATAGTTCTTGAGTACTCTACAAATCAGGGCTGTATGCAAAACATTATTTGATTCTGTTTGAATTTGTGGCTGTTATCGTTTGCCATAAAAAATACCCTTGTTAAAAAAACGTTGCAGGTAAACTACCCCTTTCCCTCAACCGAACTTCACCAAAAACAACAGGTCTTGAGAACTCTACAATTTAGGGCTGTATGCAAATAATCTTTTGATTCTGTTTGAATTTGCGGCTGTTATAGTTTGCCATAGGAAATACCCTTGTTAAAACATAAAACGTTACAGGTAAACTACCCCTTTCCCTTAACCGATCTTCACCAAAAACAATAGGTCTTGAGTACTCTACAAATCAGGCCTGTATGCAAAACATTATTTGATTCTGTTTGAATTTGCGGCTGTTATCGTTTGCCATAAAAAATACCCTTGTTAAAAAAACGTTGCTGGTAAACTACCCCTTTCCCTCAACCGAACTTCACCAAAAACAATAGGTCTTGAGAACTCTACAATTTAGGGCTGTATGCAAATAATCTTTTGATTCTGTTTGAATTTGCAGCTGTTATCGTTTGCCATATGAAATACCCTTGTTAAAACATAAAACGTTACAGGTAAACTACCCCTTTCCCTTAACCGATTTTCACCAAAATCAACAGATCTTGAGAACTGTACAATCCAGGGCTGTATGCGAAACATTATTTGATTCAGTTTGAATTTGCGGCTGTTATCGTTTGCCAAACAAACAAAATTACCCTTGCTAAAAAAAAACCGTTGCCGGTAAACTACCCCTTTTCCTCAACCGATCTT